>CM033399.1:5281359-5966383 GCA_019426215.1 Buddleja alternifolia | reverse complement strand
CTAGACAATATACATCGGTTGATGGCAAATAATATCGAGTGGTCGACATCCAAGTTCCCGATATTATGTATAAATACGTCATATGAAGTGTACCTTTACGTCACTTAATGAAGAATAATACATCGATTGACATCATTCATACGTCAATTTTAGACAAATATACGTCGGTTGATGGAAAATACTTCGATCTTATGTATAAACACATCATATGAAGTGTACCTATACGTTGATTAGTGAACAATAATATGTCAATTGACATCATTCATACGTCAATTTTAGACAAATATACATCGATTGATATGTGCCTAACGTCATGTTGAGTGTACCTATATGTTGATTAATGAAAAATAATACGTGTATCTTGTAGTAGTGTCTACACACATTATGTTTGTGAAATGTGTATAATCATGTTATAAATATCTTAAAACTATAAATATTTACGCATACAGTTAAGTTACTACTAGTAGTAGTGTGTGTTAGAGTTAGTGCCCGGCGCGCCATTCTTATGTAATAATAACTCTAGTTTTGAACAATCATTTTCGTATAAATAAAGTCAATCTATTTTTATATGGCATGTCTTTATTCTTAAATTAGTTTTTACTTTGGCTTAGAATAAAGTCCCGAAGGATCACACAGAGCTATGGGACATCATTGCACATTGGGTGTGGCAATGATGGAATATGTCTCGAAGGCTGTGATCCTTAAAACAAATGTTCCAAGTCGTGAAAGGGTTCATCGAGACGAAGGGATATCAATGCAACCCAAAAGACTTGCTCATATGGTGCATACTCTTGGAGAAGTGTATCTCGTTCCATAGATACTGGCATGGTGATAGCCAATGCATATATGAGGGTTGCCATTGTGGTAATGGGCGAACTGAACAACCCCATGGAAGTTCCTAAAATGGATTCCCAGTCGAATGTGGAACTTCCAGTGGTCTTGTAGTATAAGAGTAATCCTTATGGACCTAAGATTCCATTGGATGTCTTATGCGTAACCGCACGTGTTCTTGATTTGTTACATGATCACTCTAGATGATCGAATATGGGCAAACTTAGACATGTGCATCTTACGTGGTAAGGCACGTGAGAATCGAGAGGAATCTATCTCTGACATTTAGCCTGTCGGTTAATCTCCTATGGTTACATAGTGAATCGACTTAAGGAATCTTCGACCGAAGTATGATGTCTAAAGAGGCGTAGGGTTTCCTCGTTTAGATAGTCAAAGTCGATTTCACATAACGTGGGAAACATAGTATTGAATTAATGGAGCTTCGACCATAGTCAATGCTCCAGATTCAATCGGGAGATTAGATAGAGGGATCTTACTTATGCGAGTATCGAGATCGCAAAAGGCATATCTTTACTTTCGTTTTATCTAGGTCTTCAGGACCCTATGCTAGGTGGGCAAACCGCGATTTGTAAGTGCCGAGAATTAGCTTGGTGACTGAGTCGAGGCTTGATTAAATCAAAGGATTGATTTGATCTAGTACTTTCCATTTTAGGAAGGTACACTAACACTGTGCGAAAGTGTACTTACTACTAGATAGAGACGAGCCTAAGGGGTCACACACTTACTCGAGAGAGTCACTGTTTGAATAAGATGTGATTAATCAATTTCGAGGAAATTAGGAAAGTGTAGTACTTTCCTAATGTGGAATATAAATTAATTGAAGGATTCAATTAATTTTACTCTTTTAATTAATCTTGTAGAATTAATTAAATTAATGGACCTAGTAGAGTCCAAGTATTTTATTTAATTGGGTGAAGCCCAAGTTAAATAAATAATATGTTGGAAATTAAATTGGTTGGATTTAATTAGACTTGTATTTAATTGATGGGTTGAGCCCATAATTAAATTGAGAAGTCAAAATTAAATCCTAGAGCCCAATTAATGATGATGACCAATTTTGATTGAGAAAAATAAGGGGAGGGGCGTGTATTTGCATTATGGTGGAAGAGGAAAGAGTTTTCCCTTCTTCCGAGTCTTCATTAGTTACCTTATAGGATTAGGGTTACTAGAGTGTTTAGGAAGAAGGAAGTTTTCTTTTCCTAATTGGACTCTAGGTAATCCTCACCTATAAATAAGAGATGAATGAGACTAAAATAATGATGCTAATTGCTAAAATTTTCGCCCCCCCTTCCAAGCAAGAAAAATCGGTCCTTTCTCTCCCTTTTTCCAACAAGACGTCGTTCTATTCCTGTGTTGAATTAAACGACTTAGAAATATTCCTACCCTTCACATATTCAAGCCTAAGGCAAGCTCAGAATTGTTTTGTTGTCTAGCGCGCAAGGCAAAACAATTGGTGACTTGAACGAGGTGTGGATACATCTTAGAGGTGCGACGCTTGGAGCACTCTAAATCGAAAGATACGAAAAGACGACGGGCAATTTCTCACCCAAGGGAAATTGTGTGGATTTGCACCACAGGGTTGCTGTGATCCAAATCTTGAGGTGATAACGAAATTTTCGAAAGGTATAATTTCGTTTACCTCTCTGTAAATTCGATCGAACCAATCCATGTTCCTGTTTTCGGGTGATTGTACGTTTATTTTGTAATTTTTTAACTTCCGCTGCCACGAGCCACCCGAGGGAATGAGTCAACCCAACAGTGTGGATACACAAAGTCTTTGGTACATACATTGGTAAGTCAAGTGATTACTAGTAGTAGTGCCTACACTGTTCGGTTGGGTAATCCTAGGGGTAGGTTAGCACAACAGAATTTAAAAATTTAAAACCTTCCCCAAAACAGGATTATGAACGGTTTAATCAAACTAATATAAACGAAGAAAATCTAACTACGCGAAATACCTTTCACGCTATTTCCCTCATACAAGTTTCTGATCTTTTCAACCCAAACAAATACTCTTTTGATCAAATTCTCCAAGAAAACTGTCGGCTTCCTTGTTCGATTCCAAGCGTCGATTTGTTCCTTTATATCTTCAAGCGATCCAATTATCTCGCCTCTAAGATGTATCCACACCTCCATATAGTTCCCAGTAATTATATTTGGTGCTAGCCTATATAATTATTCTAGATCTAATCTAGTCTTAATATATGAAGATAGAAATATATGTGAAAGGTTAATCTCAATACATGAGAAAAACCTTGACAAGAAAAGAATGAGTGAGGGGCGAGTTCATGAAAAATTGAAGATGAAATTTTTCTCTCTTTTCTTGTTGTGGTGGACGAAAATTTTGCTTCAAATTAAGTGTATGTGTGTGTTTCTCTTAACACACATATTTATAGAGACTCCTAGGTTTAGTTTACTTGGAAGTCAAGATGAAATTCAATCTCCAAGATTTGACTTTCATCTAATCCTAAGTAAACTCAATTAAGGAGTTTCCTTAAAATAAGGAACTTAGTCAACAAGTCAACTATTTCCTTTTCTCTCTCTCCTAAATATTTCCTTGATTCCATCTTGATCAAGACTTGGAGAGGAATTAATCCTCTCCCTATTTTTATCCAATAAACACGCCCATTTCATGTCTTAGAGTCCAAGAATTTTATCTTACATGATTTAATTCTTGACTCCTATTTAATTAAATAGTCCAACTATTTAATTAAATACTATATAATAATTAAAGTCCAACCTTAATTATTAGTAACCCAAGTATTTATTAATTTTATTTAATTTTCAACCAAGTCTACTAATTAAATGAAACCCTTGGAATTTACTAGGTCCATTAATTAATTAATCTTCCTTGATTAATTAAATAGTCTAATTAATTGATATTCCATCAATTAATTAATATTTCCAATTAGGTAAGTACTAGACTTTCCCAATCTACCTCAACTTCCAAAGTTAATTAATCATTTCTTTTAACCAGGAACATCAGGAGTAAGTGTATGACCCCTTATGCTCGTTCATGTGCTAGTAGTAAGTACACTTTCCATAAGTGCCAGTGTACCTTTCTTTATTTAGAAAGTACTACATTAAGTCTTTTTTGATTTAATCAAACCATGTATTATTCACCATAATTATAATGGTTCCTATAAATCGAGGTTACTGTTTAGCAACGGGCCCTGAAAACCTAGACACAAATGATGTAAATATACTCAACCTATCATAAACACGATCCTCGCATAAGTAAGATCCTTCCATCATATTTCCCGGATTGGAATCTCAAGTAATGGCTTAGTCAAAACTCTTACGACCCAATCACTATGTCTCCTTTATTGCTTGATATAGATTCATGCAATCCAAATGAGGAAACACTCCGCCTCTTTGGATTGCCATACTTTGCGCAAAGATTCCTTGAATTGATTCAATAAGCAATACATAGGAAATGCCTGATTTGCTAAATCAGTGATGGATCCCATCTTGGTCTCTCATATCCCTCGACACATAATCATACTATACTCAAGATATCCCATATGACGATTTGCGATGGAATCATGAGCTAAGTCAAAGTATAATCGACTATGCTCAAAGTGGCAATGGAACCTTAGGTTCAAAAGGATTACTCTTATGCCTAAGTGATGATAGGAAATTCCATATTCGATATCCATTTTATGAATTTCCTAGCGGGGTTGTTCAATTAACTCATTATCCAAATGAGAACCCTCGTATACATCTATGCCTATGGCACGAGACATGTTCTCTATGAACTATGTATACAAGCAAGTCTTTTAAGTCTTTGTCAATATCCCTTATCTTGACAGACTCATCTCGGACTTGGAACCTTTTAAGAATCACGACCTTGGATACATATTCCATCATCGTCATTCCTGATGTCCGATGATGTCCCATAGTCATGTGTGATTCAAAAGACTTCGTTCTAAGCTTATTTAATAACAAAGAATGCCATTAATGTTTTGACTTATTATAGTAAGATTTTCATAGAGTATCTCAAGAATGGTGCCCAAATTATTGGCGCACCGAGCACTAACTCTATCAATCTCCTACTTGCCCAAGAGCCATTTGCCCCATGTACTTAAGGCCCATTCTCTAGAGATGTCCTTCTAGTACTTTTTGCTCAATGGGTTTAGGTGATTGTCGGTTTGCTATATTATCTGTCGAGTGCACATGTTCCACTCGAACATTGCCTCTCCCACTGATCTTCCAGATCATGGCATTGCCATTTACGAGTTTGAATTTTCGATAAGACCTAGGCTCGTTTGCTCATGCAACAGCCCCCATTGTTATCACAGTACCTAGTACTTGATCAATAATGAATGGAATGACTCCCACTCAAGGGTATGATTCCTCATCCAAACTTCCACTTTAATGGTGGAAATCGCTGTAGTGGATTGCTTAGACCTTATCCAAGTCACCGCTCCACCATTCTAATCTTTCCTCAATGGGTTTCATCCATCATGGGTACATTAGAGTATGTACGCCATTTCAAGATTTGTTCCCCTCTTCATGGCAGACTCTGTGAAGATTTCTTACTTGGAATCTTTCAGCTCGCCATATGAGGATACATACAAAAATAGAATTTTAACCTAAGGTTTTTCCAAATAGGAAATCAGAGTTTCTCGACACTCTATTTATATTCTCCAGGCCATTTTCTCGTAAAGTCATCCTTAGTCCTCTAAGGCACTACTGGATAGTCTTTCATGGCAGTCCAATGACTATCACTGGTTTCGACTATTGTTGTCACACACTCCTAGTGTATCAACAATATAGATCCATGTACATAGAACTTCATACATCGTGTCGCCTATGACTAGTGCAACATGTATGTGAGATATCATTACTCTTTCCTCTAATGTCTAAGGGGACATAGACTTGGAAAGTAACGCTTTGTCTCAATAGGCAGGGATCCTTTCTTGGATTATTCCTTACTAAATCACTTTAGTTTCCTTTCTATGTACAAGGATTAGGAGAGTCCCCGCATCCCACACTAGTTTTTCTCGATATCTCAAAATACCGAGTGCGTGGATGCTTCTCCCAAATCCTTCCTTGGAGAATTTTGTTGATAACCCTGCTTTCATTAATTTCAACATTCCTACTTTCCTTTTTCATTTAGTAGGATGTTTATAACACAAAGCATCATAACTTTACTTATACTCCCACTAGCCCTTTTGTACACATATTTTTCCAACATTTTGCATGAAACCCATATGACTATGGTCTCATCAAAACATTTTGTAAGCTTCGGGATGCTTACTTGAGTTTGTCATAAGAACTCAGAAGTTAAGACACTTGTGATTACTTTCCTTGAATGTGAAACCTTTTAGCTGCTTCATAAAGGTTTATTCCTTAACCACTTTTAAGGTAAAGGTTTCCATATTCAATTACCATATCAAATAGATATGTAGATTAGCTAAAAGAATTCGAATGGAATTTTTGCATCCCCACTGACAAAAGGATTTCATCCCTTTTCACGTGACATGCTTTATAGGTTGCCACCTCCCCATTTCTTCCAAGCTTTCGCTGCAAGCCCCACTTACAACTAATTAGGCGTAACACCTCTAAGTGGGCCCACCAAGGTTTATCCTTGTTTAGCCACCATGTGTTTGATATAATGCTTTGTCTTGAAACCGAGAGGAGATAGACATAGGTAGATCATAAAATCAATCATCATAACATAACAATTGACTAGAGATAGAATTGATTGCGTTGTCTCGCTTTTCGTGATAAGATGACCCGAGTGAATGTAGGATCTTCGTAAGCGAGGAATCCCATTGACCCTTATTGCATGTTAGTTAATTTAATCTTCACTATAGAGATATAGGAAGTTGTTAACTAGTATAGGCTCATTATTTCAAGAGATTGAGTAATGAATATAGTAGGGGATTTCGCCATAACAAGAATGTCCTAATAATCCGGATAATTGAGAGTTTAACGAGCACAAAATAGAGCATAGTAGGAGCATAGCCCAATCATCTCTTCCAATTTGATATATACCTTGTTTTTCATATAGTTAGTTTATCTTCATAATTCAAGCATCTCTCATCTTTTAGCCTAGAGTTAGGTAATATAGTAATTACGAGCATCAAATCAAGTGTCCTTGAGGAGACGATATTTCCGGACTTAAACATCCATTATTACTACGCATGCGATCTAGTATACTTGCTAGGAATTATTTTGCGTGTCAAGTTTTTGGCGCCGTTGCCGGGGACAATTGCGTTATTTGATATTGTAATTCACTTATCTTCTCTAAGACTAAGTTGTTTTTTTTCATTTTTTTATATAATATAGTTCTTTTGATTCTATTGATAGGTGGATCTCTTTGAGTAGTGCCATGACCCGCACATCTCAAGGAGACTTTGAAGCTTTTGATTCGGAGATTGAACGAACTTTCAATAGAAAAAGAAGAGACAAAAACAAAGAGAGAATCTTCTTGAGGATATGGAAGGGAACAATCAAAACAATCCCTTGCATGCCCCTCCGGGTATCAACTTAGGGGACCCGGGAATTCAAGCCTCCATTCAAGCTGCGGTTGCAGCTACTTTAGCACAAAGGCAAGAATAAGCCCCTCGTCCTTTACGTGATTATATGCAATCCACTATCCATGGAGCCACCGGTGCTATTGTGCTACCCACGGTGGAAGCAAACAATTTTACGATTCCACCGGCGATATTTCAACTGATTTCTAATGAACAGTATCGGGGCGCAGTGGATGAGGCACCACATGCTCACATCACCAAGTTCCTTGGCTTTTTGAGCAGATTTCGACAGAACGGAGTGCCTGATGATGCTATTAGAATGAGACTCTTTCCTTTCTCATTGAAGGATAGAGCAAGAGCATGGCTTAACTCGTTGCCAACCGCATCAATTCATACGTGGGATCAATTAGTGGAGAAGTTTCTGAGTAAGTACTTTCCACCGTGGAAAACAACCGCTATCAAGGTTGAGATACAAGGTTTTCGACAGATTGATGGGGAGTCAATTTATGAAGCACTTGAAAGATTCAAGGAACTCCTCCGAAAATGCCCTCACCATGGTTTTTCATTGTGGACTCAAGTGACTATATTTTATCAAGGCCTTGGACCGGAACTTTGCACTCATTTTGACGCAGCTGCGGGTGGTTCACTCATGAATCTACCACCACAAGCGGCTTGGGATATGATAGATAGCATGGAGAAAAATAACTACCAATGGCCCACCGAAAGAGTGCTACTTCCCAAGAAGACAAGTGGAGTTTATGAAGTAGAAGCTTCCACTTCATTGGCTAATCAAGTGGAGTTATTACATAAGAAGTTGGATGCTATGAATTTTTCGGTTAACCAAGTGCAAACATTGTGTGAAAATTGTGGAGGAAATCACCAACTTGCGGAGTGTCAACATGGAAATTCGTCCTATCAATCCGAATGTGTTGAAAATGCGAATTATGTGCATAACTCGAATAGGCCACAAAACGACCCATTTTCAGAAAAAGGTATAATCCGGGATGGTGAAATCACCCAAACTTCTCATGGAGTAATAACAACAATGTGGTTAAGCAACCTCCCGGATTTCAAACACACGGTGATAGACCTCCATTTCAGCGACAAGAGGGTTTTCAATCCAACACCTTTCACAAGCAAGGAGGCTCCCAACCACAAGAGAAAAAATCGAGTTTTGAGGAATTAAGGCTCCAATATATAAAGCAAAACGATGAACAGAGCCACAACCTCGAAATCAACATGAGCAACATACAAACTCAATTGGGACAGTTGGCTAGTCAACTTTCCGGTAGAACACCGGGGACATTACCTAGTGATGCTGAGAAAAATCCAAAAGAGCAAATTCAAGCCATCTCGTTGTGAAGTGGGGAAGAATTAGGTGCCGAAAATCCGAATGACCAGAAATCAGACTGCGGTCTAGGACCGCGGTCCAGAAATGCAGATTCAATCGAGCTAGACTAGGACCGTGGTCCAGTACCAGACCGCAGTTCAATGACGAGACTACCGCGGTCCAGCTGCCTGTTTCGGATATTTTGGACTCTGCGGTCCGGGAAACTCATGTACCGGTGCAACCACGCCCACCCTTTTCTCTTACACTAAAAAGGGGGAATCTTGGTGCTCAATTCCTTTGTTTAAACAATTGCGCATTAATATTCCTTTTGCAGATGCCATCCTTCAAATGCCAAGCTATGCTGAGTTTCTCAAGGATTTTTTTCCAACAAACGCAAGCTTGAGGAACATGCAACTGTTGCACTCACCGAGGAATGTTCAGCAATACTTCAAAATAAGCTTCCCCCTAAGCTTAAGGACCAGGGGAGTTTCTCAATCCCTTGCACGATTGGTTCTCTTACTTTCTCTAAGGTTTTTTGTGATTTAGGAGCGAGTATTAATCTACTCCCATTCTCACTTTTCAGGAAATTGGGGCTTGGAGAACCAAAGCCAACCACCGTTTCTCTCCAATTGGCAGATTGCTCCATTATATACCCATGGGAAATAGTAGAAGACATCTTAGTCAAGGTTGATAAGTTCATCTTTCCGGTGGACTTTATAGTCTTGGACATGGAAGAAGACGTAGAGATGCCACTAATATTGGGTCGCCCTTTCTTGAATACGGGTAAAACTTTAATTGATGTTGCAAATGGTAAGCTCATACTAAGAGTAGGTGATGATCAGGTTACTTTTAACGTTTATCAAGCAATGAGGCACCCTTCCCCTACTCCCACTTGTTTTCGAATTGATGTTGTTGATCATGCCTCTGTTGAGTACTTTCAGCTTCACAATTGTGATGACCCCCTAAGGACATGCTTAATTGGTCCTATGGGCGAAGAGGTCGACGTGGAGCATTTGTAAGAAACATTGGCAAGCCTAGAAGCCAATCCACCTCATAAGAAGGGTTATCGACCAAGATTTGAGTCTTTAGATCGCCCACTAGCTACTCCATAGACGAGCCCCCAACATTCCAACTCAAACCTCTACCTTCTCATTTAAAATATGCTTTCCTTTACACTTTGGAAACCTTACCTGTGATTATTTCTTCATCTTTGACAGAAAGCATGGAAGAAAAACTTTTGCGGGTGTAGAGGAAGCACAAGAGGGCATTCGGGTGGAAAATTGCAGATATCAAGGGAATTAGTGTAGCTATTTGTAAGCATAAGATCCTAATGGAGGACAATTACAAGACCACTATTCAACCTCAAAGGAGACTAAACCCGATGATGCAATAGGTTGTGAAAAAGGAAGTGATCAAATTACTTAATTTAGGTATCATATATCCTATATCTGATAGTGCGTGGGTACCCAGGTTGTGCCAAAGAAAGGAGGCATGACTGTTATCTCTAATGACAAAAATGAGTTAATCCCAACTCGTACCGTGACGGGTTGGCATGTTTGCATTGACTATAGGAAATTGAATGATGCTACTAGAAAAGATCACTTTCCCCTCCCCTTCATTGACCAAATGCTAGAAAGGTTAGCTGGACATGAATTTTATTGTTTCCTAGATGGCTATTCGGGCTATAACCAAATTGCTATTGCACCTAAGGATTAAGAGAAAACGACTTTCACTTGTCCTTATGGTATATTTGCCTATAGACGAATGCCATTTGGGCTTTGTAACGCACCCGCCACCTTTCAACGTTGCATGATGTCTATATTTCATGATATGATTGCAAATTTTATTGAAATATTCATGGACGACTTCTCTGTTTTTGGATCTTCATTTGATACTTGTTTGCATAATTTGTCATTGGTTTTACAAAGATGTGAATATACTAATCTTGTTTTAAATTGGGAAAAGTGTCACTTTATGGTATAGGAGGGCATAGTTTTAGGCCATCGTATCTCACAAAAGGACATTGAAGTGGACCCTGCTAAGGTGGAAGTTATTGAGAAACTCCCTCCTCCCATATCTGTCAAAGGAGTGAGGAGTTTCTTGGGGCACGTCGGGTTTTATAGACGGTTTATTAAGAATTTTTCAGATATTTCTAAAAATCTATCTAACCTGCTCATGAAAGATGTTCCGTTTGATTTTAATATGTCATGTTTGCAGGCATTTGACACTCTTCGAGAAAAGTTGGTCACAGCTTCCGTGATGGTGGCACCCGATTGGAGCCTCCCATTTGAGCCCATGTGCAATGCCAGCGACTTTGTAGTCGGTGCCGTGCTTGGTCAACGCAAGGACAAGGTATTTAGGACAATTTACTATGCTAGTAAAATACTTAATGATGCACAACAGAATTATGCAACAACTGAAAAAGAGTTACTAGCTATAGTATTCGCTTTTGATAAGTTCCATTCATACCTTGTCATGAACAAAGTGATTGTTTACACTGACCATTCTTCTCTGAAGTACCTCCTCTCTAAAAAGGATGCCAAACCTAGGTTGATCCGGTGGATTTTGTTGCTACAAGAATATGACCTAGAGATTAGAGATAAAAAGGGGGTAGAAAACATTGTCGTAGACCACCTTTCTAGAATTGAGGAATATCGGGTAGATACCTTAGATGAGACACCAATTTCAGAAGATTTCCTGGATGAACACCTCTATGCTATAGTTAACGGACCCCATCCTTGGTATGGTAACTATGCAATTTATCTTGTCACACGGGAACTTCCCCCCGATTTTACTTATCATCAGAGGAAGAAATTCCCATCTGAAGTTAAGCATTATCTGTGGGATGATCCTTTCCTGTTTAAGGTGTGTGCAGATCGTATTATCAGGAGGTGTGTTCCATTTGAGGAAACATTGTCTATTTTAAGTCACTGTCATGATGGTGTCGTTGGTGGCCACTTCGAACCCACTAAGACTGCTCTCAAAGTGCTACAGTCAGGTTTTTTCTGGCCTACTTTATTTAAAGATAGTCATGCCTTTGTTGCATCATGTGATAAATGCCAACTTGTTGGTAATAATTCTTGAAAGCATGAGATGCCTTTGAATAATATGCTAGAATGTGAGCTTTTTGATGTATGGGGAATTGATTTTATGGGCCCGTTCCCTAGTTCTCATTCCCATAAATACATACTTGTAGCAGTTGACTACGTGTCGAAGTGGGTTGAAGCGGAAGCCCTGCAAACTAATGATGCTCGGGTAGTGATAAGATTTCTAAAGAAGCATATTTTTACTCATTTTGGCAATCCCCGAGCAATCATTAGCGATGGTGGCACCCACTTTCGAAACAAACAATTTGACGCTCTTTTAACTAAATATGGTGTCACTCACAAGGTCCCTACGCCCTATCACTCTCAAAGAGTGGCCAAGTTGAAGTGTCGAATAGGGAGCTTAAACGCATCCTAGAGAAAATTGTTAGTTCCTCTAGGAGGGATTGGTCGTTTAAGTTGGATGATGCCCTTTGGGCCTATCGAACCGCGTTTAAGACCCCTATAGACATGTCACCTTACCGTCTTGTTTTCGGGAAAGCATGTCACCTCCCCGTCGAGCTTGAGCATAGTGCGTATTGGGCTATAAAAATGCTTAACTTTGATATGCAAGTTGTAGGTAAAAACAGGTTGCTACAACTCAACGAGCTTGATGAATTTTGACATGAGGCATATGAGAATGCTAAGTTGTATAAGGAGAGAAACAAGAGATGGCATGACCAACGTATTACTCCTCGGGAATTTAAAATTGGGGATGTGGTGCTCTTGTACAATTCTCGCCTTCGATTTTTTCCCAAAAAACTCCGCTCAAAGTGGTCAGGCCCCTTCACTATCACTAAGGTTTTCCCATCCTGAACCATTGAGATTCATGACGAGGTGAAGGGCGCTTTCACTGTAAATGGGCACCGGTTGAAGCATTATTATCATCAAGGATGGAGCAAGGACACGCAAACCATCCCGCTCCATGATCCTTCCCCGTGACCCACGCTCGAAAAGTCAAGCTAATGACTATAAACAAGCGCTTCGAGGGAGGCAACCCACATTTTACGTGCTTTCTTTCATTTTAGTTGTTTTTCTTTTCGTTTTATCTTCTTTAGCTGAATTTTTCTCCATTTCTATCGCATATTCAAGGCACTTGCTCTTACACACTCAAATGCTCCAAATTTTCACATCCATGTATTGGACCGCGGTCTAGGAAGTCCAAGACCACGGTCCAGAATTTCAGAACCACAATTTTAAAAAATGGGGGCACCAGACCGCGGTTCAGGACCGCGGTCCTATAGCAGTTAGACCACGGTCCAGAACCACGGTCCTATAGCAGTTGGACGGCGGTCCAGAAAATCAGAGTGCGTGATGGGGTTTCTGAAATTTTGGACCGCGGTTTCAGACCGCAGTCCTCTCGCAATTAGACCGCGGTCCAGATTTACAGAATGTCCCCCATTTGAAACAGACCGCGGTCCAGGGAAAAAAAAATAATAATAAAACAAAAATCGAAAAGAAAGGCAACAAACCCCAAAATTTTTTGGCCAAGTTCTCACTTCTCTCTTTCCCCAACTCTTCTTCTTCCTCCTTATCCACATCTCTCTTACACTACACACCCAAATCCTTCAAATTTCACCATAATTCTTCCAAATCTTTCCTACCCATTACATTTACGGCCTTTTTTTTTACACCGATTAATTTTTGATTTTTGGGTGTTTTTATGTGATTTTGGGTAAAGTTCGTGCTTTGGCCGATTTTTAGTTAAATTCCTTCATTTGGGGTGCGATTTTGCTTGGGTTCAAGTCTTCCAGGGCCGATTTGTTGGAATTTTTGAGATTGGGGTTTGATTTGTCAACATTTGGGGCCAAATTGTTCAAGTTGCTGAGCTTTGGGGGTTGTTGCTCGAATTTCAGGGGTCTCTTTGTCAAATTTCAGAAATTCGGGGCTGTTTGTGAATTCTCAAAATAGCAGGGGGCATTTCAGAGTATTAGAGGCTATTCTCAGTTGGTAAGGATTCCTCTTTCCATATATTTTTCATATTCTTGTGTGCCTTGCTGGCTTTATTATGCTTGATTGTCGTTGTTGCTATTTTGGGTTCATAGTATTGATTCTTATTTGTTGATGAGCATTTTGGGGTGTTAAATTGGAGTGTTGATTGATGTTGGTTTAAGAGTAACTTGTGATGGTGTTGAGCGTTTTTAGTGTTATTACTCGTGTGGTTTGGTGGTGCGTGTTTTGCGCTTGAGTTGAGTTAAGTGTCACTTTGAATATGGGGTCTAAGCGAAAAGCTGGTGAGGGTTCTTCCTCTCAAGCTCCGCCTTCACCACACGAGTCTGAGAGGGAGGAGCTTCCACTTTATTACGAGCATAAATTCGTGAGCCTTGCGGCCTCCCACTGTTATGATACCCTCTTGACAAAGAATTCAATACCCGAGTGAGGTATCAATGTTACAAACAAGCTTCAAGGCATTATCGACCAAATCCACCACCGAGGTTGGGCAAAATTTGTGGCCGTACCTTAGCCTGCAGTTATATCAGTGGTTCGTAAGTTTTATGCTAATGCCAGTGTTACTTCTGTTGTACGAACCAAAAAGGTTAAGGTGCGGGGTAAGTGGATGAGGTTTGACGAGGTGACCATCAGAGTGCTGTTCGACACACCACATATCATGCATGAGTGCTTCCCGTTTGCCAATCCGGATTGGGATACTATTATTGAATACATTTGTTATCCCGGGTCTTCTTGGAGCACGACTCGAGGCCTTCCGGTCAAGTTTCCTCTCTCTTTTCTCCTATCCCAGGCAAAGTTGTGGAATCTTTTCATCACAGCCCGTATTTTCCCCACCACCGCGGTTAATATGGTTTTGAGGAACCGGGGGGCTCTCATCTATGACATTATGAGTGGGTTCGATGTGGACGTGGGTCAAGTATTGGAAGCATCACTGTTGGAAGCCATTGCTAAATGTTCTTCACAAAACTTGGCTCACCCACATTTGATCACCGCTCTCGCTGTAAAGGCCGGTGTAGAGATTCTCCCTTCTGAGGCCACCACAAGGCCCATGGGGGCCTTGACTGATTCGAGTATTGTGGAGAAAAATGCCCCGCTGGCGGCAGATGAGG
This sequence comes from Buddleja alternifolia, assembly GCA_019426215.1. NCBI lineage: Eukaryota > Viridiplantae > Streptophyta > Magnoliopsida > Lamiales > Scrophulariaceae > Buddleja > Buddleja alternifolia. Next base: position 5,951,574 of record CM033399.1, on the reverse strand, counting down.
ATGCCGACATTGATGATGTGCCTCCTGACATGCAAGCTCTCGCTGGCCCTAGTAGTGCCCCCCGTTCTTAGACTTCGAGGCATGACCATCTCGAGGCACAGATTCAGGCTTCGCAGTCATCGGTGCATGATGGTTTTGATGAGGTGCGCCAGGCTTTGCAGCAGATTAGTAGTCGGATGCATCGGGCTGAGAGGCGCCTTTGGGATTATCAGGTCCAAAGTTTTGCTCATCTTCAAGCCAGATCGAGCACTCCACTTCCTCCTCCTGATTGGGATTCTCCTCCCGTGATGAGGATTGATCTCTCTGACTTCCACCCCGACCCTCCAGCCCCTTAGTTTCTAACCGTGAATCTAAACACAAGAATGTTGTCTTTCGGGACAATATTCATGTGTTTTACTTCTCGGCGTTGTTCTATTTTTAGTTTGTGATTCCTATGAAACGATGTATGTTTGGATAATTCAGCTTTTATTTCCCTTTTCCTGCTTTGATATTTCTATTTTTGGTTTTCGTGTGTTCCAAGTATTATGATGATTTCTTTGGCTCGTCTTGTGTTCTATTGTCACAGATGGCTCCATTTTTCTGTTGCACTCGTCGCCGTCTTGCTCTTTCTTTGTTTGGACGTCATTTTGTTTCCGATATCAGGGACGTCTTTCTATTTCTTGCTCTGTTTGTATATGTTCGCTCATTGGGGACAATATTCTAGTTTAAGTTGGGGGGTAGGTCAGACATCCCAAAAATTTCAGACGTCAAATTTATCTTTGATGTGGCGATTTGGTGTAATTTGTATTCATTTGTTAGATTACATACTTAACTTGGGACTAAAAATACAAATTTTGACAATCAATGATTGGGTGTTGGCACGAAAAGCTTTGTTGAGGTTTACAATTGCGATTTGTTATAACTTTGCTTGGAGCATGATTTGTTTGAGGGTCTCCACTTTATCTAAGATGAAATCCTATGTCTATGTTCAACATATTATAGTTTATGCTTGAAAGCCTTTTTAACAATGCTTATGTGAACTTTTGAGGATGTAAAGCATTGAACTTTCAACTTTGTCGATTTTGAAGTGTGTATTGAATGTGTGAAGTCATGAAATGATTTAGGCCATTTTCCATTGTCTCTAACCTTACAATTGGCCCTCACTATATAACGTAATCTCTAGACCTTACTTTGAGCCGTATTGATAAGAATGGAGTATGCTCAGCACACTAAAAACTACCATTCGCCTTTCTTTCGTAAGCCACACCAACCCCCTCTAGCCTAAAAGAAAAACAAAGTCTATTTCCCATTTAAGAGAGCATAAAACATCATATCATTTGGCTTTTATTTGGGTATTCTTTTGTTTTGGATATTGAATCTCATAAGAGGTGTGTTCATTCTTGAAGGCTGTTGAGAAAATTTAAGGTTTAGATTTTATGTGATAGAATGGGATGAAAAGAAAGTTTGAAAGTCGGTTAAATAGTCGAGAGTGAAAAAAAAAATTTATGAGCTCTCGACTAGGCTTTGAATTGAGTTTCAACGAAAATTATTTGGCTTGGGAATCAATTTTCAACCCTCGACTAGGCTTTGAATTGAGTTTCAACGAAAATTATTTGGCTTGGGAATCAATTTTCAACCCTAGCATAAAAAGAAACAAGTTTTGGGGTTGTAAGTTTAAAAAGAAAAAAGAAATCACTAAGTGATGGTGGCGAGATGTAGAGATTTATTTGGTTGACAATTGAGTGTTTAGCTCGATGACGTTGAGTTGCGTGCTCTCTTGAATTTAGTCACTTTATCCATATTTTCCCGTCCAAGTCATTACCTAGCCTTATGTTACAAGCCGAAAAGACCTTTTGATTGTGACTTTCACATTTCATACACACCGATAGGTTAACGAGTTTGAAGTGTTTTAATGTCTTTGCTATCTAATAAGTTTACATAATCTGGTTTAAAGTGCGCCCTTGACATGAAAATGGATACGGAGTTCATGATGTAGAGATGGAGTCGAAGATGTTTTGGAGGCTTTCAAATTGTTGATTGTTCAAGGTAACGTATAACGTCTCATTTTTATCCTCCGAGGGTTACATACTTGCCCTCGTGTGTAAGATTGCAATTATTTATGCCTTCATATGCATAATTGATTTTTAAACCATGAAAATTTTTGGGATCCCAATTCAAGTTGTAAAATTTGAACTTATGAATACTTATTCGCCATTTATTGATCGAGACGATCTAAGCCTAGTTGGGGGGTAGTTAAAAAACTTGACACGCAAAATAGTTCCTAGCAAATATACTAGATCGCATGCGTAGTAATAATGGATGTTTAAGTCCGGGAATATCGTTTCCTCAAGGACAATTGATTTGATGCTCGTAATTACTATATTACCTAAATCTAAGCTAAATCAAATTATAAGATGAGAGATGCTTGAATTATGAAGATTAACTACATGAAAAACAAGGTATATATCAAATTGGAAGAGATGATTGGGCTATGCTCCTACTATGCTCAATTTTGCTCGTTAAACTCTCAATTATCCGGATTATTAGGACATTCTTGTTATGGTGAAATCCCCTACTATATTCATTACTCAATCTCTTGAAATAATGAGCCTATACTAGTTAACAACTTCCTATATCTCTATAGTGAAGATTAAATTAACTAACATGCAATAAGGGTCAATGGGATTCCTCGCTTACAAAGATCCTACATTCACTCGGGTCATCTTATCACGAAAAGTCACACAACGCAATCGATTCTATCTCTAGTCAATTGTTACGTTATGATGATTGATTTTATGATCTACCTATGTCTATCTCCTCTCGGTTTCAAGACAAAGCATTATATCAAACATATGGTGGCCAATCATATGCAAGCATTAAGCACTAAAATCAATCATGTAACAAGAATATATTTAATCCGGAAATTAAGAATTCATCTAACACAAAACATCACAAGGTATTCACATAACCCAATCAAATAAATGCTTAGCTCATACTTGAAATACAAAGTGCTCCAACACTTCTAAGAGACATAGTACAAATACTAATCTAAGAAAAAGAGTTGAATTACTCCCTATTACAAAGTGTGAATCCAAACTTTAATGATTAAAATTGATTCTTCAAGCTTCCTTGGGACTAGCAATGGCTTCCTTGGGATTTGGAGAGTGAGAATATGTCTTTTGGTAGCTAAAAAGTGACCCTCCAAGTCCAAAAACGGCGCATAAAAAATAAGTCACAGCAGACGGGACCATGGTCCGACACGTGTCAGACCGTGGTCCAAACAGACCAAGACCGCGGTCTAGCTGAACAGCGGTCCTGGACCGCGGTTCAGAACGACAGCTTCTGTTAACCCGCGTCTTTTCTTCAGCCTTTTCAACTGAATATTGATCTTTTCAACTCGAATCCCTACACACATAAAATGACAACTAATCAAAGCAAAATGTGGGATTGTCATCATTAAACTTAGACGAAAACACCTATATAAAAGGGGTGAATAAACGTAAAATGTGAACTTATCAATCGCCACTGCATTGAAGTCTTGAATTTGACCTTCGTCTTCCTTCTCCATCTTCAATTACATAGACTATAATCTAATTACATTCCACTAATCTAGAGACAGAAAATAAAAGCCAAACCGCCTATTTTTACAATCCATAGAAATTGTATATATCGAAAACCAAAGACTAGGCTAGTCTCGTCGTTCATCCATATCACATAAACATGCCAAGCCACATAAATGCAATATTTAAATTTACCCATCTAATGTCTAATTTAAATTGCATATGTTGGGATAAATTTGGATTTTCAAATAAAATTATTTTCTAGGATTGAAATAAATAATTTCCAACCCAAAATAATTTTCAATTTCTGAAATCCAATTCTTCAGAAATTAAAATTTTATAGGTTCAAAAATAAAATTTGGATTTTCAAATAAAATTATTTTCTAGGATTGAAATAAATAATTTCCAACCCAAAATAATTTTCAATTTCTGAAATCCAATTCTTCAGAAATTAAAATTTTATAGGTTCAAAAATAATATTTTCCAAAATTAAAATTTTTAAACCAATAAATTAATCAATTTCCAAAATCCAAATTTAGAAATCACTATTTTCAGAAAATAATCAAGAAACATGCTAGAGTCCCACCCCAACCTCTCCATGCACGTCATGCATATCGGCGCGGTCAAAGCCAATCCATGATCCGCCTAATTTCATAGTGATATTAAATTCGTAGGTTTCCTCTTCTTTTATTCACAATTCCTCAAATTTAATTAAGGCCTCATTTTTAGGTCAATTTCTATAAAATAGGCTTGACCAAAAATTAATAGTTCCCACCCATTGTTAAATTGTGAATTGATAAGTGTGAGTTTTATTTATTTGAGAGGTCGATAATTGCATGGTTTAGGATCGAGTATGTATGATTTTTACCACTTGTGGCTTTGATTTGTATGTTAAATGAGTTCAAGGTGAAAATCATAACAATAGAGGAACCAGGGACGAAAATGCAATATTTTAGGATGGTTAGAGACCGAATTTGAGAACGTTGTCTTAGCTTTGCGTGGGAACTTGAATCGCCTAAATCCGAGATTGAAGTCAAAAGTTATGAAGCAAACAAAACTACTGCGCAGAAGGAAAAAGGAAATTGCATCTCAAGTACGTACTTGGGGGATTTGAAGTACGTACTTGAGCGTAGTCAGCGCCCAGTCAATCCACTTATGCCACGTCATCAAGTACGTTCTTGGGGCTGGTGAAGTACGTACTTGGCGAGCGGCTGTAGCAAATTTGGGAAGTTTAAATACCTAATTTAAGTGGAAGACTTGGAGGGCCTCTTATATATATCACCTCTTCCAACATCAAAAAAAGATCGAAAATTCACAACTTTGAGAGACTTTCGAGCAAGGAGACGAGCCAAGGCAAGGAGAAAGATGATTCTACACCGAGATTCATCAATCCATAATAGGGAGATTATTAGATTTAGTTTATTTGTCTATGAATAATTCTATATCTTTTGTTATTTTTCGCATTACGATTATGAACTAATTTCACCAAACTAAGGCCATGTAAAGGCCGGATTATGATTTTATATATATAATATTGTTCTTCGTATTAATTCTACAATTGCTTTGTGTATTGATTTTGTGCTTAATTACTTGCATATGCTTGATCACCATATGTTTGTCCTATTGCCTAGCATAATAGTTTGAAAGAATATAAGTCAGTGTTCAAAGAAATCATCACATAATCCGTAAACAATAAGGAGTTGCCCCTAGAAATAGGTAGAGACTCCCGAATGCAGTTAGCCGGATTAATCCGGGGTAATTCTAGAACTTGAATGTGTGATTATTGATTAGATTCGATAGATATATTTTAGGGAACCATCAATTAATCATAGGAATATTATTTTCGAAACATCGGGTAGTAAATAATTTAGGTTTTTTTCACCAAACCAATAGTAGTCTAATAATTCGAGGAATAACTCGTATATCTAAATAAGTAATCCGATTGAAGCATCTGCCTTAGTTGTTTTCTCATATAAGAATCTCGATCAATTTGCCAAGTCTTTTTTCGCCTTTTTATACCTTTTTACTGTTAATTAATCACAACTTTTTAATTCAATTTTAATTGCCTTTAGAATCCTTAGTTTTAATAATCTTGTCTTTGTGAGATCGATAACTCAGACTTAAAGTCTACTTTATTACTATACACGACCACTCCACTTGTTGTTTAATACATGTAAGGATTTTTCGTGTCATGTTTTTAGTGCCGTTGCCGGGGACTTGTTTTATTTTAGTTTGGGATTTTATTGCAATTTTTTAGTTTTTAATTTTATTGTACATATTTGGTTTTGCTTTAATTTTTTTTTCCAATGCCCGGGCATGATGAGTTTAACATTTAAGTGTCTGAAATAGTTGCAGAATTGGAAAGGTTACTATATAGCACATCTGAGCTTTCTGATAGCCATGCTCGAGCGTTCGAGATAGAAACTTCTAGAACCGAGCCTTCCACTCCTATACTTTCTCACCTGGTTGAAGTTCCCTTACCTTCTCCCCTCTCCACGAGTATGGAGGTAATTAATATCAATGATGGTAAGTTGTCCTCTAATGTAGGAGATGACATGGTTATTTGTGATAACTATGAGGTTTTTAAGCATCTAGTTGATTCCACATTATCTTTACGCATTGATGCTTTTGATCCTTTTAGTGTTGAGCTTTTTCAGGAAAGAAGAACCAATAATCTCCTCGAGTCTTACATCCTGAACTCCAAGTTTGTCACTTCGATGGGTGAAGATAAAAGAGCTACTGTCCATAGCTTGGAGAATGGTCCATATCATCACCCAAAGCATGGGAAAGAAAGGATAATAAGGGTGTTGATGGACTTTGAACAAATTTTTAAGTGGATGATTGCTTGGTCCCTCCTCAATCTATTTTTCACAAATACCGGGCCAAGTTTCATTCTTGATTGGAGAGTGAACAAAGCATTCATTCGTCATCCTCCTTAAGCCGACTCGATAAAGTCAAGCTAGTGACTTGAAAAGATAGCTTCTTGGGAGGCAACCCAAGTTTGTAAATTTTCTTTCGTCTTTCTTTTCATGTTTTTCATAGTTTTTAGGCTTGTCTTTTCATTGTTCTCTCTGAACATGCACTTTTAACATGTCTCTAGTTATGCTTGATGCTTTAGTTGTTTGAGTATAGTGAGCATGGTTAGTAGTCATTTCCCATTGTTTTGAGATGCTTATCATAATTGGAGGAGATGTGTTTGTTTTGAAATGCATATGAGATGAGGGATTGCTTTTCAGTATTCCAGTTCTGTAAGTACTCCTTTTACTCTTTTTCACGGTGTGTAGATATAACATTGAGGGCAATGTTAGGTTTAAGTTTGGGGGTGTTAAGTGGTGCTTCGTGTTATTCATGTTATGTGCTTATATTGAGAAATTCAAGAGAAAATAAAGAAAATTGAGCATGAATTTTTTGTTTTAGCCACCAATCAATGCAATGAAATGGATTAACTTGAGTACAATGGAATGATTTCTTGATTAATTTTGAATTTAATGCAATACACATAGCTTTACTTTGCTCGTGGGACCCTAGATAAGAGTAGATTTTCAAGGGTAGAGGAGTTAAGTTGGATAACCATTCTGAAACACTTAAGGAATTTCTCCCAAAAATATTGACATAGATTCTTCTTAGGGTCATGAGTAGAGTAGCTGCTTCATATGCTTAACAATTAATGAATAAGGGTGATGATTGGTATGACTATAAAGTTAGGCTGACATGTACTGGAGGTGAAAAGCAACATGCCTATATACTGTACTGTCATGCTACTTTGAGCTTGCCCAAGCCAAGTAAAGTTAAAGTGAATGAAAAGTCTAGTTTTATTTCGTGGTCTTTGGCACTTGAGATTAAGTCCGTAAGGAGTGTCTGGACACTTAATGCCCTAAAACTATCTAGTTTGAGAGTTCTTGATCTAAAACTCGATACATGAGTGTCATAAAAAGCCTAAGGGAATAGAACATTGCACATGACCTAACTTTAATGAATTTGAATGGAAGTTTCATGTGAGTTTAAAGTCTAAATTGATTAAGTAATGAAATTTAAGTGGCTATCGAGTTTTCTACGAGGCTTGTGCTTTATGATTGATCAACGGTTAATAAATATGGGATTAATATCTGAAAAGTAGTAAGAATGCCTCTCGACTATAATACCTTAGACTTACAATCACTACAACCTTTAGAGGTCTTTCCGAGTTGAGGTGTAACATGAGCAAGTATTTGATATATGTATATAATTTTGAGCTTTAACAAATCGATTTTGTGCCATTGAACTTTGTTAATTTTGTTGATTGGTTGTGGCTGAAAAGTTTTGGATTTTGTGGATATATCTTCTACAGACCCTCACGAGACTAAACTCATCCTCTCTGGTAACTTTGAGGTTTAAAGGCTTGTTGCACATGCTAAGTGCAATCGTGCACTCTATGAAAGTGAGTTGTTTTTTATTTTGTTTTGTTTTAGATTGATGTCTTGATCTTAGTTCCTTAAGTCTTAGTTTTTTTATTGCTCGGGAACGATCAATGTTAAGTTTGGTGGTGTTGATAAGTGTGAGTTTTATGCATTTCAGAGGTCAATAATTGCATGGTTTAGGGTCGAGTATGTATGATTTTTACCACTTGTGGCTTTGATTTGTGTGTTAAATGAGTTCAGGGTGAAAATCATAACAATAGAGGAACCAGGGACGAAAATACAATATTTTAGTATGGTTAGAGACCGAATTTGAGAAAGTGCCTTCTACAAAGTTTTAGATCTATGTCTTAACTTCGCTTGGGAACTTGAATCGCCTAAATCCGAGATTGGAGTCAAAAGTTATGAAGGAAACAAAATTGCTGCGCAGAAGGAAAAAGGAAACTGCATCTCAAGTACGTACTTGGGGGATTTGAAGTACTTAATTGAACACAGTCAGCGCCCAGTCAATACACTTATGCCACATCATCAAGTACGTACTTGGAGCTGGTGAAGTACGTACTTGGAGAGCGGCTGTAACAAATTTGGGAAGTTTAAATACCTAATCAAGTGGAAGACTTGGGGGGCCTCGAAAATTCACAACTTTGAGAGACTTTCGAGCAAGGAGACGAGCCAAGACAAGGAGAAAGACGATTCTACACCGAGATTATTCATCAAACCATAATAGGGAGATTATTAGATTTAGTTTATTTGTCTATGAATAATTCTATATCCTTTGTTATTTTTCGCATTATGTTATGAACTAATTTCTCCAAACTAAGGCCATGTGAAGGCTGGATTATGATTTTATATATATAATATTGTTCTTCGTATTAATTCTACAATTGCTTTGTGTATTGATTTTGTGCTTAATTACTTGCATATGCTTGATCAACATATGTTTGTCATATTGCCTAACTTAATAGTTTGAAAGAATATAAGTCAGGGTTCAAAGAAATCATTACATAATCCGTAAACAATAAGGAGTTGCCCCTAGAAATAGTTAGAGACTTCCGGATGCAGTTAGCCGGATTAATCCAAGGAAATTCTAGAACTTGAATGTGTGATTATTGATTAGATTCTTGGGTAGAGATATTTTAGGGAACCATCAATTAATCATAGGATTATTATTTCCGAGACATCGGGTACTAATTAATTTAGGTTTTTTCCATCAAACCAATAGTAGTCTAATAATTTGAGGAATAATTCGTATATCTAAATAAGAAATCCGACTGAAGCATGTGCCTTAGTTGTTTTCTCATATAAGAATCTCGATCAATTTGCCAAGTCTTTTTTTCGCCCTTTTCTACTTTTTACTGTTAATTAATCACAACTTTTTAATTCAATTTTAATTGCCTTTAAAATCCTTAGTTTTAATAATCTTGTCTCTTTGGGATCGATAACTCGAACTTAAAGCCCACTTTATTACTGCACACGACCAGTCCACTTGCTATTTAATACACATAAGGATTTTTCGTGTCATGAACTACAAGAATTATAATCCAAATCAAATCCCTTTATATCACTAAAATTATTCACGCATGTATATCACATATGCACAAGGGTTTTGTACGGCTGAATTGCTTAACATACTTTGCTCTAAGCAAAAACGAGTGCATGCGTGTAAACCGGGTCTGTGGCGTTTTGTAAATAAAGCAAACTAATTAAAAGCAAAAGTTTCCTTATTAGCAAAACAATGACTACTCTTGTCCTTTTGTAGCCTCAAAAACCACCTCTAAGATTTTTAGCCAAAATAGGATTCTAAACCCTAAACCACATCCACTTTCACACGCCTGATCATATACACATTTGAACAACTGCAAATTTTTCGTGCAACTTCATGCCATATAAAACACATGCATGCATGCGCATGAAAGTTTGTTATCATGCAAAATTGCACAACTTTCCTTATTATGTTTGTATAATATGATTGAAAGATTTGGATGAAACTTCCATGCAATTCCAAACTGCATGAAATCCCATCCAATTTTCACACAGAAACGCCGACCTCAATCACACATGTGCATAGAAATATTTTCTTGATACCAAATTTCGTTTTATTTTTGCAATTCAACAAGAGTAAAAAATTAAACGACTAAATCCCAATAACATAGCTATTAACACAATCGATAAAGACATATTGATTTAACATGCTTCCAATTTAATCTTTCAAAAAATTAAATGAAGCATATAAATCACATAAATTAGTTCGATTAAACTAACCAGGCTCTGATACCACTGTTGGGTTGGGTAATCCCCGGGGTAGGTTAGCAAAGCAGAATTTAATAATTTAAAAACTCTACCCCGAAACAGGATTATGGCCGGTTTAATCAAACTAATATAAATGAAGAAAATCTGACTACGTAAAATACCTTTCACGCTATTTCCCTCGTATAAGTTTCTAATCTTTTCAACCCGACAAATACTCCCTTGATCGAATTCTCCAAGAAAACTATTGGCCTCCTTGTTTGATTCAAAGCGTCGATTTGTTAATTTGTATCTTCAAGCGATCCAATTGTCTCGACTCTAAGATGTATCTACACCTCCGTATAGTTCCCAAAAATTATATTTGGTGCTAGTCTATATAATTATTCTAGATCTAATCTAGGGTTAATATATGAAGGTAGGAATATATACGAAAGGTTCATCTCAACACATGAGCAAAATCTTGTCAAAGAAATAATTGGTGAAGGGTGAGTTCTTAAAAAATTGAAGATGAAATTTTTCTCTCTTATTGTGGTGGATGAAAGGTTTGCTTAAAATTAAGTGTATGTGTGTGTTTCTCTTAACACACATATTTATAGAGACTCTTAGGTTTAATTTACTTGGAAGTCAAGATGAAATCCAATCTCCAAGATTTGACTTTTATCTAATTCTAAGTAAACTCAATTAAGGAGTTTTCTTAAAACAAGGAACTTAGTCAACAAGTCAACTAATTCCTTCTCTCTCTCTCCTAAATATTTCCTTGATTCCATCTTGATCAAGACTTGGAGAGGAATTAATCCTCTCCCTATTTTTATCCAATAAACACGCCCATTTCATGTCTTAGAGTCCAAGAATTTTATCTTACATGATTTAATGCCATATGTCAACATTGAAGAAGATGTATAAATTCTACAGGGGCGACGTACGTGGTTGACCTAACGACAGACGTAAGTTGTCTAATGACGTACGTGTTCTGCTAGGTTGATGTATATGTATAAATAAATTTTACATTTCAAATGATGCATTTCAACAGCAAACCTACATACTATTACTTACGAAATGTTGTACTGTAACGACTACATGGATGTATTAATGAATATAAATGCCGTATGTTAACATTGAAGATGACGTATTAATTCTACAGGGGTGATGTACATGGCTGACCTAACGACATATGTAAGTTGTCTAATGATGTACGTGTTCTACTAGGTTGACGTTTGTGTATAAATAAATTTTACATTTCAAATGACGTATTTCAACAGCAAACCGACGTACTATTACTTATGAAATGTTATATTGTCACAACTAAATGGATGTATTAATAAATATAAATGTCGTATGTCAACATTGAAGATGACGTATTGATTCTACAAGGGCGACATACATGGTTGACCTAATGACGTACATAAGTTGTCTAATGACGTATGTGTTCTACTAGGTTGACATATGTGTATAAATAAATTTTACATTTCAAACCGATGTGTCCTACCGACATTGCTTTTGACACAAACTGTCATGAACTTCCTTGTTCTCATACAAGGAGACACCACACTCCTTTCTCACTCCTCAATGAACATTAAAAATTCATCAGTTTTCTTTGTGAAGATGAAAGGACACCATGTTAAGCGAACAGGCTTCACAAACCCTTCCTTAATCCCACTTCTTTGTAAATATCTAGCGGTTTCCCCACTTTTTTTTTCACCACCTCAAAAAAAATTCGAAAATGGAGCATAATTATCGAACCGTTTGGTCTGACACCAATGAGTTGAGACTTCTAGACATACTTCGGCAATCTAATATGTCTATTGTTCTAAAAGAAGATTATCGTACTACTGATGTCTGGGAGAGGTTTGTTATAGATTCTATCCGCCGTAGATTTTGGTCTGATATAACCACAAAAACTATCTGGGCGTGGCCAACACGTAGGTTCACAGATGATGAAGTCGAGTAGCGATTTCAAAAGATATGTAACCGGTACATAGTGTTTAGTGCTCTTCTTTTGGGACCCGAAGTTGAATGGGATCCAGACACCAACATTGTAAAGGGTATTAGTGTTTTCTGGAACACATATCTACAGGTATCGTTTTTACTTTTGGGTGTCATAAATGGTATCTTTTTAGGATAATTTTATAGTTATTTCATATGATTGTATTGATTTGTATTTCTCATTGTCTATGCAGAATAACCTAAATGCTGCTCGATACCATTATGAAGGGGAAGTACATTGGGAAAAGATTAAGGTCTTTTTTGATAAGAAATTCATCCCCGATCCAGATGTATGGCCTACACAACAACTATATGCACGGCTGGAGAATGACGATCAAGACCCTATGGAGAATGACAATCAAGACCCTATGATGAATGAAATAATGAAGATCATTAAGACCCTATGCAGAATGGTGTGATGGAGAATGGTGTGGTGGAGAATGGTTTATGTTTATGATCGCTAGATACATATTAGGTTTTTTATTTTTAATTAATAATGGCAATGTAATGAAGGGGATTACTATTTAATATTAATATGAATTATTATTTATGATTTTATGGATACATTTTAGTACATTATCTTCAAATATAATGTCAATTGGCTTGCATTCATACGTCGATTTGAATGTACTAGTACGTCATGTCAAGTGTACCTATTCGTCAATTGATCGACATCCATAAGTTGATATTATGTATTAATACGTCATATCAAGTGTATCTGTACGTCGATTGATGGAAAATAATACGTCAATTAACTTCCATTCATACGTCAATTTGAAAGTACTACAATGTCATATGAAGTGTGCCTATACGTCAATTGACTTCAATTCATACGTCAATATAATGTATTAATACGTCATATCAACTGTACCTATACGTCACTTGGAAGAAAACATACATCGATATTATGTATTAATACGTCGTATCAAGTGTAACTATACATCGATTGATGGAAATTAATATGTTAATTGACTTGGATTCATACGTCAATTTGAATGTATTAATACGTCTTATCAATGTATTATTACGTCAATTGATAGACATCCATACGTAAATTTCAATGTACTAATATGTCTTATCAAGTGTACTTATACGTCAATTGATTGACATCCATATATTAATATTATGATTTAATACGTCATATCAATTGTATCTATACATCGATTGAAGGAAAATAATACGTTAATTGACTTCCATTCATACATCAATTTACCTATACATCAACTGATAGACATCCATACGTCGATATAATGTATTGATACGTCAAATCAACTGTACCTATACATCAATTCAAAGAAAAAAATACGTCAATATTATGTATTAATACGTCTTATTTATTGTAACTATACGTCGATTAATGAAAATAATGCGTCAATTGATGGAAAATAATACGTCATTTGACTTCAATTCATATTGTTATTTATGATTTTATGGTTACTTTTAGTATAATATCTCAAATGGAATGTCAATGAAACACATTATCATAGATTTTGTGCAACACCTTGTGAATCTCCAAGAAAATGATCCACCAAAGTATTTATTATAAGCCAAAAAATGTAATATTTTTGGTAATACAAGCGAAACAAGATAATACAACACAACCATAGTACAAATCATAATATTACAACTCTTCGAATTGGCTTCTCTCATCTTCTAGCATCTAGTTTGTCTACATGACCACTCTGGTATTCCTCCTTTGCTCAGCATTTCTCGGGTCCTCTTTCTACATATAAAAGTGAAAAAAATGACAAAGATGACTGTTAGTACGAAGTAAAGGTAAATTGAAGTTGTACAGCACCACCCGAATGTTGTCCTAATAATTTATATCTGACGTAATATCCATAAACAAATGCAGTATCGAAACGTACATGTGCAGTATTTGTATTATTATCCCATATGAGGTAATTTTAGTGCAGAGTGGACAATTTTCACATCATAAATGCCACAATTTGTATTTCAAACGCAATATTTCTGTCTAGCTACATGAGGTAATTGCCAAGTATTCATAAGCCATATGTATACGTAATTTAAAGATTAATGTAGTATTTTATAACTTGAGTAATACTACCAAATGAGCTTTCTTCTTCTCATAGCAAACAAACAAAGAGCTACCGTTCCCCAAAGTAAATGCCACAAAGTATTACCTGCAAGTATAGCTGCTTTCGCCTCGGCGTTCATTTGGCTCGATATTGGGAAATGCCATCATGTCAACGATCGACAGTTTGAGGCGTTTATATAGCCGACACATATTGAGGACGTCCTCATCCTCTTTTAAAGTAACATACAATTCATAAGGAGGAGCAAAGTATCGCAATCGAACACATCCTAAATTCATTTCAGACCACTTTCTTGCAAGAACAGTGAAAACATCCATTAGAGTGGTTCATTCAAAAATTGAAATCACATCAAGCTCATCGTTGTATATACAAATTCCTAATATCTGAAATTCACCTGTTTACGTTGTTGTATTCATTTGCATCGCTACTTGTGGTGGTAGTGGTGATAACAGACCCAATTCAGATGTTTGCACACTTATATCCATTTGCATCGTGGTCGGGTAACAGACCCAATTCAGATGACGATTATCTGAAAAAAGAAAAAAAAAGCAATCGGGCTTAGAAATAAGACGGAGGCAGAGGGGTGGTGGTGGTGGTGGTCGTCGGGTAACAAACCCAATTCAGATGTCAATTATCAAATTAAAAAAAATAATCGGAGAATATAGGACAGACGGAGAGTAGATCTGAGAGCAGATAGGGCAGAGGTAAATTGATTTGTAGATTTTGGGGTTGCAGGGTGGGTGATTATTTAATATAGCTCTGGTGGGAGTGAAAATAGACTGGAAATAGCAAAAAAGGGGGGGTATTTTAGTCCTTTCAGGTGGTTAGAGAGCTAATCCAAAGAAAAAACATGAATTGGAGGGTGCAGAGTGTAAAAACGAGGGAGGGACTGATTCATGATTTGAAATATTGAATGGGGATTTTTCTCTAAAAACCTGTTATTTTAATTTCGAAAATCAATAAAATACCAATTTTAATTCGTCCTTTCAAAACATAAATAAAAGCCGATGTTTTTTGAAAAGTCCATTTTTTAGGCCCAAGCCCAAAAATATATTCAATTGCATTTTAAACTCAAAACATAAAATTACAAAATAGCCCCATAGGGCCAAATTGCAATTTAACAAAATTTGAGAAAACCCTAGGATCCCTACCAGTGGACCGCCACCTCCAGCGGTGGCCCGTTTTTGGTTCACGGGGCAGCCACGCGTGGCCCCTGTTCTTACGTGCTGTCGAGCAAGGCGACACAGCCAAAGCACCGCCCACGATGGCTGAACAGTAGCCGATCACTGTCTGCGATCTCATGTGCACAGCCCCGTGCTGTTTGCACGGAGATCGCGACAATGATCCTCGCTCTCGACTCAGCAAACAGCCTCCATCCATAGACGGTGGCAGATTTGGGTGTACACGCGATGGCGTGTGAGTGCAGTCGCAGGCTTAAGCCCGTTCGATCCGCTACCATACACTGACGACACGTTCTTCGATTTCTTGAACAAAAAACACAACAATCTAAGTTTTACCAAAAAATGCAATTTTTCAGATTTCGAAAATCCATTTCTCAAATCCAAATCAATTTTCAGATTTAAACGATTATAATCAGTCCAACAATAAAATTAGAAAATTCAATCCATTTTACATACGATAAAACAAAACTAAAGAACATAAACATAAACACGGACCAAGAATTCGAGACATGTCAAAACCTTGGCTCTAATACTACTGTTGGGGATGTCGGTCGCAATAGAAGCATGGAATTTCAAAAATTCAAATAAAACACGAGGCATCCCACAATTAGAGTTAGGCAGACATTGTTAGGTTTATGTTCTCAAATGCCATTAGAGAATTAGAGAAAGAAAGGACATTATGAAATTGTTGCAATTGTTATTATTATTCTCCTAATAAAAGGCATTTTAGTTGTTTCCTATTATATTGACATTTATATATTATAATCATCTATAAGTCCATGAATATAAGAGTTGACTCTCTCAGGCACTAGAAGAGTTCAACACTTGTGTACTACAATGATCTGCAAGTCGAGGATTCCGGTTAGGCATTGCAAATCATCACGACTTCTATGATATGAGTTTTGACGAGAGAAGTGCCCGTCAAACAGTAGGAAATAGTGAAGAACTCATATCATAGGTGCATTGATGAAGGTAGTGACACTTATACATGACTCGCATCAATTCTGTCACATGGGTTTTCACTCTTTGACAGTCAATGACAAAATTGATTAAAATGTAATAGGTGTGTTTGAACTTTAGACTTGAGGAATCGAGTTGAAGATATACTTGTGACATTAGACTTATCATTAGAGTAGTTAGACCTATTCACCCTTTGGTGGGATCGACCTCGAACTCCAACCTAATGGGCAAGTAGTAATCTTAACTGATAATCAAGATATGATTCGTTCCGTCGAAAGTGAACGAGGAATTATCCTATGCATTTATAAGTAAGCTAGATCTTAAAGTCTTTGGCCAAAATATTTACTGATCTACTCTTATTATAAATATCACATAGAGTCGAGTTTATGAGTTTGACCTGAACCATGACTCTCACTTGACCGGGATAAGGAAACAAAAGTTTGTATTTACACTGTATTTACAATAGGAAAGGTAAAATAATCCAATCATTTCATATTATTTGGGATGCGATGTCGGCCACTTGACTGGCTAGGTGCAATCCACATTCAACAGAATCCTTCCGCTGCCAAATATAGATGAACCTAAAGAATCATGCTTAAAAAGGAAAGATCGAAAGAAAATGTGGTGTATTTCTTGTGGCAATATTTTAAGTATTAGATAATCACAACTAATTAAATGGATTTATTTATTTGGAAAAATAAGTTAATTCATTTATATTAATTAATACATTATTTCTTGGAGAAATAAAATTAATTAATAATCCCATCTATTATTTAATTAGATTGAATTAATTAATTAAATAAAAAATTAGACCGAGCTCAAATTAGTGCACCTATGACCGTGTATGGACGGCCTCTAGGCGTTCAACATGGGCTTTTTTGAGCCCAAGCTTATAACTTAAGTAATATAAATATTATCACATTATTAATACCTAGGTCATAACATAAGTTACACACTTGAGCCACAAGAAAGAAAAACCTCCCTTTCTCTTCTCTTTGGCCGTTGGCCTCACTGCCAAGAAGAGGAGAATTTTTCTATTCAAGTTGTTTTCGACGAGACAATTTAGAGACAGCAATTTTGGACTGCTCGAACTACCAATCAATCAACCGAATCAGTTCGCGAAAGACTTTAAGAATTTGAAAATAGTGATTTTCCAACCACTTCACTACAACTGGTAAAATGTCGATCTCTATCATAAATACACATGATAAAATCCCAGGATTGATCCAGTATTGGAAAAATCCAAAAGTTTTAATTACACCATTTTCGCTGACTTTTCGTTTTATTTTTCCAACAGTGATATCAAAGCCAAACCACGGGGTTTGATGTGTGTTTTTTTACGTGTAAACATGTGATTAAATACATGATTTATAGTTTTTTACGATGTATGATTAGATACGTAGATTTCACGTTTTTATGTTCTTGAGAAATTTTCTTTATTTTTTATTCGTTAGAAATTAATAAGAATTGGATTTTATGTAATTTTAATGTGATGGAAAATTAAAATTCCGAATTTCAGCGGCGAACCCATTTTGCCGCTGGCTATTACTGCCATTGTGTGAGCCCATCCTTCTTGGGAGCTAGGCTGTCGAGATGGATGGGCCGCGCTACGCGGGTAATAATTGGGCTCACTGTGCAAGCCCCATTGCTCGGCACCTGGGTTGCAGTGAAATTGGGCGGCACGGCGAGCCCACCCAGATCGACCCATGGGTGACCCGGGTTGATTTTTTAAATAAAACATATTTTAGTTTTTGATTAAAATTAGATTTTAATGCAAAATTAAACAATATAGTTTATTTAAATAATGGGATTTTTAAATTTCATCTTATCTCATTTATTAAAGTTGGATTTTGAATTAAATTGGATTCTTTCTATATGAAATTAGTTTTAATAAACTTAGAGGTTAATATTTATTAAAACTAAATTTTAATATAAAATTAATTGGAGTCTATTAAATTGAATTTTCTAATAGAATTAAATAAATTTAATTGCCTTGAGAATATGAAATCAATAATTATTTTTGGAATTTAATTAGAAATTAATATGTATGTTTTTCATGTGTTATAGAATATATCATGTTTGACATGTTATGTGATGGGAGACATGATTCATGGACTTGGGCTCGTTTTTATCTTTGTATTTCTTTTTTGATGGGTTGTAATGGCAATTTTGAGCCAATGCTTATTTTCTTTCTAGAATTTATATAGGTTCCTTATATTAAATTTGGAATAGTTCGAAATAGAATAGGCCCAAAGAAGAAATTCAAGTCGAGCCAAGGAGATACAAGAAGAAGCTTTAGTGTAGTTTTTATTAATTAGTGATTGAAGCATTGTCTTGGCTCAATCTAGGATTAAGGTCCATGAATCATGTGTTGTTAGCTTTCTAGGATTGCTTTCAATTATTTATTGATCCATGTTTATGTGCTTAGTATAAAATGGATTAATGTGCAAAGTGAGACATATAAAATAATGAAATTCTCCCACTTTGAAAAATATTAAGTTGGTAATGGGCACTGGGTATCCTGTTCTCCACTGAACTTAGAAAAAATTGAAAGGATATTTAATATATAATATAGTCGCTAAGCAATGGGGGTTATATATTGAAATGTATTTTAGATTTTTCTAAGTGCATGAAATGCCTTTAGTCGAAACAAATTTCACCCAACATACCAGCAAAAGGTTCAAGGTGAAATTTAACTGTTAGACTATTAGATAGTCAGTGGGTTAAACTTCAATTATTCATAAATTAATATGACCATTAGAACATTGAAATTTGATGAATAATGAACAAAGGAATTGAATCATCCATTTGATGGGTTGATGTTGGACATCACTGTCATAATTTGATTAGGCCTCATACCAGTAAAAGGTTGCAACCATTTAAACTAGTTAAAGAAATCAATCACCACTATGAAGCCTTCCAATGATGACTTCTGATTTCTACAGTGGGAACGTGGGTTTTTGAAAAATGTATTGGGAGTCAAGTTTATTTTGCAAGCCTTGATTTAAACTTGGAACAACAATTATGATAAAATCTAATAAATTTTTTTTACTTTTTTGTAGTTATTTGCTTATTGTCTCTCTCATAATGACTATCAACCTGTTATCTATACTATTTGAAAAGAACACCTTGAAAGGTCCAAACTATGTGGACTGGCTCCGAAATCTGAGGATAGTCCTCAATATAGAGTCACTGGGATACGTAATGGATACTGATATCCCAGTTGCGCCCATGAGTATGCATGCTAGTGAGGAGGAAGTTGCGGCTCATGAAAAATGGGTCAAAGTCGACGCACGGGTTTGTGAGTATATGCTGGGCTCAATGACTAATGAGTTGCAGAGATCTCATGACAAAATGGTCTTGGTTAGGGCTATTTCGGCATACCTAGTAGAGCTCTATGGTGAGCATAGTTGTACTGCTCGATATGAGATATCTAAAGAGCTCTTTGGACAAAGATGAAAGAAGGTGAGAAATTTGAGGATCATGTACTTAAAATGATTTCGAAAATTGAGAGGTTAGAGGCCCTCGACTTCAACATGGACCCGCAACTGCACACTGACCTCACCTTGCAGTCACTTCTAGACTCCTTTTCCCAATTTGTAATGAACTTCAACTGTAATGAGATAGAGTGCAATCTGGCTGGGTTGATGAAATGGTAGAACTCTATCTATGTGTTTTTATAATAAGAAGACTGATTGTATGTAGTAATAAGTGGACAATTAAGTCCGGGATGTCGAACCCACAGAGACTTGTATTTCAATTTTGGAAGAATTATTGGTGGTTCCAAGTGGCATACGAAAGGGTCTAGAAGGGAGGGGGGTTGAATAGACCCTGAAGTCTTTTTCGACTTCACAAAATTTTTCGTATAACTTAAGAAATTTGAACGCTTGGAAGACTGAGCGTTTGGGTCAGACGCTTCAGAGTAGTTAACTTAGACTTAGTGATTTCAGCAGTTTACCAAAGTAGGGCAACACTTAGATCGCTTAATCAGGGTTAGCACAGCGGAAATGATTTTTAGCGTTTTTTTAGATAATTTAATTGCTTTGCAATTTTATTGGTCTTTTTCAGAAGAATGTAATGTGATGAATATAAGACAATAAAATATAAATGACACAATAATTTGTAAGGTTCACTAGGTGATATAATCCCAGCTACGTCCTTCTTCTCCTTTTTCACTTGGAGGAATTTACTATGATGATTATCAAAGAATCACACAGAAACTTCTACAAAATAGTAATGGATGAAAATGATCTTGGGCTCCTTGATCACACAGACTTCAGCACCAATGAAGATCGTCTTCTTCAAGCTTCTCTCACTCAGAAATACTGCCTGAAAGGTTTCAACAACTTTTCTCACTCAGATGAAAGGTTGAGGTTTGTCACTAGGGTTTGTTTGTTTTTTTAGATAAGATCAAACAACTTGGAATATCTCAGTTGGAATTTGAATTTCTTCTTTGGAAAGAGATATTTGTGACTGTCTGGAATGTAGATAAAAAGCTTGAAAGGTTTTGGCTATGGGGTTTCTAAGCTTTTTCAGAAGGAATGTACGTAAGATTTTTGGCAATAATTTTCTCGTATATTCTTGTTGTTGTCCTTCTTTCTGGAGCAAGGTATTTATAGGCAATTTCTTGGGATCTGTCCGTTGGACATATGTAGAAGCGTGACTTTCACGTAGCGCATGATCATACCTAAAGTCTAACATTCCTGAAAATTCGCTGAATCCGATTGGACGGGAGCAGCTAAAACTCTGAAAATTTCTGACAGTCTGGTCAAAAGGTGGCTTGTCCACAAGTCATAGTAGCTTATCACATTTAATGCACTTATCAAGCATTTAATGCATTTGAAATTATTTTCCGTTGGAAATAAATGTTCGTTGAATGATTGCATTTAAGTCCTTCATGACTTGAGGATTTATTTCAGGTGAATCTTACATCCATCGCTTGAGATAATTTGAGCGCTTGATCCATGTATCCTGAAATAGGTTCCTTTAGCGTTTGACGGACGCTAAGAGACAAATGTTCATCTCTGGTTGACTTCAGACACTGGTCTTCAACTTTTTCTCTAATAGACTCACCTAGAATTCTACTAGCGATTCAATTACTAAGACTTAGTCTAAAATCTACAAAGATAAAAAATTACAAGCCTAAACAAAATTACAAACTTTCAAACGCTTAAACAATGATCTAAAGAAAACATAAACGTACATTTTATTTGGGGTCTAACAATGAATCCTATCTTGTCATTATCAAAACATCTAACATGAAATTTCCTAACAACAACAAGAACTGAACAAAGTGTAATGATAACTTAGTGCAACAAACTTAACAAATATGATTATGAAGTAAAAAGATAAAATTATATGAGAGAAATGACTAATACACATGCAATGACACAGATTTACTTGTCTCTATATAATAGCTGTTCTTCAAGTTATTAGACTAATGTAGCTATGGTGGAAATTTCCTTAAGAATATTATCACGTGGATCTCTCACTCATGATAACCTACACTAGATTGGTTGTAGCAATCTCTACTGCATGCATTAAGAACTAGAATTCCCCCCAGATATATTCAGATTTATCCTTCCAAATAAACCAGACTAACCGCATCCAGAATATGTAGCTATCCCTAGCATCAACTAACTTAGAAATTTCTTGTTAGATGTTTTGATGATGACAATTAGGATGTTTGTTAGACCCCAAAATATGTAAGTTTAATTTTTATTAGAAGATATGTAGAGGCTTTGAGCGTTAGATTTGTATTGGGCTTTATTTATTTTTATTTTAGACTGTTAGGCTAAGTGGTCCCAGATCTGAGCGTCTGATACTATTTTGAGTGATTTTATCAATAGTTAAGTCTAGACATTCATGCATTCGAAGTCTGAATGAAGATAAAGATTTTTCAAACGTCCAAGCATCCAAACGAATTTAAGCGTAGATTCAGTATTAAGGATTATTTCAGTGTTGAATGAGCGTCTATCAAAGACTTGATTTCACCTGAATTTATTTTAAAGTCAAGAAAGAGTCTAATGCAAATATTCTCGGATCATTAATGGCCAACGAGAATTTATTTCAAATGCACTAAATGCTGATAAGAGCATTAAGTGTGATAAGTACTCTAGGACGTACGAAGAAGTCTCCCCATTGGACTTTCAACTTTACAAGACTGCACCACCAACTTTCTGTAGCAGATTTTCAGGGAAAAAGGACAAAAGCAGTTCACGCGTGAGAGTGAACTGCACGCGCCCAAGTATGTGTCAAACGGACACTTTCTCCAAGAAAGTCTATAAATAAGACCTCAACAACAAGCTAAAAAAATATAACAAGATTACAAGTCGAAACCTTGTTGCTTTGAAGTCTCAAAAATTCCTAAAGCCTTAAAAAAAGTACAATCTTCAAAGAAAAGATTCTTTGTGCTTTTCTTCAATCCGTAAACAGTCAACTAATATTTCAAACATCTTTTTAGAAGAAACTAGAACTATTATTGAGATATTCAAGTTGTTTGAACTTTTCAAAAATGAAACAAACTGTTTAGACAAAAGCCCCCTGTCTAGCCTCACAATCTGTGTGAAGTCGAAGCAGGATACTTGCACTATTTCTGGGTGAAAGAAGCAAGAGGATCTAAGTGTCTTGTAGCAAAAATCTGTGTGATCAAGGAGTTCAAGTCATCAACATCCATCTCTCCCTACTTTGTAGAAGTTTCTATGTGATT
Organism: Buddleja alternifolia; assembly: GCA_019426215.1. Taxonomy (NCBI): domain Eukaryota; kingdom Viridiplantae; phylum Streptophyta; class Magnoliopsida; order Lamiales; family Scrophulariaceae; genus Buddleja; species Buddleja alternifolia. The sequence goes on along the minus strand of CM033399.1, from coordinate 5,928,504 downwards.
CTTCGAGAATCAATTTAGTGGATTGCCTCAAGTGTTCAAAGGAGAAGAAGGACGTAGTTGGGATTACACCACCCAACAAACTTTTCAAACCTAGTACTTTACTTTACTTGCACTTTATTTTCTCATATTATTGCAAGATTAACTAAGTGAACACTTTAATAAACGCTAAGCAACTAAAGACATTTAAGTGACGTAAAAAATTTCGAAGATGGTCTACAAATTATTCCGTTGTGCTAACGCTGATTAAAAAACTAAACGCTTAACCCTATTTGGTTATAGTATTCAAATCTAAAGTCTAAGTTAACTTTTCAAAAATAATCTCCAATCTAGACGCTCGGTCAAGTGCCTACATTTTCAAGCGTCTAACTAAATTTAATACGAAATTTTTTGAAGTTGAAAAAGATTGTAGGGTCTATTCAACTCCCCCTTTCTAGACCCTTTCGTATGCCACTTGGGACCAACATGTGGTATCAGAGCGGTTGAAGTTGAAATTTTCTTTAAATTTCCAGAAATAACTGCTTGTTTAGATCCTTTTTCAAACCTAGTTGCTTTATACTTCTTTCATGGCTTTTTTAAAAGTACCAAAATTGACCAAGTCAAATTATGACTCATGGAAGGTCAAAGCTTTTACTTATCTATGTTCATGTGATGATGAAATGTATGATGTCATTTCAGATGGACCAATTAAGATTCTTTAAGTCATCACTAGAGCCCCTAGAGCCACAGAGGAGACCCCGAACGGTTATGTTGAAAAGCGAAAGAATGAGTGGTCCCCAGATGAGCGTCGAAGAGCAAACTTAGATAATGTTGGACGGAACGCTCTAAATACAGCCATCGGTGTAAATCATAACCTGTTCAATAAGGCCTAGTCATGTTCTACAACCAAGGAAATATGGGATAAGTTGGCTACTATCTGTGGTAGGTCAGCTCAGATTAAGGAAAACAAGCTTTCTATTTCTAAGAAAAAGTTTAATGGTTTTAAGATATTTCCTAATGAGACGCTAGAACAATTAGATATAAGGTTTACCACTTTAATTATGGAACTAACATCTCTAGGCATGGATTTGCAAAATCGGGAAATGGTGATTAAGATCTTTAGAAGTCTTCCCAGTAGATTTCTGATGAAAACAACAACTATGAGAGAATCTAATATGTTGGATCTTTTAACTCCGGAAGATCCTTTCTTAGAGCTAAAGGCTTTTGAATTCGAGTTGAATTCAGCAAGTGATGTAGTAAGCAGTCCAGTAATAGAGTCTGGAGTGCTAATAGCGTCAGTTAAGGGAAAATCATTTAATATGGGAAATGTGTCAAAAATGTGATGAAGAGGAATTAGCACTATTGAATGGGTTCAGAAAGTTTCTGAAATATGAAAAGAAAGGAAAGGCTCCTAAACATCAAGGATAGAATTCCTACCAAGCGCATTCTCAAGTTCAACAACAGTACCAAGCGCCTCAATATTCTGCCCCTCCCACCTCACAATACCAAGTGTCTTCTCCGCAGAATCTCTCAGTGCCAGTGGTTTCAAAACCACAAAATTCAAGGTTAACAAATGAACAAAAGATGAAACTAATCTTTGTTATAATTGCAGGAAATCAAGACACTACCAGATAAATTGCCCTTATCTAAACGTATCTAAGCCCACAATGCAGGATTACTTGGATAGAAACCAGTTCAGTAGCAAACTTTGTCAACAAGGTTTGCTAGTGGAACCAGAACCAGCGTCCACACCTGAAGATTTGGAGTCTTTAGAGGAGAGCAGTGATGATGATGGGCCAATAGATGACTCAGCGTTAATTTGTCTCATGGCCAGAGATGATGAAGCATCCCCTGTGGTAAATACTGAATTATCTCATCCTCTTTCTTATGATGAATTACTTGGCAAAGTAAATGAATATTATAAAGATTGTCAAGTAGCCGCCAAATTATATCAAAACCACTTCGATATCATATTAGTGCTCAATAGTGATAATGTGACTCTCAAGGCAGAGTTGCAAGTTCAGCAACAATTCATTGAAAAGAACAAATAACTTGAGAGTGAGATAACTTAATTGAAATGTGACTTTGATATAATAGTCAAGAGAGAAACTGAGCTGATTGCTAGACTTGCTAAATCAGAGTAGCTCATCTCATCATTGACTAAAGCGTCAAGAAAGCTAGACAATGTGACTGAAGTAACAAGGTTATTTGGTGAAAAGACCAGTTTAGGTTGCAATAAGTTCGGTAAATAATCAAACAAATCTAATGTTACCACAAAAAACAAAGGTAAGAGTGTGTTCTTTGTTGAAAAAGGTTCGAAGAGTCACACACCTATTGAACCAAAAGATACTAATATAAGGCCAAATGAGAAAGCCAAAGCTGACTCAGGAAAGGGAAAGACGAAAGTGAATGATTCACAAAGAAAGGTTTATCCAAATGCTCAAAAGGCCAAGGAGAAACCTTACTACTGTGAATCAAACGCTAAGCGTCAAGCGCCTAAGGTGCACCCTAAGTCAGAGCCAAGGAAATATAAGCTCAATATCAACAACGATCAAGGTCATATTATCAATACTATGATGATTATGATTATTATTGCGATTATGATTACTATTATGATCCAGAATATTACTATACACCAAAGAATCACACACAACATAAAGTGAGACCCAAAAAGGCTAATCCTCCTGCAATGAAGACTAAGCAAATATGGGTTCCTAAGTTCTAATTCAGACTAACGACACTAATGTAAAAGGACCCAAGTCGCAATGGGTACCTGAAAAGAACTAGAACTTTCCTTCTTGAATGCAGGGACCTAGAGCCGCAGCCGATACATCTGTTTGGTATATCGATAGTGGGTCGTCAAGGCACATGACGGGTTCCAAGGAAAGCTTGATCAACTACTGAGCTACCAATGGTCCTCAGTTTTTTTTGGTGACAACTCCAAAGGTAAAACCAAGGAAATAGGTACTGTGCATAGGGGGAACATCATGATAAGTGATGTATACTATGTTGAGGGTCTTAAGCATAATCGATTAAGCATAAGTCAATTTTATGATAAAGGTTTTGAAGTAAAATTTTCAAGTGACCATTGCTATATTAATGACGCTAAGACTGGATCTACCAAGCTAAAAGGAAAAAGAACTAACAATATTAATTTGGTGGATTAGGGTTCAACAATAGATAACAACCCAACATGCTTTGTAGCTAAAAATAAATCTAAAAAAAGTTGGTTATGGCATAGAAAAATGAATCACCTCAACTTTAAAGCAATCTCTCAGCTTATAATGCTAGATCTTATAGAGGGATTACCTAAAGGACCTTTTCATAAGGATCGCCTTTGTGACGCTTGTCAAATGGGCAAATAAGTTAAATCATCTTTTAAGAGAAAACCTTGTATATCTACGTTTAGAATACTAAAACTACTTCACATGGATCTGTTTGGACCTGTTCAAATGATCAATGTAAGAAGTAAAAAGTATACTTGGGTGGAATTTATTTCATCCAAAGATGAAACATATAACAAGATCACAACGCTTATTCACCAATGATAGGAGTCATTTTTACGTGTTATTAAGCCCCTTTGCGTTTATGTTTTAGGTTCATTTATCGCTTGATTTTGTCACTTGTGCGTTTAATTCGTGCATTAAGTGATTTCAGGCCTTAAGTGGATACAATCGAATAAAGGGTGGAAAAAGGACGTATAAAACAAGTTTAGGCCAAGGTGTTTCACACCTCTATGACCAAACAAGCAAGAAACAAGCTGGAGTTAGCCAAAATCATATTTTAGTACCATTTCCGCACACCTGGGCTCCAAATTAGAAACAACCTCCACATTGGAACGTCATTTTGATATATTTAGAGACAGAATTGGATGAAGTGGCCTTCTACAAAGTTGTAGATGTATTTCTTATCGTCACATGGGGACTTGAAGCATCAAATTCGAAGGTCTGTGGAGCATTTTATGAATAAAACACTATCTCTGCATTGGAAAACACGAAAGTGGCAGCTCCCATTCTTAGTAGGTGGAAAACAAGAGAATGGTAGTTCACATTCTTGGTAGGAGGAAAGTAAGAGAATGGTAGGTGGAAAAAAAGAGAATGGTAGTTTACATTCTTGGTAGATGGAAAGCAAGAGAATGGTAGGTGGAAAGAAAAGAGAATGGAAGGACATGTTCTTGGTAGGTGAATTTTTTGGCTATAAAAGGAGGATTGAAGGCCATCCTACAAACACACTTGAAAACACATTCCCCATTGGGGGAGCCTAAACAAATCCTATCATCATCTTCATCATCCTTAGATTAGTTATGAAGATTATCAAGAACCTTTGAAGGTGAAGAAATCAAGAAGCATGGAAGAAATGAAGATCGAAGTTCAACCATCAAAAATACGAGGGAGTTTCTTAGATTTAGATTTGTTTTTGTCTATGAATATGAATCTTAATTTAAGTTCCTATCTTTTATCTTTTATGATGAAATAGATTCTTCGAACTAAGGCCATGTTGAGGCTTAATTATGATAATTGAGATATAAATTGTGTTTTTCATATTAATTCTATTGTTGCTTTGTGTCTTGATCTTGTTTGAATGCATTATATGCTTAGCTACCATATGCATGATTTATTGCTTAAATTATTCGTTCGAGAGAAGGTAATTTAAGGTGCAAAGAGGATCATCACATAATCCGTAAAAAATAGGGAATTGCCCCTAGAGATAGGTAGAGATTCCCGGGTGCAGTTAGCCGGATTAATCCGGGGAAATTCTAGAATTTGAATGCATGATTGTTGGTTAGATTCTCGGATAGACATATCTAGAGAACCATCAATTAATCATAGGATTATTACAGCCGAGAAATCGGGTAGTAATTATTTAAGGTTTTTTCCACCAAAGCAACATTAGTCTAATAATATGAGAACATGTTTATAGTGAAAATTGATTAATTTATGCCAACACATGTGTCTTAGTTGCTCTCTTCCATAGCTATCTTGATTTTGACATCTTGTTTCTTATATCTTACTTTCATAATATTTTAGTTAATTCTTGTTTTAGTTTAAGTTCTTCAATTGCTTTAAAATCATAAACTAAAATACAAATCCTTGAGATTCGACAACCCGGACTTTATGGTCCACTTTATTACTACACACGACCAGTCCACTTGCTGTTTAATACACGTACGGATTTTTCGTGTCAAGTTTTTGGCGCCGTTGCCGGGGACTTGTTTAATTTTAGTTTTTGATTTTATTGCAAGTTTTAAGTATTTATTTTATTTTTATTAATTTTTTTTTATTTTTTTCTTACACTATTACCTCGCAATGGCTAGAAATTTTCCAGATATGACCCTTCCGGAGAATCAATTATGGCTGCAAAGCGTCATTCAATTCGCAAAGGATAGCAATTTTCCTGATATGACACTACCAGAGAATCAATTATGGCTCCAAAACGTCATTGAAGCGTGTTATGCACAAGGGTTCTTTCCACAACATTACCAAGAAAGAATTCCTACTCCGGAGGAACAACTTGATAACACCATTGGAGAGCTCCACTTTATGATGAAGGACGCACGGCGGGAAATGAAGGAGATGAATCATCAACTCAAGCAACTAACGAGCGACATATCTGAGAAAGTACCATGGGCATTGCTTGGTACCACTGAGATAGATCAAAAGGAGGAATTCAACACCGTGACGTTAAATGAAATGAAGTTGGAAAATTCGAAAGCAGATTCCACCAACGATGAGCATTCGACTCCTATCCTTCCTGAGGGTGTTGACATTTCTTTACTTTCTTCCCTAGCCACAGGTAAATCGGTATTTGGTGCCGACGATGGTAAGTTGTTATTGAATGTAGGAGATGACATGGTTAATTTCGATAACTATGAGGTTTTTGAGCATCTAATTGATTTTGATTTGTCTTTACACATTGATGTTTTTGATCCTTTTAGTGTTGAGCACTTTCATGAAAAACGAGCCAATAATCTTCAACATCCATACATGATGGAGCTGAAATATGTCAAGGTGATTGGTGAAGAAAAACGAGACATTATCTCTAGCTTGGAGAAAAATTTGCACCACCATCCGGAGCATGAGGAAGAAAAGGTAATAGAGGTATTGAGGGACCATAAAAAAACTCGTGAGTGGATGATTGCTTGGTCTCAACCTAGGGTATTTATCACACACAATGGACCAATCCTCAATACCAATATCCAAAGATTGAATCGATACCCGAGAGTGGAGTGGAGAACAAACAAAGCATTCATACGTTATCCACCTTGAGCCAATCTCTTACATAAAGTCAAGCTAGTGACTTTAAAACAAGCGCTTCTTGGGAGGCAACCCAAGTTTGTAAGTTTTCTTTCTTTTTGCTTTTCTTTTTGTTTTGTTTAGTTTGTTTCTTTATGTTGTGTTCTAGCATGCACTTTTAGCATGTATATTTTCATATGCTTGATGGTTTGTTTGATAAGTATGTTGAACCTGTTAGAGTAGCAATTCCCTATTGTTTTGAGAGGCCTATTTTGATGAGATGGGTTTGATTTGGAACATATTTGTGATGAAGGATTGTTTTTCAACAATCCTTGATTATAAGTACTCTTATACCTTTTGCATGCGTTTATGTGAGACAACATTGGGGACAATGTTGAGTTTAAGTTTGGGGGAGTAATATATGGGTAGTACTTTGTGGTTTTAATACATTCATATGATTGATCACCATGTGTTTGCTATTTTTGTCATGTCATGTGTACCTCGTTTAGCTCAAGTTTGGGGGAATTTGTATGCTATCATGTTTATATGTGTTTATGTTGAGAAAATCAAGCATGGTTTTTTTTTTTAGTCCTTCCAATTGATGCATTTAAATTGATTAACTTTAAAAAATGGCATGATTTTTTGAAATAATTTGAATTTAAATGAACATATATATCTTTGAAATTGCTCATGGAGACCCTAGACTAGGATTGATTTCTTAGATGATTCACATTGCACAATAAATCGAGGGTAGAGGAGTTGAGAGGATAACCATCTTGAGACACTTAAGGAGTTTTTCCCGGAAAAATTAACTTAGATTTTTCATAAGGTTATAAGCTGAGTAGTAATTTTTTTATGCTAAACAATGAATTAAAAAGGTTGAAGTTTGGTATGACCACAAGTGGTTAGGCTAATATGTACTGGAGGTGAAAAGTTTCATGCCTATATACTGTACTATTATGCTAATTTGAGCTAAGCTCAAGCCAAAAAGAAGCGAATTGTTTAAAAGATCTAGTTTTATTTCGTGGCCTTTGACACTCGAGTGATTAAATCCTTAGGAGTGTCTTTACACTTAATGCCCCAAAACTATCTAGTTTGGGAGTCATTGATCTAAAGCTTGTTACATGGGTGCCATAGAAAGCCTAATGGAATAAAACATGGCACATGATCTAGCCTTAATGAAGTTAATTGGAAAGTTTCATATGAATTGAAAGTTTGAATGTTTGAGATAATGAAATTTAAATGGCTATGAAATTTTCTATGATTCTTATGCTTTGTGTTTGATCATAAAGTTGATAGATATGGGATTAATGTCCAAAATTTGGTTAGGATGCCTCTCGACTATAATACCTTAGATTTATTTTCACTACACCCTATGGAGTCTTTTCCAGTATTGGTGTCACATGAGCAAAAGTAGTTGATATGTATATATATTTGTGAGCTATAAAAAGATGATTTTGTGCCATTTATTCTTGTTAATTATGTTGAGATGTATTCATTTGGTTGAGATTGAAAGTTTGTTAGATTTTGTGGGTATATCGTCTGCAAACCCTCACGAGACTATAACTCGTCCTTTGAGGTAACTCAAACGTTTAAAGGCTTGTTGCACATGCTAAGTGCAATCGTTTACTCCACGAAAGTGAGTTCGTTTGTTGTTTTTGTTTTCTCCTTTTGGTTGATGATGTTTTTTGTGCCCTAGACCTTTTATTGCTCGAGGTCGAGCAATTGATAAGTTTGGGGGAGTGCGATCACGGTACTGAGTGTACTAACAGAGTTGTTGAGAAGTTTTGTGTAGAAAATGGAATACATCATGATTATTCTGTTACTAGAACTCCTCAACCTAATGGTGTTGTTGAGCGCCGGAATAGAACGCTCAAGGAAGCTGCTAGGATGATGTTAGTAGAGTCCAAGCTTGCTCTGAGGTTTTGGGCCGAAGCTATCAGCACAACATATTACACTCAAAATCGTTGCATGATCAACAAACGGCATGGAAAAACTCCATATGAACTATGGAAGGGACGTAAGCCAAATGTTTCATACTTTTACGTCTTTGGTTCAAAATGTTTTATGCATAATATTGGATTCCAAATCCTAAAGACATTTGATCCTAAAGTGGATGAGGGAATCTTTCTACACTATGCCAAAAATGGAAAGAATTTTTGCATCCTTAGTAAGTTCAAATCAAAGGTAGAGGAATCTCTTCATGTTGTTTTTGATGATGCCATCCAAGAACCGAGTAACGTTAATGTTAATGATGTAAGAGTTTAAAATTTGTGTCATCAAGCGTAAAAAATGATCATTGATGATGAAAGTGACAAACGATGATGAAATCTTGGTGCCTTCTCCTAAGATTACTCGTAAGATTGTTGAAAATGATAATCTAAGATCTACTGATCATGAAGAGAATGATCATCAAGAGCAAAATAGGATCTGTGAATTAGAAGCGCCTATGCAAGAGGAAATCCAAGCACCTGTGGAAGAAGTCAATTAAGCGTCTGATCAACCTCTCAACCCATTCCAACCAGATAGACTGTGGCTACGTGATCATCCACCAGAGCTGTTGGTCCCAAGTGGCATTCGAAAAGGTCTAGAAGGGGGGGGGGGGAGGAGTTGAATAGACCCTGACTTTTTCTATTCTTTAAAAACTTATTTCAAAGTTTAAAATATTTGACGCTTAGCGCTTGAAACTTGACGCTTAGAATTTTAACGCTTGACGCTTAGGCGCTTGGTGCTTGGAAAATATTGAAAATTGTATTAAGCGTTCACTGGAAGACTGTTTTGTAAAGTTAACTTAGACTTCAAGAAATGAATACTTTACCAATTTACGTTGAGTGTTCAGTTCTTCTAAATCAGTGTTAGCACAGTGGAATTATTTGATAGTCTTCTTTTGAAAGATTTTAGCGTCTATTGTTTAAAGTACAAATGTGTTTACTTAGTCAATTTTAGCAAGTGATAAGATGAGAATGTAAAATGACAATAAAGTAAAACACAAGATTTGTAAGGTTCGTTGGGTGGTGTAATCCCAACTACGTCCTTCTTCTCCTTGAACACTCGGAGGCAATCCACTAAAATGATTTTCAAAGAATCACACAGAATCTTCTACAAATTAGGGAGAGATGGATATTGATGGCTTCAGCTCCTTGATCACACAGATTTCAGCTGCAAGACACTTTTATCCCCTTGCTTCTTTCACCCAGAAATAATGCAAGTATCCAACTTCGACTTCACACAGATTGCGAGGCTTGGATAGGATTTTTTCTGAAAGGTTTGTTTGATTTTGGGTAAGTTCAAACAACTTGGGAATATCTCAATGAGCTTTAGGGTTTATCTTAAAGAAGGTTTGAGATATAGATTGATTGTCTCAGGAATGAAAAGCTTGAAGAATATTTTCTTGGCAATTTGAGCTTTTCTGAAAGTTTAAGGTTAGAGACTTCAATGTAACAACAACTCCACTTGTAAGCTTTGTTCTTGTTGTATCACTGTATTTGGCTTGTTGCTGAAGTCCTATTTACAGACTTTCTTGGAGAAAGTGTCCGTTGGACACATTGATCAGGCGCGTGTAGTTTACTTGCGAGAGTCAACTACTTTTGTACGATTTCCTGAATTTTAGCTGCACAAAAGTTGGTGAGGCAGCCATGCAGAGTTAACAGTCCACTGAGACAGCTTTTTCGTACGTCAAAGAGCTTATCACATTTAATGCTCTTATCAGCATTTAATGCATTTGAAATAAATGCCCGTTGGACATTAATGCTCTGAGAATATTTGCATTAAACTCTTTCTGATCTGACGCTTCAGGAGAATGTTTGTCATTGATAGACGCTTCATTCATGAGCTGAAAGTTCCTTTAATCTGGGAGAACTATTTAATGCTGGGACGCTTGGAAAAGTCTTCAGACTTCATTCAGAAGTGTAGACGCTTGAGACTTCAGACTTTGTTACTTGACACCTCACTCAGAATCATGTCATGCGCTTAGTCTAAATTTTTCAAACTTCATTCACTTTAGATTTATTGGACGCTTGGAGTCTTTGGATTTCATAACTTGACACTTGAAGGCATCTGATAAGAGGCATTTTTACGTGTTTTAAGCCCCTTTGGGTTTATTTCTTAGGTTCATTTATCGCTTGATTCTTGCCACATGTGCGTTTAATTCGTGCATTAAGTGATTTCAGGTCTTAAATGGATACAATCAAAGAACGGGATGAAAAACGACGTATAAAACAAGTTTAGGCCAAATTGCTACGCACCCCTATGCCCAAGCGCCTAAAAACCCACGCCCAGGCGCCGGACAAGATGGAAATAACGTCAACATTCTACTTACCACGCCTAGGCGCCATCTTGTCCACGCCCGGGCGCCGTATCTACACCACTTTCCACGTTCGAGCGCTATTTTCGTATGTTTAGAGGCCGAATTGGATGAAGTTCCCTTCTACAATGTTGTAGAACTATGTGTTAGCGTCAAATGAGGACTTGAATCATCCAAATCGGAGTTTCGTTGAGAAAGTTATGAATGAAATACGATTTCTGCGCAGGACACGTTGCATTTAATTTCAACTTTCTGATTACGGCGCCCAAGCGCCGTAATGCCACGCCTAGGCGTGTCCACACCCGAATTTTGATTCCTTTCAGCCAAAAGATCATCATTTGATGGGGGAATGGAACATTTAAAGCCAAGAGGTCATCACATGTATGGGAGGGATGTCATAAGTATGTTTCTTAGTAGATCTACTTTTTGGAATTTTATACTACTCACTTTAAGAGTAGTGGAGGACACACTAGGGGAGACACACACTAGGAGCTCAGATTTTTGGGGTCTTCTTAAGGCATTTTTCTACACACTTGACCGAGACATCTTGGAGGAGGGGAGAGAGAGGCATTTTGGCAATCACTTTTCACTCATCATCATTCATCACCATTCTTGATCACTTTTGGAGGGGAACAAAGAGAGAGGAGTTAAGGATTGAAGTTCAAAAGCAAGGATCCATCATCAATCAATTGAGGGAGTTTTAATTATTTGCATTTACATGTTTATTTCCATGAGTATGTATATGTTTGTATTAGATTTTCTTAAGGCTTTGATGAGAGGCTAATATTGTAGAACTAAGGCCATGTGAAAGCCAATTTATGAATCAATATATGTGAAGTGAATTTTCGTATTAATTCTCATATTGCTTTGTGTGTTGATTTTGAGCTTTTATTACAATCATGTGCTTGATCACCATATGCTTGCTTTCTTGCCTAGTCTAGTCATTCGAGAGAAGATAGGTTAGGGTTCAAATGAATCAACACATCATCCGAAACTAATGTGGAATTGCTCCTAGAAATAGGTAAAGATTTCCGGGTGCGGTTAGCCGGATTTATCCGGGGAAACTCTAGAATGTTAATGCGTGGTTATTGATTAGATTCTCGGATAGACATATTTAGAGAACCATCAATTAATCATAGGATTATTATGTGCCGAGACATCGGGTAATAATTATCTAAGGAATTTCCACCAAAGCAATAGGAGTCTAATAATTCGAAGAGTAGCTCATCTATATTGACGAGTAGATTCGGTTGTAGCATGTGCCTTAGTCATTTTATCATACGTGAGATTTAATCTATAGTTCGTTTCTTTTTGGTTCGTCACTTGTTTACTCGTTTTATTGCAATCTACTTTTGTTCATTTTCATTAATCATAAACTAAAATTCAAGTTTCCGTGGTTCGACAATCCGGACTTTTTGTCCACTTATTACTACATACGTCTAGTGCACTTGCTATCATAGCACGTTAGCTTTTAGCGTGTCAGCATCTTCACACTAATCTTCACCTTTGATTTCTTGGACGCTTGGAGTCTTCAGATTTCGCCGTCTTGATAAGCTCACTCAGAAAGTATCAAACGCTTAATCTAACAAACTTCTTGATCTAAGAATGTCTAAAGTAAAAGATAGAAAAGATAAAGCCTATACATTTCTAATGCTCAAAAGCTTATACAAGTATCTATGAAATTCAAGCGTACATACTTTGGGGTCAAACATAATTCCTAATTGTCATCATCAAAATCTAACATATGATGGCAATACTTTACTCTTTTATAGCTCAAGAGTTAAGACAGCCAAAGTTAATAAGCATTAAGTTAGAGTTAGTTAAGCTTCAACGAGATGTTTAAGCTGAAAAATGTACTTTATATATTCTGAGAATTTATACATTTTACAAGCTGTTTAGAAACAAAAGAGAAGACTAAAATTACAAAGAATCATCATAATCTACCTTCTTCTAGTAAGATTTCTTCGTCTAATCATTTCTGTCTTGATGGCTTCTTCGATGAGATCTTCAAGACTGATCATTATCTGATGATCTTTGTCAATTCCAAAACGATTCTCCTGTTTTCTCTTTGTCTCATACATTCTATGCCATTTATCCCATTCTAAAGGATCAATACCCATATGCCTAAGCACTGCTCTGAACGCTTGAGAGAACTCAGAGAACTCCCTTTCCACAGCCAAGTCTTGAGGAGTAGTGGGCTCTAGAAGTGGTGCTCGCTCCATCGGAATGTTGAATTGGTCAAGTATCGCTTTAGTTGGCACAGGTATATCTGCACGGAAAGCAATGGGAGGAAAACCAGTTCTCTTACTGGGAATTCCTGTCGCGGCAACCCATGAAGGGTAATTGGATTCAGACAAAGGAGGAGGAGGTGGCAAGCGGACAAAATCTTCTGGATGCTTCAGTTCTGGACGCTTGACCTCTTGGCACTTGGAACTTGATTGAGCTCTTGAACTTGCACGAGCTTTCCTCTTTTCCCCCTTATTGCCATCATCAGCCTTTACTGCACTATCAGTAAGAATGGCAAGTTGAGCAGCCATTTGGGCCACGGATGCAGCCAATGCATCAATCTTCGCTTCAAGTGATTCTTTCAATGCAATCTGATTGGCTGTAAATCCGTCGATCATCGTCTGCATCCGAGAAAGAGTGGCATCTACGGCAGCATCAACAGCTCCGCGCATATGAGCAGCTTGAGCGCTCATATTGTCCTTTTCAATCTTAGCCAAATCTTCCTTGTTCCAGTGAAGACACTCTGCATGATTTGACGCTTGAGCGTTCATCTCTTCCAATGCTTCAGTCAGGAGAGGCACAAATTTTTGAAGCACATTCTTAGAAGTAGATTGTTGCTTGAATTTTGAAGTGTGCTTGAGTGACTCTAAAGAAGGTTGTTGAGCTTCTGGATCGAATACAGATTGATGTAGTTCCATCTCAGCATCCTCAAGAACAGGAGGAGTTGAAGCGTCAGGCTCAGCCTCTAGTTGAGACGCTTGAACTGGTTCCACTATTGGCGCTAAGGGAACTTCTTCAGAAGTGGAAGGCAAGGTAGGGACAGTAGTTAAATAACTAAAGTCGGAGAATCTGAAGTTCATCCTTCCAAAATCTGAATCAGCAAACTCCGTTGAGGAACTGTTGATTAACTCATTTACTCGAGAAACTGGTAAAGTGGAGAAATCACTTAGAGTTCTGATCGGAGTGTCCAGTGCAATGACCCATCCTGGTCCTAAGATCTGTAGCATATGATCAACAAAAATCTTGCACCTTGGAGCCCTGATAAAGAATAGAGTATCATCACGTGGGGTGAAGGAGAATTGCAGTACTCTATCTCTTGGCATCTCCGCTAGACGCTCAGACTCAGAAACGTACATTGCCATATATTCTTCAACGAAAGGCAGAGCTGCACGTGAGATGTCCGGATTTCTCTCGAGTAAAGAGAGTACATAGTTGTAGTGCTCGATCAGTTCCTATCGAAAGGAGGAGAGCAATGGATACCCAAAAAGTGTTCTGATAATGGATCCATTTGGCTTCCTCAAATTTGCAGTGAAGACCCTATCAAAATCCCTTAACGGAGGGAGCATCTTCATCATATTGTTGAGGGTGTCTTCCTGCAGGCTAGGTGTAAGCGTCATGTCTGAAATAGGGTTCGTTCTGCTGGTTGACGCTTGGCCACAGTAGTTGATTGGCAAGTCTGTAATCCTAGCCAACGCTTCACCCAGAAAGCGTTCAATTGATTGTCGGGAAGTTGGTAAGAGAGCAAGTAGGCCAACTCTTGCTTCTCTACGCTTTAAGCAATATCGGGCAAACTGTCTCCTTTTATCTAGCATGCCGATAGTGAGTAGGTGAGGTTCCTTGACCAGATCTTCAAATTTGTAACACTGGCCGACGTAATTTTCACACCAGGTAACCTCATTCATGCAGAAGGTTGTGCCTGCATTCAGAATGGCACGAAATCCTTCATGATGAATGTCTCTGATGGCTTCAAAGCGATGCTTATCTGGCTGATAGTTTGCATTCAAGACGCTTTGTAAGAAGTCATCAGCCTCCTCTTGAATAAGGGCAGTTAGAGAGGTAGGACGCTCACCGATATATGGACCTTTATTCTTCCACAATCTGAGGGGGTTGGGAAGACTCTTATTAGCATCACTTTTCACTACTGTCATATAGTGGGAATAGCCTTCTTTGTTTAAAATTTCCTCTGTAGGATTTGAAAACTCCCTATGTGGACGCTCGTAGGCCCTAATCTTGTAATTTTTGAGAGCAAATCCTAAAGGCTTGCTGTGTCCTGCATCCATAAAGTAAGCTAAGTCCACATCCCCTTGTGGAATCCTATCAGTACCCCGTTTCTCAAAAATTTGGATAGATGCTGGGGTAGGAGGTAGAGGATCTCCATTGGCCAGTGCCAAGTAGTATGCCATCTCAACGCTTGTGACTGTAGAGCTGAACAGCAATTCCACAAGAGCCCGATCTCTTTCAATTATCTTGGCTATATCATTTTCAGCGGCGATGTATCTTTCTTCATTATAGCCAGCTGGAATGAATTCTTCTTCAGGTACTGGAGGCATGTAATTGACAGAGTGATCAATTGTTATGGAGGGGTCCAATCTGAAGAAATGCCTTGGCGCAGGAGAACTCTCTAACGATTTTGTAGCGTCTTCAGCAATGCTCTGACCTTCTGAGATTGCCTCTGCTGTAATCAGAGTTGTTGTTGGTGGGGGAGCTTCCTCTGAGATAGGCTCCTCAATGTCCAAAGGAATGCTACTGACAACATCTTTAGCAATGGCCACCACTTGAGTCAAATCGACATCCAGATGGACATCAGTTGACGCTTCAGCCGCAGTTGGAATAAGAGCTGAGAGAGAAACATCCTCTATAAGAGCAGGATCTTCTATAGATGTAGGTAAGACTAAGCTGTGGGAAGAAATAAACTTACCTTGAGAAAGAGTCTCATCAGCTTTAAGTTGAGCATCTGGCTCTTGAGCGCTTGGCTCTGCAGTCTCAGGCTCTTTTTGCATCTTGACAGGTTGACGCTTGCCTGTCCTTGGGCGCTTGAAAATTTTCTTCACATTGACTCCTTCAATCTTCTTAGGCGCTTGAACTGGAGGAGCAGCTTCTTCCTCAAAATTTATCTTTTTGATCAGTGATGTAAGCTTTCGTCTTTTTATAAGAGGAACTTTATCGTCTTCATCTTCGTCTGTTTCCTCATCAACTGCTTTCGGAGGAGAGACGGCAGGCTTGGATTTCTTGGTGGGAGCTTTCTTCTTTTTAGGAACTTGGCGCTTAGCCTCAATTTCTGCTGGGCGCTCAGCCTCTTCATCTGACGCTTGGCGTACCACTTCACGCTCAGATAAGGGTCTTGCTACACCGCCAATCTTGGGTGGATTGAGGAGCTTCTTCAAAATCCTTGAACCCAGAAACTTAACTTTGGGAATCGGAGCGCCAGGGGAGAACACACAGTCTGCTCTAAAGAGTAAGTCGCTCAAAATAATCCCATAAGGCTTGTTCGGAGTAGAAAGGCAATCCTTGAATCGAGAAAATACATAAGCACTCCAGTTGATGTTGATCTTGAGAAATAGTGCTGTCATCATCTGAAATTGCAGAAGGTTTACTTTATCAAAAGTTCCAACCCTGCACTCTATGATCTTGCTACAGAAATCGGCCATCATCCTGTATTTAGGGACAACTTCCTTCTTCTCAAAGGGTAGCTTGAGGGAGACATCATCATAGGCCCTCATCTTAGCCCACGCCTTTGCCATCTATTTTGAGGTAATTTCATCCAAAGCCATACCCTGGTTTGGCAGTTTGAAGTTGGTGACTATGGAGTCGGCAGAGAGAGTGAACTCTTTCGTCTGGTTTTTGTTGACAGAAAATGAACACAGGATAGATTCCTGATCTTCAGAGAGACTGACTTTTGTCCAGAACTCATGGACTTCAGCCTAGAAGAGGTAAGAGTACTTGGTCAGAAAGGTTTGAAGACCAGCAGCAACAACCTTCTCCAGCATATCCTCCATGTAAACATCCTGTTGTTCCAAGAGGAACTTCCAGTTCACCACGAGGCCATCAGTGGCCTTAATAGTGGGTTCAGTTTCAGCAGCAGTGGATTTCTTTGGTGCCATTGTTAGGTGTTTGAGATTTTGACTGAGAGAGTTTTGTTGCAGAGAGAGAGAGTAATTTTGTAGAAATTTGAAGAGTTTGTAAAAGTAATGAACAGTTTTCTGTAAAAAATTGTTAATTAATGAGAAATAATTTCTTGACTCTCTAGGATTTTGACACGTAGATTTTCATTTAATCTCCACCATAACTGTATTGTTTTTAACTGTGGACGCGAAATTTTAGTTATAGAGGCAAGTTACATGTGGTAACTCCCATTTATTACTTTTGAAATCCGAGAATTAATGGGTTTTGTAAAAACATTTGAGATTTTCAGGTGTAACGCACGCGCTTATAGTATTGTGACACGTACTCAAGCACGTACTGGGCCTGAATCGTTTTTAATTTGATTTGAAAACATTTGATTTACCCGCCAGTTTGATGTGATTGAAGCATGTGGATAGAGTACAATATGAACTGTTGAGTCTATCTAACTTTTCAATATAATTTTTTTTTTAAAAGATGTGCATGAATCTTTATGAAATATTTTTCTTTTTGAGGTGTGAGAAGGATATATTATTTTGAATTTTTAATTGACACAGAGTTGACGCTTGTGAAATGATACCACTTGTTGGTGATACCACTTGTTGAAAAGTCATAAAATTTTACTTGATTTAAGCGTCACTACTGGTTGAAACAATTTTTGTTTTAAGCGTCACGACTTGTTTAAGCGTTACGCTTTGAGAAAGTTAAGCGTTGATGATCTATGCAATGTAAAAATGGTTTTGATCATTGACGCTTACTTACTTATACAGGTACAATTTCAAGGTTCCCCCTAAAATCGTTGTCTTGTATATAAAAATTTTAATGACTTAGACATACTAACAAGATAAATTCCCCCTAGATTGTATGCCTAATAAAAACATGATGCATAATGATCAAGCGTTTAGGTCGATCATTCCTAATTTACTTCTTAAAGTGAGAAAGCGTTGTTCATTGAGCGCTTTGGTGAAGATATCTGCCACTTGCTTGTCCGTTCCAATAAAATGCATGGAGATATCCTTCTTTTGAACATGGTTTCGAAGGAAATGGTATCTAATGTCTATGTGTTTGGTTCTAGAGTGAAGGACGGGGTTTTGAGTCATGGCTAAGGCGCTTTGATTGTCACAATGGATGGGAGTAGGACCTAGAATTATACCATAATCTCTAAGTTGTTGTCTCATCCAAAGGATCTGTGCACAACAGCTTCCCGCAGCTACATATTCAGCTTCAACTGTGGAAGTGGCTATTGATTGTTGCTTCTTGCTATGCCATGAAACTAACCTATCACCTAGAAATTAACACGTACCACTAGTACTTTTTCGATCTATTCTGCAGCCTGCAAAATCTGCATCTGAATAGCCAATTAGTTCAAAAGGAGAATGATAGGAGTCATTTTTACGTGTTTTGAAGCCCCTTTGCGTTTATGTTTTAGGTTCATTTATCACTTGATTTTGTCACTTGTGCATTTAATTCGTGCATTAAGTGATTTCAGGCCTTAAGTGGATACAATTGAAGAAAGGGTGGAAAAATGATGTATAAAACAAGTTTACGCCAAGATGTTTCACACCTCCACGACCAAACAAGCAAGAAATAAGCTGGAGTTAGCCAAAATCATGTTTTAGTACCATTTTCGCACACCTGGGCGCCAAATCAGAAACAACCTCCACGTTGGAACGCCATTTTGATATTTTTAGAGACAGAATTGGATGAAGTGTCCTTCTACAAAGTTTTAGATCTATGTCTTATCTTTACATGGGTACTTGAATCATCCAATTCGGAGATCTGTGGAGACGTTTATGAATAAAACACTATCCCTGCGCTGGAAAACACGAAAGTGGCATCTCATGTTCTTGTTAGGTGGAAAACAAGAGAATGGTAGGTGGAAATTCTTGGTAGGTGGATTTTTGGGTATTTAAAGGGGAGTGGGGAGCTCACTTGAGGACATCAAAAAATCATCCTTTGAGAGTGTGAGGACGAAAATTCAGGGGTTTGGGGGAGCATTGTCTTGGTTTTGAGTCATCCTATCATCATACTTGAAGAGCTAAGAAGAGGAAAAGGAGGGATTCAAGCTTCCAATCAAGAATTGATCATCAATCCAAAATAGGGAGTTTCTTAGTTTGATATTCATCTTTATCTATGAGTAATTCTATGTTTTTATTGTTTTCCCAATTTCAATTATGAACTAATTTTCCCTTAATTAGGGCCATGTGAAGGCCAAAGTTATGAGTATATATATATGATATTATTCTTCGTATTAATTCTACAATTGCTTTGTGTTTTGATTTTGTGCGTAATTACTTGCATATGTTTGATCGCCATATGTTTGTCATATTGCCTAACTTAATAGTTTGAAAAAATATAAGTTAGGGTTCAAAGAAATCATCACATCATCCGTAAAAAATAGGGAATTGACCCTAGAGATAGGTAGAGATTCCCGGGTGCAGTTAGCCGGATTTATTCGGGGAAATTCTAGAACTTGAATGCATGATTATTGATTAAATTCTCGGATAGACATATTTAGAGAACTGTCAATTTATCATAGGATTATTACAGCCGAGACATCGGGTAGTAATTAATTAAGGAATTTTCACCAAAGCAATAGTAGTATAATAATACGAAGAATAGTTCATATTTATATTAACAAGTAAATTTGGTTGAAGCATGTGCCTTAGTTGTTTTATCTCATAAGAATCTAAATCTATTTGCTAAGTCTCGTTTTTACATTTTTATTGTAAATTAATCACAATCTTTTAATTCAATTTTAATTGCTTTTAAATTCCTAGCTTTAAATAATCTTGTCTCTGTGGGATCGATAACTCGGACTTAAAGTCCACTTTATTACTACACACGACCAGTCCACTTGCTGTTTAATACACGTAAGGATTTTTCGTGTCAGAGAATCTCTCGGATACTATAAACCCACATTTTGTGTGCCTTTTAGGTATCTAAGAATTCTCTTGGCAGCAATTAAATGTGATTCTTTAGGATCAGCATGATATCTAGCACATATGCATACCGAGAACATAATATCAGGTCTACTGGCAGTAAGATAAAGAAGTGAACCAATGATACCTCTATATGTAGTGATATCTATTTTCTTTCCACTTTCATCTTTATCTAACTTAAGCATTTGGCTCATTGGAATTTTCGAAATTGATGCATTTTCCATACCAAATTTCTTAATCATATCTCGCGTATATTTGGCTTGGTTAATAAATATGTCATTAGGGAGTTGCTTAACTTGTAATCCTAAGAACAAAGTTAATTCACCCATCATGCTCATTTCAAATTGTTCTTGCATCATTTTCGAAAATTTCTCACATAGACGCTTATTAGTAGAACCAAATATAATATCATCAATGTAGATTTGGACTAAAAGAATATCTTCATTATAGGTAAGTTTAAATAACGTTGTATCAACGCTTCCTTTTGAAAAACCTTTTTCTATAAGAAAGATAGAAAGAGTGTCATACCATGCTCGGGGCGCTTGCTTAAGTCCATAGAGAGCCTTTTCTAGCTTCTAGACCATACCCTTGCCATGGTGGTTGATGAATCCTGGAGGTTGCTCCACATATACTTCTTCTTGGAGTTTACCATTCAGGAAGGCACTCGTCAAGTCCATTTGATACACAGTGAACTTGTTGAAGGCAGCAAACGCTAGAAACATGCGGATTGCTTTAAGACGGGCAACAGGAGCATATGTCTCATCAAAATCTATACCCTCTTCTTGGCAATATCCTTGCGCGACTAGTCTGGCCTTGTTTCTGATCACAATGCCATTTTCATCCATCTTGTTTCTATACACCCACCTTTTTCCAATAACTCCTTGGTGAGTTGGTCTTGGTACTAGCATTCAAACCTTGTTACGTTCAAATTGTTTGAGCTCTTCTTGCATGGCCTTAATCCAGCTTGGATCGCTTAGCGCTTCATTCACTTTCTTAGGTTCCATTTGAGATAAGAATCCTGCAAACATAACTTCATTGAGTGTGGCTGCTCTTGTCCTAACAGGTGCTCCAATATCTCCAATAATTTGGTCTGGTGGATGATCACGTAGCCATAGAATATCTGGTTGGAATGGGTTTGAAACTGACGCTTGGTTTGTTTCTTGCGTAGGCGCTTGACTATTTCCTTGTGCTGATGCTTCCAGTTCACGATTCTGAATTTGCTCTTGATAATCATTCTTTTCATGATCATCAGCATTCTTTTCATTGCTGTTCTGATTGTTTTCACGAGTAATCTTAGGAGGTGGCACTGAGATCTCGTAGTCATCATCATCATCGCTATCATCACACAGATTGATTTGTGATGCTTGATGAGTAAGATCTTCAACTCCTACATCATTAATATTAACCTTACTCGGTTCTTGGTTAACATCATCAAAAACAACGTGAATGGATTCCTCTACCTTAGACTTGACCTTGTTGAGGATTCAGAAATTCTTTCCATTATTGGCATAGCCTAGAAATATTCCCTCATCCGCTTTAGGATCAAATGTCTTTAGGTTTTGGGATCCATTATTATGAATAAAACACTTAGAACCAAATACGTGAAAGTACGAAACATTTGGCTTACGTCCCTTCCATAGTTCATATGGTGTTTTTCCATGTTGTTTGTTGATCATGCACCTATTTTGAGAATAACATGCAGTGTTGATTGCTTCGGCCCAAAACCTCTGAGCAAGCTTGGATTCTGCTAACATGGTCCTAGCCGCTTCCTTAAGAGTTCTGTTTCGACGCTCAGCAACACCATTTTGTTGACGAGTCCTAGGAGCTGAATACTCATGATGTATTCCATTTTCTGTACAAAACTTCTCAACAAATTTGTTAGTAAACCCAGTTCCATGATCGCTTCTTATTCTTGCAACCTTGAGATTTTTCAATGTTTGAAGTTGTTGAATAAGCGTTGTAAGCTTGTTGCATGTCTCATCTTTTAATGAAAGAAATTCTACCCAAGTAAATCTAGAAAAATCATCCACTATTACCAACGTGTACTTTTTACCGCTTACACTAATCGTTTGAACAGGTCCAAACAAATCCATGTGAAGTAGTTCAAGTATTCTAGAAGTAGATAAATAGGGTTTTCTCTTAAATGAAGATTTAACTTGTTTGCCCATTTGACATGCATCACATAGACGATCTTTATGAAACGGTCCTTTTGGTAATCCCTCTACAAGATTTTGATTGATAAGTTGAGAGATTGTTTTAAAGTTGATGTGAATCATTTTTCTATGCCATAACCAACCCATTTTAGATTCATTTTTGGCTACAAGAACTTGACACGCGAGAAGCTAACGTGCTTGAATAGCAAGTGTACTAGTCGTGTGTAGTAATAAAAGTGGACAAAAAGAAGTCCGGGTTGTCGAACCACAGAGACTTGAATTTTAGTTTATGATTGACAATAAGAAAGGGAATTAAAATAGAGATTTAACTGAGCAAGAAGGTAGAAGAACTAAAACGAGAGTAAAGAGGGATTAAACTTCCAAGGTGGATGGGTGACTAAGGCTCATGTTCGGGCACATGTTACGTATTGCTATCCTAAGATCATTACCAATTCATTAGACATACATTGCTATAGTGAAAGCTCCTAAGGTAAAGAATAACCGATGTCTCGTGATAGACTCCTATACTTAATTGGTGGTTTCCTAAGTATGTCTACCCGGAAATCTAACCACTAAGCATGCATTAAAGAACTAGAGCTTTCTCGATTAAAATCGAATGACTTCACCCGGGAATCTTTACCTATGTCTAGGGCAATTCCTATTTGGTCGGTGATGGTGTGAAATTCTTGCACCCTAAGTCAACTTTCTCTCGAATAATTCACCTAGGCATGATATCAAACACGTGGTGATCAAGCATATGTAAGGCATTCAACCACAAAATCACAACACATAGCAATATATGAATTGAAATGGAAAACGATCTTATTATCACAATACTAACAACATGACCTTCTCATGGCCCTATTTCAACAATTTAGCTCATAAAATGCATAAGGAAAAAACTAAGCATAAGATCCATGTTCATAGACAAAGATGAATCTAAAGCTAAAAAACTCAATATGTTGAATTGATGATCGAATCTTTAATTGGAGGCTTAAATCTCTTCTTTCCCTTCTCTTTTGCTCTTCTAAAGTGATGAAAAGTGAGGTCCAAATCCCAAGAAATCCCCAAAACTCCTTTAGAATTCGAACCCCCCCTTTTTCCTTTCATTTTTGGCATTTATACCTTCAAAATCGATGTATCGGCGCCCAGGCATGACCCAAATGGCGCCTAGGCGGGGATAAGGTGGCGCCTAGGCACCACAGTGCGAAGTCTTAACCGTTTTCTTGTTTTTCAGCGCAGAAATTGTGTTTTCTTCATAACTTTCTCCACGGACCTCGGATTTGGATGATTCAAGTTGCCACGTGACGCCAAGACGGAGCTATACAACTTTCTTGAAGAAAACTTCCTCAAATTGGATTTCAAAATATACTGAAATACTGTGTTTTTGTGCACTTTACATCGATTGCAGTGATTTTCCACCTTTACTCAATAAGCACATAGATTATACGCATATGTGGCATAAATCAAGTGATAAATGAATCTAAAACATAAACGTAAGGGCTTAAAAACACGTAAAAATGACTCTTATCAGGCTACAAAGCATGTTGGGTTGTTATCTATTGTTGAATCCCAATCAACTAAATAAATATTGTTTGTCCTTTTTCCTTTTAGCTTAGTAGATCCAGTCTTAGCGTCGTTAACGTAGCAATAGTCACTTGAAAATTTTACTTCAAAACCTTTATCACAAAATTGACTTATGCTTAAAAGATTATGCTTAAGACCTTCAACATAATAAACATCACTTATCATGATGTTCCCTCTATGCATAGTACCTATACCTTTGGTTTTACCTTTAGAATTGTCACCAAATACAACCTGAGGACCATTGGACGCTTGATAGTTGATCAATAGATCCTTGAAACCTGTCATGTGCCTTGACGATCCACTATCAATGTACCAAACAGATGTATTGGCTCTGGCTTTAGGTACCTGCAATCACAAGGGTAGTTCTAGTTCTTTTTGGGTACCCACATTGACTTGGGTCCTTTATCATTAGTAACGTTAGAAGGAATTAGAACTTTTGGAACCCCTATGTGCTTAATCTTCATTACGAGATGATTAGCCTTCTTTGGTTTCCGTTTGTGTTGTGTGTGCTGTTTAGGTGTTTTATAATATCCTGTATTATGATGGTGATCATAATTCCAATCATGATCATAGTTATCATAGTACTGATAGTATGACTTTGACTGTCTCGGATATTGACGCTGACTTAGGAGTTACCATTTTGGTTTGACGCTTAGCATTTAATTCATTTGCTTTGGTCTTCTCCTTGCCAGAGTTAAAATTAACTTTCTCAATTGGCCTTTTATCAGTGTCCTTACTTTGACCTCTTGAATTTCTTATAACAAAGGATACACCTTTACCTTTGTTAACATTTGATTCATTTGGTTGTTTACCAAATTTATCGTATCCTAAACCGGTCTTTTCACCAAATAATCTTGTCACCTCAGTCACATTGTCTAGCCTTCTTGATGCTTTGGACAATGATGAGACGAGCTGTTTTGATTTGGCAAGTTTAGCCTTCATCTCAGCTTCTCTCTTGACTAATATCTCAAGATCACTTCTTAAATTAATTACCTCACTTTCAAGATCTTTGTTTTTCTTAATGCACTGTTGCTGAACTTGCAACTCTGCTTTGAGCGTTACATTATCTCTTTTAAGTGATGTTATAATATCAAGGTGATTTTGATATATTTTGGTATTATCTTGACATTCTTTGTAATATTCTTTTACTTTGTCAAGCAATTCATTGTATGAAATCGGATAAGATAATTTAGTGTTTACCTCAGGTGACGCTTCATCATCTCTGGCCATGAGACAAATAAGCATTGAGTCATCCACTGAATCATCATCATCACTGCTTTCTTCTGATGATTCCAAATCTTCAGGTACGGATACAGATTCTGACTCCGCTAGCAAACCTTGTTGACGAAGGTTGCTCCTGAATTGGTTTCTATCCAAGTAATCCTGCTTTGTAGGCTTGGATACGTTTGGATAAGGGCAATTTACCTTGTAGTGCCCTGGTTTCCTGCAATTATAACACAGATTAGTTTTTAATTTCTGTTCATGTGTTAAATGCTTCGAATTTGTTGGCGCTGAGGCATTCTGAGTTGTAGGCACAGGCGCTTGATGCTGAACAGGCGTTGAGGGTTGAGGAGTATAGTAGACTGGCGCTTGATGTTGAACAGACGCTGAGAGTTGAGGAGTAGAGTAGACTGGCCCTTGATGTTGAGGCGCTTGTGCTATCGGAGACGCTTGATATGAATTTGATCCTTGGTATTTAGGACCTTTTCCTTTCTTTTCATATATCAAGAACTTTCGAAATCTGTTGAGCAAAGCTAGCTCTTCTTCCTCACTATATCTGTTGTCTTTCCTTTACTTGTTGACTTTCCTTTAATTGATGCAATTAATGCTCCAGATTCTACTACTGGACTGCTAACAGCATTGCTTGCTGAACTCATTTCAAACTCAAAGGACTTTAGCTCTGAAAAGGCATCCTTCGGTGTTAAACTGTCCAATGTGGTTGATTCTCTCATAGCCGTGGTTTTCATTAAGAATTTTCTTGGTAGACTTCTGAAGATTTTAACCACCATTTCTTTGTTCTGTAGTTCCATGCCTAGAGCTGTTCATTCTGTAGTTAGAGCTGTGAATCTGACATCCAGTTGCTCCAATGTCTCATTTGGTAACATCTTGAAACTGTTGAATTTCCCTTTGACAATGGAAAGCTTGTTTTCTTTTATTTGTGCAGAACCTTACATGACTTGACTTTATTGAATAAGTTGTCATTATCACCAATTGCTGTATATAGAGCATTTCGACCAACATTGTCCAAATTTGCTCTTCTACGCTCATTTGTTGACCATTCGGCTTTTGGTTTTTCAACATAACCATCGGGAGTATCTTCTGTTGCTTCTGGTGCTCTAGTGATGACCTTCAAAATTCGAATAGGTCCATCAGAAATAATATCTCACATTTCATCATCGCACGAACAAAGATATGTAAATGTTTTGACTTTCCATGAGTCATAATTTGACTCAGTCAATTTAGGTACTTTAGAAAAAGCCATAAAAAAATGCTACTTAAGTTTAATAGGATTTGAACAAGCAGTTACGCTTGGAAATTTTAATAAATTTCTATTTCAACCGCTTTGATACCACTTGTTGGTCCCAAGTGACATTCGAAAGGGTCTAGAAGGGGGGGTTGAATAGACTCTGACTTTTTCTTTTCTTTAAAAACTTATTTCAAAGTTTAAAATATTTGACGCTTAGCGCTTGAAGCTTGACGCTCAGGCACTTAACGCTTGACCCTGGAAAATATTGAAAATTGTATTAAGCGTTCACTGGAAGATTGTTTTGTAAAGTTAACTTAGACTTCAAGAAATGAATACTTTATCAATTTAGATTGAGCGTTCAGTTCTTTTAAATCAGTGTTAGCACAGCGGAATAATTGGATAGTCTTCTTTTGAAAGATTTTAGCGTCTATTGTTTAAAGTTCAAATGTGTTTACTTAGTCAATTTTAGCAAGTGATAAGATGAGAATGTCAAATGACAATAAAGTAAAACACAAGATTTGTAAGGTTCGTTAAGTGGTGTAATCCCAACTACGTCCTTCTTCTCCTTGAACACTCGGAGGCAATCCACTAAAATGATTCTCAAAGAATCACACAGAATCTTCTACAAATTAGGGAGAGATGGATATTGATGGCTTCAGCTCCTTGATCACACAGATTTCAGCTGCAAGACACTTTTATCCCCTTGCTTCTTTCACCCAGAAATAATGCAAGTATCCAACTTCGACTTCACACAGATTGCGAGTTTTGGATAGGGTTTTTTCTGAAAGGTTTGTTTGATTTTGGGTAAGTTCAAACAACTTGGGAATATCTCAATGAGCTTTAGGGTTTATCTTAAAGAAGGTTTGAGATATAGATTGATTGTCTCAGGAATGAAAAGCTTGAAGAATATTTTCTTGGCAATTTGAGCTTTTCTGAAAGTTTAAGGTTAGAGACTTCAATGTAATAGCAATTCAACTTGTAAGCTTTGTTCTTGTTGTATCACTGTATTTGGCTTGTTGCTGAAGTCCTATTTACAGACTTTCTTGGAGAAAGTGTCCGTTGGACACATTGATCAGGCGCGTGTAGTTTACTTGCGAGAGTCAACTACTTTTGTACGATTTCCTGAATTTTAGCTGCACAAAAGTTGGTGAGGCAGCCATGCAGAGTTGACAGTCCACTGAGACAGCTTTTCCGTACGTCAAAGAGCTTATCACATTTAATGCTCTTATCAGCATTTAATGCATTTGAAATAAATGCCCATTGGACATTAAGGCTCTGATAATATTGGCATTAAACTCCTTCTGATCTGACGCTTCAGGAGAATGTTTGTCATTGATAGACGCTTCATTCATGAGCTAAAAGTTCCTTTAATCTGGGAGAACTATTTAATGCTTGGACGCTTGGAGTCTTTGGATTTCATAACTTGACACTTGAAGGCATCTTCACACTAATCTTCACCTTTGATTTCTTGGACGCTTGGAGTCTTCAGATTTCGCCGTCTTGATAAGCTCACTCAGAAAGTATCAAACGCTTAATCTAACAAACGTTTTGATCTAAGAATGTCTAAAGTAAAAGATAGAAAAGATAAAGCCTATACATTTCTAATGCTCAAAAGCTTATACAAGTATCTATGAAATTCAAGCGTAAATACTTGGAGGTCTAACTTAATTCCTAATTGTCATCATCAAAATCTAACATGAAATTTCCTAACAAGGGCAAATTATTGGAGATATTGGATCTCTTGTGAGGACTAGAGCCGCTACATTCAATGAGTCCATGTTCGCAAGTTTCTTATCTCAAATGGAACCTAAGAAAGTGGATGAAGCACTAAGCGATCCAAATTAGATTGAGGCCATGCAAGAAGAGCTTATTCTGTTTGAGCGTAGTAAAGTTTGGACGCTAGTACCAGGTCCAACTTACCAAGGAGTTATTGGAACTAGATGGGTTTATAGAAACAAGATGGATGAGAATGGTATTGTGATAAGGAACAAAGTCAGATTCGTTGCTCAAGGATATTGTCAAGAAGAAGATATTGATTTTGATGAGACTTATGCTCCTGTCTCTCGTCTTGAAGCAATTCATATTTTTCTCGCATATGCAGCATTCAACAAATTCACAGTATATCAAATGGACGTAAAGAGTGCTTTCCTCAATGGTAAACTCTAATAATAAGTATATGTTGAGCAACCACCGCGATTCATCAACAGCCATGGCAAGGGTATGGTCTACAAACTTGATAAGGCACTTTATGGCCTAAAACTAGCGCTCAGAGCATGGTATGATACTTTTTCCATTTTCCTTATTGATAAAGGGTTTTCAAAAGGCATCGTTGATACAATGTTATTCAAAATTACCAGTGATGAAGATATTCTCTTAGTCCAAATATATGTTGAGGATATTATCTTCAAATCTAGTAATAAGCGTCTGTGTGAGAAATTTTTGAAAATGATGCAAGAACAATTTGAAATAAGCATGATGAGTGAATTAACTTTCTTCTTAGGATTTCAAGTTAAACAACTCCCTAATGACATATTTATTAACCAACCTAAATATACACGAGATATGATTAAGAAATTTGGTATGAAAAATGCATCATCTTCAAAGATTTCAATGAACCAAACGCTTAAGTTAGATAAAGATGAAAGTGAAAAGAAGGTTGATATCACTAATTATAGAGGTACCATTGGATACTTCTTTATCTTACTGCAAATAGAAATAATATTATGCTTTCGGTATGCATGTATTCTCTCTTTCAAGCTAATCCTAAAGAGTCACACTTAATTGCTGCCAAGAAAATCCATAAATAACTAAAAGGCACACAAAATGTGGGTCTATGGTATCTAAGAGACTCTCCTTTTGAACTAATTGGTTACTTAGGTGTCAATTTATAGGTAATAAATTAGTTTCATGGCATAGTAAGAAATAACATCCATAGCTACATCTATAGCTGAAGCAAAATATGTAGCTGTAGGAAGGTGTTGTGCATAAATTTTATGGATGAGGCAACAACTTAGAGATTATGGTATAAGCCTAGTTCCAACATCCATCATTGGGATAACCAAAGCGCCCTAGCCATGACTTAAAATCCTATTCTTCATTCCAGAACCAAACATATTGACATTAGATACCATTTTCCTCATGACCATGTTCAAAAGAAAGATATCTTCATGCATTTTATTGGAACTGACAAACAACTTGTGGATATCTTCTCCAAAGCGCTAAACGAACAATGCTTTCTCACTTTGAGAAGTGAATTTGGTATGATTGATTTAAACGCTTAATCATTATGCTTCATACTTTATTAGACATATAATGTAGGGGGAATCCACTTTATTTATATCTAAAAGATTCTTAAAATTTTTTACAAGTTAACAAATTTAGAGTGAAGCTTAAAATTGTACTTGAACGCATCTATAAGCATCAATGATCAAAAAACCTTTTCATATGCATCGATCATCAATGCTTATTACTTTTAGTGCATAATATGTTGGACGCTCAAAATTGAAATAACTTATTAAAGCGTCAACATAAATTCATCAAATAAAATAATGTTAAGCGTTGAATATATTCCCTTCAACACTTAATAAAATTCTTATAAAATCGTGCATAAACTTTTAAAAAGGACTAGTAACGTGATGGATAGACTCAAAGATTCATTTCGATATTTATCCATGCGGTCCTATCACATCAAACTGGCGGGTAATTAAAAGTTTTTCAAAATGACGGTTCAGGGTAAGTACGTGTTTATATATGTGTGTACCATAAGCGCGTGCGTTATACTGTGAAAATCCCAAATGTTTTTCAAAAATTCACTCCGAACGTCAAACCTTTATATATGCGAGTTACCAAATGTAACTTTAGTTACATTTCAAGACCTCACGTTCGTGGTAAAAGCTAATGATGGTTGAGATTCATTACCTTTACACGTGTCAGCATCTTAATGAGACGAAAAACTCCAATTTTCAAACTATGTCATTTAAACAAAATTTCTACAGAAAATTACTTTCACTTTTTACAAACTCTCTGCAAAATTACACCCCCTCTCTCTCTCTCGAATCTCTACTGTCTTTTAAAATTTTCAATGGCACCAAAGAAATCCATGATTGTTGCTGATAACACCATCAAGGTTACTGCAGGCCTTGTTGTGGATTGGAAATATCTCTATAATCAGACTGATATCGATATGAATGAGATTTTGGATTCTGTTGCTAAGACTGGGCTTATTTCCTTTCTCAGACTGATATCGATATCGATATGTCTAACAAACTTCTTGATCTAAGAACCAAGTATTCTTATTACTTCGCCGATGAAGTGTCTTCCTTCTGGAAACACTCCAAGATATCAGACGACAAGACCTCTATTTCTTGTCTCTTTTCTTTCTCAAAGAAAACCGCTCCTAAGAAATTCACTTTATCTGCCCAATCTATAGCCAAGCACTTCATATTGCCCTATCAGGGTGGGCCTTTGTAGTCTGTATCTGCTTCTTAAATTAAGGAATCATGGGCAAAGATTCGTTATTATGATGCTGCAGAATACAAGCCCCATTTTGAGAAAAAGGATATTCTACCAAAGTATAGAATTTTTGCTGATTTTTGCAGCAACATAATCGATTGCAGAGTGGGAACTTTTGAAAAAGTTAATCCTTTGCAGTTTCAGATGATGACAACCTCCTGGACATCAAAATCAACTGGAACGAGTACGTGTTTGCACGGTTCATGGAAGAATTGGCCGCTACAAACAAACCTTATGAAGTTATTCTAAGTGATCTCCTATTTAGGACAAAGTGTGTTAACTCTGTTGGGCAAGTGTTGGCTAAAGCCAAGTTTTTAGGGAAGAGGATTATGGGCAATCTTCTAAACCCTCCAAAGGTTGGTGGTGCTGCCAGACCACTATCTGAGCGCCAAGTTGTTACAGAAGCGTCAGATGAAGAAGATAAACGTCCTGCTCAAGAAGAAGTTGTGAAGCGTCCAGCAGCAAAAAGAGGGCTCCCAGAAAGCCCAAGGCTCCAATAGTTCCATCTCCTCCTAAGGATGATGATGAAGTAATAGAAGAGGATGATGTTCCGATCATCAAGCGCCAGAAGTTGGCTTCAATTATTAAGAAGATCAATTTTGATGAAGAGACTGCTCCCGCCCCTATCAATTCTCCTAAACCAATCAAAGGGGTCAACATTAAGAACATATTCAAGCCACCCAGAGGATCAGGCAAGCGTTCTGCCCCTGCTCCTGTAGAGCCAAGCGCTCAAGGAACAGAAATTGCCGAGAAAAGTTCTCAGGGTAAGTTTATTTCTTCCCACAGCGTTCCTTTACCTACATCTGTAGAAGATCCTACTTTCATAGAGGATATTTGTGCTACTATAGCTCTTATTGCAGCTTCTGATGAAGCATCTGTTGATGTCCACCTAGATGTCGATTTGGAAGAAGTGGTGGCAATGGCCAAAGATATTGCAGCGGTGGTGCTCAATGAAAGTTCGAGCGCTACTGTGGATGCTGAAGAACCTACTACAGAAGTGTTCCAACCACCACTAATCCAAGAGGCTATAACAGAGGCAAGTTCAATAGGTCAAAGCGTTGTTGAGGACGTTACAAATCCGAGACACTTCTTCAAAGACTATTGATCATTCATCAACTATATGCCACCAGCTATTGAAGAAGATTTCATTCCCGCTGGATACAATGAAGAGCATTATATTGTTGCTGATAATGAAGTGGCAATGTTGAAAATTTCGAGGAATTCCTCAACCATATCATGAAAAATAGCCATCCTGCATCTTTCAAAGGTGGTCGGGGCATTGCATAGTCCAAATGGCATCCTTCTACAAGCAAATGTGCCATAGGGACAAGTGAAAGTGGTTTTCTCTTAATCCTCGGGATCTATGGCAATTTGATTATAGCCGGAGTAGCCATCTAGAAAATAATAAAAATCATGCCCCGCTAGACTTTCAAGCATTTGGTCAATAAATGGGAGGGGGAAATGATCCTTACGGATAGCGTCATTTAACTTACGATAATCTATAAAAACTCGCCACCCGGTAAGCATACGAGTAGGGATCAACTCATTGTTTGTATTTTCAATTACCGTTATGCCCCCTTTCTTTGGAACCACTTGGGTAGGGCTTACCCACTCACTAACAGAGATAGGGTAGATTATACCTGAGTCAAGCAATTTTATCGCTTCTTTCTTGACTACCTCTTAGATTTGCAGGTTTGACCTCCTTTGTGGTTGACGTGTAGGTTTGGCGGAGTCCTCCATGAGGAGTTTGTGCATACATATCGCCGGGCTAATGCCTTTTATGTCCGCTATTTTCCACCCAAAAGGCATTTGTGAGATTTCAACACCGACATTAATTGTTCCTCTTTTGGTCGTGAAAGAGAAGAAGAAATAATCAATGGGAGTGTCTCATTATCGCTCAAATACACATATTTAAGGTGGGAGGGGAGAGGTTTGAATTTGGTTGAGTGACTCCCTACAATGGTCTATCAACTTTGATGAAGCCTCTCGCATGATAAGAAGATTTGTACTCCAAGCTTAAAACATTTTCCACTTGGTCGTCACTCTCCAATTCCTCTTGTATAGAATCCATGAGAACCCGTTTGAGTGAATTTTCAACCATAGTTCCCTGCAAATGCTCAACAATCAACGGGTCAAAAGTATCAATTCGGAAACAAGAGTCATAATCAAGAGGGTGTTTTAGGACTTTGTAAACATCAAAGGTAACCTTCTCGTCGCCCACATTCGCGATGTCAATTACCGCCTTACCCGTTGATAAGAGGTGTTTCTACGTGTTTTTAAGCCCGTAATTCTTATGATTTGGATTCACTTATTGCCTAAATCATGTCACATTTGCATTTAATAGGTGTGTTAAGTGAATACAGGTAATAAATGAGAATACATGAAGAAAAGGGAATAAAAACGATGTACAAAACAAGTTCAAACATGTTTTTCAACACCTAGGCGGTTTATGCATCTCCTATCACATTTGTGCGATATTTTCGTACATTTACAGACCAAATTAGACAAAGCTTCCTTCTACAAAGTTTTATATGTATGTCTTGGCTTCAAATGGAAACTTGAAACACCCAAATCGAAGGTCTATAGAGAGAATTGTGAAGGAAATACGATTGCTGCGCCGAACAGAGAAGTACATGTGCCAGGATACGCCCCAGCGCCCTCCTAGTCATGCCTAGGCATGGATAGTCCGAATGTTACTCCTTTTCAGCCTAAATTCCAGCATTATATGATGGGTAAGAATCACTTTTGGCCATAATTCAGCACATGTGTTGAGGGGTTGTCATAAGTGTGTTTCTTGGTAGATTTACTTTATGGGCGCCAAATCAGAAACAACCTCCATGTTGAAACGTAATTTAGGTATACTTAGCGACCGAATTGGACAAAATGTCCTTCTGGAAAGTTGTAGATATATGTTTCATCTGAACATGGGGACTTGAGTCATCCAATTTGGAGATCTGTGGAGAAGTATATGAGGAAAATACTAAGACTGCGTTGGAAAGCAAGAAAATGGCAGCATGCATGTGTTTTGTTGAAGTTTTCACATGGTTATGCTTGGTGGAATTCTTAAGGGCCGAAAGTTCAGCATTTTTTAGCTGGTTGGAATCTTAAAAGTCAAACTTTAAGCATCACCTTAGGTGGAATTCTCATTGGGGAACTTTAATGGGAATTCTTAATGCATACTTTAGTGGAATTTTGGCTATAAAAGGAGGGGGAACCCATACTCTTCATTCATTCACTATCAATTTCAGATTCTTGGAGGAGAGGGGGGCAGCCCCTAATCTGATTTCTCCACCATTCATCACCATTCTTCATCACTCTTGGAGGGGAAAACTAGAGGAAGGAGAAGAGCTTGGGGATTGAAGGCTCAACTTCAAGATCCATCATCATTCACCATTTAGGGAATTTTTAAGAGCTTTTCATTTCATTTATGTCTATGAATATTCCTCTTATGTCTTTTATGCTTTCAATTATGAACTAAATTCGTAAGACTAGGGCCATGTAAGGCCAAATTGTGATATATGCTTACAATAGATGATTGTTGAGGTTGTTCTTATATTGTTATGTGATGTGAATTGTGTTTTTGTCTATCTTGCATATACTTGATCACTATATGTTAGAATCTTATGCCTAGGTTAATATTTCGGGAGAAAATTGACTTAGGGTGCAAGAAATTCACATCATGACCCGCAACTAATGAGGAATTGCCCTAGACATAGGTAAAGATTCCCGGGTGAAGTCGTTCAATTCAAATCGAGTGAACTCTAGTACGTTAATGCATGTTTAGTGGTTAGATTTCCGGATAGGGATATTTGGGAAATCACGATCTAAGTATAGGAGTTTATACGCGAGACATCGGTTATTCTCTACCTTAGGAGTTTTCACCATAACAATATAAGAGTAATTCTACAACAAGAGCCCTTATAAGTATATTTGATCAATTTGGACCTAGCATGTGCCTTAGTCTCCCTTTATAATTGGTTTTAATTCATTTGCATGACCTTGTTCTTATTATACACGTTTTTACATTTAAGTTACTTTTATTGTAGTTGTTTTTTGTATAAAATCATAAACTAGAATTCAAGTCTCCGTGGTTCGACAACCCGGACTTTTCGTCCACACTTATTACTACACACGACTAGTGCACTTGCTATCATAGCACGTTAGCTTTTAGCGTGTCAAGTTTTTGGCGCCGTTACCGGGGACTTGTTCATTTTAGTTTTTGATTTTTCATTTAAATTTTCATAATTCTTAGTTTTTCGTTTATTTGTAACCTTTCTTTTATTTTATTATTCTAATTTTGTTCTTGTGTTTAATTGTTAGGTATAATTTGTGGTGCATGACCCGCTCTTCTAACGAGCCTCTATACAATTTTGAGCCGAAGATAGAGCGTGTTTTTCGATCTAGTAGATGAGCTCGAGAAATGGCCGACAATCTAAATCCAAATGGGAATTTTCCCGACATAAATCTCCCGGAAAACAGGGAATGGTTGCAAAATCTATTCCAAGCTATGCAACCGGCACCTCCTCAAAGACTTCCATCGGTTCGGGAAAGTCTACCTTCAAGGGTCCACACCATACCGGGGCCCGTGGTCTTTCCTAATTTCTATGCACCAAATTATCACATTCCATCACACATTTTTAGTATGGTGCAAAGCGAACCCTTCTATGGAGAGCCCCATGAATCACCTCATGAGCATTTGGAGACTTTAAACGATACTCACATGACTACCCAATTTCATCCACGGGATCTCGATGCAATTCGTCTAAGAGTCTTCCACTTCTCATTAAAGGAAAGGGCGACCATGTGGTACAAATCTCTACCACCCCAATCCATCACAACATGGGGACAATTGGTCGATGCCTTTTTGAGCAAATTCTTTCCACCCTCCAAAATCAATGAGCTAAGGAGCAACATTAAGGAGTTTAAACAGGGGAATAATGAGTCCTTGGCCGAGGCATGGGCTAGATATAAAAACATGCTCCGAAAATGCCCGGATCACAACCTAAAGTTGAGCGAGCAAGTACTACGATTCCATGATGGAGTCCGATCGCGCATCCGAAATAGGCTCAATGCCGGCGCCAGTGGTGATCTCCTTGGGCTCGATTGCCAAAGTGTGTGGGACAAGATTGAGCAATTAGCCCAGGAAGATGAGCTCTATCACGATGATGAAGAGATCACACCCACTAAAAAAATTGCTCGTGTTCAAGAGTTGGAAAAAGAAGTCGTTTTGGAAACAATGGTTGGCAATGTAAACTATGTTGGAAATGCCAATCAACCTCAATTGAACTTCCATGTGCCCGAAAATTTTCCAAGGAGGCCCAATCCGGCACAAAACGCCCATATCGATATCTATCAAGCACCAAGGCCTCCATTCATCAACAATCAAGCTCAAAGGCAAGGTAATCCTCATGTACAAAGGCAAGTTAGGCCTCCTACAACCGATGAACGTCTTGATGAGGAAATCAGCAATCAACGAACTCCGTACTATGATGAAGGATTTAATGATGGATATGAAGGATTTGAAGACACAAATGGGTCAAATGGCAAAGACAATCAGCGAGAGAGCCCCGGGAACTTTACCAAGTGACATGGAAAAGAACCCGAAAAAGCAATGCTATGCAATTACCTTGAGAAGTGGTGAACAGGTAAAAGGTGATAATGTTCGCACTGATGCGCCCGAGCGCCCATCCATCCACGCCCAGGCGCCCTTGTCGCTGCGCCAAGGCGCCGATTATCACGCCCAAGCGCCACATTCTGTATCCTCCACAGCTGGCCCTTCAACTCCAACGCATCATCCCATCGAGGTTCGTCTTCCATTTCCAAATGCACAAAAAATGAAAAAGAAGGATATGGATCCGATTTTCCGTAGGATTGTGGCGACTCTTTGTGAGGACCCGGGGAGGCTCACCATTGGCCCTCTTACTTTTGAAAAGGTTATTTGTGATACGGGAGCAAGTATCAATCTCCTCCCGTATTCTCTCTTCAAGAAGTTGGGCCTTGGAAATCCCAAACCGACATCAATGAGCCTCCAACTTGCCGAAGGATCAATTAAGAGACCAAAGGGGATAATAGAAGATGTTATTGTACAAGTTGACAAATTCTTTTCCGGGTTGACTTTGTGGTCCTTGATATGGAGGAAGATGTTGAGATGCCCTTGATTCTAGGAAGACCTTTCCTAGTCACTAGCAAGGCCAAGATCGACATGGGAAAAGGTAAGCTATCATTGAGGGTAGGAGATGTAAAAGTGATATTTGATGCTTCAAATAACAGGAAACCATCTATAGATGATCTTACTTGTTCCAATATCGATGTTATTAACCCTTCTCTTGATGAGAAATGTGCAAATGGCAAGGCTAAGGGCACACTCGAGTTGGAGGATGAGATTCCCTATGATAAACACAACAAAGAGGGAAAAGAAGATTTATGCATGAAATACATTCCACCCCATCGCCGTGCTCGTAAGATTGAAAAGACTCATCCAATACAAAGGGCTTATTGCAAAATCCCGCAATATGAGTGGAAGCAAGTAGACCATGGAGCTAAAAGGAGGCATGACAAGGATTTGGTCGTGTTAAATGGACCACCTATTTGAACCTCAAAGAGCACAAAGTCGAGCTACCGACTCTAAACTAGCGCTTCTTGGGAGGCAACCCAAGTTTGTAAGTTTGTTTTCCTTTTGATTTTGTTTTTGTTTTGTTTAGTTTGTTTCTTTATGTTGTGTTCAAACATGCACTTTTGGCATGTATGTTTTCTTATGCTTGATGGTTTGAAAAGTTGAAGTGTTAGATATGATGCAAATTTGGACCATGCTCATTTTACTCGAGAGGAGGAGAAGCTATAGGATTATGTATTGGAAGTTTAAGGATGTTTTTCAACATCCTTGGTTGTAAGTGTTCTTTTACCTTTGTGTATGCATGTTGTAACAACATTGGGGACAATGTTGGATTTAAGTTTGGGGGTAGAAGAGTATCTATTTTGAATATTGAAAATGCAATCCTAATTTTTAACTTGAATTTGGGGAAAGTTTGTTTGATATCATGTTTATATGCTTCTTTGTTGAGAAAATCAAGCAGGAAAAATTTTTTGTCCTTCCAATTGATGCATTGAAATTGATTGACTTGGAAAAATGGCTTGAATTCTTGAAATAATCTAAATTTAATGGAATATATATATCTTTGAAATTGCTCGTGGAGACCTTAGACTAGAATTGATTCTTTAGATGATTCACAATGCACTTAAATCGAAGGTAGAGGAGTTGAGAGGATAACCATCTTGAGACACTTAAGGAATTATTCTCAGAAATATTAACTTAGATTTCTCATAAGGTTATAAGTTGAGTAGTAATTTTATATGCTAACAATGAATTGAAAAGGTTGAATTTTGGTATGACCAAAAGTGGTCAGGCTAATACGTACCGGAGGTGAAAAATTTCATGCCTATATACTGTACTATTATGCTAATTTGAGCTATGCTCAAGCCAAAAGAAGTGAATTGTTTAAAAGATCTAGTTTTATTTCGTGGCCTTTGATACTCGAGTGATTAAATCCTTAGGAGTGTCTCTACACTTAATGCCCCAAAACTATCTAGTTTGAGAGTCATTGGTCTAAAACTTGTTACATGGGTGTCATAGAAAGCCCAATGGAATAAAACATTGCACATGATCTAGCCTTAATGAAGTTTAATTGAAATTCCATATGAATTGAATGTTGAATATTTGAGATAATAAAATTTAAATGGCTATGAGATTTTCTATAATTCTTGTGCCTTGTGTTTGATCAAAAGTTGATAGATATGGAATTAATGTCCAAAATTTGGTAAGGATGCCTCTCGACTATAATACTCTAGATTTATTTTTCACTATACCCTAGGGAGTCGTTTCAAGTATTGGTGTCACATGAGCAAAAGTAGTTGATATGTATATATATATTTGTGAACTTTAAAAGGTTGATTTTATGCCATTCATTCTTGTTGATCATATTGAGATGTGTTGATTCGGTTGAGATTGAAAATTTGCTAGATTTTGTGGGTATATCATATGCAAACCCTCACGAGACTATAACTCGTCCTTTGAGGTAACTCAAAGGTTTAAAGGTTTGTTGCACCCGCTAAGTGCAATCGTTTACTCCACGAAAGTGAGTTAGTTAGTTGTTTTGTTTTCTCCCATTGAATGATGTTGGTCTTGCCTTATAGCTCTTATTGCTCGAGGTCGAGCAATTGATAAGTTTGGGGGTGTTGATAAGAGGTGTTTTACGTGTTTTTAAGACCGTAATTCTTATGATTTGGATTCACTTATTGCCTAAATCATGTCACATTTGCATTTAATAGGTGTGTTAAGTGAATACAGGTAATAAATGAGAATACATGAAGAAAAGGGAATAAAAACGATGTACAAAACAAGTTCAAACATGTTTTTCAACACCTAGGCGGTTTATGCATCTCCTATCACATTTGAGCGATATTTCATACATTTACAGACCAAATTAGACAAAGCTTCCTTCTACAAAGTTTTATATGTATGTCTTGGCTTCAAATGGAAACTTGAAACATCCAAATCGAAGGTCTATAGAGAGAATTGTGAAGGAAATACGATTGCTGCGCCGAACAGAGAAGTACATGTGCCAGGATACGCCCCAGCGCCCTCCTAGTCATGCCTAGGCATGGATAGTCCGAATGTTACTCCTTTTCAGCCTAAATTCCAGCATTATATGATGGGTAAGAATCACTTTTGGCCATAATTCAGCACATGTGTTGAGGGGTTGTCATAAGTGTGTTTCTTGGTAGATTTACTTTATGGGCGCCAAATCAGAAACAACCTCCATGTTGAAACGTAATTTAGGTATACTTAGCGACCGAATTGGACAAAATGTCCTTCTGGAAAGTTGTAGATATATGTTTATCTGAACATGGGGACTTGAATCATCCAATTTGGAGATCTGTGGAGAAGTATATGAGGAAAATACTAAGACTGCGTTGGAAAGCAAGAAAATGGCAGCATGCATGTGTTTTGTTGAAGTTTTCACATGGTTATGCTTGGTGGAATTCTTAAGGGCCGAAAGTTCAGCATTTTTTAGCTGGTTGGAATCTTAAAAGCCAAACTTTAAGCATCACCTTAGGTGGAATTCTCATTGGGGAACTTTAATGGGAATTCTTAATGCATACTTTAGTGGAATTTTGGCTATAAAAGGAGGGGGAACCCATACTCTTCATCATTCACTATCAATTTCAGATTCTTGGAGGAGAGGGGGGCAGCCCCTAATCTGATTTCTCCACCATTCATCACCATTCTTCATCACTCTTGGAGGGGAAAACTAGAGGAAGGAGAAGAGCTTGGGGATTGAAGGCTCAACTTCAAGATCCATCATCATTCACCATTTAGGGAGTTTTTAAGAGCTTTTCATTTCATTTATGTCTATGAATATTCCTCTTATGTCTTTTATGCTTTCAATTATGAACTAAATTCGTAAGACTAGGGCCATGTAAGGCCAAATTGTGATATATGCTTACAATAGATGATTGTTGAGGTTGTTCTTATATTGTTATGTGATGTGAATTGTGTTTTTGTCTATCTTGCATATACTTGATCACTATATGTTAGAATCTTATGCCTAGGTTAATATTTCGGGAGAAAATTGACTTAGGGTGCAAGAAATTCACATCATGACCCGCAACTAATGAGGAATTGCCCTAGACATAGGTAAAGATTCCCGGGTGAAGTCGTTCGATTCAAATCGAGTGAACTCTAGTACGTTAATGCATGTTTAGTGGTTAGATTTCCGGATAGGGATATTTGGGAAATCACGATCTAAGTATAGGAGTTTATACGCGAGACATCGGTTATTCTCTACCTTAGGAGTTTTCACCATAACAATATAAGAGTAATTCTACAACAAGAGCCTTTATAAGTATATTTGATCAATTTGGACCTAGCATGTGCCTTAGTCTCCCTTTATAATTGGTTTTAATTCATTTGCATGACCTTGTTCTTATTATACACGTTTTTACATTTAAGTTACTTTATTGTAGTTGTTTTTTGTATAAAATCATAAACTAGAATTCAAGTCTCCGTGGTTCGACAACCCGGACTTTTCGTCCACACTTATTACTACACACGACTAGTGCACTTGCTATCATAGCACGTTAGCTTTTAGCGTGTCAAGTTTTTGGCGCCGTTACCGGGGACTTGTTCATTTTAGTTTTTGATTTTTCATTTAAATTTTCATAATTCTTAGTTTTTCGTTTATTTGTAACCTTTCTTTTATTTTATTATTCTAATTTGTTCTTGTGTTTAATTGTTAGGTATAATTTGTGGTGCATGACCCGCTCTTCTAACGAGCCTCTATACAATTTTGAGCCGAAGATAGAGCGTGTTTTTCGATCTAGTAGATGAGCTCGAGAAATGGCCGACAATCTAAATCCAAATGGGAATTTTCCCGACATAAATCTCCCGGAAAACAGGGAATGGTTGCAAAATCTATTCCAAGCTATGCAACCGGCACCTCCTCAAAGACTTCCATCGGTTCGGGAAAGTCTACCTTCAAGGGTCCACACCATACCGGGGCCCGTGGTCTTTCCTAATTTCTATGCACCAAATTATCACATTCCATCACACATTTTTAGTATGGTGCAAAGCGAACCCTTCTATGGAGAGCCCCATGAATCACCTCATGAGCATTTGGAGACTTTAAACGATACTCACATGACTACCCAATTTCATCCACGGGATCTCGATGCAATTCGTCTAAGAGTCTTCCACTTCTCATTAAAGGAAAGGGCGACCATGTGGTACAAATCTCTACCACCCCAATCCATCACAACATGGGGACAATTGGTCGATGCCTTTTTGAGCAAATTCTTTCCACCCTCCAAAATCAATGAGCTAAGGAGCAACATTAAGGAGTTTAAACAGGGGAATAATGAGTCCTTGGCCGAGGCATGGGCTAGATATAAAAACATGCTCCGAAAATGCCCGGATCACAACCTAAAGTTGAGCGAGCAAGTACTACGATTCCATGATGGAGTCCGATCGCGCATCCGAAATAGGCTCAATGCCGGCGCCAGTGGTGATCTCCTTGGGCTCGATTGCCAAAGTGTGTGGGACAAGATTGAGCAATTAGCCCAGGAAGATGAGCTCTATCACGATGATGAAGAGATCACACCCACTAAAAAAATTGCTCGTGTTCAAGAGTTGGAAAAAGAAGTCGTTTTGGAAACAATGGTTGGCAATGTAAACTATGTTGGAAATGCCAATCAACCTCAATTGAACTTCCATGTGCCCGAAAATTTTCCAAGGAGGCCCAATCCGGCACAAAACGCCCATATCGATATCTATCAAGCACCAAGGCCTCCATTCATCAACAATCAAGCTCAAAGGCAAGGTAATCCTCATGTACAAAGGCAAGTTAGGCCTCCTACAACCGATGAACGTCTTGATGAGGAAATCAGCAATCAACGAACTCCGTACTATGATGAAGGATTTAATGATGGATATGAAGGATTTGAAGACACAAATGGGTCAAATGGCAAAGACAATCAGCGAGAGAGCCCCGGGAACTTTACCAAGTGACATGGAAAAGAACCCGAAAAAGCAATGCTATGCAATTACCTTGAGAAGTGGTGAACAGGTAAAAGGTGATAATGTTCGCACTGATGCGCCCGAGCGCCCATCCATCCACGCCCAGGCGCCCTTGTCGCTGCGCCAAGGCGCCGATTATCACGCCCAAGCGCCACATTCTGTATCCTCCACAGCTGGCCCTTCAACTCCAACGCATCATCCCATCGAGGTTCGTCTTCCATTTCCAAATGCACAAAAAATGAAAAAGAAGGATATGGATCCGATTTTCCGTAGGATTGTGGCGACTCTTTGTGAGGACCCGGGGAGGCTCACCATTGGCCCTCTTACTTTTGAAAAGGTTATTTGTGATACGGGAGCAAGTATCAATCTCCTCCCGTATTCTCTCTTCAAGAAGTTGGGCCTTGGAAATCCCAAACCGACATCAATGAGCCTCCAACTTGCCGAAGGATCAATTAAGAGACCAAAGGGGATAATAGAAGATGTTATTGTACAAGTTGACAAATTCTTTTTCCGGGTTGACTTTGTGGTCCTTGATATGGAGGAAGATGTTGAGATGCCCTTGATTCTAGGAAGACCTTTCCTAGTCACTAGCAAGGCCAAGATCGACATGGGAAAAGGTAAGCTATCATTGAGGGTAGGAGATGTAAAAGTGATATTTGATGCTTCAAATAACAGGAAACCATCTATAGATGATCTTACTTGTTCCAATATCGATGTTATTAACCCTTCTCTTGATGAGAAATGTGCAAATGGCAAGGCTAAGGGCACACTCGAGTTGGAGGATGAGATTCCCTATGATAAACACAACAAAGAGGGAAAAGAAGATTTATGCATGAAATACATTCCACCCCATCGCCGTGCTCGTAAGATTGAAAAGACTCATCCAATACAAAGGGCTTATTGCAAAATCCCGCAATATGAGTGGAAGCAAGTAGACCATGGAGCTAAAAGGAGGCATGACAAGGATTTGGTCGTGTTAAATGGACCACCTATTTGAACCTCAAAGAGCACAAAGTCGAGCTACCGACTCTAAACTAGCGCTTCTTGGGAGGCAACCCAAGTTTGTAAGTTTGTTTTCCTTTTTGATTTTGTTTTTGTTTTGTTTAGTTTGTTTCTTTATGTTGTGTTCAAACATGCACTTTTGGCATGTATGTTTTCTTATGCTTGATGGTTTGAAAAGTTGAAGTGTTAGATATGATGCAAATTTGGACCATGCTCATTTTATTCGAGAGGAGGAGAAGCTATAGGATTATGTATTGGAAGTTTAAGGATGTTTTTCAACATCCTTGGTTGTAAGTGTTCTTTTACCTTTGTGTATGCA
Organism: Buddleja alternifolia; assembly: GCA_019426215.1. Taxonomy (NCBI): domain Eukaryota; kingdom Viridiplantae; phylum Streptophyta; class Magnoliopsida; order Lamiales; family Scrophulariaceae; genus Buddleja; species Buddleja alternifolia. Next base: position 5,885,312 of record CM033399.1, on the reverse strand, counting down.
TGTTGTAACAACATTGGGGACAATGTTGGATTTAAGTTTGGGGGTAGAAGAGTATCTATTTTGAATATTGAAAATGCAATCCTAATTTTTAACTTGAATTTGGGGAAAGTTTGTTTGATATCATGTTTATATGCTTCTTTGTTGAGAAAATCAAGCAGGAAAAATTTTTTGTCCTTCCAATTGATGCATTGAAATTGATTGACTTGGAAAAATGGCTTGAATTCTTGAAATAATCTAAATTTAATGGAATATATATATCTTTGAAATTGCTCGTGGAGACCTTAGACTAGAATTGATTCTTTAGATGATTCACAATGCACTTAAATCGAAGGTAGAGGAGTTGAGAGGATAACCATCTTGAGACACTTAAGGAATTATTCTCAGAAATATTAACTTAGATTTCTCATAAGGTTATAAGTTGAGTAGTAATTTTATATGCTAACAATGAATTGAAAAGGTTGAATTTTGGTATGACCAAAAGTGGTCAGGCTAATACGTACCGGAGGTGAAAAATTTCATGCCTATATACTGTACTATTATGCTAATTTGAGCTATGCTCAAGCCAAAAGAAGTGAATTGTTTAAAAGATCTAGTTTTATTTCGTGGCCTTTGATACTCGAGTGATTAAATCCTTAGGAGTGTCTCTACACTTAATGCCCCAAAACTATCTAGTTTGAGAGTCATTGGTCTAAAACTTGTTACATGGGTGTCATAGAAAGCCCAATGGAATAAAACATTGCACATGATCTAGCCTTAATGAAGTTTAATTGAAATTCCATATGAATTGAATGTTGAATATTTGAGATAATAAAATTTAAATGGCTATGAGATTTTCTATAATTCTTGTGCCTTGTGTTTGATCAAAAGTTGATAGATATGGAATTAATGTCCAAAATTTGGTAAGGATGCCTCTCGACTATAATACTCTAGATTTATTTTTCACTATACCCTAGGGAGTCGTTTCAAGTATTGGTGTCACATGAGCAAAAGTAGTTGATATGTATATATATATTTGTGAACTTTAAAAGGTTGATTTTATGCCATTCATTCTTGTTGATCATATTGAGATGTGTTGATTCGGTTGAGATTGAAAATTTGCTAGATTTTGTGGGTATATCATATGCAAACCCTCACGAGACTATAACTCGTCCTTTGAGGTAACTCAAAGGTTTAAAGGTTTGTTGCACCCGCTAAGTGCAATCGTTTACTCCACGAAAGTGAGTTAGTTAGTTGTTTTGTTTTCTCCCATTGAATGATGTTGGTCTTGCCTTATAGCTCTTATTGCTCGAGGTCGAGCAATTGATAAGTTTGGGGGTGTTGATAAGAGGTGTTTCTACGTGTTTTTAAGCCCGTAATTCTTATGATTTGGATTCACTTATTGCCTAAATCATGTCACATTTGCATTTAATAGGTGTGTTAAGTGAATACAGGTAATAAATGAGAATACATGAAGAAAAGGGAATAAAAACGATGTACAAAACAAGTTCAAACATGTTTTTCAACACCTAGGCGGTTTATGCATCTCCTATCACATTTGTGCGATATTTTCATACATTTACAGACCAAATTAGACAAAGCTTCCTTCTACAAAGTTTTATATGTATGTCTTGGCTTCAAATGGAAACTTGAAACACCCAAATCGAAGGTCTATAGAGAGAATTGTGAAGGAAATACGATTGCTGCGCCGAACAGAGAAGTACATGTGCCAGGATACGCCCCAGCGCCCTCCTAGTCATGCCTAGGCATGGATAGTCCGAATGTTACTCCTTTTCAGCCTAAATTCCAGCATTATATGATGGGTAAGAATCACTTTTGGCCATAATTCAGCACATGTGTTGAGGGGTTGTCATAAGTGTGTTTCTTGGTAGATTTACTTTATGGGCGCCAAATCAGAAACAACCTCCATGTTGAAACGTAATTTAGGTATACTTAGCGACCGAATTGGACAAAATGTCCTTCTGGAAAGTTGTAGATATATGTTTCATCTGAACATGGGGACTTGAGTCATCCAATTTGGAGATCTGTGGAGAAGTGTATGAGGAAAATACTAAGACTGCGTTGGAAAGCAAGAAAATGGCAGCATGCATGTGTTTTGTTGAAGTTTTCACATGGTTATGCTTGGTGGAATTCTTAAGGGCCGAAAGTTCAGCATTTTTTAGCTGGTTGGAATCTTAAAAGTCAAACTTTAAGCATCACCTTAGGTGGAATTCTCATTGGGGAACTTTAATGGGAATTCTTAATGCATACTTTAGTGGAATTTTGGCTATAAAAGGAGGGGGAACCCATACTCTTCATTCATTCACTATCAATTTCAGATTCTTGGAGGAGAGGGGGGCAGCCCCTAATCTGATTTCTCCACCATTCATCACCATTCTTCATCACTCTTGGAGGGGAAAACTAGAGGAAGGAGAAGAGCTTGGGGATTGAAGGCTCAACTTCAAGATCCATCATCATTCACCATTTAGGGAATTTTTAAGAGCTTTTCATTTCATTTATGTTTATGAATATTCCTCTTATGTCTTTTATGCTTTCAATTATGAACTAAATTCCTAAGACTAGGGCCATGTAAGGCCAAATTGTGATATATGCTTACAATAGATGATTGTTGAGGTTGTTCTTATATTGTTATGTGATGTGAATTGTGTTTTTGTCTATCTTGCATATACTTGATCACTATATGTTAGAATCTTATGCCTAGGTTAATATTTCGGGAGAAAATTGACTTGGGGTGCAAGAAATTCACATCATGACTCGCAACTAATGAGGAATTGCCCTAGACATAGGTAAAGATTCCCGGGTGAAGTCGTTCGATTCAAATCGAGTGAACTCTAGTACGTTAATGCGTGTTTAGTGGTTAGATTTTCGGATAGGGATATTTGGGAAATCACGATCTAAGTATAGGAGTTTATACGCGAGACATCGGTTATTCTCTACCTTAGGAGTTTTCACCATAACAATATAAGAGTAATTCTACAACAAGAGCCTTTATAAGTATATTTGATCAATTTGGACCTAGCATGTGCCTTAGTCTCCCTTTATAATTGGTTTTAATTCATTTGCATGACCTTGTTCTTATTATACACGTTTTTACATTTAAGTTACTTTTATTGTAGTTGTTTTTTTGTATAAAATCATAAACTAGAATTCAAGTCTCCGTGGTTCGACAACCCGGACTTTTCGTCCACACTTATTACTACACACGACTAGTGCACTTGCTATCATAGCACGTTAGCTTTTAGCGTGTCACCCGTGGCTAGGGTTGGTCTCTCTAGGATTAATGGCACCTCCACATCTTCCTCTATATCAAGGACTATGAAGTCAACTGGGAAATAAAACTTGTCAACTTGAACAATAACATCTTCGATTATCCCCTTAGGCCTTTTGATTGATCGATCGGCGAGTTGAAGGTTCATTGAAGTTGGCTTGGGATTGCTAAGGCCTAACTTCTTAAAGAAAGAATACGAGAGGATATTGATACTAGCCCCTGAGTCATATAACACTTTCTCAAATGACAACGGCCCAATCGTGCACGGGATTGTGAGACTTCCGGGATATTGAAGCTTAGTTGGCAATTTATTGAGCAATACGGCGGAGCATTCTTCGGTGAGACACGCCATCGCATTTTCCTCCCACTTTTGTTTGTTGGAGAGTATGTCTTTGAATAACTTCACATAGTTTGGCATTTAAATAATGGCATCTATAAATGGAATGTTAATCCTCACCTCCCGAAGGATTGCCAATAACCGAAGAAAGCTTGGATCCATCTTCTTCCTCTTCTTCTTCTGTGATTTTGGAAAGGGTAGACGGATCTCAATAGGAGGATAGGTTGTTGGAATTGACGAACTTAGAGTTGGGGAAGCAGGAAACGACACTGATAGGCATGAGTTTTACGTGTTTTAGGGCTCGATATTTGGTTAGTTTGGAGTCGATTATGAGTGATTTTTACGACTTGTGGCTTTGATATGTGTGTTAAATGAGTACAGGGTGAAAAATCATGACAATCGAGCAATAAGGGCAAAAAAACACATATGTTGAAGATTTACTGCAACCAACGCACGTACGTGAAGAAATCAACGCACGGACGTGATACGTCATCAACGCACGTACGTTACAATCCTGACGTACGTACGTTAGCCCAGTCAAAGCCCAGTTAAACAACTTATGCCACGTCACCACGTACGGACGTTGCGATTGTAACGTACGTACGTTGGGGTCGGCTGAATGAAATTCGGAAAGTTTGGAGACCTAATTCAAGTAGGAGACTTGAGGATGCTTCTTCTATAAATACCTCTTCTTGTAGCAGCAAAAGGGTTCAAAAATTGGAGGATAAGAAGAGACTTGGGAGCACGAAGGCGAAGAAGACGAAGAGAACGACGATTCTACATCAATTCATCAATTCGTAATAGGGAGATTTTTAGCTTTGCTTTATTTGTCTATGAATAAATTCATGTCTACAATTGTTTTCTTAATTTCGAATATGAACTAAATTCCTTGTGACTAAGGCCATGTGAAGGCCGTAATTATGAGTTTTTATATATGAAGTAATTTTGCGTATTAATTATGTTGTGCTTTGTGTGTTAATTCTGTGCTTCAATTCCAATCATATGCTTGATCACCATATGCTTGCCAATTAGCCTAGTTTATTCATTCGAGAGAATAGAAGTTAGGGTTCAAAGGAATTAACACATCATCCGGAAAAAATAGTGGAATTGCCCCTAGAGATAGGTAGAGATTCCCGGGTGCTGTTAGCCGGATTCATCCGGGGAAATTCTAAAATGTAAATGCATGATTTTTTATTAGATTCTCGGATAGACATATTTAGAGAACCATCAAATAGTCATAGGATTATTACAGCCGAGACATCGGGTAGTAATTAATATAGGAATTTCCACCAAAGCAATAATAGTCTAATAATTTGAAGAATAATTCATATATATTAACGAGTAAATAGGGTTAAAGAATGTGCCTTAGTTGTTTTTATCTCATAAGAATCTCAATCTTTTCGTCAAGCTTTGTCTTTAACTTTCTTCGTTTTTGATATAATTTGTGATACTTAAATTTAATTTAATTTCGATTGCTTTAAAACTTATTTTTCAAAAATACGAGTCTCTGTGGGTTCGACATCCCGGACTTAAATCCATTTTATCACTACACACGACCAGTCCACTTGCTGTGCAAACACGTAAGGATTTTTCATGTCAAGTTTTTGGCGCCGTTGCCGGGGACTTGTTTTATTTTAGTTTAAGTTTTTATTGCAATTTTTTTTTTCGCTTTAATTTCCTTTATCGTTTTTTATTTATTTTGTAGTTTTTCCTAGCTTTAAATTTCTGTGGTTTGCTTCTTTGTCTCGATCAGGTTAATCTTTTGGTGAATGACCCGAGCCTCAGGAGAGGCTTTAGAGGAATTTGACCCCGAGATCGAGCGAACACTTCGTGCCAACCAGAGAAATCGAGTTATTGCTGGACCCTTCCCTGATATGAATCTGCCAGAGAACAGGGAATGGTTGCAAAATCTCGTCCAAACCATGCAACTGGCACAACCAGCACCACCTCCATCGGTTCGTGGTAATCAGCCACCCCGTGTTCACACTACACCAGGACCAGTAATTCTCCCGAATTTCACTACTCCGAACTTTCACATTCCGTCTCACTTGTTCACCATGGTTCAAGCTGATCCGTTTTATGGTGACCCGCATGACTCACCTCATGATCATCTGGAGCACTTCAAGAATGTGCTACTCACCATGCAATTTCAACCTCGAGATTTGGATGCCATCCGCCTCAGACTATTCCATTTCTCTCTGAAGGATAAAGGGACCCTTTGGTATAAGTCATTGCCCCCACAGTCAATCGAAACGTGGGCTGATTTGGTCGAAGAGTTTCTGAACAAGTTCTTTCCCCCATCAAGGATTAATGAACTTCGGAGTGAGATTAAGGGGTTTAAGCAAAAACGGGATGATTCACTAGTTTCAGCTTGGGAACGATATAAAGGTCTACTTCGGAAGTGCACAGATCACAACTACACTCGGGATGAGCGAGTTTAGCACTTTTACAATGGAGTCCGATCTCGAATTCGACACCGACTTAATGCTGGAGCCGAAGGTGATTTATTAGGCCTTGATAGCAGAACAGTGTGGGCAAAACCTGAGCAGATGGCGCGAGAGGATGAACTGTACCCTGAAGATGATGATGAGATTCTTCCACAAACCCGACGGGCTGCCAATGTTCAAGAGGTAGCAGCAGCGATCGAGGAATAGCCCACTGTTGGCGATGTGAATTATGTCGGAAACTCCAATAGACCTCAATTGAACTTCCACATACCTGATAACTTCCAGAAAAAACCAAATCCAACACAAAATGCACACCAGGGTATATACCAAGCACCAAGGCCTCCATTTAACAATAATCAACCTCCACGGCCTGGAAATTTTAGACCACAAGGTCCACCTCAGAGACCATTGACTGTCGAAGAAAGATTGGATGCTCACATGCTTAAATCGGACGAATCATTCGCTGAGATTCGAATGATACTAAAGGACATCAATATGGGTATGAAAGAGATGCAGCGTCACATTAGTCAATCTTCAATGAATTCGGGTGGAAGAGCACCCGGCACACTGCCGAGCGATACAGAGAAAAACCCAAAAGAGCAGTGTCAAGCTATTACTCTAAGGAATGTAAAAGAAGTGCAAAATGCACCCTCCCAGCACCCCACGTCCGAACGTGAAGAGGATGACATTCGAACGCTGGACAATTTAAAAAATCGGACACACTGTCTCCAACGTCCGAACATGACCATCCCAACGTACGTACGTTGACTGGTCAACGCCCGAACGTTGGGACATCTAACGTCCGGACGTTAGAGGTAGAAAGGGCCACTTCTGAAACTTTAACTCCTTCTTCATCTACTCCTGTTGAAATAAGTCTCCCTTTCCCCCTATCACAGAAAAAGAATAGAAAATGCGGGTATAAGAGCTTTTTTAGGATTTTAGAAATTCTTCGTGAAGTGCGAATTAATATTCCTTTTATTGATGTGATTTTGCAGATGCCCAATTACATCACGTTCTTCAAGGATATTCTCTCCAACAAACAGAAATGGGACGGCAATGAAACGGTGTGCTTGACTGAAGAGTGCCCAGCAGTAGTGTTGAATAAGTTGCCACAGAAACTAAAAGATTCGGGGAGTCTCACAATTCCTTGTACCATTGGGCAACTAAAATTCGATCAAGTGCTATGTGATTCGGGCGCTAGCATAAATCTTCTTCCTTACTCGTTGTTCCGGAGATTGGGTTTGGGGAATCCAAAGCCGACCTCGATGAGCCTCCAACTTGCAGATAGGTCAATCAAACACCCGAAGGGGATCATAGAGGATGTAATCATGCAGGTTGACAAGTTCTACTTTCCAGTAGACTTCGTGGTGCTAGAGATGGAAGAAGACGTTGAAGTTCCTCTCATCCTAGAAAGACCCTTCCTAGCCACATGTAAAGCTATGATCGACATAGCAAATGGTAAGTTAACTTTGAATATGGGTGAGGAGAGAGTTACCTTTGACGTATACAAAGTTTTGAAACATGCTGATGATGATGCTTCATGTTTAAGAATAGATGCCTTTGATCCTTTGATTATTGAGCACTTTCAGGAAAACATCTCGGAAGATCCACTTGAGGTATGCATAATAAACTCCACGAAAGTTGAGTCGGCCAGTGATAAACAACTAGAAGCAGTTCAGAGCTAAGAGAGGCATGCACAATACCCCACGAAGAAATTCGAGCAATTGGATAAGCCACTGTCTAGCCACTCCAAACCATCCATCGAAGAGCCACCAACTCTTGACCTAAAACCTTTACCATCTCATCTTAAATATGTTTATTTAAATGATAATGAAACCTTGCCACTCATCATTTCTTCTTCTCTTACAGAGCAACAAGAAGCAAGGTTACTGAAGGTACTGAGGGATCACAAAAAGGCTTTTGGATGGAAGATTGCTGACATCAGGGGGATCAGCCCAGCCATATGCGTGCACAAGATTTTAATGGAAGAAAGCTCCAAGCCCACCATACAGCCCCAAAGGAGGTCTAACCCTCAAATTCAAGAAGTGGTGAAGAAGGAGGTAATCAAGCTACTCGATGCCGGAATTATCTTCCCTATCTCTGATAGTCCATGGGTAAGTCCAACTCAGGTAGTGCCCAAGAAGGGAGGTATGACAGTAATTCGTAATGATAATAACGAGTTAATTCAATCTTGAATTGTCACTGGCTTTAGGGTTTGCATAGATTATCGGAAATTGAATGAATATACCCGAAAAGACCACTTCCCCTTCCCTTTATTGATCAAATGTTAGAAAGATTAGCCGAGCATGAATACTATTATTTTTTGGACGGGTACTTCGGCTATAATCAAATTGCCATTGCACTCAAGGATCAAGAGAAAACTACTTTCACTTGTCCTTACGGCACATTTGCTTATAGGCGGATGCCTTTTGGCTAGTGTAATGCTCCTGCTACTTTTCAAAGATGCATAATGGCCATCTTTCATGACATGGTCGAACAATTTCTCAAAATCTTCATGGATGATTTTTCTGTGTTTGGCTCTACATATGGTAAATGTTTGCACAATCTAACCTTGGTGTTGCAGAGATGTGTGGAGACTAATCTAGTCTTAAAATGGGAAAAGTGCCACTTCATGGTACAAGAGGGGATCGTTCTGGGTCATAAGATCTCCCATAAGGGAATTGAGGTGGATAGAGCGAAAGTCGAAGTGATATCCAAACTTACGCCACCCACCACGGTCAAAGCCGTGAGAAGTTTTTTGGGACATGCCGGGTTTTACAAGCGTTTTATTTCTAATTTTTCTAAAATTGCTAAACCCGTGTCTAACTTGACCATGAAAGATCCAGTGTTTGACTTTAATGATGCATGCATGCAGGACTTCCTTACATTGAAGGAGAAATTGATATCTGCACCTGTGATGTCTGCCCCGGATTGAAGCTTGTCTTTTGAGTTGATGTGCGATGTGAGCGACACAGCTGTGGGAGCTGTACTGGGTCAAAGGAAGGGTAAATTCTTTCATATAATATATTATGCTAGTTGTACCCTAAATGAAGCGCAACTCAATTATGCTACTACTGAAAAAGAGCTCTTAGCTGTGATTTTTGCTTTTGACAAATTTCACTCCTATCTTGTGCTTAACAAAGTAATAGTATACACTGATCACTCGGCCTTAAAATACTTACTTGCTAAAAAAGATGCAAAACCTAGACTACTTAGGTGGATTTTACTACTACAAGAGTTTGACTTAGAAATCAAAGATAAAAAAGGATCTGAAAATGTAGTAGCTGATCACCTCTCTAAGCTAGAGTTATTAGATAAGAAAATGGATGAGACCCCAATACGAGATGAATTCCCTGATGAGCAACTTTTTGCTCTTTCTTCTATTTCAATCCCATGGTATGCCGATTTTGCTAACTATATAGTTGCTGGTATCTTACCTCCTGATTTGACTTATCACCAAAGAAAGAAGTTTTTAAAAGATGTTAGGCATTATCTGTGGGAAGAGCCATACTTGTTTAAAATTTGTGTAGAGGGAATCATCCGGCATTGTGTCCCCGAGGAGGAAATGGCCTCCGTCTTAGCTCATTGCCATGACATGTTGATCAGTGGCCATTTTGGCCCATCCAAGACAACTGCAAAGGTTCTGCAAGCAGATTTTTTCTGGCCCACTTTATTTAAAGATGCGCATACTTATGTTCAATCATGTGATAGATGCCAAAGAGTAGGTAATATTTCTAGACGTCACGAAATGCCTATGAAAGATGTGCTTGAATGTGAATTGTTTGACGTGTGGGGTATCGATTTTATAGGGCCCTTCCCTAGTTCTTGTTCCAATAGTTATATTCTAGTCGCTATAGATTATGTGTCCAAATGGGTCGAAGCCGAGGCTTTGCAAACTAACGATGCTAGGGTTGTTCTTAGGTTTCTGAAAAAACGTATCTTTACACGATTTGGAACCCCGAGAGCAATTATAAGTGATGGAGGAACACATTTTCGTAACAAGCAATTTGAAAACCTGTTGACCAAATATGGTGTCAAACATAAAATCGCATCCCCTTACCACCCTCAAACTAGCGGGCAAGTCGAAGTGTCTAATAGGGAAATTAAACGGATTTTAGAAAAAACGGTAAATAGCCATCGAACTGATTGGTCTCTGGAATTAGATGACGCATTGTGGGCTTACCGTACTGCTTTTAAAACCCCTATTGGCATGTCTCCATATCGTTTGGTATTTGGAAAAGCTTGTCATTTGCTTGTCGAACTTGAACATCGTGCATATTGGGCTATCAAATTCCTTAATTTCGATGCAAGTGTTGTAGGTAATAAGAGGTTGCTTCAACTGAATGAGCTCGAGGAGTGGAGACATAAACCATACGAGAATGCAAAACTGTACAAAGAACGAACTCAGAAGTGGCACGACAAGCATATTCTACCACGGGAATTCGAGGAAGGCGAAGCAGTTCTCATGTATAACTCTAGGCTCAAGCTCTTCCCAGGAAAGCTAAAATCTCGTGTATTCTTCGGGAGCTGTGGAGCTGAGCACAGATGATGGACAAGTATTCTTGACCAATGGACACAGGCTGAAACACTATTCGAGCACCAACTGGAGTGCAAACACATCATCTGTCAAGCTCCGAGACCCATCGACTTAAGTCGACACTGAACAGTCGAGCTAATGACTATAAACAAGCGCTTCTTGGGAGGCAACCCATGTTTCTTGTTTTTCTTGTTTAGTTTAGTTTTTGTGTAGCTTTTGTTTTCGTGTTTGATCTGTGTCTTTTTTTTTTGTGGTTGTTGTTTTGTTCGCAGGAAACTAGTCAAAAGGAAGTTTGCTTGTGTCTACACTGTCCCCAACGCACGTACGTGGGCATTTCAACGTTCGTACATTGGAGTTTTGAAATTTTTTAAGCTACTGTCTTCAACGTACGTACGTGGATCTTCCAACGTACGTACGTTGGACTCTCAACGTACGGACGTTGGTCTTTTCTGAAAAAAAAAATATATAAGAAAAAAAAATTTAAAAATCAGATTTAACAAACCCCCCTCCCATCGTCTTCCTCCTTCCCAGCAGAAAAAAAAAAGCCCCAAATCCTAAACCCTAATTTCAAAAACGAAAAAAAAATCAAACCCAAAACAATTCCGCCATCACTCCATCTCCGCCTCCTCGCCATCACGCCCCACGCCGCGTCATCCACCACCTCAAGCGCCACCCACGCCGTCATCAATCCACCACCTCCAACAGCCTCCACGCAGCCACCAACGCCGCGTCATCAGCCACCTTCAACACCCACGTACGAACGTTGCACAGTTCACGTACGTGCGTCCGGGTCAGTGACTGCGTTTTCTCGACATTTTGCATTTCGACCCGCGTGTGCTTCTACGCGATATCTATCATTCACTGAGATGAATGGGAAAGTGTGTGTAGGAGAGTCAGACGAGTGGTGAGCATTTTGATAGGATCGCCTCGATTTTAGGCTCAACTGACTACTTCTAGGTTTGCTTGACATATCATTCCGGTTTTGTAAGTACTTCTTTTACACGTTTTCATGATTTGAGTTTCAATGTAACATTGAGGACAATGTTAGGTTTAAGTTTGGGGGTGTTAGGAAGTGCTTATATTGTTATATTCATGTTTTGGAGCGTATATTAAAAAAAATCTATTAAATTGAGCATGATTTTTTTTTCCACAACATCAGGCAATGAAATGGATTAACTTGGATTTGATGGCATGATGTCGTGATTTATATTGGAATTCAATGCAATACACATGTCTTTACTTTACTCATGGGACCCTAGATTATAGTGGATTTTCTTTAGATGAATCACAAATGCACAATAAGTCAAGGGTAGAGGAGTTAAGTTGGATAAGCATTCTGAAACACTTAAGGAATTCATCCCGGAAATATTGATTTAGATCCTTCTTAAGGTTATGAGTTAAGAAGTTGCTTCATATGCTTAATAAATAATGAATAAGGTTGATGAAAATTGGTATGACTATAAAGTCAGGCTGATATGTACTGGAGGTAAAAAGTTGCATGCCTATAAACTGTACTATTATGCTAATTTGAGCTTTGCTCAAGCCAATTAGAGTTAAAATGAATGAAAGGTCTAGTTTTATTTTGTGGCCTTTAGCACTCGAGTGATTAAGTTCGTAAGGAGTGTCTGGACACTTAATGCCCTAAAACTATCTAATTTGGGAGTCATTGATCCAAAGCTCGATACAGGGGTGCCATAGAAAGCCTAAGGGAATAGAACATTGCACATGACCTAACCTTAATGAATGTAAACGGAAGTTTCATGTGATATTAAAGTCTAAATGGGTTGCTAAATGGAGTTTTCTATGAGGCTTGTACTTTAGGATTGATCGAAGGTTAATAGAGATGGGATGAAGTCTGAAATTTGGTAAGGATGCCATTTGACTATAATACCGTAGACTTACAATCACTACACCCTTTGGAGGTATATTCGATTCAAGGTGTAACATGAAAAGGTTTTTGATATGTGTACAAAATTTTGAGCTTTAACGGGTGACATTGTGCCATTAATTCTTGTTAATTTCGCTGAGTTGTATTGATTGGTTGTGGTTGAAAGTTTTTTGATTTTGTGGGTAAATCATCTGCAAACCCTCATGAGACTATACTCGTCCTCTTTGGTAACTTTGAGGTTTAAAGGTTTGTTGCACATGCTCAGTGCAATCGTGCGCTCTACGAAAATGAGTTGTTTTTATTTTTTAGTTTTAGATTGATATTGATCATGGTTTCGTTGTCAAAATCTTTTTATTGCTCGAGGACGATCAAAGTTAAGTTTGGGGGTGTTGATAAGCATGAGTTTTACGTGTTTTAGAGCCCGATATTTGGTTAGTTTGGAGTCGATTATGAGTGATTTTTACCACTTGTGGCTTTGATATGTGTGTTAAATGAGTACAGGGTGAAAAATCATGACAATCAAGCAATAAGGGCAGAAAAACACATATGTTGAAGATCTACTGCAACCAACGCACGTACGTGAAGAAATCAACGCACGGACGTGATACGTCATCAACGCACGTACGTTACAATCCTAACGTACGTATGTTAGCCCAGTCAAACAACTTATGCCACATAACCACGTACGGACGTTGGGATTGTAACGTACTGACGTTGGGGTCGACTGAATGAAATTTGGAAAGTTTGGAGACCTAATTCAAGTAGGAGACTTGAGGATGCTTCTTCTATAAATACATCTTCCTGTAGCAGCAAAAGGGTTCGAAAATTGGAGGATAAGAAGAGACTTGGGAGCATGAAGGCGAAGAAGGCGAAGAAGACGAAGAGAACGACGATTCTACATCAATTCATCAATTCGTAATAGGGAGATTTTTAGCTTTGTTTTATTTGTCTATGAATAAATTCATGTCTACAATTGTTTTCTTAATTTCGAATATGAACTAAATTCCTTGTGACTAAGGCCATGTGAAGGCCGTAATTATGAGTTTTTATATATGAAGTAATTTTGCGTATTAATTCTATTGTGCTTTGTGTGTTAATTCTGTGCTTCAATTCCAATCATATGCTTGATCACCATATGCTTGCCAATTAGCCTAGTTTATTCATTCAAGAGAATATAAGTTAGGGTTCAAAGGAATTAACACATCATCCGGAAAAAATAGTGGAATTGCCCCTAGAGATAGGTAGAGATTCTCGGGTGCTGTTAGCCGGATTCATCCGGGGAAATTCTAAAATGTAAATGCATGATTTTTGATTAGATTTTCGGATAGACATATTTAGAGAACCGTCAAATAGTCATAGGATTATTACAGCCGAGACATCGGGTAGTAATTAATATAGGAATTTCCACCAAAGCAATAATAGTCTAATAATTCAAAGAATAATTCATATATATTAATGAGTAAATACGGTTAAAGCATGTGCCTTAGTTGTTTTTATCTCATAAGAATCTCAATCTTTTCGTCAAGCTTTGTCTTTAATTTCCTTTGTTTTTGATATAATTTGTGATACTTAAATTTAATTTAATTTCGATTGCTTTAAAACTTATTTTTCTAAAATACGAGTCTCTGTGGGTTCGAAATCCCGAACTTAAAATCCATTTTATCACTACACACGACCAGTCCACTTGCTATGCAAACACGTAAGGATTTTTCGTATCAGGCACCTTGGGCTCGCTCGGATCGACGCCTAGGCCCAGTGATGTAGGCGTCTGGCCATGACTCTTGTGGCGCTCGGGCGCCATGATGCGAACAGTCTCATTCTGCATGGGTGTGGGTGGCGCCTAAGCGCCATCTGTCGGACGTCTAGGCGCGTCAGTGCGTACCTCACTTGTGGAACAGGGGTCATCCGGCGCCTCGGTGTGGTCTGAAGGGTGCTTGGGCTCCGAAGTGCGAACAGGCTCATTCTCTACTTGTTTTCCACTTCTCAAGGCTATGGCATGGCATTGAGCCTTTGGGTTATTTTCTGTATCGCTTAGAAAAATCCCCAGGGCTATACCATTCATAGCATTGGAGATTTGACCCACTTGAGTTCTCAAATCCTTCATTTCTAAAAACTTGTCTTTCATCATGCCCCGAAGTTCGTTAAATGATGTATCGGATTTCTTCATATGAGCATCGAGTCTCTCTTCGGTTGTGGGAGGTCAATTTTGGACTTGACCTTGAACTTGCACTTGACCTTGCCAGTTAAAATTGCCTTGCGTCGGGGGTGGGTTATTGAAAGAGGCCTTGGGGCTTGATAGATCCCCGGGTGTGCATTGTGTGGGGGGTTGGGTCTTTTCGGGAAGTTGTCGGATCATGAAAGGCTAGCTGAGGTCAATTTTGATTCCCAACATAATTCACGTCTCCAACCTCCGGTTCCAAGTTCACCGCTTCGTCTACCACTTCTTCAACACAAGCAATTTTTTTTGTAGGAGAGACCTCTTCATCATCGGGATAAAGCTCATCCTCTCGGGCCAACTGTTAGATCATGTCTCATACACTTTGACAATCTAATCCGAGGAGATCTCCACCTGCACCCGTATTGAGTCTATTCTGAATATGTGACCTAACCCCATCATAGAAATGTAATACTTGCTCATTCCAGGGCATTTTCAGAGCATGCCCTTATATCTAGCCCATGTCTCGGCCAAAGACTCGTTGTTCCTTTTCCTAAACCCCTTGATATTACATCGGAGCTCATGGATTTTTGAGGGTGGGAAAAACTTATTCAAAAATGCATCCACCAATTCACCCCATGTAGTAATAGATTGAGGGGGTAAAGACTTATACCATGTCGTTGCCTTACCCTTCAATGAAAAATGGAAAACTCCTAGTCGAATGGTATTGAGATCTCGTGGATGATATTGGATGGTCACAAGAGCATCGTCTAGGGTTTCCAAATAAGCGTGCGGCGATTCATGCGGTTCTCCGTGGAAGGGTTAGCCTTGTACCATATTGAAAATGTGAGACAGAATGTGATAGTTCGGTGCATAAAAATTAGGTAAGATTATGGGCCCCAGTAAGGTGTGGAGCCTAGGTGGTAGGCTACCCCAGACCGATGGAAGTTGTTGAGGAGGAGACGGTTACATGGCTTGTATAATCCCTTGTAACCACTCCCGGTTTTTTGGTAAGTTCATATTGGGGAAGTTCCCATGTGGATTCGGATTTGGGTTGAAATTATTGGCCATTTCTCTTGTTCGCCTACTAGCCCGAACAACTCGTTCAATCTCGGGCTCCCACCCATAAAGAGGCTCGTTGGAGGAGCGGGTCATGCACCACCCAAGAGCCTAGCAATTAAGCACAAGAAATCAAATTAGACTAACGAGAAAAGTAAAACAAAAACAAAAAGTGAACACAAACTAAAAATTATGAAAACAAAAAACAAAAATCAAAAACTAAAATAGTCAAGTCCCTGACAACGGCGCCAAAAACTTGACACGCTAAATGCTAACGTACTTATGTAGAAAGTGCACTAGTCGTGTGTAGTAATAGATGGACTAGAAGTCCGGGTTATCAAACCACGGAGACTTGGTTTCTTAGTTAATGATTTGAAATTAAATGAACAATTAAAGCAAAAGTAAATTGAGATTAAAAGAGAAAGGAACAACAATGAATACTCGCAAAGGATTTAAACTCAAAGATGAAGTGAGACTAAGGCACATGCTAGGTCCAAATTGCTTAATTATACTTATAAAGGTTCTCGTTGAAGGACTACGCTTATGTTGTTATGGCGAAAGCTCCCAGGGTAGAGAATAACCGATGTCTCGTGCTAAATCCCTATGTTTAAATGATGGTTCCCTAGGTATATCTACCCAAAAATCTAAATACTAAACATGCATTAACGCACTAGAGCTCCCTCGATTTGGATAGAATGACTTCACCCGGGAATCTTTACCTATGTCTAGGGCAATTCCTCGTTGGTTGCAAGTTATGGTGTGAATCTCATGCACCCTAAGTTAATTTTCTCTCGAATAATTCACCTAGGCATAAGATTCTAACATATGGTGATCAAGCATATAAAAGACAAGCAAAAGAACAAATTCACACCACATAACAACATAAGAATAACCTCAAAGATCCTTTATTATAAGTATAAACCACAATTTGGCCCTACATGGCCTTAGTCTTACAAGCTTAGCTCATAATTGATAGGATAAAAGATCTAATTAAATGGAGTTAAATACATATTTAAGGACATAACTGAATGGAAAGCTAATGAAACTCCCTAAACAATAAGTGATGACGGCTCTCCACGTTGAATCTTCAACCGCCAAGTAAGTCTTCTTCCTTGATCCTTCCAAGTTGATGAAGAGTGGCTCAAATTCTAGAAAAATGCCCTAAATTCTCCAAAACTCGAACCCTTTGAATGAGCTGAAAATTCCAATTTATACTTTCAAAATTCTGTTATCGCGGTACCTAGGCGCGCTTCTATCGGATCCGAGGCGCCACCTACGTGGCGTACTTTTCTTGGAGGATAAGTTCACGAGCGCCCAGGCGTGCTGATAGTGGCGCCCAGGCGCGGAGGGGTCGGCGCCCAGGCGCGTGTATGCTAGCGCCTAGGAGTGGTACTGCGAAGTGATATCCTCCTTAGCTAGAATCGGGCCTAGACACGGATTGAGTGGCGCCTAGGCGCGAAGCCACTTTATGAGTTCATTTCAAGCATCATTTCTTGCCCTATTCTTCGCGCGTCATCTCTTGATAACTGTAATCACTTAAACAAACACATTACATGCACGTGTGGCACGAATTAAACTATATATATAAACCTGAATTGGCTATAAATGGGTTTCAGAATGCATGCAGAAATACAACTCCTATCAGTGACAAGAGGTAAATAGGATTTCAGAAGACCCTATAAGAATTGAAGAATAAAATCTTTGTTGGTCCCAAGTGGCATACGAAGGGTCTAGAAGGGGGGGTTGAATAGACCCAGAAGTCTTTTTCGACTTCAAAAATTTATACCACTTTTAAATTATAGAACGCTTAAGATCTCAAGCGATTGGTCAGATGCTTGGTTTTAAAGATAACTTAAATTTAGTGATTTCCACAGTTACCAAAGTAGGGTAATGTTTCAGTCGCTTAATCAGGGTTAGCACAGCGGAAATAGTTTTGATATGTTAGCGTCCTTTTTATTCAATAGTCACTTGTAATGTATTAAAGCCTTTTTCTTTTAATTAAATGAACAGTGAATATAGTAAGACAAGAAAACAATAAGTAAAATAAAATGACACAAGATATGTAAGGTTCACTGGGTGGTGCAATCTCATCTACGTCTTTCTTCTCTTTTCTCACTTGGAGGAATTTTACTATGATGATGATCAAAGTATCACACAGAAACTTCTACACAATAGCAAATAAGGAAGATGATCTTAGGCTCCTTAATCACACAGATTTCTGCACCAATGAAGATCCTCTTCTACAAGCTTCTCTCACTCAGAAATACTGCTCGTATGATGGCTTCAACTTCTTTCTCACACAGATGAAAGGTTGAAAGGTTTTCGTCACAAAGGTTTGTTTGTTTTTGAAAGATCAAACAACTTGAATATCTCAGTAAGAGTTTAGGTTTCTTCTAGAGAAGATGTTTGAGATATTTTTGTGACTGTCTAGAATGTATGCAAAGCTTAAAAGGATTTTGGCTATGGAGAATTTAAGCTTTTTGAGATTTCAGCAAAGGTTCGACTTCTTGAATTTTCTCTTATATTTTAGGGTTTCCTGAGGAAGGTATTTATAGGCAAAACTTTTGGCAAATGTCCGTTGGACACATATAGAGCGCGTGCCTCTCACGGGCGAGTGAGAATACCTTTTTCTGACATTCTTGAAAATCCTGCAGTTCTGATTTGATGTAGCAAGTTTCAACTCTGTAGCTCTGACAGTCTTTTAGCCAATAGGGTGGCTTGTCCGTAGGTCATGGTCCTTGTCACATTTAATGCACTTATCAGGCATTTAATGCGTTTGAATTTATTTCCCGTTGGAAATAAATGTCAGTTGAATGATTGCATTTAAGTCCTTCATGACTTGAGAATTTATTTCAGGTGAATCCGAGTTAATAGCTTGAGTATAGAAGCGCTTGATTCAGTAGATCCTGAAAGTTGATTCCTTAGCGATTGGCAGTCGCTTGAGGAAGGATTCGTTATCTTCACAAACTTCAGACGCTTGATCTTCAACTTCATCTCTGATAGACTCACCTAGAATCCTAACAAAGACTTAGCGTCTAATCTTAATCTAAAATCTTACAAAGAAAAAAATCAACAAGCCTATTCTAGAAATAATTACAACTCTTTTTCAGACGCTTAGACAGATGTTCTAACAAATATAAACTTACAATCTTTTTGGAGGGTCTAACATTAAATCCTATCTTGTCATCATCAAAACTTCTAACATGAAATTTCCTAACAATTTCCCCATTTTTGATGATGTCAAGACTTTAACTCTTTTATAGTTCAAGAGTTTCAACAAAAGATCAAAAGAATCTGCTCAGCGACAACCCAGAGTGGGCCAATCGCTTCCACCACATGCCTTGGACTTAGAATGTTGGTCTACGGGATGAAGAAGATTGCATCATCTCAGGGAGAGGTACTTAAGGCAAGTCTCATTCCCTCTGGCAGATCTACATTGGAGACATATCTAGAGAAGAAGTCCAGATGGAACACCTTGGGAAGGGCAGTGAAACCCATACTATTGAGTTGCTCCTCATCAGGGTTTCTGTTCCAACCTCCGATATGAGGGTTGCTGATTTGGACGTGAGTGCGGCGGAAATGATATGTTCTTCCGAGACTCTTGCCAACTTGTTGAAAGTGATGACTTTCAAACTCAGCCCAATCCCTAGATTTGATCGCCAAAGACTCTAAGCGAGTGAGGATCTCCTTCTTGGATCTCAAATTGAGAGACGCCAAATCCTCAAAGACTAGCATTTGATCGGCTTCAGAGAGTCTTGGATTATGGAGAGTCACTTGGAAGGTGATCTCCATATCGATCATTTGGCGGAGTGTCTTTTCTCTCCAGGCATAATAGTACTCGAGATCTTCAAAGTAGCCTCTGGGAAAGAAAGACACTGCAGGAGGAGGAGGGCCCGTTGGAGTGGGAATGAAGAGAGTCGCTTCTCTGATTGGAGATTGTTCGGGATCAGAGATGGAAGTGACTACATCCTTAGCGATGCCCACCACTTGAGTCAAATCGACATCCAACTCCTAGAGAATTTCTGCTGGAGGTGCATCAGTGGCTTGTGCAGAAGAAGCTGATGCAAGAAAGCGTTTGAGAAAAAGAAGACAATTTCGATAAAGAGTAAGTCAACAGAAGGAAACGCTTACCCTGAGGCAATTCATCGACTTGAGTAGTCGCTTCATCTGTCTCAATAGATTCTTGAACCTTAGGCTTCGGGATCACTTCAACTAAAATTAAAGAAGTAATTTAGACGCTTTATTCTAAAGTCAGATAAACTACCTAACAAAGAAAAGGATAAAATTACTATGCCTTTTGCAAGTACTTACCCTGAGGAAACGCTAGCTCGGGTTGCGAATGAGGCAGAAGCTCAATCGCTTGCGTTTCAGATGCTTGCGTAATTTGAACGCTTGAAGAGGGGCGAGGGGATGACCAAGGGGTTCTCTTCCTGGCCAAAGGTGTTTCTTCTTCTAAAGCTTCTTCCTCAGATAGAGTCGCTCGACAGGGAGGAGGAGGAGTCGCTTGGGCAATCTCTTTAGGTTTTGTGGCCTCCTTCTTTTTGGGAGAGTCCTTCCTTAGCTTTTTGGAAGGCTTTGCGATTTTGAGAGTTATCTTTCGCTTGGGTTGAGGTTTAGACACAACCTCTTCCTCGGAGGAGAAAGATGATGATGTGGTTGATTGATCCTCATCATCACTCCTAACCACATCATCAACCGCTTGCTGAAGATGCTCACTTTTGGGGATGTTGGCCCCACCTCTCTTCCTTTTGGTCAGAAGCTCACTAATCGCTTTCTTCCCGAGAAACTTGGTGAGTGGAACCTTTGTTCCAGAAGAGACACCATAACCATTATCGATGAGTATGGCGCTCAGAAGAATCCCGTAGGGCTTAGAATTGATTGACCTATCTATAACCGCTGCCTTGGAGCGATTAAAGACATAGCTTGCCCAGTTGATCTCCATCTTCATCAAAATGGCGATCATCATCTGGTACTGCAGAGTTGTCACCTTGTCGAAAGTCCCTTTTCTGCATTCGAGGACTTTGGCGCAGATGTCGGTGAGAATTCTATATTCACCTTTCATCTCATTCTTTCTTAGAGAAAGATAGTAGTCGGTGTCCACGTCATCACCTCGGACGAGTTCCCAGACCTTGGTGGCGTTACCAAAGGTCATCTTTTCAATCTCTACGCCTTTTTGAGGAAGGCTCAACAAAGACGAAATCAGATCAACGTCCAGAGCAAAGGGGTCTGGAGTTGGAAAGTTGAAGTCGCAGGAGATAGACTCGCCGTCGTTGGAGACTTTAGCAGTCTTGAAGAAGTGAAGGCATTCTTCTTCCAGGTAGTTTGAATGTTTGGTAAACATGGTCTTGAGACCAGATTCTTCAACAAGAGTAAGAATTTTTCGAAAAGGGAAGTTTTGATTGATGTATAAATAGTCCCAGTTTACCAAGAAACCAGGATTTACAGCAATATCCTTTTGGGATTTAGGTTGCTTGGGAGCCTTTGAAGAGGTTCCAGTAGCCTTAGATGACTTTTTGGGTGCCATTGTTGAGAGAAAGAAAGCTTGAAGGTGATTAACAATGGTGTTCTTTGCTGTAAACGAAATTTGCAGAGAGAGATAGAGAGTTTGAGAGTGATAAAAGGTCTTTCTGAAGAAGAAAGAGGGGTTTAAATAGGAGTCAAAAAGTAACTCTTTCTCTCTTAGATGAAGACCACGTGTCCCAGAATTTAATGAGAAATGAAATTCATTTAATCTGGACCGTGTACACATAAAGATGGATTTCAAAAAGCTCGGTAAATTAGGGTAACTGCTGTAAAATAATAAATGGTTAATTTGAAAAACGTTTGAACTATTTTGAAATTTTCAGCGTGAAACGCACGCGCCTAATGGTACACTGACACGTACCCAGGCTAGTACAGTTACTGAACTGCCAAGTTTTAGATAGACATCATTGGCAGATGGTTTGATGTGATTGAGACGTGTAGTCAGTTTAGCAAATCTTATCTATTTGTACTGATTTACACGCTATCATAAAGCGATAAAAACTATGCATGGATTTTATAAAGAGTTTTACTAAGCGTTGGGTTGGGAGATACCAAACACTTTGGTATTTTTATAAAATTCAATCGCTTGTATGAATTTTGAAAATTTTGAGATATTGTTTCTGGTACAAAACAAACGCTAATGATCAATGCATAGAGGTTTTTTTTAAATTAAATTTTGATCATAGTCGCTTGTGTATTAGACAAAGTGTAATTTTAAAGTTCCCCCTAAAATTAATAACTTATACTAATTAAAGATTTAGACAAAGATAATGAGGTGGATTTCTCCTAAATCATATGCCTAATAAAATATGATGTGTTATGTCTAAGCGTTTAAGTCAATCATATCTAATTCACTTCTCAAAGTGAGAAATCGTTGTTCATTGAGCGCTTTGGTGAAGATATCGGCCAATTGTTTGTCAGTACCAATAAAGTGCATGGAGATATCTTTCTTTTGAACATGGTCACGCAAGAAATGGTAACGAATGTCAATGTGTTTGGTTCTAGAGTGAAGGACAGGGTTTTGAGTCATAGCTAAGGCACTTTGGTTATCACAATGGATGGTAGTGGGACCTAGGATAATTCCATAATCTATAAGTTGTTGTCCCATCTATAGTATTTGTGCGCAACAACTCCCTGCGGCTACATATTCTGCCTCGGTGGTAGAAGTCGCTATGGATTGTTGTTTCTTGCTATGCCATGAAACCAACCTATCACCTAGAAATTGACATGTACCACTCGTACTTTTTCTATCTATTTTGCATCCTGCAAAATCTGCGTCTGAATAACCAATTAGTTTAAAGGGAGAGTCCCTTGGGTACCATAAGCCTACATTTTGTGTGCCTTTTAGATACTTAAGGATTCTCTTGGCCACAATCAAGTATGACCCTCTTGGATCGGCTTGAAAATGTGCACACATGCATACTGAAAACATTATGTCTGGTCTACTTGCCGTAAGATAAAGAAGTGGTCCAATAATACCTCTAAAATTAGTGATATCAATTTTCTTCCCACTTTCATCTTTATCTAGCTTATGCGTCTGGCACATTGGAATTTTTTAAGATGATGCGTTTTCCATACCAAATTTCTTAATCATATCTTTAGTATACTTAGCTTGGTTTATAAATATGCCATTTGAAAGTTGTTTAACTTGTAATCCTAGGAAGAAAGTTAATTCTCCCATCATGCTCATTTCAAATTGATCTTGCATCATTTTTGAAAATTTCTCACACACTCGCTTATTGGTAGAGCCAAAAATAATATCATCAACATAAATTTTGGACTAAGAGAATATCTTCATCATGGGTAATTTTAATAACGTTGTATCAACGCTACCTTTTGAAAAGCCTTTACCTATGAGGAAGACAGAGAGAGTGTCATACCATGCTCTTGGTACTTGTTTAAGACCATAAAGTGCCTTATCCAATTTGTAGACCATACTTTTCCCATGGTTGTTGATGAATCTTGGAGGTTGCTCCACATAGACTTCTTCTTGGAGTTTACCAATCAGGAAAGCACTCTTCACGTCCATTTGATATACTGTGAATTTGCTGAAGGCTGCAAATGCTAGAAACATCCGAATCGCTTCAAGACAAGCCACTGGAGCATAGGTTTCATCAAAGTCAATGCCCTCTTTTTGACAATATCCTTGAGCGACTAATCTGACTTTGTTTCTTACAACAATGCCATCCTCATCCATTTTGTTTCTAAATACCCATCTAGTTCCAATAACTCCTTGGTGAGTTGGCCTAGGAACTAGAGTCCAAACTTTGTTTCGCTCAAATTGGTTAAGCTCCTCTTGCATCGCTTCTACCCAACTTGCATTATTGAATGCTTCATCCACTTTCTTTGGTTCCATTTGAGATAAGAAGCTTGCGAACATGGCTTCATTCAATGTAGCGGCTCTAGTTCTGACAGGTGCTTCTATATCTCCAATTATTTGTTCTGGTGGATGATCTCTAAGCCATTTTCGATCTAGTTGGAAAGGGTTGAGAGACGCTTGGCTGTCAATCACTTGTCCTTCATTTGTCTCTGTTGCAGACGCTTCATCATTCACAGTTCCAATTTGCTCTTGATGATCATTCTCTTCATGATCATCAGCAAGTCCTTCATTATTGTCCTTTGTAGTAACCTCACGAGTAATCTTAGGAAAAGGCACAAGAATCTCATCATCATCACTGTCATCATCAAGGTTGATTTGATAAGTCTTTTGAGAGAGATCCTTAATTCCTACATCATCAATATTCACCTTACTCGGCTCTTGGTTAGCATTATCAAATACAACATGAATGGATTCTTCAACCTTAGATTTGACCTTATTTAAGATGCGAAAACTCTTTCCATTTTTGGCATAACCAAGAAAGATTCCCTCATCTGCCTTAGGGTCAAAGGTCTTTAGGTTTTGTGATCCATTATTATGTATAAAACATTTTGAACCAAAGACATGAAAATAAGATATAATAGGATTACGTCCCTTCCATAACTCATATGGAGTCTTTTCATGTTGCTTGTTGATCATACATCGATTCTGAGTGCAGCATGCAATGTTAATCACTTCGGCCCAAAACCTTTGAGGCAACATGGACTCGGCTAACATAGTCCTAGCAGCTTCCTTAAGCGTTCTGTTCCGTCGCTCTGCAACGCCATTTTGTTGAGGTGTTCTAGGAGCAGAATATTCATGGAATATTCTGAATTCTGTACAAAATTTCTCAACAAAATGGTTAGTAAACTCAGTTCCTCTATCGCTTCTAATTTTCGTCACTTTTAGATCTTTTGATGTTTGTAATTGACGAATTAAGGATGTGAGTTTGGCACTAGTTTCATCTTTTGAGGCTAAGAATTCAACCCATGTATAGCGAGAGAAATCATTAACTATCACTAGCGAGTACTTTTTACCACTAACACTCATGATTTGAATAGGACCAAATAGATCCATATGCAACAATTCAAGGACTCTAGTAGTAGATAGATGTTGTTTCCTTTTAAAAGATGATTTGACTTGTTTACCCATTTGACATGCATCACATAAGCGATTTTTCTGAAAAGAACCTTTAGGTAATCCTTCTACTAAATTTAGAGAAATCAATTTAGAGATTGTCTTAAAGTTAAGATGGTTCATTCTTCTATGCCATAAACAACCCAATTCATTTTGACTGTTAGCGATAAAACATGTAGGGTTGTTGTCAATTGTTGAACCCCAATCTACTAAATATACATTGTTTGTTCTTTTTCCTTTTAATTTAGTAGATCCAATCTTAGCGTCAGTGATGTAGCAGAAGTCGCTTGAAAATTTTACTTCAAAAATTTTATCACAAAATTGACTTATGCTTAAAAGATTATGCTTAAGACCTTCAACATAATAAACATCACTTATCATGATGTTCCCCCTATGCATGATACCTATACCTTTGGTTTTACCTTTGGAGTTATCACCAAATATAACTTGAGGAC
This sequence comes from Buddleja alternifolia, assembly GCA_019426215.1. Lineage (NCBI taxonomy): Eukaryota > Viridiplantae > Streptophyta > Magnoliopsida > Lamiales > Scrophulariaceae > Buddleja > Buddleja alternifolia. The sequence continues at coordinate 5,860,153 of CM033399.1, read as the reverse complement.
CATTGGTTGTACGATAGTTGATCAAGAGATCCTTTGAGCCAGTCATGTGCCTCGAAGACCCACTATCGACGTACCAAACTGAAGTATCGACTTTGGCTCTAGGTACCTGCATTAAAGGGCAGTTCTAATTCTTTTTAGGTACCCATTTTGACTTGGGTCCTTCATTGTTAGTAGCTTTTGATTGAGTTAGATTTTTCGGAACCCATATTTGCCTAGTCTTCATTACGGGAGGAGAGGCCTTTTCGGGTTTCGGTTTGTGTTGTGTGTGACGTTTTGGTGTATAGTAATATCCTAGATTATAATAGTAATCATAATCCCAGTCATAATCATAATCATCATGGTATCGATGATATGACCTAGATTATTTTGGATATTGATGTTGATATTTCCTTGGCAATGGCTTAGGAGTCGCTTTCGGCGGTTGACGCTTAGCGTTTGATTTACTGATGGAAGGTTTGTCCTTCGCCTTTTGAGCATTAGGATTACTTCTCTTTTGTAAATCATTCGCTTTCGTTTTCTCCTTTCCTGGGTTCACTTTGGTCTTCCCATTTTGCCTTTTATCAGTATCTTTTGGTTCATTAAGCGTTTGACTCGATGAATTTCTAACAAAGAGTACACCTCTTCCTTTGTTGGTTGCCGTAACATTAGACTTATTTGGTGATTTACCAAGTTTATTGCATCATAAACCAATCTTTTCACCAAACAATCTTGTTACTTCAGTCACATTGTCTAAATTTCTTGACGCTTTTAACAATGATGAAACAAGCTGCTCTGATTTGGCAAGTTTAGCGATCAGTTCAGCTTCTCTTTTGACTATTAAATCAATATCACTTTTTAATTGAGACATTTCTCTTTCAAGTGACTTGTTCTTCTCAATGCATTGTTGCTGAACTTGCAATTCTGCTTTGAGCGTCTCATTGTCTCTTTTGAGTGAAGAAATAATATCGAAGTGATTTTGATATAATTTGTTGGCAACTTGACAATCTTGATAATATTCTTTTACTTTGTCAAGTAATTCATTATATGTGAGAGGATGAGATAATTCAGTATGTACCTCCGATAGCGAGTCACCAGTCGCTTCTTCATCTCCTGCTATGAGACAAATTAGCGCGGAGTAGCTTGTAGTCTTATCGTCACTACTTTCATCCAAGGACTCCAGATCCTCTTCAGGTGCGGAGAATGGTTCAGATTCCGCAAGCAGACCCTGTTATCTTAGGTCGCTCCTGAATTAGTTTCTATCCATATGATCTTGCCTTGTGGGCTTAGATACATTTGGATAAGGGCAATTTACCTGGTAGTGCCCTGGTTTCCTGCAATTATAACATAAATTAGTTTTCATCTTTTGTTCAAGTCTCAATCTTTTTGACACAACTGGGGGGAGTGATGTGATTGATTTTGATTTGGTGGTGGAGTCGCCTTGATATTGAGCTGTCGATTGTGGCTGGGGAGAGTGGGAATTACGCAGTCCGATTGGGAGAGGTGCGGGTGGCAGGAGGAGGCGTGGAAGGATGTTGGCCAATGGGAGTTTCCTTCTCATCTCTAGAAATTATGAAATGTCTTAACCAGAGGGCCATTTTCCCTTTCCTCTTCGATCTGGAACTTTGACCTCAATTTACTACTTTACCCTTACTCTTTGTCGGTGCAATCAAGGCTCCGTTTCATTCGCTTGAAGTTGAGTGAATCTCAACTCCCCAATTCAAATCAAGGGCTCTTTAATTCTGAAAAAACACATATTGGGCGCGTTATGTATCCAGAATCTGAAGACTTCTTTGCCACGGATTGATCAAAGTATTCGGAGAAAAGACTTTAAAAATATTATGTCATTGCCTTGTAGGCAACTCCTTGTCCAAAAGAGGCTAATTATGTGATGAGCGGCTTGAAATCTCGAATCCAATGGTGCATCATTATTTTAGTTCAGTCATCTCTTATTTATAGGCAAGGATTCCTGAGTCCAAGTCGAAAAAGGAAACTTCCTTCTTCCTAAACACTCTAGTAACCTAATCCTATAAGGTAACTAATGAAGACTTGGAGGAAGGAAAACTCTTTCCTCTTCCACCATGCTAAAGTACAGGCCCCTTCCTTTTTCTTAGTCAAAATCGGTCAACATCAATTAATTGGACGCTAGGATTTAATTTGACAATTCTAATTTATTATGGGTAACAAAAACCGTTAATAAGCAAGTCTAATTAAATCCCACGCCAATTTCAATTTCCCAACAGATTAATTTATTTAACTTGGGCTTTACCCAATAACTAAATATTGGACTCTACTAGGTCCATTAATTTAATTAATTCTACAAGATTAATTAAAAGAGTAAAATTAATTGAATCCTTCAATTAATTTATATTCCACATTAGGAAAGTACTACACTTTCCCAATTTCCTCGAAATTGATTAATCACATCTTATTCAAACAGTGACTCTCTCGAGTAAGTGTGTGACCCCTTAGGCTCGTTTCTATCTAGTAGTAAGTACACTTTCCCATAGTGTTAGTGTACCTTCCTAAAATGGAAAGTACTATATCAAATCAATCATTTGATTTAATCAAGCCTCGAATTAGTCACCAAGCTAATTCTCGGCACTTACAAATCGCCGTTTGCCCACCTAGCATAGGGTCCCGAAGACCTAGATAAAACGAAAGTAAAGATACGCCTTTTGCGATCTCGATCCTCAAGTAAGATCCCTCTATCTAATCTCCTGATTGAATCTAGAGCATTGGCTATGGTCGAAGCTCTATTAATTCAATACTATGTTTCCCACGTTATGTGAAATCGACTTTGACTATCTAAACGATGAAACCCTATGCCTCTTTAGATATCATACTTCGGCCGAAGATTCCTTAAGTCGATTCACTATGTAACCATAGGAGATTAACCGACAGTCTAATGTCAGAGATAGATTCCTCTCGATTCTCACGTGCCTTACCACGTAAGACGCATATGTCTGAGTTTGCCCATATTCGATCATCTAGAGTGATCATGTAACAAATCAAGAACACGTGCTGTTACGCATAAGACATCTAATGGAATCTTAGGTCCATAAGGATTACTCTTGTTCCACATTCGACTGGGAATCCATTTTAGGAACTTCCATGGGGTTGTTCAGTTTACCCATTACCACAATGGCAACCCTCATATATGCATTGGCTTTCACCGTGCCAGTATCTATGGAACGAGATACACTTCTCCAAGAGTATGCATCATATGAGCAAGTCTTTTACGTTTCATCGATATCCCTTCATCTCGATGAATCCTTTCACGATTTGGAACATTTGTTTTAAGGATCACAGCCTTCGAGACATATTCCATCATTGCCACACCCACTGTGCAATGATGTCCCATAGCTCTGTGTGATCCTTCGGGACTTTATTCTAAACCAAAGTAAAAACTAATTTAAGAATAAAGACATGCCATATAAAAATAGATTGACTTAATTTATACGAAAACGATTGTTCAAAACTAGAGTTATTATTACATAAGAATGGTGCCCAATAATTGGCGCGCCGGGCACTAACTCTAACAATCTCCCACTTGCCCTAGTGCCAATTGCCCATGTACTTAAGGCCCATTCTTCCAAGATGTCCTTCAAATACGTTTTGGCTAAGGGGTTTGGTGAGTGGGTCCGCTATGTTATCCGTTGTGTCTACGCGCTCCATTCGCACGTATCCTCTTCCAATGATTTCTCGTATCAATCGGAATTTCCTCAGAACATGTTTGGATTTCTGATGAGACCTTGGCTCCCTTGCTTGCGCAATAACCCCGTTGTTATCACAGTAAATCGTTACTGGATCTCCAACGGATCAAACGACACCCAATTCTTGGATGAAGTTCCTCATCCAAACAGCTTCTTTTGCAGCCTCATTTGCTGCAATGAATTCTGCTTCATTGGTGGAGTCGGCTATGATTGCTTGCTTAGAACTTTTCCAGCTAACCGCTCCGCCATTAAGCAGAAATACAAACCCAGAGACCGATTTCGTGTCATCCTTGTCGGATTGAAAACTCGAATCTGTGTACCCCTCTAATTCCAATTCTCCTCGTCCGTATATCAAGAACAACTCCTTAGTTCTCCTAAGATACTTAAGGATTGTTTTCACTGAACTCCAGTGTGCCATCCCTGGATTCGCTTGATATCGACTGCACACACTCAATGCATGGGCTACATCGGGTCTTGTGCATATCATCGCGTACATAATACTACCTATCGCAGAAGCATAGGGAATTTTGGACATTTTCACTCTTTCCTCCTCAGTCTTTGGGCACTCAGACTTGGAAAGTGTGATACCATATCCCATTGGCAAGAATCCCTTCTTGGATTCTTCCATCTCAAATCTTTTGAGTACGCGATCGATACAGGCAGATTGGGAGAGACCTAGCTTTCTACTCGATCTATCTCTATAGATCTTCATACCAAGTATGTAAGATGCCTCTCCCATATCTTTCATGGAGAATTTATTAGAGAGCCATACCTTAGTCAACTGCAACAACCTTACGTCATTTCCAATTAGTAGGATGTCATCGACATAGAGTATGATAAACGTGACTGCGCTCCCACTGACCTTTTTATACACACACGCCTCTTCAACATTTTGAACGTATCCATACTCTTGTATGACAGTATCAAAACGTTTGTTCCAACTTTGAGAAGCTTGCTTAATGACACGCAAAAACCTAGCGAGTGCACTAGATCGTGCAAGTAATATAGTGGATATTTAAGTCCGGATAATCGTACCCAAGGGACAACGTATTTAAGTATTGAAACTGCTGTATTACCTAATTCCAAGTTAAATCAAATAATTAAGGTGTGAGTGTTTAATTGACTAAAGAAAATTAATTATGTAAAACATGTAGAGATTGAAAAATCAGAGGAAGAGAGATAACTAAGACACGTGATCCGACCAAACTACTCCTTATCGATTATGAAGTGTGTTATTCAATTATTACCTATCATGCTATGGCGGAAACTTCAAAATTATACACTATCCAATCTCTTGGTATAGTGCGTCTATGTTAATTAATGATTCCCTATATCCCTGTATGAGAATTCAATTAATAAACATGCATTAACAAGATTTATGAGATTCCCCGTTACCGGAAGGCTACATGAATGAATCGAATCTATCCCTAGTCAATTCTAAGACGTGATGTTCAATTGCTCAAGCATCCTTAACCTATATCCTCTCGGAATCTAAGCTAAGCAATTTATCACACAAGTGGTGATCAAGCACTCATAAGCATTAAATACAACAAATTGAACACATAGCATGCCAAGCAATAATCAAAAACATAAATTTATAAACGATAATTTATAGTTTGCCTTCACACGGCCTTAGTCAAACGAATTTAGTTCATGATAGAAAAGAAAGAGAAATAACAATCTTCAAAAGACATGTTCAATGAACTAATCTCAAAAGAAAGTGAAAAACTCCCTATTACAATCTTGATTTTCTCGTTGTTGCTTGAATTCTCCGTTTTCGTAGACAAATTCGGAGTCTTCAAGCTTTTCTCTTGCTTCCCTAGGGTTTTCTCCCAATTCTTGTGTTGTAAAAAGTGTCTCCTCCTTCAAAAACTGACTTAAAACCCTATTTATAGGTTGCTGTACGCGGACGGGATGCTGCGGCATCGAAGTCGGGATGCTGCAGCATCAAAATTTCACTCGCGCAGCCGTTTTACACTGTGATGCTGCGGCATCAATTTATGATGCTGTGGCATCACAGGTTTATCGATTTTTTTCTTTACTTTTTCTTCATCTTTTGGATCCAATGATGCTCTACACCTAATACACATAAATAAAATAAATCAAGGTATAATGTGGGATAGAATTTACTAGAAAACGAGCCAAATCCAAGAAAAGAGGCGCCCGAAAAGGCGTAAAATACGAGCTTATCAACACCCCCAAACTTGAGTTTGATCGTCCTCGAGCAAAGAAAATAGAATCCACCCATAAGCTCAATGAATTGTTTAGACAATTTCAACACAAAAACGTAAGATACTACCCCTTAAAACAAGATTTATGAAAAATTACTCATTCATCAAAAACATTCAAGATTCATATGTCTCAAAAGTCTTCATCATTACCCCCAAGTCTTGACTCTTATATCTTTTCTATGTCAAGAATCCAAATTAGGCAAGCTTATGCAAACACATCAAACTTATTGACATAAATCGACTTCGAAATTGTAAAACTTATTTGAATGCATAATACACGATAACCATGATCAAAAGGTCTTTTCGGCTCGTAATGTAGGGCTCGGGTGTTGGCTAGGTTGGGAATTTATGGATAAAAGTGACTTAAGGTTTAGAGAGCCTAAAACTCGATATCCTCAAGCTATACTAACTAAATAAACTTCATACTCCAAATTCTCACCACGTTTTCCTCTTCTTCTTTTTTTCTTTCTTTCTCTCTTTTTTTTTTTTTTCAAACTCACAACCCCCAAACTTAATTCCTGTCGATATTGGGTTGTGTAAGAGTGACAACACCTAACCAATGATCATTGAAGCATCACATATATATAGCCTAGTCGAGATTTTTTTTCTTTTCTTTTTTTCTTTTTCTTCGTTTTTTTTTTCGATCATTTATTTTATTTTTTTTTTCGACTATTTCGGCTCAACTTTATTCGAGTGCTTCTCACATCCTTCTCAATCATCTAATATACCTCAAAACCTTCATCGCTTCTCAAAATAAACCAACTCAATCTTCCCGCTCTTATGTGCACGAGACAACAAGATGCACACCCAATCATAGCTAAAAAATATCAAGTTCTACGCTCTCATAACCGGGTAATTCATTCTTTGTTTTTCTTCCAGGCTAAAGGGTAGTTGATGTGGTTCATGAAAGAAAGTCGAATGGTGGTCTATGGTGTGCTTAGCACACCCCATTCTTATCATTAAGGCTCAAATAAAGGTCTAGAGACAATGAATATAGTGCAAGCTAATGTAAGGCTAAAGACAAATCAAAGATGGCTTAAATCATGTCATGTCACGCAATATCAATACACTCATCAAAGTGAAACAAACGTAGAAGTTCTATGTCGAGAGTTCTCTAAAATCACATAATATTGACTAACACGAATATCAAGACACAAACTCAACATGTTTATCACAATTAAGGGGTTTTGACTAGGAACAAATTGAAACAACAAATTCGTCATGCTTTATCAAAGCAAAGCAAATAATTGTTCATAAAAAATTTTATTAAAAGGGTTTCACTTGCAAAAATGTGTACAAATTGTAAAAATCGGGCACAAAAATATAAACATGCATATGCACTTCATGTATCCCCCCCCAAACTTAAAATTAACATTGTCCCCAATGTTAAACAAGAAAATGCGAAGAGTAAATACTACTGCCCTGATTGGAGAATTTGAAATCGGAAGTTGTGTGTAGTGCATCTGAAAGATCCTAGGTGATGTATGGCCACCCCCAAACTTATTTGAAATCTACAACAAATAAGAAAACCATAAAAAGGAACAAGGGAGAAAACCGACTCAACAACGAAAGAAAAGAAAACAGACACAACAAAAAAAAAACTAACTAACAGAAATGAAAAGCAAGCAAAAAGACAAAAAGCTTGGGTTGCCTCCCAAGAAGCGCTTGTTTAAAGTCATTAGCTCGACTCCTTTGCACTGCTCATGGTGGATCATAAGGAGCAATGCCAACTTTGTATGGACGAGCCTTTTTGTGCTTTTTCCAATTGCGTAGAGGCTTCTCCCCTCCAATCTATCACACAACCTAAAAGATTAGAAGTGAGCACAAGGTCTCTTTCAAAAATACATAATTGAAGTGTAAAGATGAAAGTTTATTTGGAAGTGAGAAAGAATCCTCAATGGATGATTGCAACTCATATGTGGCTATCCTATACTCCCCTAGCCTTGGTTTTGACAACTCAAATGGTGGTACATCCAAGTGATTTATATATCCTCTGATTTTCTCATTCTCGACCGTAGTATCACTTGGGTTCTCAAAATATGCATCGAATGGATCACTAGAGTTGTAAACCTTGACTTCAACCTTCTCCACTCTATCTCTCTGGTAATTGATGCACTTTTTTAAGAAATCGAGAGATATGATGGTAGGTGGTGTTGGATTCTTGAAGATTTCTAATATCTTTTCTGGTCATCTGATGGGATGGATTTCGGAGACTCTGTGCTGAATTTTGAATCCTCTAGAGATGTTTCTTCTGGAGCCTCATCATTCTCCTCTGTGCTAATAAATGTGGTGTTTGACGACCCCTCTGCAACTAAGTTGGAGATTTGGTTCAGTTGTGCTTGGACGTCCTGGATAGATGCCTCGATATTTTGAGACCGCTCATCGTTCGACTTCATCCATTAGATCACCAACTCTTCAAAACTTGGGCTCCTATCACATTGTTGCTGATAATCCCCTTGGTTCTGAAAGTTAGTCAGTTCAAATTTTCCCTGCATTAGAAAGGGGGACCTATCTTGTTGCAGATATGTCGGCGAAGCTCTCATTGCATAATAACTCAAAGGCAAGTCCTGATGATTTCTCCATCTTTCCTAGCAGTAGTCACTCTGATGAATGCCTCCACACCACGAACAAAAATCTTGAATATGACTCTCATAAGCTCCTGCACTCCATCCTCGTTGTGACCAATTAAAGTTATAATCATTCATCTCATCGAGAATCAAATAAAAAAATGACTTAAGCTTAGAATAGATAAAAGAATCTCAATATTAAATAAAACAATTGTCCCCGGCAACGGCGCCAAAAACTTGACACGCAAAAACCTAGCAAGTGCACTAGATCGTACAAGTATTATAGTGGATATTTAAATCCGGATTATCGTACCCAAGGGACAACGTATTTAAGTATTGAAACTGCTGTATTACCTAATTCCAAGTTAAATCAAATAATTAAGGTGTGAGTGTTTAATTGACTAAAGAAAATTAATTATGTAAAACACGTAGAGATTGAAAAATCAGAGGAAGAGAGATAACTAAGACACGTGATCCGACCAAACTACTCCTTATCGATTATGAAGTGTGTTATTCAATTATTACTTATCATGCTATGGCGGAAACTCCAAAATTATACACTATCCAATCTCTTGGTATAGTGCGTCTATGTTAATTAATGATTCCCTATATCCCTATATGAGAATTCAATTAATAAACATGCATTAACAAGATTTATGAGATTCCCCGTTACCGAAGGCTACATGAATGAATCGAATCTATCCCTAGTCAATTCTAAGACGTGATGTTCAATTGCTCAAGCATCCTTAACCTATATCCTCTCGAATCTAAGCTAAGCAATTTATCAAACAAGTGGTGATCAAGCACTCATAAGCATTAAATACAACAATTGAACACATAGCATGCCAAGCAATAATCAAAAACATAAATTTATAAACGATAATTTATAGTTTGCCTTCACACGGCCTTAGTCAAACGAATTTAGTTCATGATAGAAAAGAAAGAGAAATAACAATCTTCAAAAGACATGTTCAATGAACTAATCTCAAAAGAAAGTGAAAAAACTCCTATTACAATCTTGATTTTCTCGTTGTTGCTTGAATTCTCCGTTTTCGTAGACAAATTCGGAGTCTTCAAGCTTTTCTCTTGCTTCCCTAGGGTTTTCTCCCAATTCTTGTGTTGTAAAAAGTGTCTCCTCCTTCAAAAATTGACTTAAAACCCTATTTATAGGTTGCTGTACGCGGACGGGATGCTGCGGCATCGAAGTCGGGATGCTGCAGCATCAAAATTTCACTCGCGCAGCCGTTTTACACTGTGATGCTGCGGCATCACAGGTTTGTCGATTTTTTTCTTGACTTTTTCTTCATCTTTTGGATCCAATGATGCTCTACACCTAATACACATAAATAAAACAAATCAAGGTATAATGTGGGATAGAATTTACTAGAAAACGAGCCAAATCCAAGAAAAGAGGCGCCCGAAAAGGCGTAAAATACGAGCTTATCACTTAACTCCATAGATGGACCTCTGAAGCTTACACACTTTGTGTTCGCTCCCTCTGGCTGTTGCATGTAAATTTCTTCCTCAATCTCTCCATTGAGAATTGCAGTCTTTACATCCATCTGCCATATTTCATAATCAAAATATGCAGATATTGCAAGCATAATCCTAATGGATTTCAGCATAGCCACTGGCGAGAAGGTTTCCTCATAGTCAATGCCTTGTCTTTGAGTGAATCATTTTGCTACGAGGCGAGCCTTATAGGAAACTACCTCTCCATCGACTCCAAGCTTTCGCTTGTAGACCCACTTACAGCCAATGGGCTTGATGCCCTCAGGTGGGTCCACCAAGGTCCATACCTTGTTGGAGTACATGGAGTCCATTTCGGATGCCATGGCCTCTAGCCATTTTCTCGAATCAATGTCGGACATTGCACTCTTAAAACTCTTTGGTTCAAAGTCTAGAGGAGGATCTTGATCACCCTCCTCTTGCAATAGGCCTAGCCATCTTTCAGTCTCCTTTGGGATCCTCTTTGATCTCCCCAAAGGTTGTGTGTTTTCAGTGGGTGTCTCTGACATGGCCTCGTTGGTGTTGGGTGGGTTAATTTGTATCTCTTGACTTGATCCATCTTCATGGATCTCATCAAGTTCTACAACCTCGCCTTTTCTATCTAGAAGGTGACCCCCTTTCTAAGAAGTTGGCGTTTCTCGAAATAATTACTCTTTGTTCCGTTGGGCTGTAGAAGTAATATCCAACAGTTTCCTTTGGATATCCTACAAAATAGCACAAAGAGGACTTGGGGTCCAATTTGTCTCCCACTAAATGCTTTACATAAGCAGGACACCGCCATATTCTCAAATGATTATATGAGGGGGTCTTTCCACACCAACGCTCGTATGGGGTATTGGGCACCGACTTGCTAGGCGATCTATTCAACAGATAGACAGCCGTTTCAAGAGCATAGCCCCCCATGGACTTAGGAACTTTGGTGAAACTCATCATGGATCGAACCATGTCAAGCAATGTTCGATTCCTATGCTCGGCTACCCCGTTATATTGAGGCATGCCGGGTGGAGTCCACTGTGAGAGAATTCCATTCTCTCTAAGATAATCAAGAAACATGTTAGAAAAGTATTCTCCTCCTCGATCCGATCGAAGAGACTTAATACTTCTACTAAGTTGTTTCTCTACTTCATTTCTAAACTCCTTAAACTTCTCAAAGGATTCAGATTTATATCTCATAAGATATAAATAACCATACCGTGAAGGATCATCGGTGAAGGTTATGAAGTAGCTTAGACCACCTTGAGTGCTAATACTCATTGATCCGCACACATCCGTATGGACCAAGTCCAACGGTTTTGTGGCTCGTTCTGCCTTTTCTAGAAATGGCAATTTGGTCATTTTTCCTTTAAGACATGATTCGCAACTTGACAATTCATCCAAGTGGCTTACACATAAATGTTTTGACAATGTTCAAATTCTTTCTTTGGAAATATGTCCAAGTCTTTCGTGCCACATTTGTGCATTTACTTGATTATCTTGTTTACGTTTGTTACTTTGTTGAATATTGAGATTGGAAATTGTTGGGGATATAGTATACATTCCATCGTTCATTTTCGATTCCCTAATAAGAGACGATTCATAAAACAAAAGTAAACTTTTATTATGAATCTCAAAACACTATCCTTCTCCATCCAAAATCGGAATCGAGATAATATTTCTTATTACTTCGGGAACAAAATAAACAGAATGTAAAACTAATTTCCTATCTCCTAACTCTAAGTAGATTGTCCCCACGGCTTTGGCAGCAACCAATGCTCCATTCCCCATCCGCAGGATCATGTCTCCTCTACTTAGCTCCTTGGTTCTTTTCATCACCTGCAAATCATTGCAGATATGAACACCGCATCCAGTGTCTAGAAGCCAAGAAGAGTCGTTAACAGTAAAGTTAACTTCAACAAAGAACATACCCTGAGCCGAAGGCTCTCTGCAGTTCCTTTGCCAGTGCCCAACTTTTCCACATTTATGGCACTTATCAGATTTCTTGGACTTTGGCTTCTTAACCTTTTTCACACCATCATTACCTTTCTGCTTCTTAGTCTTATTCTTCTTCCTTTGGCCCTTCTTAGCTTTTAAAGAGGAATTCATAAGAAGCACCGGTTTATCCTTCTTGATGGTGCTTTCAGCAGTTATCAACATGTTCAACAGTTCATTCACTGAAGCATTCAAGTTGTTCATGTTGAAATTGATGACGAATTGATCATATGACTTTGGGAGAGATTGGAGCACAAGATCGACACAAAGGTCTCCGTCGAGTAGCACATCCAAATCATTCATCTTATGAATTAATTGGATCATCTTAAGGACGTGCACACTCATAGACGCCCCTTCATTCATCCTTGCTCCAAACAGCTATTTTGATATAGCGTATCGTTCTCTCCTAGTCCTAGTACCGTAAAGCTCTTCTAAGTGGTCGATGATTTGCTTTGCCATCATCATTTTCTCATGCTGCTTTTGTAACTCATTTGACATAGAAGTCATGATGATGCATCTAGCTTGGATGTTATCATCCGACCACAGCTTTACGTACTCCCTATCCTCATCACTGCTTTCATCATTACTCTCCGGTTGTACAGCCGTCAGGATATAATCCTTCCTTTCATATTGAAGGACTATTTCAAGGTTTCTAAGCCAGTCCATAAAATTTGGTCCAGTCAGTTTGTTGGTTTCAAGAATTGTATAAAGAGGATTCTTAGCCATTTTCGTTTATCTACAAAAACGCGTAACAGACAATCATTAACGGATTTTCAAATAAAGTCCTTATACAATTTGGTCTTTAATTGTACAAGTCTCCCACTATTTTTCTCAAATCATATCACCCTCTTGACATGATTCGAAGAAATGTTAGTTTCTTTAGTGGGCTTGAGATCTATTCTCACTTCATCATATGCCCCATTTTCTGAGCTAACATACGATGATTTTGAATAGTAGCCTTACCGAACCTTATGTCTCGTTATATAGTTCTCAAGATAATTTTCCTCATCTCCCACATGTGCCCCATTTTCTGAGCGAACACACGAGGGACGATGTTAGGCTCGACCCATCAAATATCCCATGTATAACCATCAATTTCATTGCCCCCATTTTCTGAGCTAAGCAATGAAACCAACCGATTTCCACGGGGCACTGAAGTGCTTAGTAAACACTCACAGCCTACCTCAGATCCAATCCACCCCATTTTCTGAGCAAAGGATTGAACCTTTGGCGGCGTTTCTCATGGTGAATACTTATGATGGAAGGAATGAAAATAGAATTCCTTTCTTATTATCATATAAGCCTAATATTTCTCAGGAGGGAATTATAACATGCTTTTAGGGAGGTCTCATCAAATTTATTTATCTTGTTTTAATTATCTATCCTATGCATGCATTATATCACATAACTATCATAGACAGATAAATAAAACATCCACAAAGCGATAAAATAGAGGATGAACCACCTCGAGCCCTAACCTAGCAACCCACTCGAGCCAAAGTGGGTTTGGACATTCTAGAAAATAAAAGCAGCCTAGACTATTATATAATATTTTTAAATATTATATAATATTTTTTATGTTAAAATAAGAATATAATAATGACTTTTATCGTATGTTAAAGAGTTAAACAAATAAAAGAGACTTAAATAAATATTTTTTCTTCTCTTTCCTCACGTGATATCTATCATTTATACTTTATCACCGAAAATTTAGATAAGAATGTATTTGTTGGTACTGATGAGATAATGTTCGTACACTGAAAATGATGAAGTTTTTTGGTTACCTTCAAAGATTTTTAAACTTATAAATAATAAAATGGTGTCAGTCTTGCGTTTTTATTTATGTTAGTAAATATATGGACTTAAATTTATTTTTAAATATTATATACATATATATATATATGCGTATCCCCAACGTATCGTATCTTATAATTTTGAAATTTGTCGTGTCTTGTATCCGTATCAGTACATCATAGGTCCCCTTTATGTGCAACCTTTGACTAGGGAAAATCGCACTTTTAGTCCCATAACTTTGCCCTATTTCACTTTTGATCCCATAAGTTATCGGATTCTCACTTTACGTCCCATATGTTTCACCAATTCTCACTTTTGGTCTCATCCGTCTATTTTTAACGGAAAATGGCACGTGAGTGGCACGTGTGCTGTTAGCCACTTGGTTTGGGGGGGGGGGGGAAATTGTTCACTTTTCACTGTTCGAGGGCAAAATCTAAAATTTTTAAATCGTCTTCTCCGGTGATTTGAGCAGCGATTCAGCCGGTTTTGAATAGCGATTCAGCCGGGCGTTAATGGCGTCGCAATTAGCGACCCGCGTCGACTTTTTTTCCAGCGAATTTGGCCTCATTTTTGGCCATTTTCGGCGTCCGTTTTTCACAACAAAAACAGACCTTCTCCTGCGCGTTTTCCGGCCAATTCACCTCTGCCATGGCCGGAAATTCACTGCTACAATGAAGAAGAAGATGGGCTGCTGTCAATTTCCATCAATTTTGCCCCAATCGACTTTCCAAAATTTCAGATTTTGCCCCCCAAACGGTGAAAAGTGAACAATCCCCCCCCCCCCCACAAACCAGCTGGCTAACGGCGCACGTGCAACTCACATGCCATTTTTCGTTCCAAATAGACGGATGAGACCAAAAGTGAGAATTTGTGAAACATATGGGACGTAAAGTGAGAATCCTGTAACTTATGGGACCAAAAGTGAAATAGGGCTGTTAGAGATATAAAACCCCGTAGGGAAAATTGTATTGTTGCTCAAGGTATTTATAATTACAAGAGAGAGAATACAATAAAAACCCTAACTTAGTAAATAAGGAAACATAATATAAAGAAACCTAATACAAAGATACAACTAATAATATATTTATTTAACACGCCCCTGCAATCGGAGCAGGAGATTCTCGAATGTTCAGACTGGATCTAAAATCCAAAAATAGCTGTGATGGTAAACCTTTAGTAAAAATGTCGGTAATCTGATGGGCAGACGGAACATGCATCACACGAACTTCACCTAATGCAACTTTTTCTCTTACAATGTGAATGTCAATCTCTATATGTTTAGTACATTGGTGCTGTATGGGATTTGAGGCAAGATAAACAGAGCTAACATTATCACAAAAAACGATAGTGGCTCGAGGTAAGGGAAAATGGAGTTCAAAAAGAAGATTGCGAAGTCATGAGGCTTCACTAACGGCATTAGCAACACCTCGATACTCTGCCTCAGCACTAGAATGAGAGACGACAGGCTGACGTTTGGCGGACCAGGAAATGAGATTGTCACCTAGAAAAACACAATAACCGGATGTGGAACGACGGGTTTTCGGACAACCGGCCCAATCGGCATCAGAGTATGCAATAAGACGGTCAACAGAGGAAGGACGAAGACTTAGACCATGAGAAAGAGTTCCTTGGAGATAGCGAAGGATGCGCTTGAGAGCATGCATATGGGGCTCACGAGGATCATGCATGTAGAGACAGATTTGTTGGATAGCATAGGAGATATCCGAGCGAGTGATGGTGAGATATTGTAAAGCACCAGCCAGACTACGATAGAGAGTGGAATCAGAGACGGGAGAGCCAGTGGAGGGAAGTTTCGCTTTTGTGGCAACTGGAGTGGTACACGGATTACACGTGGTCATGCCGGCACGGTCAATAATCTCACGAGCAAACTTCGTTTGAGAGAGAAAGAGACCAGAGGAAGGACGAGTGATAAAAATGCCGAGGAAGTAATGGAGGGGACCAAGATTAGTCATAGAAAACTCAGAAGACAGCAAACGAGTAATCATAAGAAGAAGAGAAGGCGAGGAGGCGGTGAGTACGATATCATCCACATAAAGAAGGAGATAAGCAGTTTCGTGACCACAACGAAAGACAAAAAGAGAGGTGTCGGCTTTACTACCAATGAAACCTAAGGAAGAGAGGAAATGAGCAAAACATTGGTACCAAGAACGAGGCGCCTGTTTGAGGCCATAAAGTGCTTTCTTGAGACGACAACATGCTCAAGATATTGAGGGTTGACGTATTCGGGAGGTTGTTTCATAAAAACTAACTCAGAGAGATTACCATGCAAAAATGCATTTTTAACATCCAATTGATGGAGAGGCCAAGAACGGGACAAGGCAAGGCTTAGAACAGTGCGGATGGTGGTGGGTTTGACCACGGGGCTAAAAGTCTCATCATAGTCTAAACCCGGTTGCTGAGTGAAACCCTGAGCGACGAGACGGGCTTTGTACCGCTCAAGGCTCCATCGGAGCGAAACTTATGCCAAAAAATCAACTTGGAACCGACTAAATTAGCGTTGGGAGGACAAGGAACAAGATGCCAAGTAGAATTGGCAAGAAGAGCGAAAAGCTCGGCATCCATGGCAATTTTCCAATTCGGGTCACGAATGGCCTGAGTATGAAACCGGGGAAGAGGAGAGGGTTTGGATGTGGCAGAGAGATTGAGGATTGGACGAGGACGAAAGATGCCAGTTTTGGAGCGCGCGGTCATTGGATGAGCAGAGGTAGAGATGGTAGTTTACGGGGCGGGGCGTGTAGGAGCCGTGGGAGTGTCCGTAGGCGGAGATGCATGCGTGGGAGCAAGGGAAGCAGGAGCAGAGGGACCTCGAGGAAAAGAGGGATGAAGAAGAGGAGGAGGATCAATGTCAGGAGGAGAGAGAAAATTATAATCCTTGTCGGTAGTCGGAGAAAGAGAAGACGTAAACGGGAAAACATTTTCGTCAAAAGTGACATGACGGGAAATGATAATTTTGTTAGTAGTGAGATCAAGGCAACGGAAACCACGATGATTGGAGGGATAGCCTAAGAAAACGCATGCAGAAGACCTAGGGGCAAGTTTATGACTAGCCGTGGAAGTGAGATTTGGATAACAAAGACAACCAAAAACTCGGAGGTGATCATAGGTAGGAAAAATATTGTATAAAATTTCAAATGGAGTGCGATAAGATAGAGTAGTGGTGGGGAGAAGGTTGAGAAGATGGACAGACATATGGAGCGCCTCGACCCAAAGAGAAGATGGTAAGTGAGCTTGAAAGAGCAAAGAACGAATAATATTATTAATAGTTTGAATAGTACGTTCAGCCTTACCATTTTGTTGAGAAGTATATGGACAAGAAAAACGAAAAACTATACCGTGAGAGTTAAAAAAGTTATGGAAAGTTGCATTATCAAATTCACGAGCATGATCGCATTGGAAAGCCTTTATTTCAGAGTTAAATGGGTTTTTGACATGAGCACGGAAATTAGAAAAAATATTAAAAACCTCAGATTTATTGCGAAGGGGAAAAACCCATAGAAAATGAGAAAAATCATCTAAAAATAAAATATAATATCGAAAACCATTCGTACTAACAACAGGCGAGGTCCATAAATCAGAATGAATAATATCAAAAATACGAGCAGTTGTAGTAGCAGAACTAGTAAACGGAAAACGATGGTGCTTGCCTGATTGATAGGCGTGACATAAAGACAAAAAAGATCCTTGAGATTTAATAAAGTTCCTAGACGATAAAAATTTAAAAATAGAGTGGCCCGGGTTGCCGAGGCGGCGGTGCCAAATGATCGGAGAGACGGCAGCGAGACTGACAGCGGAGGTAGATGAAGAAACACCAGTGGAGTGCAAGGGATATAAGTCACCAATGCTATCACTACGATATATTTGAGCGCCGGAGTTAAGGTCCTTCACAGAGAAACCAAAAGGGTCAAATTCTATTGAACATGAATTATCGCGAGTAAATTGACGACCGGAAATAAGATTTTTAAAAATATTAGGAGCCACAAGAATATTACGAAGATGAAAGGTGGAAGGAGGGTGAGGAATAGAAGCATGATCAATAGAAGAAATGGGAATCACAGCACCATTACCAACTAAAATAGATTTTGAAAATTCACAAGGTGTAATTGAAGAAAGTGTACCTTTTTGTGAGGTTATGTGAGCAGATGCGCCTGAGTCCATGTACCACCCGTCATCGGGTTGATTAACAGTCATAGTTGAGAAAAGGGATGCGAGATCCGTGGGTTGCTGGAGCGATGAAGTGGGCTACTGAAAATGTGAGTTAGGCGCTGCTGGATGTGTGGAATAAGGCTGGTGAAAGTCAAAAGTGGGCTGCAGGAGTGAAGGCCCAATTTGCGCTGAAGAGTAACCTGCTGGAACAGCCTGGGCATTGGAGTGGGCCGAGTTATAGGGTGCTGGACCAAGGAGCCCAGGTGCTGAAGATTGGAGCTGCGGAACCGAAGCCCAATGAGGGATATTGGCGTAATGGGCCTGTGGAGGTGGGCTAGGGGCTGGACCTACAAAAAAATTAGGGGGAGGGTGATTGTTAGAGCCCATAGGTGGGGCTGGGCTACGCTGGTAGCTGGACGAATTTGGAGGAGTCCAAGAATATGGAGTGACCGAATTTGGCTGATAAGTTCGAGTGCCATGCCCATTGTGCCGGCCAGAACCCCGACCAAAATTCTTGCCCCTACCTCGACCTCTGTCTTTACCGTTATCATGGCGGGAAGGGGTTTGTGAATAAAGAATAAGGGGGGAATCAGGGGAGGGGACAGAACGGGGATTTTGAGATTCACGAGTTGATAAGTGCAATATTTATATATTTTATTACCTCTATCTTTAGCATTTTATTGTGATTATATGGCCATTGGAACTGATTTTATCTCATTTTGTGATTTGGGCAAGAGTTGAAGTGCAAAATATCAATTTCAATCAAAATGACAGATTTGGCGATGTTTCGGAAATATTAATATATCTGGAGATGCAGACATTATTTTCTATTGACTTTTATCTAGTTGGAAAGCTAAGACAAAGGCCTATATTTCTTATGAAGAAGTCCAGACCCAGTTCGGAAGTTAAAGGGCTCGAAAGTGTTGAAGAATTTAATGAAGATTTCTGTTCTCGACTGGACTGGAATGCGCAGCTTTGGTGAAAAATTCATAACTAGAGTTATGTGTCTTGGATTCAGTCAAGGCTAGTTGGAAATGAAAGCTAACACATAAATCTACAAATGTCTAGAAGGAGTCAAAGTCAGATTCGATTAATTAGAGGTGACAAATCAGAATGTAAAGGGAAGAATATATTCTCCATGCTTTGATGTTAAAGGGAAGAATATATTCTCCATGCTTTGATGTTAAAGGGAAGAATATATTCTCCATGTCTTGATAAAGGAAGAGAGAATATAATCTCTCTATGATTATGTCATCTTTTCATTGCCTATATATATGTCTTGCAAGAGTTGAAGAAGAACAACAAAAACAAGAAGAAAACAAAGAGAAGAGAGTTAGAAAAATAGTATTTTCAAGTTTTATGCTTACAATTATGAGTAGCTAAGTTTTTCTTTCGATTCAAGGGAGTTCATTTTGATTCACATGTTGTGAGACACGAAGCTTCATCTATCTATCTACGGTTTGATTATCTTTTGTTTCTTATTCTTAATGTTCATGCTTGTTTAGATAATAATCTAAGGTGCACATTAGTTGATTATCTATTACAATCTATTGCTAACAAATCTTCATAATCCGTAATTGTTATGTTTGATTTATGCATGTAGCAATTAGGTTTTCATGATTAGGATCCCAATTTTCGTTGATAACCTAAGGGAAACATTAGAGTAAATTAAATAGTTGGCGCATGCTTAAACTATTGTTTATCCTTAGTCGCTTCTAATTCGTTATGCTATTATTAACATGATTAGGATTGCTTAATACCGAGTCAGTTGATAATAAGAATTTAACCGGGTGCTGGGCTTTGGTTAATGATATACGGAAGTTAATAGGGATATAAATAGCTGGTTATTTATGTTCTTGGCTAAGTAATCAAAGAATAGATAGTATTTTAGGTGTCTATGATCAACTTGAATTAAAGAACGAACTATCCTTGAATCGATTCTTTACATTTATTGAACTTCCTATTTAATTCCTGTCATTATTAATTTATCAAACAAACCTCCCCATTGAATATTATTTTGATCAACCAATCTCTAGGGTTCGACCTGGACTTACGAGTACTACAAATTCTTGTGAGAACAGTAATTATATTTTGGTGCATTCGACACGTACCAAATTTTAGCGCCGTTGCCGGGGATTGGTTTTCGGTCAAAATTTTATTTTATTTTTTTCGTTATTTCTGTACTTTAGCTTTTGAGTTTTTTTTTTTATGACTCGTTCTTCTCAATCTAAGACCCAGGAAATTGATCCAGAGATTGAAAGAACATTGTGTAGATTGAGGAAAGACGCTAAGAAAACGAGCAACGTGAAAAACGTGCAATCGGAAGAATCTATCTTATCTCCACACGGAAGCACCATATCTCTTCACTTATTTTCAAGTGAATCAGACGAAGAGGAAGTCATGGCTGGAAATAATAGGACTTTGAAGGAGTTGGCTACTCCGGATTTTAATTTACAATCTTTATGCATTGAATATGCTGATTTAGATGTTGCCTTTGAATTGAAATCGGGATTGATTCACTTATTACCTAAATTTCGTGGTCTTGCAGGAGAGGATCCAAACAAGCATCTAAAGGAATTCCATGTTGTATGCTCGAGCATGAGACCGACGGGAGTATCTGAGGAACAAATTAAATTAAGAGCATTCCCATTTTCCTTAGCAGATGATGCAAAAGATTGGCTTTATTACTTACCTTCAGGGATGATAACAACATGGAATGAGGTCAAAAGACTATTTTTGGAGAAGTACTTTCCAGCATCAAGGGCTGCCAACATAAGAAAAGAGATTTATGGCATAAGGCAGTACAACGGAGAATCGTTATATGAATATTGGGAGCGATTTAAGAAGTTATGTGCAAGCTGTCCACACCATCAGATAAGTGAGCAACTACTAATTCAATATTTTTATGAAGGCTTACTTCCCATGGAAAGGAACATGATTGATGCAGCAAGTGGAGGAGCTCTAGTGGATAAAACCTCCACCGCTGCTAGGACTTTAATTTCCAACATGGCAGCAAATTCACAACAATTTGGCATGAGGTTAGATCATACACCTAAAAAAGTCAACGAGGTAAGTACATCTAACCTTGAGCATCAAATGTTTGAGTTAACTTCATTAGTTCGTCAGATGGCCGTAGGAAATTTGCAAGTAGCGAAGGTATGTGGTATTTGTTCAGTTACAGGACACCCCACTGATGCGTGTCCTACATTGCAAGAAGAAACGAACCAGCAAGCCAATGCCATTGGAGGATTCCCAGGTCAGCAACAAAGAAAGTACGATCCTTATTCCAATTCATACAATCCAGGCTGGCGAGATCACCCCAATCTCAGTTATGGAAATCAAGTTGGACAAAATCGTTATCAAAATTCTTTCCAGCCTCGACAGCAACATCAAACGAATCAATCTTTGAATTCAGGTATGGCTTTAGATGAAATTGTTAAAGCTCTCGCTAACAATACCCAACAATTTCAACAGGAAACAAGAAACAGCATCCAAAATTTAGAGAAACAGATAAGTCAGTTAGCAACTTCGATGAGCAAGATGGAAGCTCAAGGTTCGGCCAAATTACCCTCCCAAACAATCATAAATTCTAGAGAGAATGCCAGTGTAGTAATTTGCGCAGTGGAAAAGAAATTCAGAGCCCAACTCAAAGTGTGCCGGAAGAAGAAAAACCCATAGAAGCTAAAATTAGTCTCGAAGCTCCTAAGGTAAGTTTTCCTTCAAACATGCATAATTCCACTAACACTGTTCCTATTTCCATCCCCTTTCCGAGCAGGTTAAGTAAATCCAAGAAACAAAATGAAGAGAAGGAGATATTGGAGACATTCAGGAAGGTAGCAGTAAACATTCCACTGCTTGATGCTATTAGTCAGATTCCGAGATATGCAAAATTCCTTAAGGAACTATGCACCACGAAGAGGAAGCTACGAGGAGACGAAAAGATTAAAGTGGATGAAAATGTGTCTGCAATAATCCAGCGAAAATTGCCGCCTAAGTGTAAGGATCCAGGTACGTTTACTATCCCTTGTGTGATTGGTAATAATAGGTTTGAACGTGCCATGTTAGATTTAGGTGCATCAATTAACGTCATGCCTCATTCAATTTATGCATCTCTTAATTTGGGTCCCTTGAAACAAACTGGTGTTATTATACAATTGGCGGATCGATCTAATGCATATCCCGAGGGGGTTCTTGAGGATGTGTTAGTACAGGTGAACGAATTAATCTTTCCAGCTGATTTTTACGTTCTGAATATGGAAGATAATGGATCCCAAAATCCAGCCCCGATCCTCCTAGGACGCCCCTTCCTCAGAACAGCAAGAACAAAGATTGATGCTCATGATGGCACTTTATCAATGGAGTTCGATGGGCAGATTGTCAAATTTAGCATATTCGAATCCATGAGGTATCCCCCTGATGTGAATTCAGTTTATTCTATTGATATTATTGATGTGTTAGCCCAGGAGGTTTTTGAGAAAAATCAAGTGGATGCATTGGAAGTAGTACTCAGTCATGGTTTATGGCAATTCGGGGAACATATGAATTTTAGTGATGAAGTTGAAGAGATGATTATGGCTTTGCAGTCCTTACCACCAGCCCCTAGCAGGTATAATGTGTCAAAAATTGAGTTATCATTTAATCACACAAAATTGTTGCCATCTGTGTTGCAGGCACCGAGTTTAGAACTTAAGCCCTTACCCGAGCATTTGAAGTATGTGTACTTAGGGGAAACCGAGACCTTGCCAGTAATAATTGCAAAGAATCTGACTACGGTGCAAGAGGAAAGACTCGTTAGGATGCTTCGAGATCATAAGGCAGCAATTGGATGGACTATAGCAGACATCAAGGGAATTAGTCCTTCCATGTGCATGCACCGGATTTTGTTAGAGGATGACTCAAAACCAAGCAGAGAGGCTCAAAGGAGGTTGAATCCATTGATGATGGATGTAGTAAAGAAAGAAATCCTGAAGTTGTTGGATGTAGGAGTTATTTACCCAATTTCAGACAGCAAGTGGGTCAGTCCTGTTCAGGTTGTACCAAAAAAATCTGGAGTGACGGTAGTGCAGAATCAGAATAATGAGCTAGTTCCTACGAGGATTCAAAATGGGTGGCGTGTTTGCATTGATTACCGCAAGCTGAATGCAGCAACGAGAAAGGACCATTTTCCTTTACCTTTTATTGATCAAATGCTTGAACGATTAGCCGGTAAATCTCATTATTGTTTTCTTGATGGTTACTCAGGTTATAACCAGATTGTGATTGCTCCTGAAGACCAAGAGAAAACCACATTCACGTGTCCGTTTGGAACATTTGCTTATCGGAGGATACCGTTTGGACTTTGCAATGCACCAGCCACTTTTCAGCGCTGCATGATAAGTATTTTCTCCGATTTAATCGAAAAGTACATTGAAGTTTTTATGGACGATTTTACTGTGCATGGGGATTCATTTGATTCTTGTCTTGAAAATTTATCTCGTGTGCTTGATCGTTGCATTGACACAAACCTTGTTTTGAATTTTGAAAAATGTCATTTTATGGTAGAACAAGGGATTGTATTAGGACATGTTATTTCATGTAGGGGTATTGAGGTAGATAACGCTAAGGTAGATTTAATTGTGAACTTACCCTACCCCACATGTGTGAGGGATGTGCGATCTTTCCTTGGCCATGCAGGTTTTTATCGTAGATTCATCAAGGATTTTTCGAAGATTGCATTGCCTCTATCCAAATTGCTACAACAAGATGTGATTTTCGAATTCACCCAAGACTGCAAGGATGCTTTTGATAAACTGAAATCAGCGTTAACCACTGCACCTTTGATACAGCCACCAGATTGGTCTCTTCCATTCGAAATAATGTGTGATGCGAGTAATTATGCAATGGGAGCAGTTTTAGGACAACGAGTTGGCAAACAACCTCATGTGATCCATTATGCTTCCCGGACCCTTAACGCGGCTCAGTGCAATTATTCAACTACTGAAAAAGAACTTTTGTCTATTGTTTTTGCTTTAGATAAATTTCATTCTTATCTACTTGGATCTAAAGTGATTGTATTTTCTGATCATGCAGCTTTAAGACATCTTTTGGCGAAGAAAGAATCAAAACCGAGGTTAATGAGATGGATTCTTCTTCTTCAAGAATTTGATTTGGAGATTAAAGATAAAAAGGGGGCTGAAAATTTGGTGGCAGATCATTTGAGTCGATTAGTGCGAAAAGAAAATCTGGTGCCACTACAAGAATTCTTTCCGGATGAGCAATTGTTTGCTCTGCAAGGTATGGTTCCTTGGTATGCTGATTTAGTGAATTATTTAGTTTCTAGAACTTTACCTGGTGATTTGAGTAGAGCTAAGAAAGATAAAATTAAGAGTGAGACAAAATATTATGTGTGGGATGATCCATACTTGTGGAAGTTTTGTTCCAATCAAATTATTAGGAGATGTGTGCCTGATTCTGAATTAGAGTCTGTCTTGAAATTTGGTCATGCTTATGCGTGTGGTGGTCATTTTGGACCTAAGAGAACAGCAAGAAAAGTGTTAGATAGTGGTTT
The DNA here is from genome assembly GCA_019426215.1 of Buddleja alternifolia. Taxonomy (NCBI): domain Eukaryota; kingdom Viridiplantae; phylum Streptophyta; class Magnoliopsida; order Lamiales; family Scrophulariaceae; genus Buddleja; species Buddleja alternifolia. The sequence goes on along the minus strand of CM033399.1, from coordinate 5,835,681 downwards.
CTATTGGCCTACTTTATTCCGTGATGTTTATGTCATGTGTAAAAATTGTGAACAATGTCAAAGAACGGGGAATTTAAGTCATAGGAATGAAATGCTTCAAACGCCCATACTTGTTTGTGAGATTTTTGATATATGGGGTATTGATTTTATGGGACCTTTTCCTTCCTCCTTTGGTTTTGTTTATATCTTACTTGCGGTTGATTATGTTTCGAAGTGGGTGGAAGCTAAAGCCACCCAAACTGATGATTCTAAAGCTGTTGTAGGTTTTCTCAAGTCTAACATTTTTAGTAGGTTTCGCATACCAAAAGCGTTGATAAGTGATCAGGGGTCCCATTTTTGTAATCGAGCTGTGGATACTTTGCTAAAAAAATATGGGGTGTTTCATAAGACATCCACACCTTATCACCCTCAGACAAATGGGCAAGCCGAGGTGTCCAATCGAGAAGTCAAGTCCATCTTGGAAAAAACTGTAAATCCTAATCGAAAAGATTGGAGTCTTCGACTTGAAGATGCATTATGGGCGTACCGGACAGCCTATAAAACACCTATTGGGATGTCTCCATATAGGTTAGTCTTTGGTAAATCGTGTCATCTTCCGGTGGAATTGGAACACAAAGCGTTTTGGGCTGTAAAGAGTTGCAATTTAGATAGAGATCAAACTGGTTTACATAGGAAGTTGCAACTACAAGAGTTAGAGGAGATTCGCCTTGATGCTTATGAGAATTCCCGAATTTACAAGGAGAAGACCAAGTGGTTTCATGACAAGATGATCTCTAGGAAAGAATTTGTGATTGGACAAAAAGTGTTGCTATACAACTCAAGACTCAAATTAATGCCTGGTAAGTTACGTTCTCGTTGGGTTGGACCTTTTGTTGTGATTAATGTATTTTCTTATGGTGCAGTAGAGATTCAAAGCTTAGAAACTAACAAGTTGTTCAAGGTAAATGGACATAGACTTAAACCTTTCTATGAAGGTTTTCAAGAGCATACAATTGAAGAAGTTTCATTGATCAATCCAAATTACTTGGATTAAAAGGCTGCAAAGTCGAGCCAACGACTTTAAAAAAAAGGCGCTGCTTGGGAGGCAACCCAAGAGTGGCTGAACGACCACCATCAGATTTGCTTTCTTTTTCCCTATCTCTTTTAATTTCGTTTGTTCATTTTTCTTATTTATTTTCATTCTGTGTTGCATTGAGGACAATGCAGATTTTAAGTGTGGGGGAAATGGTTAGTTATTTGTTTTATGAGTAAAAACAAAAAAAAACAAAATTTCTTTATTGTGCAGCCAAGTAAGGTAGTGAAAAATTATTTCCCTTCATTAGTGATTGATTGAAAAATAAACTAGATTCAATAGAGAAGTTAAGTAGTGTTTAAATTGTTATGATTGTTGAAGTACAGGCTTTTAGAGAAATTTGTGTGAATTCGTAATTTAGCATAACTTTGTATGTGACTTTTGACTTGCTGAAATCCCTTCAAATTCCTCAAGGTTAATCTGGTTGATAGTGACTTAAAATAATAATGGATGAAATTCCTCGGTGTAAAGCTTGAGGCGTAAATTGCGTAATGTTGAAGATATAGTATAGCGCCTGGGATTATCTACACTGAAGGGATTAAGCCTGAGGAGTTTTCAAGCTTGGTAACCTAAGACTATCTAGTCTGGGATCTATCGGCCCAAACCTGCTACTGTGTTGGAAATCTAATAGGGCTATTCAAAATATGTCCAGAATGAAATGATCCGCTTGTTGAGTAACCGGGTGCATTCATGAGTAATGTTTGTATTCGCGTCAAAAGACAAGTGTGTGCTTAATAATAAAATGTTGCTCGTTTTGATTTATTATTTATGATAGAGGAAATATAAAGGGATGATGTTAAGTTAGATGTTGCATTAATAGTATTGCGGTTACGAAATTAAGTGAATTCTTGAGAAGTTTGTGTGAATGCAAGAGTAATGGTGGAGACATGATAGACCTTTCTATCGAATTTTGTTACGAATTGATGTTTGGAAAGAAAATTTCATGAACTTGCTTGTTTGTACATTGAGAGATTGATTTTGTGGGTATATCTTCTGCAAACCCTCACGAGACTAAACTCGTCCACTAGGGGTAACCTAGGGGTTTAAAGGCTTGTTGCATATGCTAAATGCAACCGTGTTACCTACGAAAGTGGTTGGCTTTAGTTTTAGTTTTTTTTTTTCTAGTTTCTCTTTATCTTTGCCCGAGGACGTGCAAGAGCTAAGTGTGGGGGAATTTGATAAGTGCAATATTTATATATTTTATTACCTCTATCTTTAGCATTTTATTGTGATTATATGGCCATTGGAACTGATTTTATCTCATTTTGTGATTTGGGCAAGAGTTGAAGTGCAAAATATCAATTTCAATCAAAATGACAGATTTGGCGATGTTTCGGAAATATTAATATATCTGGAGATGCAGACATTATTTTCTATTGAATTTTATCTAGTTGGAAAGCTAAGGCAAAGGCCTATATTTCTGATGAAGAAGTCCAGACCCAGTTCGGAAGTTAAAGGGCTCGAAAGTGTTGAAGAATTTAATGAAGATTTCTGTTCTGGACTGGACTGGAATGCGCAGCTTTGGTGAAAAATTCATAACTAGAGTTATGTGTCTTGGATTCAGTCAAGCCCAGTTGGAAATGAAAGCTAACACATAAATCTACAAATGTCTAGAAGGAGTCAAAGTCAAATTCGATGAATTAGAGGTGACAAATCAGAATGTAAAGGGAAGAATATATTCTCCATGTTTTGATGTTAAAGAGAAGAATATATTCTCCATGCTTTGATGTTAAAGGGAAGAATGTATTCTCCATGCTTTGATGTTAAAGGGAAGAATATATTCTCCATGTCTTGATAAAGGAAGAGAGAATATATTCTCTCTATGATTATGTCATCTTTTCATTGCCTATATATATGGCTTGCAAGAGTTGAAGAAGAACAACAAAAACAAGAAGAAAACAAAGAGAAGAGAGTTAGAAAAATAATATTTTCAAGTTTTATGCTTACAATTATGAGTAGCTAAGTTTTTCTTTCGATTCAAGGGAGTTCATTTTGATTCACATGTTGTGAGACACGGAGCTTCATCTATCTATCTACGGTTTGATTATCTTTTGTTTCTTATTCTTAATGTTCATGCTTGTTTAGATAATAATCTAAGGTGCACATTAGTTGATTATCTATTACAATCTATTGCTAACAAATCTTCATAATCCGTAATTGTTATGTTTGATTTATGCATGTAGCAATTAGGTTTTCATGATTAGGATCCCAATTTTCGTTGATAACCTAAGGGAAACATTAGAGTAAATTAAATAGTTGGCGCTTGCTTAGACTATTGTTTATCCTTAGTCGCTTCTAATTCGTTATGCTATTATTAACATGATTAGGATTGCTTAATACCGAGTCAGTTGATAATAAGAATTTAACTGGGTGTTGGGCTTTGGTTAATGATATACGGAAGTTAATAGGGATATAAATAGCTGGTTATTTATGTTCTTGGCTAAGTAATCAAAGAATAGATAGTATTTTAGGTGTCTATGATCAACTTGAATTAAAGAACGAATTATCCTTGAATCGATGCTTTACATTTATTGAACTTCCTATTTAATTCCTGTCATTATTAATTTATCAAACAAACCTCCCCATTGAATATTATTTTGATCAACCAATCTCTCGGGTTCGACCTGGACTTACGAGTACTACAAATTCTTGTGAGAACAGTAATTATATTTTGGTGCATTCGACACGTACCACGAGTCTCGTGTAAAATCAACATATTACGAGCGTGAGTAAAAGAAGGAAAGGGATTTTGATTGGTGATGTCATCGATGATGCTATTGTAGGAATCTGGTAAACTATTAAGAATTTGAAGAACTAGCTCCTGATCAGAAATTGGAGAATCAACATCCTTAAGATTATTAGCTAGGCGTTTCATATCACGACAAAATTCAGAGATAGACAGGGGTCCTTTTTTAAAATTACGAAAGCGATCTTGTAAATGAAGAGAACGAGATGGTTTATTATTATGAAAGAAGGATTCAAGATTATCCCATATTTGTTTGGAAGTAAAACCATCACCACTAACACTATCGAGAAGATTGGCATCGACCGAATTATATATCCACGTTTTAATTTTTGAATCAAGCGAATACCAATCTTCATCTGTATCATCTTTGGGCAAAAAGGACCCATTGATGTGATTGAGAACACGGTAACTACGACAAATATCAGAAAATATCGTTTTCCAAAGTTTGAAACAAGGGTCTTCTTCACATAATTTAAAATTGAAAAGATGAAAAACTGTATTTACGGAATACGTGGGATGAGTGGGTGAGGTGTATGTGTGGCGGCTTCAAGGGATTTGGGATCGGTGGGAATTGCAGCCATGATAACTAGAAAAAGACAAAGATAGAAATAGTGGAACAAGAAAAAAAGAGCCAAGGAACTTACCGTGAACAATGAATGCGGCAGGTGAAGGCTGGATAGTGGAGAGAATTGTGCGTCGCGGGGTCGACGGCTTGGAGGGTGGGAAGCGGATGGATCGACGGAGAAGGAGAGATTCCGTGTTTAGGCTGATACCATGTTAGAGATATAAAACCCCGTAGGGAAAATTGTATTGCTGCTCAAGGTATTTATAATTGCAAGAGAGAGAATACAATAAAAACCCTAACTTAGTAAACAAGGAAACATAATATAAAGAAACCTAATACAAAGATACAACTAATAATATCCTTATTTAACAAGGGCAAACTTACGGGACTAAAAATGCGATTTTCCCCCTTTGACGCTATAAACTAAGCATTGGTCTTAATCATACACAGAAATGCAGCAGTGTGTATATGGCATGCTTAAAAATCCTACTATCTTTATTCAAAATTTGATATGGTATAAATAAGTTATTTCTGAAGCTAGGGTTGATTCCAAAAAGCTTTTGACAGCCTCTTTCTCGTCCTCGACTATAGCTCAATTTGTATGAAGCACCTAAATTTATTTAGTGACGAGCCTTTATTTAATTTTCTCAAAGATTGTCTTTTTTTTTTAATTTCACACATTATAATTGTTAGACACCATATGTTGCCTTATATGTTCTTATCAATGTACTGAGTATTCACTGATGGAGAAGATGTAATTTCATGTATATATATAGGAAGTAAGAATAAATTCATGATGAAGATTCAAAAGTTCGAGTCCCTCGCTCAGCTTGAGCCACTGAACCTATCCAAACGATTTTCATCACTACAAGACTCTTATAATGAGCCCACCAAATCTCCTAATGAGCCTCGTTCCCCAACTTCTACTGATGAACAATTTGTATCGGACATTGAAGAACAACAGGAGGAAGAGGAAGAGGAAGATGAAACAGGGCAAAAGGCATTGGAATTGCTTCATCAAACGATGGACACTTTCCCATCTTATAATGGACTCAAACCAAATTCAGACAAGTTGTTATTAGATTTCTTTAGTGAAAAAATCACAGATGGATCTTTAAAATCAGAAAAAGAATGGTCGTTCGACGAAGAGCTACTAGAGGAAGCAGAAGACTGGATAAACAGGCGAAAAACCCAAGAACTCTTTCTTGAATGGAATGTGCATAAGAATAGGCAAGTTTATATTAGGGACATGGAAAAAAGAAGAGAATGGAAAAATTTAGATGAGGAACACAAGGAGGTAGTTCTAGAGTTGGAAAGTGAGGTTTTTGGTGCACTATTGGATGAGATTTTACTAGACATATCAGCTATGTGGTGATGGAGATCATGTGTTAATATGGGGACAACTTGAGGTTGTTTTGGTCATTTCGTAGCACTGCTTTTCTAGTTTCTCTTTTTTTTTTGATAAATAACATCACAATATTATATTAAACATGGGCAAAAACCCAATACAAAATACATCCGAAATTACAAATCCAAGATCCTATCATCAACACAACATCCATCATATCCATCAAAGCTAACAAAATCAAATCTAACATCTGGGGACAAACTGTAAACAAAAAATAAGAAAAGAAAGATAGGAAAACAACCTAACCAGATTCCCAACATAGAGGGATGACTGGGCCAGTTTTCCAGAAAAAGCTGGCACCCTCCGAGAAGGATGCGAAAACCAAACTCAATCCAAGACTCCTCCAAAAATTGAAAGAACGTGGACGACACTCGAATCCCAAACCCCAAATGTAAATTTTCCTTTGTTGTTCAACTTCAAAGAGAATAATGTCTCGATGACACCATCTCAGCCAAGAAAGATCACTGGTGCAAAAGCCGGTTCTACCCTTGATTTCAATGATACAAAACATCCGGCGCAGATCAAACGACAAAAACATCAAGAAAGCAAATAAATTAAACAAAGCATAGACATAGCAAAAAAGCATAAAACACCAAAGCAAATCTGGGAGAAACAACTCTGGTGAGTCCAAAAAGCAACACAAGGGTTGACCAAATCCTTGGTTGAGATTGCTGCCATCAGTGGGGGAGAAGGCTCCCTGGGAGGCCAAGAACTTCGTCTTTGTACGGCGGAGCAGGTGGCTTGTACATCGGAGGGGAGCCAACACCGGAAGGATGGGTGGCGAAACTATCGCCGGAGATCGGGATCCAAAAAGAAGCCATGGTAGTTGAGGTGGAACCGTGGAAAGATGGTGGAGAAGACGGCTTCTTTGGTAAGGGGGAGGAAAGGAAGGAGAAAGGGAAGACAAGCTTCCGGCAAGTGCCGACGAGCGGCAGGAAAGCACCAGCCGCCGAGGCGGCGGCGGCAGGAGGGATGAAACCCTAATACTCAGTATTCTCTCTAACAGAGAGAAAGAGAGCAGGATTGAAATAAATTCAATATTGCTTTGTTGGAGGAAAAATAATGCAGTTTTGAGATTTTCCACTTTTCATTTTTTGAGGAGAATGACTTGTAAGTTGGTTTCTCTGTTTCATTTTGTCAAGGCTTCTGCTAATTGTAACTCTGTCTTGTTGTTAACTCCCGGTTCACAAGCTTATTAGTAACCAATATGTTGGATTCAATTGTCACTCTTATCAATTTTGCTGCATTTTATTTGAATTCATTGACATAAATATTATATATATAAATTTTTGTTCATTTCATTTCAATCAAAATTTAGAGAAAATAGCAGATACCCCCCAAACTATGAGGTGATGTGCGCTTTGCCCCCAAACTATTAAAAGTTGCACTCAACACCCTAAACTATCATATATGTGCACTTTGCCCCCTCGGTCAGCTTCGGGCAGCACACAGGGGGCAAAGTGCTACAAAACGCATAGGTGAAGGGGCAAAGCGCACATCACCTCATAGGTGAGGGGGCAAAGCGCACATGTACTAATTTTTTTATTTTTTTATTTTTTAATTTTTATACTTTTTTTCATTTATTTTCATATTTCTGAATTTTTGAATTGTCTTTTTTATTTTTAGAAAATTATGAATATATACTTCTTTTCATTGTTTTCTTATTTATTTTCTTGTTTTATTTTTATTTTTCTTATTTTTATATTTGAAAATTATTTATTTCACATCTAGAAATAATATTTCAAGAAAAATCTAAATAAATCCCAATATGCATGATTTAAATTGAACGATGAATGGGTAAAAATTTTTCCGAAGCTGACCGAGGGGGGTTAAGTTAATATTAAAAATATTTGAATTTAAAAAAAAAGAGAAAATATATGATAGTTTAGGGTGCTGCCTGAAGCTGACCGAGAGGGCAAAGTGCACATATATGATAATTTAGGATGTTGAGTGCAACTTTTAATAGTTTGGGGGGCAAAACGCACATCACCTCATAGTTTGGGGGTATCTACTATTTTCTCCAAAATTTATAACATTGAGAGCAATAATTACAATATTATCAAAATAAGTAACACCATATTTGAATGTATTGTTGATCCCAATAACTAGCAGCTACTTGCAATTGTAATTCCCATAGTTACTTTATAATTCCCACAATATAATATTTTTTCTTTTGCTACAGTTTATATTTCATCTATTTAACTTTACAATCATTGGATGTCGTTTTTGAAACATTTTTAACGTTTAAAATCAACCATTATACACCTTAAAAACGACTATTCAATACACAAAAATATAGATTTTCTCTACCATCTAAAATACTTTCACATTTCAATAGGAGTTGCACAAGAATTTTCTTGAACTCGTATGTTAGTTCTTAAAATTTATTATCTTGAAGAATCTCAATATTCGTTTGTTAGTTCTTAAAATTTATTATCTTGAAGAATCTCAAATTTGGTGCTTCAATTGTTCTTTACTATATTATTAAACACAGTTTCAGTTGTATTATTTTTAACGTTTTAATTTTTTATTGGATGAAATAAAATACCTATTTCCCTTCAAAAAAGACTTGTTCTTGTTGTATATATCTAAAACACTGGAAAATTATATTTTTCATCCCATAATTTTGTCAAATTTTAATTTTGGTCTCATTCTTACGCCTTTTTCACATTTAATCCCATAGCTTTCAGAATGTCTCATATTTAGTCCCCGAACAAAAATTTTTAAGTCCAAATTTTAACAGTCAAAGTCAGCAGCCCCGTTAGTCAACTTTTTGACCAGTTTTTTGGAGAGACTTCATGCATGAATGACACTTATATATGAAAAGAAAGAAAGTAAAATTATTTTATAAGGTGGGTTTTTTCGAAATAATGCAAACTAAGCTGATTTTTGCTTTTTTTTCAATTTTTTTCCTTCAAAATTTCGAACCGAACCGAATCGAATCGAAAAGGTTTGGTTTTAACGGGTTGGGTTCATTTTTTTGAAAAAGTAAATTTTTGGTTAACCGAATTTTCGGTTCGATTTGGGATTAAACCGAACCAATGAACAGCCCGACATTACTCAAAGGAATTCAAAAAATGCGATTTGGTTAAAAGGTTTTTGAGAGTTAATTTAAAACGGCCACAAAATTTGGGCTTATTTAATAAGCCCATTTCATAAGTCCTTGGTTGAAACTTTCGAGTCAATGGCATTCATAAAATAGCCACTGATAAAAAACAAATCCTCGACTATTTTACCCAAACTCAACCTAAACTACGCCCTTTTCATCGGCAACACGAGAGCAGAGGCAGCAATCCATCACCGGCGAGATAAAAGGTAATCTTCGAAAAACAATCAACTTTTGATTTGATGTTCTGCAGATTAATTTTTTAGATCCAGATTTTTTTTCAAAAAAGTATAATTTTTGATTTGGTCTTTGAATAAGTTGCTTTTTTTTTTTTTACTTTTTTTCCTTTTCCGGTTCTGTGGTACAGTCACCGGTGGTGGTTGTCCGGGTTCCGGGGACGCTGCCATGAACGAAACCCCAAGTTTTTAGGGTTGCGCAGTCGTGCGAAAGAAATCGCCAGTATCCTATTTTTTCGGAGCGTATTGCAGTTTTTCTTTGTTCAATTTTGAATAAGTTACTGTTTTCGAAAATTGACGAGTTATTTCAGGTTTTGGATTAAATAAATTTTGTTCTAAATTAATATATAGTTCATAGTTCCAAAAAATGATTCTTAGATTATTTTAAAAAAATCTTAAGAAATCACATCAATCACTAATTTCACCAATTTATTCTGTTCATAAATAAGATGGTAGTTAAAAAGTGGATCTTATTAGATCAATTTAAAGTATTGCACGTTAATGCACATAGATGATACAACATTTAATACCTTTCTTCAGATTGAAATTCTCTTTGATTGAACTTGCAGGGACGAAAGGCGTTACTTAGAGACATCTGCGGCTGGAAAAACTCGACAACCGTTGCGGTGTCCGGCTATGGCAAATAAAATCTCTAGGGCCGAGATGTTGGAAGAAGAAAATGACAAGTTAAGAAGAGAGAACTTGCATTTGATCCAGGAAGTGAATGAGTTGAGAGCCTATATTTTAACCTTCGAAGGGACTCACTGGTTAGATAGAGATAGAGATATCTGGCTTCTGCGGCAGGAAGTGAATCAAGCTAAGGCGAAGATGAATCGGTTAGAAGAAAATGGCAGGTTAATGAGGAAGAACTCGCATCTGAACCAAGGTGAAGCAATTTCTTTTCAAGATCATGTTCAATTAGAAACATTGGATACCGAAAGTAGTAGCTAGACAAATTATGAAGGATCCATGAACTGCAGTTTTTTTTTTTTTTACTCTTTTCTTGCTAAATGAATCGCTGTTGGCTTGACATGTAATTGATAGTATCACCATGTTCGCACAATTTAACTTTAGTTTGGTTTGGCCTATATTGGAATATACTTTATTTGGCTTACAATAATGAATCATATAACAAATACAATCTACTCATTTTGAAATACAATTGAGCTAGTCAAATCAAGCTCAGACTTGAGACTCGAGAAGTTGCGCCAAATGGCGGGTTTGGCTTAGAGAAGACATAGATATTATAGGCCGGGACATATCCGGATCAGGCCCTAGCCCATCCGATAATATAAACTGATATTTAATATTAATCGAGTTCATATGTATCGCCGTTAACATCGGATACTGTTACCGGTGCAATAATATTTTCGATCGTATTGGCGATATTACCTCCGATAATTTCGCTTATCTCAAATATTATTTTCAATAATGGAGTTTCTACTTTCTTTTTGCAGACATAGTTTGTGCTATGATTAATTGGTGAAATTCTATGTTGGTCTCGGTTTAGATTTCACCATTGGATTGGGGGTATTTTAGTAAATACGCCCCTATTTAGGGGGATCTAATGGTGAAAGCTGGACCGATAGAATTCCCCGATTAATTGGACATATTATTAGTTTGGTTGATTTCAGTCAAAAATGGCATCCCGATGTGAGGTCCATTGTATAATAACAATAACAGTATAAGAAAAGGGTTGAATGGAGAAGGTGCAATGGAAAATATATTATAGGTCGAATTTAATGGTCTTAATGTCTATATCTCTTACACAGTAAAATATATTGTGTGCGTTTTGCATACACTTATGTGAGCGAGATAGATATAAAATTCACATTCGAATCATTACTCGATCTGACATAAAATTGCCCTATGCAAAAAGTGCTTGAGATTGTTTCATGTGGGGCAACGGCGTGGAGAGTTTCAATTTTGCATTTCTATTCGAAAGATAGCTTTGGGTCTAGAAATAAAAAGGAAAAGATATTTAATACTATGGCTCATGATTAAAACTGGATAATTTAGAAAATCAACAAAAATGATATATCATTGAGGAAAACTACCATTATATACCCAAACGGGTCAGATGCCATTTTGGTGTTAATATTTAGTGAGCGTTTGAATCCACTTTTTAAGTAATAAGTCTAAATTTGTAGAATGAATTTTCAAAATATGAATTTTAATAAGTGCTTTTTGAAATGTAAAATGCTTGGTGAAAATGCATTTAATTGACCTCTGGTAGAAGTGCAGTAAAAAAAAGGTTCAAAGTCCACTTCTCTGAAATGGATTTTTGGAGATGTAATTTATTCCAAAAGTCCATAATTAACTAATTATCCAACAATTAACATTTTCACAAATGGACTTCTATATTTGAAAGTACATTTGGAATGAGTTCCCAAACACTCTGTTTCGTGTTTTTTAACAAATTAAACTAGGGAAGGATTTTGAGTGGTCGATCCAAGCCCCTTGATAAATCACAACTTAGAATTATCTAATAACCCCTACTTTTATATGCTAACGGTAGTTTATGGCTTGAATTAATTTCGTTATATAATTCACCCAGCAAATAAAGAAGATACACTCAAATTTAAGCAAATAATCAACACTTAAAAGCTTAACTAGAAATATACATCCATGAATTCTTCGATGAATTCTTCTTGATACAGGAATAGAGTGCTCGAATACAAAGCTGTCAACACACTAACTTATGCTACTAACTACGTACTCTAGAATTAAATTAAGCCTAATTACGTCTAAGAGTTACTAAAACTACTGAAAGAAAGCATGCAGAATTTGTCTGAAGTGTTTGATGATGATCCTCTTCTTTCTTTCGTTTTACGCCTATATACTCTCCACTTCCTTTTTCGGTTTCTTTGCAACCTCCACGTTTTCTCCTACTTTTGGAACCGCTGTCAACTCCTTCAAAGTTCTTAATTCTGGCGCCCATTTGCTGGTACCGGGTTGATCCGGGATCTCAGACTTCTTTGCTCTATTGCTTCTGTCGGGCCTTCGCTAAGTCTGGCCCATACTTTTTCTTTTTCGAATAATCATATGTTTCGATTTTAGGCCTCTTTAAACCCAGGCCCATTTGATTTTGTCCAAATAACCCATATTGGGCTTTATTCAAACACAGACCTAATTTGATTATTATTTTTAGGTTATTCCTTTATTGGGCTTTTTCAAATCGAAAGGCCCGTTTAGTTTTTAAGTGTAAACAAATGCCCTCCTAATACACAGGAACGTTTCGAGTTTATGTGTATTAAAAGACATGTCTGCTCTCAAATAAATGAGACTACTTCGACTTCGCGGGTATTTTAAAGAATACGTCTTTTCATAAACAGACCTTTTATATTTTTGGCGGTCATGTAAAGACGCGCCCCTTTCAAATCTCACCTAGGAGTTTGACCGTCATCTTACCACTTTCTCAGTAATAAGTGCGTTTCTTCGTGATCTGGTGCTAAACCCCTTATAAATATCCCATCATTAGTTCTCTGGTTCATTATTCTCAAAAGCCCCCCCCTCTCTGTCTTCCTTAATCAAAATTCTCAGATAAGCTCTATTTTTCTTCAACCATCCCTTCGAACGTTTTCTTGCCCCTCTTCTCTAAGCCCAAATCGATGGCTATTCCTCCTCATACCACTGCTCATGACCTCATTTTCTTAGTTCCTCGAGCACCCATCTTGGATTGTGATGAGGCCAACGAGTTGTACGACACCATTAGGGCTTCCGAAGCCCATTATAGTGATGTCAAGGTTACGCCTCTCAAAGTAACCCACGTAGTTCCCAGGTGGGCTTCCGAACATTGAGGTCAATTGCTTAATCTCTTGGCTCTTGGCCTTCGATTTGAATCGATGGCGTTCGAAAATACCATCCCTGATACCCCCCAATCTTTTTGGGACTGGGACTGCTTTGGAGGGCGATAATTCCCATATTTGTATGAATAGGGTGGTCAACAAGTTTGCTTGAACCAACATGAGCAAACTCATAAATGGTTGGATAGGGAGTGTTGATGCTTTCCCATGGTTTGATCGTCTTCAACAATTCCACTCAAAGTGGGAGGCTAATCGAACTATGGGGTTTGTTCAAATAGCCTGCTACCAGACACTTTCTTTCGAGCAAGTGATGACCGATGCCTTGGCCCTTTTGTGGCATCCTTCGTATAATTGTTTTATTTTACCTCAAGGGCTTCAGATAATAACCCTCGAAGACGTGGCCCTAATCACAAGGTTATCCCCTTGTGGCACTATTCTCCCTTCTGGTGAAGCTACAAGTGAAGCTCGCGCACTGCTAGTGTCTTCTATAGAATGGTTGAAGCATCACGGCAAGAGTGGTGGTGCCAATATTGCTTATTTTTCGTTGGTCAATCATTTCGTCGAGAACGAGGACCATGTTTCCGCTTTCAAAGAGGTATTGTTCCTTAGTTTTGTTTTTTCCCGGTTATTCATGAATTCCGGTTGTGCTGTGAACAAGACCTTTCTTCCGTTGGCTGCCAATATTGTTGCAACCATGGGGCTTGTTGAACTGGCCCCTTTTGTGCTAGCTCAATTCTATCGAATGATGTTCCACCTCCATCGGGACCCTTCGAATGTCAAAAGATTATCAGGTCCATTGTGGTTGTTATCTTATTGGGATTTTATGTATTACCCTGCATTGTTAAACATCAGGACCCTTACGTCCCTTGAAGATGTGTCACGAACTTCGAGAGTCTTTAAACCAGCTTCGAGTTGGGTTTGTTATTGAGAGGCTGCTATAGATCTGCTAATTCCTCTCAAAAAGGCATCATATATTTTGACCTTGAGTACCATATATAACCCTCTATATGTCTCGACATGGTGTCCCTTTTTCGAGACAAGATATGATCAGGAACCTCCTCACTGGTCTCATGCTGCTCTGCCTAATTGCTTACGAGCAGTCGATTATTTACGAACTGATGAAGATCAACCTTATTGGCGGTCTGTTTTATTTTCTCGAGACCTTGTATATGCGGACAACACACCTGGTGTCGAAGTTTATAACTCTCAGGTAATTTTTATAAACCTTCCTTTGAACATAAAATGTCTCTCGAACATATAGTGTCTTTATTTGATCATGTATGTTTATGTTCTTTCTTGTAGCTATACTCAAGATAATTTGGCATCAATCAGTGTTCGCTTTACCATTTTTAGGAACTATGAATCGCGTCTGGTCGAAGAGGCAAGATTCTATCCCTAAGACGAAAAGGGATCGAGCAGAGATGATCGTTCGAGGGATGCCCTCTTGTCAAATCCTTCTTATCCTTGTCCCACCTTTTTGCAGGGTCCTTCGAATGGAACAATGCTTTGCAGACTTCTGGAATCCCGTCTTACACCGAAATTATTCAAGACGCATCATTTGAAAGTTGGTCATCGATGCTACCAAAGCTTTTGGAGGTTCTGGAAATGTAGCCGAGCTTTCGAAGTTACTTTCTGTTGAGGTATTCAAACAACTACTTTTCTTTTCTTTCTTTAATTCTTTCGCATATCTTGTATATTAACTTTCTACATCCACATTTTTTCAGGATGATGCTTATCTCATTCCTTATACCTTAACGTCTTGGAGGTTTGCAAGGGATGATCCTTTTAGTCAGGCGCATAAAGGATTATTCCTTGCCCTTCGAGAATCAGAAGCCATTGTCGGAACCAAGCCCCCTATTAGAGCTAAATATTGGCTAGTTCTTCGATGGTGATAAGGTTGAGGGCTACACCTTCTAGTACTTCGGCCCCTGCCAATCGAAATCGCGCGGCCCTTACCATTCGAGAGCCTCCTGTCCCAAGCACTCAAACCACGACCGAAGATGAAGAGGCAGATGAGGATCTCCAGCCCCTTATTCGAAAGAATAGTAAGCTCCCCCATTTACATGGATCATTTAGATCCTCTAGTGTGGACGAAGATCGACAAGGTATTTTTCACAAATTTTTTCGAGGTTACTTATCATTTCATTATTCTTATTATTTCTTACTATGTATACTTTCCTAATGTGTATACCCTTTGAAAATTATTGTATTTACTTTTACTGTTGCCGCGCCCATTCCTCTTGCTCCAGTGGACTCAATTCGAGAGGAAGGGGTTACTGAGGTAGTCGCACCCATTCTTCCAGTTCTAGTAGACTCAATTCGAGAGGGAGATGATCGTGCCTTGGCCATTGTTGCCACTAACCCTCCAGTGGTTTCACTTTCAGGTGATTTATTTACATTATTCGTGTTATTATTCGAACTTTCCAAAGTTCTTTGTAAAACATTATGAAATTTTTGCAAGGTTACTGTCCCCGGAGAATTTAACCATCCCTAACCTGTCGTCTTAGATACGGCTGTCTTTTGCTTCTATAATAGGGACATCTACGATTTTTGTGGATCCTTCCATCTTAAGTGGTCTTGGAGTGGACCCATTGGGTGGTGTTCATCCTTAGCATCCACTTAACCCTTCACTGCTCCCTTGCCCAGTTTGAAGAAATCGAGCATGATCAAACTATGGCTCTTCCAGTCGAAACAGCTTTAGATCCATCTTCCTGGATCCATCTTCCTCGAGTTTGCTGGTTCCTCCAATTCTTACCCCATTCGAAGGTAATCATTTCATTTTTCCCTTGTAATTTCACGCATAGCTTTTGAATCTTCACTTATGCTATAATTTTGATTCTTTTTAGGAAATGTTGGGCCCCCTGTATTTTCCAGGATTGATTTAACGGAGCTGCTCCATGACATTGGGCGTCGTCCTAATGACTCTACTTTGCTGAGAAAGCTTCGTTTTCTTCTCGATGAGGCACATTTGAGAGTGACTCGGCCATGGTTGCCCATATTTCACGCAGCCCGTCAAGTATTTGAAGCTTGCCTTGCTAACCTTCGTGATTTTATTGACCAAGGAATTAATCCCTTGGAAAAAGAAGTGTCTCTCGAGCATTCTCGGCTGATAACCAACCTCCAGGATCGGGCTCCAGTCCTGGAAAATACTAGGGCAAACTACTCGGCCCAAATTACTGCTTTGGATGCTCAAATTGCTAACCTTCAATCAGAAGAAGATCGACTCGCCAACTTAGCTGATCAAGTCGAAGAAGATATTGTAGCCCTCAATGACCAGATTGCTCAATTAACCCACGAGTTCGAGTAAGGGTCAGACCAGCCCTGCTCGAAAAAGACACTTTCGATTCTGCTCTCGAAGTATTAGTCAATTCTTTACATTTTTTCCAGTTTTAGGATATCTTTTTAGCGATATATTTTTGAAAATATTAGTTTCGATGTAAAATTTTTTTGCCCGTTTCAGGCAATTTCTCGAATATTATTGCCTCATTTTCTTTTCATATACTTGGTGTCTATTTCTTTAAGTATTTTGCATTCAACGCTCTTCCATATTCAGTTCCATCTAAATATCGAAGTCTAAATGAATTTCCTGATAACTTATTAGAAACTCGAAACGGTCCTTCCGGTAAGATCATTTTCTAGACTAAGGCGACATTTTTGAAAGATCTTTCTTTTATTCTCTTGTTATATCTTTTTTCAACCTTCTTTTTCTGAAGTTCGATTTGCTGCAAAGCCATTACTTGCACCATTTCATGGTCTAGTTTCTAGATATTCATGTTCTCAATGTACTCTTTGGCTGTGAGCTGTGTTTGTTCGAAAATCCTTATTGACTTTACATTAATTTCCACAGGGACAACAGTTTCGTGGCCATAAACCAACTGAAAAGGAGATACCCCGTGACTATCTTTTTTAATTGTTCTAATGGCCCATAACATGTCGATTAGCAAATCATGCCAGTCTCTCGGATTGTCTTTTATCATCTTTGAGATACATCCTTTGATTAATTTGTTAGACGATTCTGTTTGCCCATTCGCTTGTGCATAATATAGTGTAGAATTTAACAGTTTTATTCCATATTGAGCGAGAAATTCAAGCATTTCCATACTATTGAACACTTTAGCTTGATCAAATGTTATAGATTCAAGGATGCCGAATCTAGTTATGATATTCTCCTTGATGAAATCTACCACCTGTTTCGAGTTAATATTCTCGAAGTCTTTGGCCTCAACCCATTTTGTGAAATAATCAGTTGCCACTAGAATATAACTGTGCCTTTTAGATGGCTGGCTTAATTTCACCAATAATATCCATAGTCCATCCTCGAAAAGGCCAAAGTTTGATTATTGAATTTAATTCGATGGTAGGCTGCCTTAAGACTTTGCCAAACTTTTGACATTGCTTACACCCTTTAGTGTAACTTGTACAATATCGTAGGATTGTATGCCAATAAAATCCATATCTATGTATTAACCATCTTATTTTCTAACCCACTTGATGGGCCCCACAAACACCTTCGTGTATTTCTGCCATCGTGATTAGGGCGTCTTCTAAATCGAGACATTTTAACAGAATCCCCTGAGAATCTTTCCTATATAATTCTTGTCCGTCGTAAAAGTAATGGTGAGCCATTAACTTTAATTTGTTCAAGAAACCCCCTTTTGACGGATCCCGCAGATAATCAATGGTTTTGAGCCGCCAATCTTCTTTTTCTTTCATAATATCTATTTTATTAATCAGTAATTATCTCTGTTCAAAAGGTAATAAACCCTTAGTTTGAGTTAGGTAGCTGTTTCGAGTAGACAGAGATCAACCTTATACCCTGATGCCAAATGGGCCAAATTATTGGATATTTGATTATTTTCTCTTGGGATATAACTGATTTAATTGTTTCAAATTTCTTGAACAACTCGTGGGCCCGAGCAAATGAGGCCACGGCCACCGGGCTTACACATTTGAATATTCCTCTTACTTGGTTTATGATTAACCGAGAATCACCTTTTATCTCAATGCTTTTAGTGTCCATTTCGAGTAAAATTTCCAAGCCTAGGATAAGGGCTTCGTACTCTGCTCTATTTTTTATGCAATCACCTTCGCTTTTGGTGTACATCTTGGTGATTATTTTGGAGATATAATGTATATTCTGATCCCCGCACTATTTCGAGTGTTAGAACTATCAAAGTATAGAAACCATGGCACTAGGTCTATAAATCTAAATTCAAATATGTCAATGTTTTCTTTATCTTCGAAGGATGATCAGCCAAGAAATCAGCCAGTGCTTGCCTCTTTATGGCCTTCTGGGGTATGTAGACCAAATCGAATTGGAGTAAACTAAGACTCCATTTACTTAAACGACCTTTCACTAGAGGTTGATTCATCATGAAATTAATCACATCTGTTGGGGATACAATCTCGAAAACATATGTAGAAAAGTAATGCCTCAACTTCACGGATGCGAAATAAAGACTGAGACACCACTTCTCGATTGAAGTGTATCTCTTCTACGCATCATTTAATAACCTGCTTAAGTAAAAGACTTCTTGCTCAAATCCTCTATCATTTTCTTGTACTAGAAGACAACCATTCGAATATTCTGCTGCTGATATATAGAGCCTTAGTCTCTTCCCTTTTCGAGGAGGAATTAAAATTGGAGGTTGTGCTAAATATCTTTTTATTGCTTCAAAAGATTCTTATTGTTCTGTATCCCATGTAAAGCTTTCTCCATCTCTCAAACGTAGGAGTGGAGAGAATGCTTGGGTTTTCTCGGCCAAATTCGATATAAATCTCCTCAGTAAATTCATTTATCCCAAAAAACGTTGCAACTCCTTTTTATTCTTGGGAGATTCTGCTTCTAGAATTGCTTTGGATTTACTTCGATCCATCTCGATGCCTCTGTTATGGATCAAAAATCCCAAGAGGTTCCCCGCCTTTACTCTGAAAGTGCATTTTAAAGGATTCATTTTTAAATGAAAACGTCTCATTCGTTAAAAAGTTTAAATCAAGGATTTTATATGTACCTGATGAGTTTGGGCCTTGATGACAACATCAGCAATATACACTTCCGTTGATTTTCCAATAAGGTCATGAAACATGTAGTTCCTGGTCCTTTGATAAGTAACCCCGACATTCTTTAAACCAAAAGGCATTACTATCCATTCGAAAGTACCTATAGCACCTGGGCTATTTTCAACTGATAATATCTCGAGTACCCATCCATAAAGGACATGAATTGAAATCGAGCAGCTGCATCTACCAAAGTGTTAGCCATTGGCATTGGATATTAATCTTTGGGGTAGCCTTATTCAAGTCTCTAAAGTCAATGCAGACTCATACTTTACCATTCTTTTTTATTACTGGGACTATATTTTCCAGCCATTCGACATATCTGGTTGGCCTAATGAATTTGGCCTCGACTAGCTTTTCGATTTCTTCTTTAATTGCACTCATTAAGTCAGATGATAACCATCTCGGGACTTGAATAATTGTCTTAAAGTCTGGTTTTATGGGTAGCTCATGCCGAGCTATTGGCATATCTATTCTTGGTATTTCGTGATGAGCCCAAGGGAAACAATCTTTATAATTATGTAATACTTCGATTAATTCTTCCTTTTCATTTTGCACTATTTTCAAGCTAATATAAGTTAGTCTGGGTTCTTTGAGCGTACCAAGATTAACTTCTTCTAATGGGTCTCGCATATCCTGCCTGATATCTTCATTGGATTCTAGAACTCCCTACTCGATTATATCTTTTACATTTTGATCTCGTTGTTCAAAATCACAATCATCATGTATATTAGTCATATTAGAATAAACACGTAAATTAGAATCAAGTCTTTCGATTACTATTCTCTTAAAAATACTGTCAATAACACATAAACATTTTAAATTATCCATCAATACATAATCAAAATACAATTCGAAACACTAAGATAGCCCCATTTCGATTTGGGTGAATCTCTTCACTACTCCTTCAGATGAGCCTTCATTTTCTTATTTTCCTTTTTTCGACATCCTTCCCCTTTGCCTTTTCGATGACTGGGATGTATGGAAACTCCTTATCCTTCAATTCGATGTCTTTGGCGCAGTACCTAGCATTCATAATTTGTGTATCAACAAAGTATGAATTAGTTTCAACTTTAACTAGTTCGAATTTAGCACCATTCCAACATGTTAGAAACTGATGCAACGAATTTATTTTTACCACGAAAAGTGTAGAGTAAGAACTCATGGATCCTATCTTAATTTGACAGGGCAGAACTCTTAGCACTTTTGTTGCTTGTCCTGAAAAACCATAGACTGCTACATTGGCAACCACTAAATCTTTCGAGGACTTCCCTAACATAGCTAAAGTGCTTTCAGGTAGCACATTGACGGTTACCCTATTGTCTACTAATCCCTTGTTAATTTTTATGCCTTCGATTTCGGCTTGTACGTACAATGGCTTCATATGGTTATTGTTTATTGTTTCTTTCAAAAATAATAAGTATAAGAAATGTTCGTTTTCATTTTCTTTTCTATCAGTATTATAGTTGATGAATTCAAAACATGGGAAGTTACCTCTTTTTGGGGCGGTCTATGCCTCCAAAGTCTTCTCTTCCTCGTCTGGTTCACCTTTTTTCAGGACGAATTCTGACGGTAAGATGGTTACCATGTTACAATCCTTATCCTCTTCGAAATTCATGGCCCTTCGAACTGAGGCCTCTTTCTCCTTACCTTTGATTTCATCCAATGTATCATCCAGAAGGATGTCCAAATCATCCTCCAATTCGAAATCTCCCAAATCGTCGTCTCCTAACACAATACTCTTCCCTTGAAGGTTCGAATCCTTTATCTGGTCACTCAAACAGTCCAACTTAGTCTCGAAGTTGTCTTGATTCGACTTCCCCACTATTTTTTTTTTCAAAATTCCCTTGGCCAGGGCTTCCTCCTTGATCCTCAGGTTGGCAATAACTGCCTCTCATTTCATTTCTAATGCAACTGCAACCCTCGAGTAGGCAACTTGTTGGGCCATCAAATTTACCCCATTGTTTCTGCCTTGCTCGAAATTATTGCGGTAGTTATTCCCCCTCGAGTGATTAGGCGGAAGGCCTCTTCCCCCACGCCCTCGAAAATGCCTTTGAGAAGGCATTGGGCTTGTTATACTGTTGCCAAATTCTTGTCTTGGCCTTTTGTTCTTGTTCTTGGCCCTTTGATTGGCAGGAACCCAGTTCGGATCATTCGGGATCACCTGCAACCTTATTAATTCGAAATGGAGAGCATTTGCGCACTGATTGCATAAGACCCCCTGTAGTTGTCAAATTGTTCACCACTCTTGCCGGAGTTTCGTATCTAGTTTCACATAGGGGCATTTCGAGCGCCTGTTTATATGTTTTTTCTTCCTCAGCTTTTCATTGGGAGGTTCGATTTTCGCTTATTTTTCTTTCAATTTTCCATTTTGGTCCAAACCCAAAATACTCTTTTCAATCGAGGATAAGATTATCAAGTTTTGCTCGAGCTGCTTCGCCACAAAACGCCTAAAAATTTGGCATTGATCAGTGGTATGAAGGCTGTTCATGTGCCACCTGCACATCCCTTCGAGCCCTTAGTCCTCGACCTTGGGAAAAATCAGTATTCCCTCATCAATCAGATGATTAAAAGTCCTGATTGCCACCTTGATTTTGATAGTGACTTGAGATTCAGAACATTCGAGAGTGTTAATTTCGATATTGATAACAAGAAATGGATCTTCATCTATATTAGTTTTTTAATATCAGGAAAAATGAGATCTTTCGATTCTACCTTTTCATGAATCAAATTTCGAAATAAAATGAAATCATTTGTGTCATGTGAAAAACGTTATGCCATTTACGATAAGGTGTCCCTCTTATTTCAGATTTTGAAGGAAATCTGTGTTTCCCTTTAAATTTTAATTTCTTATTGGCTAGTACCCAATCGAAGATTTGCTCAATTTTTGTCACATCAAAAGTGTAATTCTTTTCTTTTTTGTTTGTAATGGTCCAATCGCCATGCAATCCTCCTTTTCGAGAGCTCCACACTGATAAGGGGGTCCTTTACAAATTCTGCTAGGTCTATTTCATAGGCTTCCTCGAACACCCACGGAATTCCTATTTCAAAGGCATTAAAGCCTTGGTGTTTTCTATTACTTTCATCTTTAAGCATGTTTTCATATCTTATATCACTTTCAGCCAGACTTTGGAAATCATCGAAAGGAATAACGTCAAACCTCAACACATATTCGAAATCCATATTTTGTTGGGCTAATTAAACAAACTCAATTTCGGGTAAACTAAGGTGACATTAACCCTAGCTTTCTTAAAATGTGTTAGGAATTTTTCGACTGATTCTCCGATATTCTGCCTTATTTTAGAAAGATTACTCATAAAGATCCCTAGATCTATTCGAGCAAAGTGATTTTGAAATTGGAACTGCATTTCATCCCAATTATTTATAGAATTTGGGGATAGGGTTATGTACCAATTAAAGGTCGATCCTATTAGTGAACTTGGAAAAAGCCTTAATTTAAGAAAAACTTGATATGAGGCTTCTCTACACTGGCAAGTGAACATAGATAAATGTTTGAGAGCAGAGACGTGGTCATCCCCAGAGAATAAGGTAAAATCGGGAATTTTATAATTTCTAGAAAAAGGAAAATTTCTATCTACCCAATCAGGATAAAGATTTCCTGGCATTAACATATGGTTTCTCCGAAAACCAGGTCCGTACATCCTCTCAATAATCATTTCGATCTGATTTTCAAAGGGATCAAAGAATCCCCCCCTCCCAATATTTCCTCCCATATGGGCATCGGGCACAGCTTGCCCCCCTGCATATGGTACTTGAATATTATTTGGGAACGTAGGAATTCCTTGACTTATCGGTACATTCAAGAAGCCATTGTTTCCCATAGGAAAAGGAGCGTTCGAGACTCTTGGATAGGCTGGTATTTGACTCTATTAACTAGGGTATTGCCCTTAGGTAAAAATTGGAAGTGTTTCCAAATTATTAAAATAGCTGTTAGTGGGGTATCCCGCAGGCACTTGTCCATAACCAAGTGGTGGGGTAGGAAAGCTTGGTCTCGAAGGATTTGATTGAAACGGATTTACATTAACATTTTCAGGAATCTTTGGAGAAAGATGCATGTTTTGAGCAAAATTTTGCTGTCCCATTCTTGTGTACCCCCCATGCACAGATAGATTTAGAAAACTTGTTCGTTTCCAGTGGAGGTATTCGATGTTTGACCAATTTTGAAATGGTTATTCCTATTTCTAGTCTCTCTAGGGTAACCAGGTGGCTGGTCTCCTAGACTTAAGTGTCTTGTTGAAATTCTAGGTTCAACTGCTATCAGTTGTGACATTTTTTCTATTAGGACATTATGTTTTTTATTAATGGCTCCAACGCTGTAACTACTTGGACATTTACCATTCTCAAAAAAGCATCACAAGTATGGTTAAATATCTCTCCTAATTCGGTTACAACTCGAGTAACTTCTCGGGCAAGGCTCTCTTGGGCATTTACAGCAATATCTTGTACGTGAATATTCAAGCAGATTCTTGAGTCAATGCTCGATATTGATTATTAAATTCCCTTTGTTGATCATCTCGAGTGATAAGTCCATATTTTACAGTATTTTATGCCCCATTGTAATATGATTTGATCGTTATTTTGATCATTTTTTATCCCTCATAATGCTTTGATTGGTATATATTTTGTTTTGTAGGATAAAAGTTGATTTACGCATGAAAGACGAGAAAAGTGATCCAAATTGAGCTTGAAATTGAAGAAAGAAACAAAAGAAGATAGTTGACGAAAGATTTTACACAATGCTCATATATAAATGAGTTTTTCGTCCTCTTACAGGCCGAATCATACTAAGGTTTCTTCTTCAATATTGTAGATCTATTTCTTAGCTTCGCGTAGCAACTTGAATCAACTCAATCCGACATTTGTAGAGAGAGTTATGATCAAAATACGAAAGCTGTGAATTCTGCGTCAGAGGACCGCGGTCTGATAAGAGTTTGTGCCGCGGTCCAATTCTCCCGAAGCCCTAAAATTAAGTCCACCGTTTTCTCCCTTTATAACACACTTGTTCTAAAAACACATAGGGAAGCCATAGGAAGACTGAAGGAAGCTTGAGGAGCCATTTTCATCATCAAAAGCTTGGATTCACACCTTGTAATAGGGAGTAATTCAACTCTTTCTCTTTGATTAGTTTATCAACTATATCTTATAGAATTGTTGAATCATTTGTTATTATAAGTATGAGCTAAGCATCTTTGTGGTTGGGTTATGTAAATACTTTGTGATGTTTTGTGTTTAATGAATGATTAATTTCCGGATTTATTACATTCTTGTTACATGTTTGATTTTATGCTTAATGCTTTCACATGAATGATCACCATGTGTTTGATATAATGCTTTGTCTTGAGACCGAGAGGAGATAGATAAAGGGAGATCGAAAAATCAAACATCATAACGTAACAATTGACTAGAGATAGAATCGATTGCGTTGTGTGGCTTTTTGTGATAAGATGACCCGATTGAATGTAGGATCTTCGTAAACAAGGAATTCCTTTGAACCTAAATGCATATTAGTTAATTCAATCTTCACTATAGAGATATAGGGAGTTGTTAACTAGTATAGGCTTGTTATTTCAAGAGATTGAATAATAAATACGTTAGGGGGTTTCGCCATAACAAGAGCGTCCTAAAAATCCGGGTAATTAAGAGTTCATGAACATAGAATAGAACATAGTAGGATCATAACCCAATCACCTCTTCCCATTTGATTTATTACCTTGATAATCATTTTAGTTATCTTTAGTTATTTTCATAGTATAAACACCTATCATCTTATAAATTGATTTAGCTTAGAAATAGGTAATATAGCAATTACGAGCATTGAATCCAATTGTCCCTGTGGAGACGATACATTCCGGGCTAAATAGTCCACTTTATTACTTTGCACGACCTAGTATACTTGCTAGGATTTTGCGTGTCAAGTTTTTGGCGCCGTTGCCGGGGACAATTGCGTTATTTAATATTGTAATTCACTTATCTATTCTAAGACTAAGTTGCTGTTTTTACGTTTTGATTTACTGTTTTTACGTCTAAAGTTGCTGTTTTTGTGTTTTAAGTTGCTGTTTTTACATCTTGAGTTGCTGTTTTTATGTTAAAAGTTGCTGTTTTTGCGTTTTGGTTTGTTGTTTTTACGTTTTAATTTTGGTTCTTTTGATTCTATTGTTAGGTTGACTTCTTTGAGTATTGCATGACCCGCACATCTCAAGGAAACCTTGAAGATTTTGATTCCGAGATCGAGCGCACTTTCAATAGAAGAAGACGAGCACAAAGCCAAAACGAGAATCAAAGGGAACAATCCCGTTAATTTAGAGGACCCGGGAATTCAAGCCTTGATTCAAGCCGCTGTTGCTGCCACATTAGCACAAAGACAAGAGCAAGCTCCCCGTCCTTTACGTGATTATATGCAACCCACTGTTCATGGAGCCGCTGGTGCTATCGTACTACCCACGGTAGAAGCAAACAATTTTACAATATCACCGGCTATTCTTCAACTCATTTCCAATGAACAATATCGGGGTACGGCGGATGAGTCACCACATGCTCACATTACCAAGTTCCTTAGCTATTTGAGCACATTTCGACAAAATGGAGTGACCGATGATGCCATTAGAATGAGACTCTTTCCGTTCTCATTGAGGGATAAAGCAAGAGCTTGGCTTGACTCATTGCCAACGGCATCCATTCATACTTGGGACCAGTTGGTGGAGAAGTTTTTGAGTAAGTATTTTCCACTGGGGAAAACAGCCGCTATCAAAGTTGAGATACAAGGATTTCGACAAATGGAGGGAGAGTCACTCTATGAAGCACTTGAAAGATTCAAGGAACTTCTCCGAAAATGCCCTCACCATGGTTTTGCAGTTTGGACTCAAGTGACCATCTTTTTTCAAGGCCTTGGACCCGGCCTTCGCACTCATCTAGACGCAGCTGCGGGTGGTTCACTCATGAATTTACCACCACAAGCGGCTTGGGAAATGATCGATAGAATGTCGGAAAATAACTACCAATGGCCTACCGAGAGAGTAATACTTCCAAAGAAGGCGAGTGGAGTTTATGAAGTGGAAGCTTCCACTTCACTAGCTAATCAAGTAGAACTATTGCACAAGAAATTGGATGCTATGAATTTCTCGGTAAACCAAGTGCAAACGTTGTGTGAAAATTGTGGTGGAAATCATCACATTACGGAGTGTCAACATGGCAGTCAATCTTATCATTCCGAATGTGTTGAAGATGCGAATTATGTGAAAAATTCGAATAGGACACAAAATGACCCATTTTCTGAAAAATATAACCCGGGATGGAGGAATCACCCGAACTTCTCATGGAGTAACAACAACAATGTGGTGAAACAACCTCCCGGGTTTCAAACACACGGTGATAGACCGCCATTTCAATGCCAGGGGGGTTTTCAACCCAACACATTTCACAGACAAGGAGGTTACCAACCACAGGAAAAGAAACAGAGTTTTGAAGAATTGATGCTCCAATATGTAAAGAAAACTGATGAATATATGAGGAGAAATGATGAACGGTGTCACAACCTTGAAATTAATGTGAGCAACATACAAACTCAATTGGGACAATTGGCTAGTCAACTTTCAGGTAGAACACCGGGATCGCTACCTAGCGACACTGAGAAAAACCTGAAAGAACAGGTTCAGGCCATCGCATTGAGAAGTGGTAAAAACGTTGGTGCTGAAAATCTCCAAAAATCCGACTTGAACCGCGGCACTGCACCGCGGTCTGAAATTCCAGTGTCCAATTTTTCAGAACAGGACCGCGGTGAAAGACCGCGGCACAACTCCGAACCGCGGCCCAATGCCGTGGCACAGTCACCTGTTTTGGAAAACAGCGAATCTGTATTCCGCACCGCTCCTGAACCTGTACAGCCACGACCACCTTTTCCTTTGGCACTAAAAAGGGGAAAACTTGATGCTCAATTTCTCAAATTTATAGAAATGTTTAAACAATTGCGCATTAACATTCCTTTTGCAGATGCTATTCTCCAAATGCCAAGCTATGCTAAATTTCTCAAGGAAATTCTTTCGAACAAACGCAAGCTTGAAGAACATGCAACCGTTGCACTCACCGAGGAATGTTCCGCGATACTTCAGAATAAACTTCCCCCTAAGCTTAAAGATCCAGGGAGTTTTACAATTCCTTGTCAAATTGGTTCTAACAATTTTCCTAAAGTTCTATGCGATTTGGGAGCGAGCATTAACTTACTTCCATTCTCACTTTTCAGGAAATTAGGGTTTGGAGAGCCAAAGCCCACCACCATTTCACTCGAATTAGCTGACCGATCCATAAAGTATCCAAGAGGGATTATAGAGGATGTCCTCGTAAAAGTTGATAAGTTCATCTTCCCGGTGGATTTCATAGTCTTAGACATGGAGGAAGACGTGGAAATGCCTATCATACTAGGTCGACCTTTCCTAGCTACATCTGAAGCCATTATTGATGTCAAGCGTGGTAGGCTCACATTTTCGGTTGGGGAAGAAACGGTAAGCTTTAATGTTTTCAATGATTTTAAACCGTCTTCTTCAACTAATGGTGTTTCTCAAGTTGATTTTATTAGAGGAGTTCAAAGATCGTTCAAGGAAAGTGGTTGCACGATGACTTGGTCAACAACACCCATGAAGGGGAATCCTGACACTGACCCTAATGGTGTTGGTTAAGCACATCAAAGGAGTCGAGCTAATGACTTAAAACAAGCGCTTCGTGGGAGGCGACCCACGTTTTACATGCTTTCTTTTGTTTCCATATTTTTTTTTTGTTTTGTTTTTGTCGTTTTATGTGTTCTTAGTTACCATGATGATGTTTTTTGTCTCTTCTTGTTTTTCTAACTTCACAGATGGCTAGGCTTTATTGTCAGACTCTTCGCATTGTTGCTCTTTCGCTTTTTGGACATCACTTAGCTTCAAACATCAGGGACGTCTTTCCTTCCTTTACTTTACATGTGTATGTCCGCTCATTGGGGACAATGTGCTAGATTAGTTGGGGGGGTGGGGTAGACGTCCTAATTTTATTGTGATGTGGTGATATGGTGTAACTTGTACTCATTTGTTAAGTTTCATGCTTGATTTGGGATTAGAAAACTGTGATAGTCAATGATTTCATATTCATGATTTGTTATACTTTTTCTTGGAGCATGATTCGTTTGAGTGTCTCTACTTCATCTAAGATGAAATCATTTGTCGTATTTTATATGTGAAAGCCTTTTTAGCCATGCTTATGTGAATTGTTGAGGATTTAAAGCATTGAGCGTTCAATTTTGTCAACTTTGAAATGTGTGTTGAGTGTGCGAAGTCATGAAATGATTTAGGCCATCTTTCATTTTCTTTAACCTTACAATTGGCCTTCACGATATTACATAATCTCTAGACCTTATTTTGAGCCGTATTGATAAGAATGGAGTGTGTTTAGCACACTAAAAATCACCATTCGATTTTCTTTCGCAAGCCACACCAACCACCCTTTAGCCTAAAAGAAAGAAAAACAAAGTCTATTTCCCAAGTAAGAGAGCATATAACTTCATATCATTTGGCTTTAATTTGGGTTTATGCTTTGTTTTGGGTGTCGAATCTCATGGATTAATGGGTTAAAAGGTGTGTTTGTTCTTGATGATTTTGAGAAATTTTGAGGTCTTGAGTTTATGTGAAATAAAGAGAGGAAAATAAAATGTTGTAAGTTGGCTAAAGAGTCAAGAGATTGGAAGTTACCGAAAAATATATTATGTGAGCTCTCTCTCGACTTGGCTACGAACTGAGCTTCAATGTGATTTATTTGGTTTGGGAATCATTTTTCCACCCCTAGCATCAAAAGAAACAAGTTTTGGGGTTATGAGTTCAAGGGGAAAAGAAATCAGAAAGCTATAAGTGGCGAGATGTGGAGATTTATTCGGTTAATAAGTGAGCGTTTAGCTCGATGATATTGAGTTGTATGCTTTCTTGAGTTTAGTCACTTTATCCATATATTCCCGTCCAAGCCATTACCTAGCCTTACGTTACAAGCCAAAAAGACCTTTTGATCTTGACTTTCACATTTCATGCACACCGATAGGTTAACAAGTTTTGAAGTGTTTTAATGTTTTTATTATCTAATGAGTTTGCATAATCTTGTTTAAAGTGTGCTCTTGGCATAAAAATGGATATGGAGTTCATGATTTTGAGATGGAATCGAAGATGTTTTGGAGGCTTTCAAATTGTTGAGTGTTCTAGGTAAAGTGTAACTTGTCATAATCATTTTCGAGGGTTTAATTCGTGTACGTGCTTGATTATTGCGACATAAAACTTTTCAAGATCCCAAAGCAAGTTGTAAAATCTGAACTTATGAGTACTTGTTCGCCATTTATTGATCGAGACGATCATAGCCTAGTTGGGGGGTAGTTGATAAGTCCATATTTTACAGTATTTTATGCCCCATTGTAATATGATTTGATCGTTACTTTGATCATTTTTTATCCCTCATAATGCTTTGATTGGTATATATTTTGTTTTGTAGGATAAAAGTTGATTTACGCATGAAAGACGAGAAAAGTGATCCAAATTGAGCTTGAAATTGAAGAAAGAAACAAAAGAAGATAGTTGATGAAAGATTTTACACAATGCTCATATATAAATGAGTTTTTCGTCCTCTTACAGGCCGAATCATACTAAGGTTTCTTCTTCAATATTGTAGATCTATTTCTTAGCTTCGCGTAGCAACTTGAATCAACTCAATCCGACATTTGTAGAGAGAGTTATGATCAAAATACAAAAGCTGTGAATTCTGCGTCAGAGGACCGCGGTCTAATAAGAGTTTGTGCCGCGGTCCAATTCTCCCGAAGCCCTAAAATTAAGTCCGCCGTTTTCTCCCTTTATAACACACTTGTTCTAAAAACACATAGGGAAGCCATAGGAAGACTGAAGGAAGCTTGAGGAGCCATTTTCATCATCAAAAGCTTGGATTCACACCTTGTAATAGGGAGTAATTCAACTCTTTCTCTTTGATTAGTTTATCAACTATGTCTTATAGAATTGTTGAATCATTTGTTATTATAAGTATGAGCTAAGCATCTTTGTGGTTGGGTTATGTAAATACTTTGTGATGTTTTGTGTTTAATGAATGATTAATTTCCGGATTTATTACATTCTTGTTACATGTTTGATTTTATGCTTAATGCTTTCACATGAATGATCACCATGTGTTTGATATAATGCTTTGTCTTGAGACCGAGAGGAGATAGATAAAGGGAGATCGAAAAATCAAACATCATAACGTAACAATTGACTAGAGATAGAATCGATTGCGTTGTGTGGCTTTTTGTGATAAGATGACCCGATTGAATGTAGGATCTTCGTAAACAAGGAATTCCTTTGAACCTAAATGCATATTAGTTAATTCAATCTTCACTATAGAGATATAGGGAGTTGTTAACTAGTATAGGCTTGTTATTTCAAGAGATTGAATAATAAATACGTTAGGGGGTTTCGCCATAACAAGAGCGTCCTAAAAATCCGGGTAATTAAGAGTTCATGAACATAAAATAGAACATAGTAGGATCATAACCCAATCACCTCTTCCCATTTGATTTATTACCTTGATAATCATTTTAGTTATCTTTAGTTATTTTCATAGTATAAACACCTATCATCTTATAAATTGATTTAGCTTAGAAATAGGTAATATAGCAATTACGAGCATTGAATCCAATTGTCCCTGTGGAGACGATACATCCCGGGCTAAATAGTCCACTTTATTACTTTGCACGACCTAGTATACTTGCTAGGATTTCGCGTGTCATCGAGCCCCCATTAAAGTGTATTTCATGACTTTAACAAATTGCTCATACATTTTTTCTGCTCTAATCCTATGCCTAGACACAGGTTGTGTTTCAAGATCGTCATTCGGCTCTTCTCTAGAAGAATCTTCTGACATCTTATAACAAGTTTATGGAAGTCAAATTCAACTAACTCCTACTGTGTACCAAAAATTTATTTCGTGTTTTTTAACAAATTAGACTAAGGAAGGATTTCGAATGGTCGATCTAAGCCGCTTGATAATTCACAACTTAGAATTATCTAATAACCCTTGCTTTTATATGCTAACAGTGGTTTATGACTTGAATTAAATTCGTTATAATTCACCTAGCAATTAAAGAAAATACACTCAAATTTAAGCAAATAATCATCGCTTAAAAGCTTAACTAGAAATATACCTCCATTAATTCTTCGATGAATTCTTCTTGATACAGGAATAGAGTGCTCGAATACAAAGCTGCCACCATACTAACTTATGCTACTAACTACGTACTCTAGAATTAAACTTAAGCCTAAAACTACTGAAAGAAAGATTGCAGAATTTGTCTGAAGTGTTTCATGATGATCGTCTTCTTTCTTTCTTTTCACGCCTATATATTCTCCACTTTCTTTTTCGGTTTCTTTGCAACCTCCACGTTCTCTCCTGCTTCCGGAACCATTGTCAGCTTCTTCTTCAAATTTCTTAATTCTGGCGCCCATTTGCTGGTACTGGGATGATCCCGGATCTCAAACTTCTTCTCTCTATTGTTTCTGTTGGGCCTCCACTAAATCCGGTCCATATTTTTTCTTTTTCGAATAATCATATGTTTCGATTTTGGGCCTCTTTAAACCCAGGCCCATTTGATTTTTGTTCAAGTCACCTTTATTGGGCTTTATTCGAACACAGACCCAATTTGATTATTATTTTCAGGTTATTCATTTATTGGGTTTTTTCAACTCGAAAGGCCCGTTTAGTTTTTAAGTGTAAACACATTCCCTTAATTTTCAGTTATTTTAACTAATTAAATGTTTGAGTTTACTCTTTAAGTTCTTTGAAGCTCGTCATTATCGATTAGATATAATGTTGTTATAATTTTGCTCAATTAACAACTAAACAATTCAAAATACAAGAGTTGACATTCGAAATTAATTAAACAGGTTTAGACGAACTTGTTCGCTTATTTTTACTCCTGCAGTTCCAACAATATAGTTATAGAAATTTAATCAATTGCTATCAAAGACAAAATATTTATATTATTAACATTTACTCTTAACATGGAACTATCAAGAAATTAATGTTCTTTAATTCAGGAAAAGATAGAAAAATGTTAGTCAATGAGCTCATTATTTGTTAATTTATCTCAAAAGTATTATGCATTACTCCCAAGAATTCAAAAAATGCGATTTGGATAAAAGGTGGGCTTTGAGAAGTATGTGAAAACATGCTATAGAATGTGGGCTTATTTAATCAGAGCCCATTTCATATGTCCTTGATTGAAACTTTTGAGTCAATGACATTCATGGGCCAATAACCCAAAATACCCACGGATAAACAACAAATCCTCGACTATTTCACTAACCTGAATTACGCCCTTTTCATCGGCAACACGAGAGCAGAGGCAGCAATCCATCACCGGCGCAATAAAAGGTAATCTTCGAAAAACAATCAAATTTTGGTTTAATGTTCTGCAGATTAAATTTTTATATCAGGATTTTTTTGCAAAAAAGTATAATTTGATTTGGTCTTTGAATAAGTTACTGTATTCGAAAATTTACTTGTTATTTCAGAAAAATGATTCTTAGATTATTTTAGAAAAATCTTAAGAATCACAGTAATTTCACCAATTTATTCTGTTCATAAATGAGATGGTAATTAAATTAAGATGGGTCTGATGAAATGTTTTTCAACAGGTTTGCTGCGAATTTATTCTGTTCGAAACCCACCGCTTCTTTTCTTCTTTGGGTTTGCTGCCTAAACATTTTAAACACAACAATATCAACACTCGTTTTGTTTTCCCTGAATCTTTTACATTTATTTTTCATAATGTTTAGATAGAATTTTTTATACAAAAAAAGTGGATTTTTTTAGATCAATTTAAAGTATTTTACATAATGTTTAGATAGAACCAAGGTGAAGCGATTTCTTATCAAGATCATGTTCAATTAGAAACATTGGATACCGAAAGTAGTAGCTAGACAAATTATGAAGGATCCATGAACTGCAGTTTTTTTTTTTTTTACTCTTTTCTTGCTAAATGGATCGCTGTTGGCTTGACATGTAATTGATAGTGTCACCCATGTTTGCACAAGTCATATTGATAAACTATAAGATCCGAACTTATATTTTGGTGGGGAAATTTTAGCTTTAGCTCGATTTGGCCTATACTGGAATATACTTTATTTGGCTTTCAACAATGAATTATATAACAAATACAATTTACTCATCTTGAATTAGACTTGAGCCAGTCAAATCGAGCTCAAACTTTAGATTTGATAAGTTGCGCTGAGTGATGGGTTTGGCTTAAAGAAGACATAGTTCAAAGTATCTGGATCGGGCCTTAGCCGATCCGATAATTTAGAACAATATTAGAACAATATTTAATATTATCCGAGTTCGTATGTATCGCCGATAACATTCAATAATATCATATAATATCGTTGATACAATGATATTTTTGATCGTATTGGCGATATTATCATTGATAATATCGGGTATCTCGGATATTGTTTTCAATAATGGAGTTTCTTGTTACTCTTTGCAAACATAGTTTGCGATATGTTTAATTGGACATATTATTAGTTTCGTTGATTTCAGTCAAAAACATTACGATGTGAGGTGCATTGTATATAACAATAGCAGTATAAGAAAAAAATTGAATAGGGAAGGTACGGAAAGTGCTTTCGATTGTTTCATGTGGAAAACACTTGTATACACCCGATTTTGAGCCCTACCTGTGCACTTTGTGGCTGTGAATTAAATACATCACATAATACAAAATTTTGAATTAAAACACAAATGATGTGCTTTTTTCACAATCACAAAATTCCCAAGTGAGGTTTAAAACTCGGTTTATATAAGTATTTTCCGTTTCATGTGGGGCAATGGCGTGGAGAGCGAGGAAACTTACCTGCAGACCAATTCAATTTTGCATTTCTATTCTAAGATAGCTTTGGGTCTAGAAATAAAAAGAAAATAATATTTAATACTATGATTCATGATTAATACTGGATAATTTAGGAAATCAACTAAAATGATGTATCTTTGCAGAAAAATACTTTTAGTATCCTTCAATCTACATTGGCATCGTTTGGTTGGGGTTTATAGAGGTGATATATCTATTACATATTTTTAATTTTCAATTTGATTCAACAAGGTCGGCCCATGATACACAATAGACCCGGTTTGTATTACACTTATTCTAGGATACTAAATACCACTTGGTAAGTGATATCTACTATTATGAGATTATATCCAAACCTCTTTAAGTATAGCAATTACTAGTTAACCCTTGTAATTAAAACAAAAAAAAAACCTAAATACATATCCTAATTTCTAACCCAACAGAGTTTTTCACGTCATATCCCAATTCCAACTTTGGTATTATGCCATGTTCATGCAAAGTAAAAAAATATATTTTATATAATTCATAAATTTTATTAAGATACTCGAGATGATTTTATTGAAACTTATAAACAATATATGAAATTATTTCATCATCATATTTTAGGGTTAAGAATCAAATCCGAAGGATGAATTTGTGCTTATCATTAGAAGAAAAATAATGATGGAAGTGGATTTTTTTTTTTTGAACTGGTTTCTTCCTAAAATGAAGCAAGAGGAAGATTGAAAAATAAAAGGTTGAATGACATTTTATTTTCTACATTTTTGAAAAACAAAAGGTGACTTTTGGTTGTATGTTAAATAGGTATTTCACGTCTCAATTGCCTTGCTGGTGATTGATTTTTGTCAAGGCTTTCTTGCCTTAGTAATTTTGTATAGCTATTATTGTTGGTTCCATAGTAGATTTAAGTAAAAAATTCAATGGGTAATTTTGGCAATTCAAAAAAATGAATAGGGTATTTCAGAGTTTTTCTATTGAATTCATCTTAGTATAAAATGTCAATCAAACAACTTGAAAATAAATTTTTAGGATATTAGCCTCATTTATTTTTGTTACCAAACAACTTTTTGTCAATGGATCTCTCAATTTCTACCATAACTATCAATATAATTTTATCACATTCAATCCTATGCCGTTAATTTATTATTTAGTGAGCGATTGGATCCACTTCTTAAGTAATAAGTCCAAATTTGTAGGATGAACTTTTCAAAATATGCATTTAATAAGTGTTTTTAGAAATGTAAAATATTTGATAAA
Organism: Buddleja alternifolia; assembly: GCA_019426215.1. Classification (NCBI taxonomy): domain Eukaryota; kingdom Viridiplantae; phylum Streptophyta; class Magnoliopsida; order Lamiales; family Scrophulariaceae; genus Buddleja; species Buddleja alternifolia. Next base: position 5,800,514 of record CM033399.1, on the reverse strand, counting down.
AATGCATTTAAGGGGCCTTTTGCAGAAGTGCAAGAAAAAACAGTTTAAAAGTCCACATTATTGTGAATCCTAGTTCATGAGCAGCGGAAATAAAAATATATCCGGATCAGCAAACAGATCACTTTTGAGTTTTAATGATTTTATCAAATAATAGGATGAAATTGAATTTCATCAATTTAGTAACCTTTTGAAGAATTCAAAAATCTCGATCTATGCAGTAATCCAAGACTCTAGATATCACGTTGGAAGAAGTTTGAAGAGAAAACCCACTCCCCTGGCTCTGCTGAAGGCCGACAGCTATAGAAGGAAGGGATAGAGAGTTTTTCTCTTTTTTCTTGCTGGCAAGTTAACTATGAGAGTCTTAGGTTTTCCAACCAGGTATCATATATTTATAAGGAATGATGAGTTTGGAATTCATTAATTCCTTGAGCCCACCAACTCTCAATATACACACCTATTTCATCATCAATTGGGCTAAGTTGACTTTCAACTTAGTCCAATTATTAATTAAGTCCAAAATATTTAATCTAATTAAAATATGATATTAATTAATAATCAACTAAATTAAATAATTCAACAATTAATTTAGGATAGGATTATAATAAATAAATCTAATTATTTCTTATTTAATTTATTATCATTAATTTAATTAATCAAATAAACTAAGTTGTTCATCAAATAACAAATCACCTAATTTATGTATTTTGACAAACGAAAGAATTTCTTCGCTCAATTCCTTGAAGGCGCGACTCTCTAGTTTCATCAATTGGCATTGTGAGGAAACTAAGGATGTGAATGCCAACTAGCTAGTCTAGTGAACTTACATCGAAACCCATTTGAGATCAAATCCATTAGATCAATACGAACCTTTAGCTTAGAGACACATTGTGAGTATAAGCCATCCGATGATATCAGCCGATACGTAACCAGATCAGAGGGGTCTGATCCGACAATATCAGTCGATATGCTTTGCTACAGCTAGTGTATGGTATCGCCGATATTATCGAATATCGGCCGATAATATCGGCGACAGCATGATAATATCAAAAAAATTGGATATTAGCGGCCGATAGACTGGTCATATCAGAGAAACCAAAATTGGGGCAGAATGGATTCGTTGATTATAGATTGGAGCAGACAATGGGCAGAACAACTTTGTAGATATATGTTGAATTATATGTTGTTGAATGAGTATGGTAGCAAGTATGGCCATGCTGTTGAATGAGTATGGAAGGCTTTGATTGTTTGTTTGTTGTAAGAATATGTTAGAGTTGGTGCATGGCGCACCAATTATTGGGCGCCATTCTTATGTAATAATAACTCTAGTTTTGAACAATCGCTTTCGTATAAATAAAGTCAATCTCTTTTATATATGAGATGTCTTTATTCTTAAATTAGTTTTACTTTGGCTTAGGATAAAGTCCCGAAGGATCACACATAGCTATGCGACATCATTGCACATTGGGGGTGATAATGATGGAATATGCCTCGAAGGCTGTGATCTTTAAAACATTGTTCCAAGTCGTGAAAGAGTTCATCGAGATAAAGAGATATCAATGCAACCCAAAAGACTTGCTCATATGATGTATACTCCAGAAGAAGTGTATCTCGTTCTATAGATACTGGCACGGTGAAAGCCAATACATATATGAAGGTTGCCATTGTGGTAATGGGCGAACTGAACAACCCCATGGAAGTTCTTAAAATGGATTCCCAGTCGAATGTGGAACTTCCAGTGATCTTGTAGTATAAGAGTAATCCTTATGGACCTGAGATTCTATTGGATGTCTTATGCGTAATCGCGCATGTTCTTGATTTGTTACATGATCACTTTAGATGATCGAATATGGGGAAACTCAGACATGCACGTCTTACGTAGTAAGGCACGTGAGAATCGAGAGGAATCTATCTCTGACATTATCCTGTCGGTTAATCTCCAATGGTTACATAGTGAATCGACTTAAAGAATCTTCGGCCGAAGTATGATATCTAAAGAGGCGTAGGGTTTCCTCGTTTAGATAGTTAAAGTCGATTTCACATAACGTGGGAAACATAGTATTGAATTAATAAAGTTTCGACCTTTGCCACTGCTCTAGATTCAATCGGGAGATTGGATAGAGGGATCTTACTTATGCGAGGATCAAGATTGCAAAAGGCGTATCTTAACTTTCCTTTTATCTAGGTCTTCGGGACCTTATGCTAGGTGGGCAAACCGTGATTTGTAAGTGCCGAGAATTACCTTGGTGACTAATTCGAGGCTTGATTAAATCAAATGATTGATTTAATCTAGTACTTTTCATTTTAGGAAGGTACACTAACACTGTGGGAAAGTGTACTTACTACTAGATAAAAACGAGCCTAAGGGGTCACACACTTACTCGAGAGAGTCACTGCTTAAATAGATGTGATTATTCAATTTCGAGGAAAATAAGGAAATTGGAAAAGTGTAGTACTTTCCTAATATGGAATATAAATTAATTGAATGATTCAATTAATTTTACTTTTTTAATTAATTTTGTAGAATTAATTAAATTAATGGACCTAGTAGAGTCCAACCATTTTATTTAATTGTGATTTAATATTGCGAGCATGTCTTATATGATTGTAACACCGATCATGGATTTAGGTTTATTTTTTTTACCTTTATATTTTATGGGTTATCAAGTTTGAGGTTATTTACTATATTCTTAAAAATAATGTATGAGTTGTTTTAAGAATCGAAATAGAATAGTTCAAAATTGATAAAGTCAAAAGGCCCATAAATATTAAATAGGCTTAATTTATGCTTTTTGTGATGGCCCGTTGGCTCGGACCCTCTAGTAAAAATCCATGATCGAGTGACAGATTTATTTATTTAAATTCCATGAATATTTATATTGAAAGGCATGTTTATTAGTAGTATTTTTATACATGATCAATATAAAATAAAAATGCTATATAAATTGAATAATGTGCAAAGTGATACCAAAACTTTTGACAATTTAAATTCTCTCAAATAAATAATAACGAGTTAGAAAAGGATGTTTGACATCCTCACCCGCCACTAAGCTTTATAAATTTAAAATTACTATAAATGTGTAATGCTTCCCAACTATGGGGGTTATGCATTTAGAAATAATTTAAAATTTTATTAAGTGTATGAAATGCCTTAGTCGAAGCATATTTCACCCCATAAACCTGTTCGGTTGCAAGGTGAAATTCAAATGTTAGATTATAGGAGTTAGTGGGAATAAACTTGGATAGTTCATGATCTTAGAAATCGGTTAGGTTGCAGCTTGGTGAACTATGGGGCAAAGTATTGAAATGTTTATTGGATAAATTGATATTAGATATCACTTCAAATAGTTAATGGGCCAAAAATCGGTTAGGTTGCAACCAATTTAATTAATTGAGGATCTCAATACCCGCTGTGGAATCGATGCCAATGATGATTCCCAATTTTCACATGGGAATGTGGGATTCGAAAAATGCAGCGGGAGCCAAGTAAATTTTAAGCCCTTATTTTTTCTTGGTTTAGTCAAAACAAGTAACTAATTAATCTGGTTTATTTATGCAGTTGTCTCCTTATCTATCTCTCTCAAAAATGACAAACTCACTTTTAACATTACTCGAAAGAAATGTTCTAACCGGACTCAACTACATGGATTGGCTTGCAATCTTAAGGAATGTCCTAAGTGAGGAGTCAGTTCACTATGTGTTGGAAATCAATTGTCCTCCACTACCTAAGAGGGATGAGGACGAAAGAGTTCAACTAGCTTACATTAATTGGACATCTGACAATTATAAAGCTAGAGGATACATCCTAAGCTTAATGTGTAGTGAACTGCAAAGTTCTCATGAGACAATGAGCAAAGCGAGGGACATAATTCTTCATTTGGGGAAAATGTTTGGAGAGCACAGTAGGATAGTAAGATATTTCATATCGAGATATCTCTTCAGAGCAAGTATGAGAGAAAATGAGAATGTGGGAGACCATGTTCTCAAGATGCTTACCCTAATGGAAAGACTAAGGTCAATGCATTTCCATATGGATATTCATCTTAAAGTTGATCTCATCCTACAGTTGCTTCCTAACTCCTTCTACTACTTCGTCATGAACTTTGATATCAATGATATTGATTGTTCGTTAGCTGGGCTAAATAAAAAGCTTGAAATCGAACAAACTTGCATAAGGACAAGTAGGAAGAGGGATTTTTCTATCTATTTCACGAATGATTCATTTGATGATCAACGTAATGAAAAAAAGAATAAGCAAGAAGGAATATCCATAAGAACTCAAAAGAAATTAGAACACGGTTGTAAGAGCAAAAGGCCTAAGAAAACAGACAGATGACTGCAATGGAGTGAGTTTGGCCACTGGAAGAGGAACTGTCCTGTGTTAGGCAGAGGCGCAAAAGATATGGAACTCTTTGTTTTTGAAATTAACTGTTCTATGACCTTCTTTTCTACTTTGTGGATTCTGGATTCAGGGGCTAGTGCCATATTTGTTGTTTGGATCAGGATCTGCAGAGAAGTAGAAAGCTGGGCCGAGGAGAAGTGATGATCAAAGTAGGCAGCGGGGGAAGCATCGCGGCTATTAGGATTGGATCTACTTCTCTTTATTTGAATTTTGGACATTTATTGTTTTTAGACGATGTTTTAGTTTTGCCCAAGGGGCTTAAGAACATTGTTTCTATTCCTATCTTAGTTAAGATTGGATATATATTCCGTTTTTCTAAATTATATTGCGACATTTATTATGGAAATAAATTAGTTGGAAATGCTTCTTTAGTTAATGGTTTATATTATTTAAATGTCCGTAATTCATCTGATGTACATGTTGTAACTCGTAAACATGATAGGCAAGGAGCTAACCTAAGACTCAAGTGGCATCTTAGACTAGGCCAATGCCGAAGAGCACAAGATCCACAAAATGGAAAAAGATGGGCTTTTAAGCTCACTGGGGTCAGATCCTTATCCAACATGTGAATCATATCACTAAGGCAAGATAGCTAGATCGCCCTTCAGTGGGACTTTTGAAAGAGCTACCCAAGTTTTAGGGTTAGAGCATACTGACATCTGCAGACCAATTGGAGAAATGGCTCGTGGGGTTTTGAGAAGTTCACATTCTACGTTTATTCGCCCATTTTTATATAGGTGCTTTCGTCTAAGTTTAATGATTACAATACCACATTTTGCTTTGATTAGTTGTCATTTTATGCGTGTAGGGATTCGAGTTGAAAAGATCGATATTCAGGTGAAAAGGCCGAAGAAAAGACGCGGGTTAACAGAAGCTGGAATTCTGGACCGCTGTTCAGCTAGACCGCGGTCCAAGACTGCGGTTCAACTAGACCGCGGTATGACATGTGTCGGACTGCGATCCCGTCTGCTGTGACCTATTTTTTATGCGCCGTTTTTGAACTTGGAGTGTCACTTTTCAGCTACCAAAAGACAAAATTTCACTCTCCAAATCCCAAGGAAGCCATTGCTAGTCCCAAGGAAGCTTGAAGAGTCAATTTTCATCTTAAAAGTTTGGATTTACACTTTGTAATGGGGAGTAATTCAACTCTTCCTCTTAGATTAAGTATTTATACTATGTCTCTTAGAAGTGTTGGAGTACTTTGTATTTCAAGTATGAGCTAAGCATATTTTTTGATTGGGTTATGTGAATACCCTGTGATGTTTTGTGTTAGATGAATTCTTAATTTCCGGATTAATTTATATTCTTGTTACATGATTGATTTTAGTGTTTAATGCTTGCATATGAGTGGCCACCATGTGTTTGATTTAGTGCTTTGTCTTGAAACCGAGAGGAGATAGACATAGGTAGATCATAAAATCAATTTTCATAACGTAACAATTGACTAGAGATAGAATCGATTGCGTTGTGTGGCTTTTCGTGATAAGATGACCCGAGTGAATGTAGGATCTTCGTAAGCGAGGAATCCCATTGACCCTTATTGCATGTTAGTTAATTTAATCTTCACTATAGAGATATAGGAAGTTATTAACTAGTGTTAGGCTCATTATGTCAAGAGATTGAGTAATGAATATAGTAGGGGATTTCGCCATAACAAGAATGTCCTAATAATCCAGATAATTGAGAGTTCAACGAGCACAAAATAGAGCATAGTAGGAGCATAGCCCAATCATCTCTTCCAAATTGATATAAACTTTGTTTTTCATATAGTTAGTTTATCTTCATAGTTCAAGCATCTCTCATCTTATAATTTGATTTAGCGTAGAGTTAGGTAATATAGTAATTACAAGCATCAAATCAATTTTCCTTGTAGAGACGATATTCCAGGACTTAAACATCCATTATTACTACGCATGCCATCTAGTATACTTGCTAGGAACTATATTGCGTGTCAAGTTTTTGGCGCCGTTGCCGGGGACAATTGCGTTATTTGATATTGTAATTCACTTATCTTCTTAAGACAAAATTGTTTTTTTTTTTTTTAATTTAGTTCTTTTGATTCTATTGATAGGTGGATCTCTTTGAGTAGTGCATGACCCGCACGTCTCAAGGAGACTTTGAAGCTTTTGATCCGGAGATTGAACGAACTTTCAATAGAAGAAGAAGAGCACAAAAACAAATAGAGAATCATCTTGAGGATATGGAAGGGAACAATCAAAACAATCCCTTGCATGCCTGACCGGGTATCAACTTAGGGGACCCGGGGATTTAAACCGCCATTCAAGCTGTGGTTGCAGCTACTTAGCACAAAGGCAAGAACAAGCCCCTCGTCCTTAGCTGCCGGTGCTATTGTGCAACCCACGGTGCAAGCAAACAATTTCACGATTCCACCGGCGATACTTCAACTGATTTCTAATGAACAGTATCGGGGTGCAGTGGATGAGGCACTACACGCTCACATCACCAAGTTCCTTGGCTTTTTGAGCACATTTCGACAGAACGGAGTGACTGATGATGCTATTAGAATGAGACTCTTTCCTTTCTCATTGAAGGATAGAGCGAGAGCATGGCTTGACTCGTTTCCAACCGCATCCATTCATACGTTGGATCAATTAGTGGAGAAGTTTCTGAGTAAGTACTTTCCACCGGGGAAAACAGCCGCTATCAAGGTTGAAATACAAGGTTTTCGACAAATTGATGGGGAGTCAATTTATGAAGCACTTGAAAGATTCAAGGAACTCCTCCGAAAATGCCCTCACCATGGTTTTGCATTGTGGACTCAAGTGACTATATTTTATCAAGGCCTTGGACCGGCTGCGGGTGGTTCACTCATGAATCTACCACCACAAGCGGCTTGGGACATGATAGATAGCATGGCGAAAAATAACTGCCAATGGCCCACCGAAGAGTGATACTTCCCAAGAAGGCAAGTAGAGTTTATGAAGTAGAAGCTTCAACTTCATTGGCTAATCAAGTGGAGTTATTACATAAGAAGTTGGATGCTATGAATTTTTCAGTTAACCAAGTGCAAACAGTGTGTGAAAATTGTGGTGGAAGTCATCAACTTGCGGAGTGTCAACATGGAAATTCGTCCTATCAATCCGAATGTGTTGAAAATGCCAATTATGTGCATAACTCGGATAGGCCACAAAAGGACCCATTTTCAAAAAGGTATAATCCGGGATGGCGAAATCACCTAAACTTCTCATGGAGTAATAACAACAATGTGGTTAAGCAACCTCCCGGATTTCAAACACACGGTGATAGACCCCCATTTCAGAGACAAGGGGGTTTTCAACCCAACACATTTCCCAAGCAAGGAAGCTCCCAACCACAAGAGAAGAAACTGAGTTTTGAGGAATTAATGCTCCAATATATAAAGCAAAACGATGAGCGGAGCCACAACCTCGAAATTAACATGAGCAACATACAAACTCAATTGGGACAGTTGGCTAGTCAACTTTCGGGTAGAACACCGGGGACATTACCTAGTGATACTGAGAAAAACCTAAAGGAGCAAATTCAGGCCATCTCGTTGCGAAGTGGGAAAGAATTAGGTGCCGAAAAACCATGTGAACAAGAATCAGGACCGCGGTCCAGAAATTCAGATTCAAATGATCCGGAGTTAGACCGCGGTCCAAAAATGCAGAATCAAATGATTCGGAGTTAGACCGCGGTCCAGCTGCCTTTTTTGGATACTTCGGACTCTGCGATCCGGGAAACTCGTGTACCAGTGCAACCACGCCCACCCTTTCATCTTGCACTAAAAAGGGGGAATCTCGATGCTCAATTCCTTAAATTCATTGAAATGTTTAAACAATTGCGCATTAATATTCCTTTTGCAGATGCCATCCTTCAAACGCTAAGCTATGCTAAGTTTCTCAAGGAAATTCTTTCCAACAAACGCAAGCTTGAGGAACATGCAACTGTTGCACTCACAGAGGAATGTTCAGCAATACTTCAAAATAAGCTTCCCCGAAAGCTTAAGCCCCCAAGGAGTTTCTCGATCCCTTGTACGATTAGCTCTCTTACTTTCTCTAAGGTTCTTTGTGATTTAGGAGCAAGTATTAATCTACTCCAATTCTCACTTTTCAGGAAATTGGGGCTTGCAGAACCAAAGCCAACCACCGTTTCTCTCCAATTGGCTGATCGCTCCATTAAATACCCACGGGGAATAGTAGAAGACGTTTTAGTCAAGGTTGATAAGTTCATCTTTCCGGTGGACTTTATAGTTTTGGACATGGAAGAAGACGTAGAGATGCCACTTATATTGGGTCGCCCTTTCTTGAATACGGGTAAAGCTTTAATTGATGTTGCAAATGGTAAGCTCATACTAAGAGTAGGTGATGATCAGGTTACTTTTAACGTGTATTAAGCAATGAGGCACCCTTCCCCTATTCCCACTTGTTTTCAAATTGATGTTGTTGATCATGCCTCTGTTGAGTACTTTCAGCTTCACAATTGTGATAATCACCTAAGGACATGCTTAATTGGTCCTATGGGCGAAGAGGTCGACGTGGAACATTTGCAAGAAACATTGGCAAGCCTCGAAGCCAATCCACCTCATAAGAAGGGTTATCGACCAAGATTTGAGTCGTTAGATCGCCCATTAGCCACTCCACCAAAGCCGTCCATAGACGAGCCCCCGACACTCGAACTCAAACCTCTACCTTCTCATTTAAAATATGTTTTCCTTAACACTTCGGAAACCTTACCTGTGATTATTTCTTCATCTTTGACAGAAAGCATGGAAGAAAAACTTTTGCAGGTGTTGAGGAAGCACAAGAGGGCATTCGGGTGGAAAATTGCAGATATCAAGGGAATTAGTCCAGCTATTTGTATGCATAAGATCTTAATGGAGGACAATTACAAGACCACTATTCAACCTCAAAGGAGATTAAACCCGATGATGCAAGAGGTTGTGAAAAAGGAAGTGATCAAATTACTTGATTCAGGTATCATATATCCTATATCTGATAGTGCGTGGGTAAGCCCAACCCAGGTTGTGCCAAAGAAAGGAGGCATGACCGTCATCCCTAATGACAAAAACGAGTTAATCCCAACTCGTACCGTAACGGGTTGGCGTGTTTGCATTGACTATAGGAAATTGAATGATGCTACTAGAAAAGATCACTTTCCCCTCCCCTTCATTGACCAAATGCTAGAAAGGTTAGCGGGACATGAATTCTATTATTTCCTAGATGGCTATTCGGGCTATAACCAAATTGCTATTGCACCTGAGGATCAAGAAAAAACGACATTCACGTGTCCTTATGGTACATTTTCCTATAGACGGATGCCATTTGGGCTTTGTAATGCACCCGCCACCTTTCAACGTTGCATGATATCTATATTTCATGATATGATTGCAAATTTTATCGAAATATTCATAGACGACTTCTCTATTTTTGGATCTTCATTTGATGCTTGTTTGCATAATTTGTCATTGGTTTTACAAAGATGTGAAGATACTAATCTTGTTTTAAATTGGGAAAAGTGTCACTTTATGGTATAGGAGGGCATAGTTTTAGGACATCGTATCTCACAAAAGGGCATTGAAGTGGACCCCGCTAAGGTGGAAGTTATTGAGAAACTCCCTCCTCCCATATCTGTCAAAGGAGTGAGGAGTTTCTTGGGGCACGCCAGGTTTTATAGACGATTTATTAAGAATTTTTTCGATATTTCTAAACCTTTATCTAACCTGCTCATGAAAGATGTTCAATTTGATTTTAACACGTCATGTTTACAGGGATTTCACACTCTTCGAGAAAAGTTGGTCACAGCTCCCGTGATGGTGGCACCCGATTGGAGCCTCCCATTTGAGCTCATGTGCGATGCCAGCGACTTTGCAGTTGGTGCAGTCCTTAGTCAACGCAAGGACAAGGTATTTAGGACAATTTACTATGCTAGTAAAACGCTTAATGATGCACAACAGAATTATGCAACAACTGAAAAAGAGTTACTAGCTATAGTATTCGCTTTTGATAAGTTCCATTCATACCTTGTCATGAACAAAGTGATTGTTTACACTGACCATTCTGCTCTTAAGTACCTCCTCTCTAAAAAGGATGCCAAACCTAGGTTGATCCGGTGGATTCTGTTGCTACAAGAATATGACCTAGAGATTAGAGACAAAAAAGGGGTAGAAAACGTTGTCGCAGACCACCTTTTTAGAATTGAGGAATATCGGGTAGATACCTTAGATGAGACACCAATTTCAGAAGATTTTCCAGATGAACACCTGTATGCTATAGTTAACGGACCCCGTCCTTGGTATGCCAACTATGCAAATTATCTTGTCACACGGGAACTTCTCCCAGATCTTACTTATCATCAGAGGAAGAAATTCCTATCTGAAGTTAAGCATTATCTGTGGGATGATCCTTTCCTGTTTAAGGTGTGTGCAGATCGTATTATCAGGAGGTGTGTTCCATTTAAGGAAACATTGTCTATTTTAAGTCACTGTCATGATGGCCTCGTTGGTGGCCACTTCGAACCCACTAAGACCGCTCTCAAAGTGCTACAGTCAGGTTTTTTCTGGCCTACTTTATTTAAAGACAGTCATGCCGTTGTTGCATCATGTGATAAATGCCAATGTGTTGGTAATATTTCTCGAAAGCATGAGATGCCTTTAAATAATATGCTAGAATGTGAGCTTTTTGATGTATGGGGAATTGATTTTATGGGCCCGTTCCCTAGTTCTCATTCCCATAAATACATACTTGTAGCAGTTGACTATCTGTCTAAGTGGGTCGAAGCGGAAGCCCTGCAAACTAATGATGCTCGGGTAGTGATAAGATTTCTGAAGAAGCATATTTTTACTCGTTTTGGCACTCCCTGAGCAATCATTAGCGATGGTGGCACCCACTTTCGAAACAAACAATTTGACGCTCTTTTAACTAAATATGGTGTCACTCACAAGGTCTCTACGCCCTATCACCCTCAAACGAGTGGCCAAGTTGAAGTGTCGAATAGAGAACTTAAAGGCATCCTAGAGAAAACTGTTAGTTCATCTAGGAAGGATTGGTCGCTTAAGTTGGATGATGCCCTTTGGGCCTATCGAACCGCGTTTAAGACCCCTATAGGCATGTCACCTTACCGTCTTGTTTTCGGGAAAGCATGTCACCTCCCCGTTGAGCTTGAGCATAGGGCGTATTGGGCTATTAAAATGCTTAACTTTGATATGCAAGTTGTAGGTAAAAACAGGTTGCTACAACTCAACGAGCTTGATGAATTTCGACATGAGGCATATGAGAATGCTAAGTTGTATGAGGAGAGGACCAAGAGATGGCATGACCAACGTATTACTCCTCGGGAATTTAAAATTGGGGATGTGGTGCTCTTGTACAATTCTCGCCTTTGACTTTTTCCCAGAAAACTCCGCTCAAAGTGTTCGGGGCCCTTCACTATCACTAAGGTTTTCCCATCCGGAGCCATTGAGATTCATGACGAGGTGAAGGGCGCTTTCACTGTAAATGGGCACCGGTTGAAGCATTATTATCATCAAGGATGGAGCAAGGACACGCAAACCATCTTGCTCAATGATCCTTCCCCGTGACCCATGCTTGAAAAGTCAAGCTAATGACTATAAACAAGCGCTTCGTGGGAGGCAACCCACGTTTTACGTGCTTTCTTTCGTTTTAGTTGTGTTTTCTTGTCATTTTATCTTCTTTAGCTGAATTATTCTCCATTTTCTCGTTTCAGGAAATTACATATTCAAGGCACTTGCTCTTACACACTCAAATGCTCCACTTTTCCACATTCCAGGTATTGGACCGCGGTCTAGGAAGTCCAAGACCACGGTCCAGAATTTCAGAACCAAGTTTTTTTTTTTTAAAAAAAAAGAAAAGAAAAAAAGGGAGCGCACCAGACTGCGGTCCAAATTTTCAGCATTATCTCCCATTGGAGTCAGACCGTGGTCCTAGACAGTGGTCCCAACGCGGACATTGACCCAAAAATAGGGCCAAATCGTGCTTCTTTATTCATTTCCCTCTCCCCAACTCTTCTTCTTCTTCATTTCTCTCTCAAACTCCACACCCAAATCCTTCAAATTTCACCATAACTCTTCCAAATCTTTCCTACCCATCACATTCACGGCCTTTCTCTTTCTTTTGCACCGATTAATTTTCGATTTTTAGGTGTTTTGATGTGTTTTTGGGTAAAGTTTGTACTTTGGCTGATTTTTGGTTAAATTCCTTCATTTGGGGTAAAACTCGTTAAAGTTGCTAAGCTTTGGGGTTGTTCGTCAAATTTTCAAGGGTCTCTTTGTCAAATTTCAGAAATTCGGGGATGTTTGTAAATTTTCAGAATAGCAAAGGCATTTCCGCGTATTAGAGGCTATTCTCGGTTGGTAAGGATTGTGCTTTTCGTATATTTTTCATATCCTCGTGTGCCTTGCCGGCCTTATTATACGTGATTGTCATTGTTGCTATTTTGGGATTCATATTATTGATTCTTGATTGTTGAGGAGCATTATGGGGTGTTAAATCGGCGTGTTGATTGATGTTTGGTTAAGAGTGACTTGTGGTGGAGTTGTGTGTCTTTAGTATTATTACTCGTGTGGTTTGGTGGTATTTGTTTTGGGCTTGAGTTGAGTTAGGGTCGCTTTGAATATGGCTTCGAAGCGAAAAAATGGTGAGGGTTCTTCCTCTCACGCTCCGCCTTCACCACACGAGTCTGAGGAGGAGGAGTGTCCATGTTATGACGAGCATAGATTCGTGAGCCTTGTGGCCTTCCACTGTTATGATACCCACCTCACAAAGAACTCAATACCCGAGCGAGGTATCAATGTCACAAACAGATTTCAAGGCATTCTCGACCAAATCCACGGCCGAGGTTGGGAAAAATTTGTGGCCACACCTAAACCTGCTGTTCTATCAGTGGTTCGTGAGTTTTATGCTAACGCCAGTGTGACTTCTGTAGCACGAACCAAGAAGGTTAAGGTGCGGGGTAAGTGGGTAAGGTTTGACGAGGTGACCATTAGAGCACTATTCGACACTGAACAAATGATGCATGAGTGCTTCCCATTTGCCAATCCGGATTGGGATACTATTATTGAATATATTTATTATCCTCGGTCTTCTTGGAGCACGACTCGAGGCCTTCCGCTTAAGTTTCCTCGCTCTTTTCTCACACCCCAGGCAAAATTGTGGAACCTTTTCATCTGCGCCCGTATTTTTTCCACCACCTCGGTTAATATGGTTTTGAAGAACCGGGCGGCTCTTATCTACGCCATTATGAGTGGTTTCTATGTGGACGTGGGTCAATTATTGGAAGCTTCACTGTTGGAAGCCATTGCTAAATGCTCTTCACAAAACCTAGCTCACCCACATTTGATCACCGCTCTCGCTGTAAAGGCCGGTGTAGAGATTCTCCCTTCTGAGGCCACCACAAGGCCCATGGGAGCCTTGACTGATTCAAGTATTGCAGAGAAAAATGCCCCACTCGCGGCAGATGAGGATGTCGACATTGATGATGTGCCTCCTGACATGCCAGCTCCCGCTGGCCCTAGTAGAGCCCCTCGTTCTCAGACTTCGAGGCATGGCCATCTCGAGGCACAACTTTAGGCTTTGCAGTCATCGGTGCATGATGGATTTGATGAGGTGCGCCAGGCCTTGCAGCAGATCAGTAGTCAGATGCACCGGGCTGAGAGGCGCCAGAGACGCCTTTAGAATTATCAAGTCCAAAGTTTTGCTCACCTTCACGCAAGACCGAGCGCTCCACTTCCTCCCCCTGCTTGGGATTCTCCTCCCGATGACGAGGATTGATCTCTCCGAATTCCACCCCGACCCTCCAGCCCCTTAGTTTCTCACTGTGAATCTAAACACAAGAATGTTATCTTTCAGGACAATATTCATGTGTTTTCCTTCTCGGTGTTGTTCTATTTTTAGTTTGTGATTTCTATGAAACGTTGTATGTTGGATAATTCAGCTTTTATTTCCCTTTTCCTGCTTTGTTTTTTCTGTTTTTCTTTCTCGTGTATTTCAAGTATTATGATGATTTCTTTGGCTCGTCTTGTGTTTCTATTGTCACAGATGGCTCCGCTTTTCTATTGCACCCGTCGCCGTCTTGCACTTTCTTTGTTTGGACGTCATTTCGTTTCCGATATCAGGGATGTCTTTCTATCCCTTAGTCTGCTTGTATATGTTCACTCATTGGGGACAATGTTCTACTTTAAGTTGGGGGGCAGGTCAGACGTCCCAAAAATTTCAGACGTCAAATTTATCTTTGATATGGCAATTTGGTGTAATTTGTATTCATTTGTTAGATTGCATACTTGAATTGGGACTAAAAATACAAATTTTGACAATCAATGATTAGGTGTTGGCTCGAAAAGCTTTGTTGAGGTTTACAATTGCTATTTGTTATAACTTTGCTTGGAGCATGATTTGTTTGAGTGTCTCCACTTTATCCAAGATGAAATCCTATGTCTATGTTCAACATATTATAGTTTATGCTTGAAAGCCTTTTTAACCATGCTTATGTGAACTTTTGAGGATGTAAAGCATTGAACTTTCAACTTTGTCGATTTTTAAGTGTGTTTTGAATGTGTGAAGTCATGAAATGATTTAGGCCATTCTTCATTGTCTCTAACCTTACAATTGGCCCTCACTATATAACATAATCTCTAGACCTTATTTTGAGCCTTATTGATAAGAATGGAGTGTGCTAAGCACACTAAAAACCACCATTCGCCTTTCTTTCATAAGCCACATCAACCACCCTCTATCCTAAAAGAAAAACAAAGTCTATTTCCCATTTAAGAGAGCATAAACATCATATCATTCGGCTTTTAATTGGGTATTCTTTTGTTTTGGATATCTCAAAAGTAAGAGGTGTGTTCATTCTTGAAGAATGTTGAGAAAATTAAGGTTTAGATTTTATGTGATATAATGGGACGAAAAGAAAGTTTGACAGTCGGCTAAATAGTCAAGAGAGTGTGTTCAAAAAAAAAAATTATGAGCTCTCGACTAGGCTTTGAATTGAGTTTCAACGAAAATTATTTGGCTTGGGAATCAATTTTCAACCCTAGCATAAAAAGAAACAAGTTTTGGGGTTGTGAGCTTAAAAGGGAAAAAGAAATCACTAAGTGATGGTGGCGAGATGTAGAGATTTATTTGGTTGACAAGTGAGTGTTTAGCTCAATGACGTTGAGTTACGTGCTCTCTTAAATTTAGTCATTTTATCCATATTTTCCCGTCCAAGCCATTATCTAGCCTTACGTTACAAGCCGAAAAGACCTTTTGATTGTAACTTTCACATTTCATACACACCGATAGGTTAACGAGTATGAAGTGTTTTAATGTCTTTGCTATCTAATAAGTTTGCATAATCTTGTTTAAAGTGCGCCCTTGACATGAAAATGGATATGGAGTTCATGATGTAGAGATGGAGTCGAAGATGTTTTGGAGTCTTTCAAATTGTTGATTGTTCTAGGTAACGTATAACGTCTCATGTTTATCCTCCGAGGGTTACATACTTGCCCTCGTGTGTAAGATTGCAATTATTTGTGCCTTCATATGCATATTTGATTTTTAAGCCATGAAAATTTTGGAGATCCCAAATTCAAGTTGTAAAATTTGAACTAATGAATACTTGTTCGCCATTTATTGATCGAGACGATCTAAGCCTAGTTGGGGGTAGTTGATAAGTTCATATTTTACGTTTATTCACCCCTTTTTATATAGGTTCTTTCATCTAAGTTTAATGATTACAATCCCACATTTTGCTTTGATTAGTTGTCATTTTATGTGTGTAGGGATTTGAATTGAAAAGATCGATATTCAGGTGAAAAGGCCGAAGAAAAGACGCGGGTTAATAGAAGCTGGAATTCTGGACTGCGGTCGAAGACCGCGGTTCAGCTAGACCGCGGTCCAAGACTGCGGTTCAACTAGACCGCGGTCTGACACGTGTAGGACCGCGGTCCCGTCTGCTGTGACCTATTTTTTATGCGCCATTTTTGGACTTGGAGTGTCACTTTTTAGCTACCAAAAGACATAATTTCACTCTCCAAATCCCAAGGAAGCTATTGCTAGTCCCAAGAAAGCTTGAAGAGTCAATTTTCATCTTAAAGGCTTGGATTTACACTTTGTAATAGGGAGTAATTCAACTCTTCCTCTTAGATTAAGTATTTATACTATGTCTCTTAGAAGTGTTGGAGTACTTTGTGTTTTAAGTATGAGCTAAGCATATTTTTTGATTGGGTTATGTGAATACCCTGTGATGTTTTGTGTTAGATGAATTCTTAATTTCCGGATTAATTTATATGCTTGTTACATGATTGACTTTAGTGTTTAATGCTTGCATAAGAGTGGCCACCATGTGTTTGATTTAGTGCTTTGTCTTGAAACCGAGAGGAGATAGACATAAGTAGATCATAAAATCAATTTTCATAATGTAACAATTGACTAGAGATAGAATTGATTGCGTTGTGTGGCTTTTCGTGATAAGATGACCCGAGTGAATGTAGGATCTTTGTAAGCGAGGAATCCCATTGACCTTTATTGCATGTTAGTTAATTTAATCTTCACTATAGAGATATAGGAAGTTATTAACTAGTGTTAGGCTCATTATGTCAAGAGATTGAGTAATGAATAGTAGGGGATTTCGCCATAACAAGAATGTCCTAATAATCCGGATAATTGAGAGTTCAACGAGCACAAAATAGAGCATAGTAGGAGCATAGCCCAATCATCTCTTCCAAATTGATATAAACCTTATTTTTCATATAGTTAGTTTATCTTCATAGTTCAAGCATCTCTCATCTTATAATTTGATTTAGCTTAGAGTTAGGTAATATAGTAATTACGAGCATCAAATCAATTGTGTTTGTGGAGACGATATTCCCGGACTTAAACATCCATTATTACTACGCATGCGATCTAGTATACTTGCTAGGAACTATTTTGCGTGTCAAGTTTTTTTTTATCCAACATGTGAATCATGTCTCTGAGGCAAGATGGCTAGATCGCCCTTCAGTGGGACTTTTAAAAGAGCTACCCAAGTCTTAGGGTTAGAGCATACTGACATCTGCAGACCAATTGGAGAAATGGCTCATGGGGTTTTCTACTATCCATCACTTTCACAGACGGTCATTCAAGATATGGTCTAGTGTATCTGATGAAGCAAAAGTCTGAATCCTTTAAAAGGATTGAAAGAGATCAAAGCCTTAGTAGAAAATCAAACTGGGCAAAATATAAAAACTCTACGATTGAATCATGGAGGAGAATATATGAGTACCGAGTTTGATGAATTCCTTAGACAACAAGGAATAATGTTACAACTAACACCACCAACAACTCCTCAACTAAATGGAGTAGCCGAGTGAAGGAACTGAACACTATTGGACATAGTTCGTTCCATGCTTAGTTACACTGATTTACCAATTTCGTTGTGGAGACATGCTCTCCTAACTGCTGCTTATATATTAGACAGATTTCCCTCCAAATCCATTTCTAAAACTCCGCATGAAATGGGGAGTAATAGGACATCTTAACCACATTATGATTTGAGGATGTCCCGCTTATATCAAAAAGACTAAAGTGGAGAAATTGGAGACAAGATCCCTCATGAAACATTTCATTGGTTATCTTGAAGATTCCATGGAATTCTTCTTTTACCTGCATGACTATCAGAGAATCATAGTGGCCATACAAGCTCACTTCCTCGAAGATGAGTTCATCTTGGAAGGGGCCAAAGGTAGGAAAATTGTTCTAGAAGAACAAAATGAAACTTCCTCCAAGAAATCTGTCCAAGAACTAAGACCTGAACCAATAAGAGCACAACCACCACGTACATTTGGTACAATACCACATGAACCTGAGAGGTATGGGTATTTACTGCAGGGGGAGCCAGAGCTTCACACTGTAGTACAATAAGGTCATGAAGATGATCCTTGTACCTATGATCAAGCGATGGTGGATGTCGACGCTTCAAGATGGCGAGAAGCCATGGAAACAGAGATGGACTCTATGCAATCAAACCAAGTCTGGACTTTGGTAGATCATCCTGAAGGTATCAAACTTATAGGATGTAAGTGGATCTACAAAAGAAAGATAGGTAGCAATGGCAAGGTTGACACCTTTAAAGCCATACTAGTAGCGAAAGAGTATAGTCAAAGAGAAGGAATTAACGATCAAGAAACCTTTTCACCCATGGCCATGATAAAGTCCACCCGAATACTGTTATTCATAGCTGTATACTTAGATTATGTATGGCAAATGGATGTCAAAACGGCTTTCTTGAATGGATTCCTAGAGGAGGATATCTTATGGAACAACCAAAGGGTTTTGTATCTGAGACCGATATCCATAAATTATGTAAACTTGAGAGGTCTATTTACGGTCTCAAGCAAGCATCTAGAAGCTGGAATCTTCATTCTGATGAAGTAGTTAAGGGATATGGCTACATTAAGAACGAAGAGGAACCCTGTGTCTACAAGAAGACTAGTGGGAGCAAACTCTCATTCTTAGTACTATATGTGGATGGCATTCTAATTATAGGAAATGACGTAGGAATGCTCACCACAGTCAAGAAGTGGCTTTTGAGTATGTTTTCCATGAAGGACTTGGGAAAAGCGACATACATTCTAGGAATTTCTATCTACAGAGATAGAAGGAATAGAATGATAGGTATCTCCCAAGCCCTTTACTTAGAAAAGGTCCTAAAGAGGTTTAGGATGAACAATTCTAAGAAAGAGTTTCTTCCAATGAGACATGGAATACAAGAGATGAGTAATGTACGCTATACTTCTGTAGTTGGTAGCATGATGTATGCATTGCTGTGTACTAGACCCGACATTGCCTATGATGTAAGAGTGGCGAGTCGATTTCAAGCATACCTGGGAAATGAACATTGGATAGCTGTGAAGAATATCCTAAAGTATCTTAAAAGAACTAAGGATATGATTCTCATCTATGGAAGTGGAGACCTGAAGATGGAAGGTTATTCTGATTCATACTTTCAGTTTGATGTTGATGACTGAAAATCAACTTCAGGGTTTGTTTTACTCTCAATGCTGGAGTGGTGTCTTGAAAAAGTTTCAAGAAAAGCACAACCGCTGATTCAACCACTGAAGTGGAGTATGTAGCAGCCTAAAAAACAGCCAAAGAAGCTGTTTGGATAAGAAAGTTTCTTGGAGAACTTGAATCGGTCCCTAGTGCTCAGCTCCCGTTACCACTTTATTGTGATAACAATGGAGCAATAGCGCAAGCAAAGGAACCGAGGTCTCATAACAAGTCCAAACACATTGAGAAAAGATTTCACATCATCAGAGAGATCGTTGGCAGAGGAGAGATAACAGTGCAGAAAATTGCCTCAGCTGACAATGTAGACCCGTTCACCAAGCTACTACCTCAGGCTGTTTTGGACTGACACCTGGAAAGGATAGGTATAAGAAACCGCAATGAGTGGTATTAAGTGCAAGTGGGAGATTGTTAGGATTATGCACTCAGATGCCATTGAGGATAGAATATGTAGGGCATCTATCTTGTATTGAACTTAATTATTATTAATAAAAGGCATTACTTAGTTTTTCACTTAATTCTTATCCGCATCTATAAGTTGTGTAAAAATGCTTTGCCATTATTTTTAGAGCGATCCCTCTACTTCCTATGGGGTAGGAAGAATGGCACTAGAGAGATCGACCTTGATTACTAAAACTAGTTCGCAAGTTATATGAAGTCTTTAATGAGCAAATAAAGACTTCGAATACTTGTACAATCTTAGCTCTGTCATGGGAGTGCCTGTCTAGTATCATGGGATGGTAGGAGATTGAGATTGTAGGCACATCAGTGGAACTGATGTGCTTGAACACGACTCACATTGGTTTTGTCACATGGGTTTTCACCTGTGACTGTCAATGACAGAACTGATTATGCGTAATAGGTATATGTGAATCTTTGACCCTAAGTATCAGGTTGAAGATGGACTTGTGACGTCAAGTCTTTCACTAGAGTAGTTAGGCCTAATTCACCCTTTGGTGGGGTCGACCTCGAAATGCGGACTTGATGGGCAAGTGGTAGGCTTAACAGATATCTAATATGGGATTTGTTCTCTCATAAGTGAATGAGAATGTACCATGTGTGATTATAGATAAATAGAGATCAAAGTCTTTGGCCAAAGCAAAAAAGACGATTGTTCTAGGCACTAAATCGATCTCAATGATCTCTTATTATTATAATTATTACATATGGTCAAGTCCAATGAGTTTGACATAACCATGACTCTCATTTGACCGAAGAACGTGAACAAAGGGTTTATACATATACGGTATTTACGATTGGAAGGTTGCAGAATGATCCTATCATTCGTTTTCGTTTGGGTTACGAAGTGGGCCACGTGACTGGCTAAGTGTTACCCACTTTCTTTGTTTTCCTCTCATTGGCAAACTAAACAAACCTAAAGAGTCGCTCTAAAGGATTGACAAAGAAAAATGAAAATGAAATTTCTATTTTTCTTCTAGGAGTTTTAATTTATTGGATAAATTAAATAAATGATTATTCATTAGATGAAATAATTAATTATAAGGATAAGATTAATTATTAATTAATTTTCTAGCGAAATATATTAATGAATTAATTTATATAATTAATTTGGTTATTTAATTAGTTAATTTATTTATTTAATATAATAAATTATTAATTGAATAAGAAATTAATTAAAACAAAACAAATCTGGGGGCTAAATAAGCGACCAAATAGACGCATATTAGGCCTCAAAGTGGCGCCCAAGTGATGCTTTGATTTAGGGCTCTTTTGTTTTGACTTGTTCAAAAAGTTATGAGGTATATAAGGACACTTTGACTTTAAACAAGATGAACTCTCATACCTCCTAGAAAGAAAGAAGAAAATATTCCTCCTCTCTCTAATACTCTAGCCGTCACCACTTTTGAGAAGAAGTGAAAATTTTCATTTGTTGATCCGCGCGTGATAATGTGGAGACGGCGTAATTTCGTTGTTCAGATCAAGGTCAAAATTTGAAGATTTGGAAGCTTCAAGTTTCGAGTATTTGGAGGAAAAAAAGTTCTCCATCAAATTCGTTCTAACGAGTAAGTTTTATTCGTTAATTAATTGTTCATTTTGAATATGCGATCAATGAATTTAACTTTGGGTTTTAAAATGATTTTTTTTTGAAACTCTTTCACACAGTCAAAACCCAAAAATGCACGAAAAAGAGAGAAAAATGAGTTGAAAATAAGGACATAGTCATTATTTTCTTAGAAAAATTGCTTAAATGTTTCTTTTTTACTTGCCGTATTCCTTCACTCGGACATCGAAATGAGTCTATTTTTATGCGGTTACAAAGTTTATATGAAAATCTACAATTTGTATATTCAAGTTGAAACCTAAAAATGCACGAAAAAGAGAGAAAAATGAGCCGATAACAAGGGAAAAATCATTATTTTCTTAAAAAAAATTGCTCTAATATTGCTTTGTCGTATTTATTCACCCTGGCATCGAAATTAGCCCATTTTTGTGGGATTACAATTACAAAGTCTATATGAAAATTAACAATTTATATGTTCAAATCGGAACACAAAAATACACGAAAAACGAAAAAAATGAGCTGAAAATTAAAAAAATTATTATTTAATCAAAAAAGGGATTTCTCATTCTGGTCTCAGCGAGAGTAGAATGTGTTTAATTAAAAAGAAATCAATTTTCTCATTCCGTTTCTGGTGATTCCGCTATAACTGAGGGCCGATTTTGCTAGTTTTTTAAGGCTTAATAAAATTTGTATTATTTTAATAATAATTATTTATTTTTAGGAAAAATTTCATTTTTGGTCCCCCAGTTTTACTAGAAATCCGATTTTGGTCTCTCAGTTACATCTCTCATCAAATTTGGTCCCTCAGATATAACTTTTTAATCAAATTTGGTCACTCCGGCAACTTTTGGGGTTAATTGAAATATCAAAAATTGCATTTTGCATCCCAAAAACATAAATTATGATAATTTTCACCCCAAAAAAGAATAACTAACGAATATCACTCTTTTATTATATTTTTAATTATGATATATTTACATATTTTTTAATTATGATATATTTACATATTTTTTAATTTTGCATGAGATAAAACATGTTAAGATATATTATAAATTTGTTTGTGTGTATATATATATATATATATATATATCATAAAATTACACATCCTGTTCGATTTCACAATGGAGAGAACAAAACCCCATTTTTGTTCATTATTGCATGTCTTTGCCCAACAAAGCCCATTTGTTTCTTTTCAATATCAAACTCTCCAATCCTCATACACTGACTTTGTGTGTTTACGTGTGTGAAACAAAATAGAAGAGTTCGAGAGAGAGAATAAGCGGGAAGGGTAATTAATTAAGTAATAAGAGAAAAAATCTAGAAGTTAGGTTGTACATATAAATGTGTATATATATATATATGTGTGTGCATGTATATATCGAGTAGAGAGAGACAGAGAGCTATTCTAGTGCCGGTTGTTCTTATATCTTGAAGTAAAACTTGGACACAGAGAGAGACAGTTTGTGTAAAAAGTGAGCAATTTTTTTAAAAATTTGTATGTGCGTGTTGAATATATCAAAGAGTCCAAATCAATGTTATATTAATATGTTATATATTTTATTATTGATGTGTTGTAAATTAAATCATTTGGTTTTTAACGTCGAGTTTGTACAATAATTTTTCAACAAATTTTGTAACTTGAGAAAGAGTCTAATTCCAAATTTTCTAATAAGAATTAATAAAAGTAAATTTTACACAGCTTTATATATGAAAATTATCTGGATTGAAATGAACCAGCAAATTTATTTTCCAAAACATAAGCTTTAATTTTAGTTTCATATGTATATGTGCTCATGATTGATATAAATTTATACATTTGATATGTATAAATTTAACAATGTGTGTAATTTTATGGTATTCAAATACATTTATAATAAATCTTAACATGTCTTATTTCATGCATAATTAAAAAATATGTAAATATATCATAATTAAAAATATGATAAAAGGGTGAAATTCATTAGTTATCTTTTTTGGGGTAAAAATTATCATAATTTATATTTT
The DNA here is from genome assembly GCA_019426215.1 of Buddleja alternifolia. Lineage (NCBI taxonomy): Eukaryota > Viridiplantae > Streptophyta > Magnoliopsida > Lamiales > Scrophulariaceae > Buddleja > Buddleja alternifolia. The sequence goes on along the minus strand of CM033399.1, from coordinate 5,777,065 downwards.
TGGGGTACAAAATATAATTTTTGATATTTCAATTGACCCCAAAGGTTGTCTGAGGACCAAAATTAATTAAAAAGTGATAAGTGAGGGACCAAGGTTGATGAGAGATGTAACTGAGAGATCAAAATCGAATTTCTTGTAAAAATGGGGGACCAAAAATGAAATTTTCCCTTATTTTTATATTTTATATATATATATATATTTAATCTTCCTGATATATAATTACTACTTAATTTTTATATTATTTAATTAATTTATATTATTATTTATTTTCGCAGTATAAATACCAAATCAACTCATTTCACTGTGTTGAAATAAGTGCACATTTCTGGATAAATCTAGAACATAAATTTTCTAGAATAAGATTACCTAGTTAGTTCTAGAATATTCTAGAAGATTCTAGAATGTTCTAGAATACTCTAGAATAATGTAGAAACTAGTAGAAAACTCCGGAATAATCTAGAATCTTGTAGAAGGTCGTAGAATGTTGTAGAACTGTGTAGAATGTTCTAGAAGATAGAAGAAGCCTCTAGAATTATCTAGATGTGTATATAGAAGTATCTAGAAACTACAAGTCTCTAGAAAGTGGTCATGCACACCTATAAATATGAGGTGGTGTAGTATGTAACACAACAACAATAACAACTAGAGATCTTTCAATACAAAATCCTTTTCCAACTAGTCTCTCTACATCTTCCTAGTTTCCAACTATTCCAACTTCCAACCATCTACAAACTATTCTAATATTCACTCACACAACTAATAAGTCATCTTCAAATACACACACTCACTATTCAATCACACTACACACTGCTCCTCCTTTTCTTCTTCTTACTACTGAAATTAGGGTTCATACCATAGAGTATTCTGTAATTGGAGTAATATATCCTTATGGTTATGGAGAGATTTAGGAAACACCCTTTTGTGGTTATGGAGAGATTTAGGGATAGAGGAGGAGGGTTTTGGGCTTTAAAATCTAGCAGAGAGGAGGGATACGAACCCGGATAATTAACCGTTTTTTAAAATTTCTGATCAAATAAGCGATCAAAAAAAGAAAGAAAAAATTCTCGCTAGTTTCTGCCATAAAACATAAAAACTCAAGCCTTGCATCCTATACCCTAAGGCTTTGTTTGGTTCAAGGATTTTGGTGAAGAAAGAAAAAGAAAAACTTCTTATTTTTCAGCATTTTTCTCAAAGAAATTGGCACAAAATTTTCTCTCCCATTTTCTTTTCCTTTTCCTTTACTCTCTGCCTTCTTTTTCCTTTCGCCGCATCGCCGCCACCACTGCACCACAGCGCCGCTGTACTTCCTGTACGCCGCGTCTCCCACTCACTGCCGCGCCTAGCGACTCCGGTGTCCCTCTCTCTGCCAAAATCCCACCTTCTTCAGCCTTGGTTTCCCCTCCACGCACAGCTCTCTCTCTCTCCCTCGCTGTCGGCTGTTTTTCCTCTCACGGTAAGAAGTTATTATTCCTGCAGATTTTTATTTTTCAATTTCTTGCGTTCTTGTATTTGTATTGCGACCTAATAATGCAAACCGATGCAACTCAAACCAACCCCACCGATACAACCCTTCCCCCACCCGAAACCCTTCCTCCACCCGAACCCCAGCGTCCACCTCGTGAAGAAAAAGGGTGGGGAGATGGGGAATTTTCAGAAATATTAATAAGGGATTGTGGAGTGGAATTGGTGGATGTGGAACCTTTTTCAGGATTACCAGTTAAACCTTCGCCCAAGACAGATTTATTTTTTTTGTAAGTTTTGCCTGAAAGAACGTTCTTCAATGAGCATGACTTCTTGCCGTTTAATGTCCTCCTGAATGTCTTTGCTGAGAATACTTTTCATTTCAATTTGTGTGTGTTCGAATTAGTATCTATCAGCCTTACTTTCCCTGTTTTGTCCCCAACTTGAATTAGATTTGGAAATTTTCAAAAATCTGCTATTTTTCCCATCAGAACCAACGTCCGAACGTGAAGTACCCAACGTCCGTACGTTGGATGCAGTAGCACTTTCATTCTGCGCAGCGATATGGTTTCCTTCATAACGTTTTCCTACGATCTCCGATTTAGGTGATTCAAGTTTCCATGTAAATCTAAGACAGAGCTCTACAACTTTGTAGAAGAAACATTTGTCAAATTCCGCCTCTAAATGCTCTAAAATTATGCATTTCCGTCCAGTTTTCCTCAATTGCAATGATTTTCCACCTTTACTCAATAAGCACACAAATTACAAGCATATATGACATAAATCATGCAAAAACCAATGTAAATAACATAAATATGAGGCTTTAAAACATGTAAATCTCACACCTATCAGTCCCCCTGATGAAGCAGACGTGTCTGCAGCTGAATTGTTGGTGAGAATCAAATCAGCTGGTAGGTTAGAACTTAGACCACCTCTTGGCCCTGCTACTGCTGCAGACCTTTATGAAGCAGATTTGTTTCTAAATGTCAACTCAAGTGGTGATTCTAAACCACCTGGTATACCTGGTTCTGTTAATGAAGCACCCCCTGAGGATGGCCCCCCTGATGCACCTGGTATACCTGGTTCTGTTGATGAAGCACCCCCTGAGGATGGCCCCCCTGATGCACCTGGTATACCTGGTTCTGTTGATGAAGCACCCCCTGTGGATGGCCCCCCTGATGCACCTGGTATACCTGGTTCTGTTGATGAAGCACCCCCTGAGGATGGCTCCCCTGATGCAGAAGCCGCAACCCTTTTTGCAGTCCTTGAAAAGCTCGAAGAGGTACCCCCCTTTCTGAGAAATCTCTACATGATTGTGGATGACCGAAGAATCGACAACATGATATCTTGGAGGGATACTGAAGCTTCGTTTGTGATATGGAACACAGAGCAATTGATTGAAAAAGTTGTGGTTAAGAAATCATGGCCCTCCTTTAGATCTCAACTAAACCAATATGTAAGTATATTGCGGTCCTTTTGTTTTATTTTTTGTATTAGACCTTTTTTTTCAATGTTTGTGATTTACCGGGGTTCATTAGGAATTGTGATGAGAATTTAATTGAATATTCAAATCCTGCCTTCATAAGAGGTGATGTGGAACTTCTTAAGAATATTGTTTCGAAAAGAAAGTCAAAAAGCCTTGGTAAAGCAGCCCTTGAGGAAGGGCCCCCTGTTGAAGGACCCTATAAAGACCAGGCGCAAATTATCAGGGAGCTACTAGAACATAACAAGAGACTACAAGAGGAGGTTGTTTGGCTAAGAAAGGAGGTGGATGTGCTGAATGAGAGGCTGCGATTAGGTGAGAGTACGTTTAAGCTCTCTTAATGCCTCAGCTCCCTTAATGCCTTGTCGATAATTTTGAGACAGGACGGAGTATGATTTAGAAAGCATTCACACTCGACAAGTTTAAACTGCCTTGTCATCACTTATCTTCAATATGAAGCCTTTCACCAGTTGGTGTGAAATTAAGGTTTATTTAACTAAGCAGACTGGCAAGGTTCTTTCACAATTAGTAGTGTGCATATTTGTTCATTCCCATGGACATACAACATTCATATTTTTGCTAATATATTTTAAGATTTATGAATGCACGGCTTGTGACATTGAGATATTATTTATTTGACTGACGTACTTTGTTTCTTTCGACAATATCAGATGAAGATAAAGGAATGGTGGTTGTACATGAAGTTGGATGCAAACTTTATGTAAAGGTAAGTACTTATTAGAAGTTAACTTTCTGATAGAGATTATATCCCTATTTTGGGTAAGAACTGACTTCTTGTTCAATTCATAGGATTCTTAAGAATGCAATTCTCTTATTTGCAGCAAAATTTTATCTTGATTTGATTTAAATTATGTCAAGAACCTGAAGTTAATAATCTCAAGATGAGTACAACATTGCCTGCGTTTTTTTTTTTTGGAGAGGTAGCTCTGAACTTGATTAGTAGACTGCAAATGTAGAGGCAACATTTCTTTTTCTTCATTTTTTTATATTTAAAGTGTCCAAAACTGGTGAAACATCCAAGCTAACTATGTGTCCTAAGATAGGGAGTCAAGTCATAAGTATCTCCACTTCGATTTTTCTAAATGAATATAAACTAACGAGACTGATAGTACCCAGTACTTCATTCTGAGGTGTTTCTGGCTAAACAATTACCAATAACCTCAGAAGCATGCCCTAGAAGATGGCAGTTCTAGACATTCCTGACCTGCTAGTCGTAAACCCGCATTCATGTGTGTGTTCCATATTAGCACACTATGCTTGTGCAGCTGCATCCAATCACAATTCACTTCAAGATGCTGAACATGCACATATTAATGAAATGACTTGTGCATTTGTGATAAATAAATAATAAAACATATCCCTTTTTTGGCGTAAAGAAACAACATTTAGTTTTATGGTTTTAATAAATGAATCCATTTATCCTTATGCATTGCCTCAATGTACATGCGTTGTATTCGTCTTTGAAGTACACGCTTTTTGGTATGTGGGGTTCTTGCTTTTGCATGAAAATTTTCTTCTTTTTACTGCATAAAGAAAGCTTTATTATGTGTTTGATATTCCAAACAGCTAGTGAATGATTGTGAGTTTGTTGCAGTGAGTACATGATAACCGATGTGTAATTATAATTGATGTTCAATTACTTCGTAGCATTTATGTTTCTTTGTGCTGTAATCTGATTTGAATTGTTCCTTGTATCCAGTCAAGTGATCCAGAAGACAAAGATCCTTGGAAGGATAAGGGCATGGGTCAAGTTAGTATCAAATGCAAGGAAGATGTTAGTCAGGGAATGAAGGAATCCAAACCAACCATTGCTATACGGAATGATGTAGGTCCCCTTCTGATTTTGCAAAGCTCTTATCTCATATGTTATGCACATTGTGGTACTAGTGCTTTTTTTGCCGCTTAACTTCCTGTAGCTGTTATTTACTTTTATGTTTATTATCATGTTGCCTATAAAATTTTGGACAGAACCTAATTGTGGAAGATACATTGCAGATTTAATACATGACTTAGTAAATGTTCTGGGCATGTGGGTGTGTGGGGTACACCAGCATGAATCCTAATATCGTGCTGGTAGAATGAAACTTGACGTATTTGCGGTATTACACTGCACGATTACAAAAACTAAAGTTTGGTTCTCTTTCTCCATCTAATAATTCGTTCTGTATATCCCTAATGTTTGCAGGTGGGGGAAGTCGTGCTGAGTGCTTTGTTATACCCGGGCATTAAGACAAACGCACAAAAGAATTCAGTATTAGCAGTATTTCATCCTTGGGTAATGTATTTGCAACTATGTTACTGCCCTTCTTTTTTCCATTTCTTTCTTCTTTTATTTAGTGGCCTTTTCTTTTTTGAATAACCATTATCTCATCTGCATTATCCTCATAACCGTGATGCCGATTGGATCTGAATTTTTAGTTTCTAAGAAAACAGAAATCGGGATGTTCTGCTGCTTCTTAGACCAAAATATAGTAATAAGAACACTTGGACAGTTCATGTTTCTCTGCATTTTTTGTTTCCGTTGTGAGGATTGTCAGTTAGGGTAGCACCAACCCAAATTCCAGCCCAATTTAATTTTGATCAAGTAAATAATTACTACGCAGAAAATAGCAATTCCTCAATTACATTCCAGAAATCGTGAAAGATTTTTTGACTATGGTTAATTTGAATTTGTTCTTTACTGAGGTTATTGATTTGTAGAAACACCTTAAATATAAAAACACCTCCAAATCGTTTAAGATCCAACATTCTGATGGTTATTGATTTGTAGAAACACCTTAAATTTTGGATATTTTTAAATGGAGCAAATTCTGATGTTTCGTTTCGTACTGTTTTGTGAAGGTTGACACTGTTGTTGCAATGACAACTAAAACTGAAGAGGAGCGCGATAAACTTGCAGCAGCTATTCAGGAGTATGCGCAGACAAACTGATATTTGGAAATATTCTGAGAACTGTTTTGTTGTACATCTCGTTCATACATACATAGAGTTTTCACTTTGTGGACAAATTTTTGGATGTGTTCTAATTTCAAACTTGGCTTAGACAAATCTTGTCAATTTTACGTATATGGTCAGATATAGATTTCAGCATGAACCATGAATAATGGCATATCGTTAATCGTTATCTAAATGCAAGCACTTTTACTAATAACTTGTTAGAAATGACATGGCATCTAGCGTTTGTAGTCCAACGGTATGCCTCCCGGCAAACGCATATCCAGTTTGTTTTTTTTTTTTAAACTAGAAAGTAAAGCATGTGGTGATTCAATGAGAAATTAATTGAAGTAAATATGTCTAGTTTATTGGCTAATTAATAATTTGCTAAAAATTGATTATTTGATAGTGCATATCTTATACTTTTGGCCTCAGATACCACCGACAGTCTCTCAACTCTATTATTTGTACCATTTTAGTCTCTTATTTCTCAAATGCACCCAATAGTCTCTCAAGTCTATTATTTGTCTCACTTTAGTTCATCGTCACTCAAATGCACTCAAATAGTGTCTCAACTTTCGTATTCATCTCATTAAAGTCTCTCGAGTCAATTATCTGTTGACGGAACCTTGAGGCACGTGACTTATATCATGTTAGGACAGGGTATTTTTTTTTACTTTTGCAAGAATTTTTCGTCCGCAATTTTCTATTTTTATCTATTTTATTTTATATTTTTTAATTATTTTAGATTAATTTTTTTTCCATTCGTTCTCAAAACACTAACCTTAGCCCACTTTTTCCCTCATCCCACTCTCCTAATTCAATCCCCTCCACTTTCTATCCAAGTTTGTGTTGCCATCACTGACACCTTTTTCAAATTGCGCCACCCCCTCTCACTCTCTAAAGTCAAATGGCGCTGCCCTAGAGTTCGAAAATCAAACACCACTACCCTCACCTTTTGAAAATCCAATGATGTTGCCCTATTCATTGTAAATCTAATGATGTTGCCTCATCCATGCCGCCCCCAACTCCCAAATCCATCTCATTAAAGTTCCTTGAGTCAATTACTAAAAACTGACGAAACCTTAAGACCCGTGACTTACGCCATGTTAAGGCAGGGCATTTTATTTTTTTATTTTTGCGAGATTTTTTCTTCGAAACCCCCTACTTTTATCCGTTTTATTTTATATTTTTAAAATTATTTTAGATTTAATTTTTTTTCCCATTCTTTTCCAAAACCTAAACCTTAACCCACTTTATTTCTCATACCACTTTCCTAGCTCAATCCCCTCCACCTTTCATTCCCCATATGTGTTGCTACCACTGCCACCCTTCTCAAATTGCGCTGCCGCTCCCACCCTCTGAAAATCAGTGACGTTCCCCACCTTTGGAAAACCAAACATCGCTAACTCCATCTTCTGCAAATCCAACATTGTCGCCTCATCCATGTTGCCTCCTCTACCATCTACCAAATCACCCTCCTCCTTCTCCTCCACCATCTGCAAATCTTGTTATTCATCTCCTCTCGCCATTGCTGCCCTGTTTCCCGCTTTTAATTGTTGCAGATGGTTGATAGGTAGTTTTGGATGAATTTGTTTTGCAAAAGTGAAAAAAAAAAAACCCATGGACTTTAATGAGATGAATCTAAGAGTTGAGGGACTATTAGAGAGCATATGAGAGATGAGGGACTAAAGTGAGACAAATGATAAAGTTCAGGGACTATTAGTGGATTTAGACTATACTTTTTATTAATGTGTTTTGTAGTCATATATCGCCACCATGAGTCTTCAACTAAATCTATTTCAAAAAATTGAATGTTTGATAAAATAATATTAGTATTATTTTTTAGCATGTTTATGCGTAGATCATTAATCCATGTATATTTTCTGATTTACATGGTGAGACATTATTGTCCATTTAATTTAAATAAATTAAAAAGTGGAGTTGCCATTACAAGAATATGGAAGTGCTGATATCAATTTTCTAAAAATAATTTTAAATATCATTTTACATAAAACACTCATGTTTGTGAGTTCTTTTGAATTAAAAATAAAATTATATTTCTGAACAAAAAGTACTTACATGATTTTATTCTTAAATGTGCTTTTTTTATATTTGTTATCATGCTAATAACTTTAATGACGTACAAATAATTTTACTATACAAACACGTTATATCCCGTAGCAATGAAAAATTGATAAAAATATTTATATAAAAAAATGATCATCTATATCCTAGAATATACTTCTGTGTTTCATATTTATTACTTTTTTTCTTAATATCAGAATAAGGTATAATTTTTCAAATTATCTTTTTAATCTTCAAATCAACTAACTCAAAAGTGGTGATCCGACACTATAATAATTTACTGTTAATTACCAAATCCTAAAAAGCATTTATAGAATTTAACATATCAAAGTTATTAACCAACCTTTTGTTTATGTTGGAATATTGTTTGTAGGTGTAAATTTTTTTTTTCTTCTTTTATTGGTGGTTGTGGCTAAAAATATATTTTATTTATTGGTTAGTATTTTAGAGAAAGTAGGAATCTATTAATTTTTCTTATATTAAATAGTGTTCTACTAATAACATATTTTATTTTCTTTATCAATAATTAAAAGAGTCTCCAACTACTAAAATAATTTCAGAAACTACTAATCCTATTACTCAATGGACTCTTTTACTTAATAAATTTAATTATTAACTATTATTTAATTAATTATTAATAGTAAGGCGGGTATGAAAGTATTTTCACAATGGAATATATAATTGAATTATTTACACATTTATAGATAGATTATAGATAGATAGATAGATTAGATGGATTGATATAATTTTATGTATCTTTTTTTATCGAGTCATGTAGGAGAACTTCAATGAAATCTTTTCCTTTTTCTGGGTTATATTCACAAGCAAAGAACTATTACTATTAGCTCAGTTAGTTGGGCCTACCTTTTGCCAATGACGAGATCAAATTTTTTTATATAATTTTATATATCTTTTTTATTGAGTCATGTAGGAGAACTTCAATGAATTCTTTTCCTTTTCCTGGGTTATATTCACAAGCCTCTACTACTATTGGGTTTATTGCATAAGATTCTCCTGTGATAAATGAAAACTGTGCCAAATACCCATGTGCTAAGTTTTTTGCTAATAAACTCCTTGTGTTATTTTTTTATTCTGCACTCTCTCCCTTTTTTGGTTTTTTTTTTGGTGTTTTTTTTATCATAAATGTCAATCCAAATGCATTTTTGCCTCAAACATGTTTATAATATATAAATAATTTAATTTTGGTTGGATCTAGAACATTTATGATGGAAAAAAATACTACAAAAAATCAAAAAATGGAGAGTATGCAGAATAAAAAATAACACAAGGGGGTGATTCACAAAAAAATTAACACAGGGGTGTTTGACACATGTTTCGCTTATCATAGAGGGATCTTATGCAATTATCCCATTACTATTAGCTCAATTATTTGGGCCTATCTTTTGCCAATGAGAAATCTAATTTAATCTAAACTAAAGAATTGTATTTTGATGTGCACAAAAAATGTCTAAAGGTATTATGGTAATTAATCTATCCCCGACTCGGGTTGGGATGCCTCCCGTGGATCAAGTCCGCTGTTAATATAATAGTTAAGGCCATATGGTTGGCGGCCCATTATAATTATGGCCCGTTATGTTCAAGGGGCTATAAAAGTAATTAAGCTATTTTAATATAAAATAGCTAAGTATTGAGTTTAATGAATGATCTATGGGCTAGTCCTAAGTTTTTAGCCCACAACCCATAGCCCACTTCCAGTTCCATATATATACATATTAAAGGAGCTAAGTGAGAGATTCATAATCTACTCTCTACCCGAAATTCATTGGAAACTTTGAAGAGTAATTCCACTATAGAACTACGAATTGAGTTGATCCCATCACCTTGGATACGTAGGCAGCTTGTATATCAGTGAGTGCAGTCTATACATAATTCAACCTCCAACCTAGTTTGTCATGTGTTGGGTCGGATTCCCTCCCCCACGTGACATTTTACATACTGACAACTTATACCCGCATTGGTTTGGCGCCGACAATACAACCACTGAGTATGCAAACTAGGTCCCAAACACATACTACCGGTGATAGGATGACCAACAACAATACGCCTACAACAGACGAGGAAGTCCCTAACCCCTTGCCAGGAGGTCCGCCAGGTATTCAAGTAGGAGGAGATGGTTTACTGAATGTTCAGGCCGATGGTAGACGTCCAGATATGCCACCCTCGGCGGATGAGCCAAACGCGCCCCCCGTAATACCAGCAGTGATTCTACTATTGGGTTGGGTAATCCCCGGGGTAGGTTAGCACAGCGAAATTTGAAAAATTCAATAACTCTATCTCGAAACAAGATTAATGGTAGATTTAATCAAACTAATATTAACGAAGGAAACTAATGAAATACCTTTATCGCTATTTCCCTTGTACAAGTTTCTAATCGAATCAACCCGAACAAATACTCCCTTGAATTAATCAAAACTGTCGGCCCCTTTGATGTGATCCAAGCGTCGATTTGTTCCTTTGTATCTCCAAGCGATCCAATTATCTCGCCTCTAAGATGTATCCACTCCCCCGTATAGTTCACAATAATTATATTTGGTGCTAACCTATATAATTATTCAAGACTAAATCTTGGCTTAAATATGAAGGTAGGAATATTTAGTAAAAGGTTAATCTCAACACATGAGCAAAACCTTGTCAAGAAATTAATGGGGCGAGGGGCGATTTTTACTTGAAAAATAGAAGACAAGATTTCTTTCTTTTTCTTCTTGTAGAGGATGAAAATTTCATGTAAAATAATGTGTATGTGTGTTTCTCTTAACACACATATTTATAGAGAGACTCATAGGTTTAGTTTACTTAGAAGTCAAGATGAAATCAAATCTCCAAATTTGACTTTCATCTATTCCTAGTCAAACTCAATTAAGGAGTTTCCTAAAAACAAGGAACTTAACTTGCAAGCTAAATTGTTTCCTATTTTCTCTCTCCTAAAATATCTACTTGATTCTAACTTGATCAAGATTAGGAGAAGGATTAAATCCTCCTCCTATTTTCATCCAACATACACGCCCATCATAGCCTTGGAATCCAAAATTTTTATTCTTTTTTGACTCCTTATTTAATTAAATAGTCCAACCATTTAATTAAATATTCTATAATAATAAAGTCCAACCTTAATTATTATTTCCCATTTATTTCTTTAATCTTATTTAATTTTCGACTTCCTTTACTAATTAAATAAAACCCTTGGACTTTACTTAGTCCATTAATTAATTAATCTTTCTTGATTAATTAAATAGTCTAATTAACTAATCTCCAATTAATTAATTAATATTTCTCTTTAGGCAAGTACTAGACTTTTCTAATTTATATGGATAGTAGAAAACCCCACGAGCCATTTCTCCAATTAATATTTTAAATGGCATGTCTTTATTCTTAAATTAGTTTTTACTTTGGCTTAGAATAAAGTCCTGAAGGATCACACATAGCTATGGGACATCATTGCACATTGGGTGTGGCAATGAAGGAATATGTCTCGAAGGCTGTGATCTTTAAAAACATTGTTCCAAGTCGTGAAAGGGTTCATCGAGACGACGGGATATCAATGCAACCCAAAAGACTTGCTCATATGAGGCATACTCTAGGAAAAGTGTATCTCGTTCTATAGATACTGACACGGTGAAATCCAATGCATATATGAGTGTTGCCATTGTGGTAATGGGCGAACTGAACAACCCCATGGAAGTTCCTAAAATGGATTCCCAGTCGAATGTGGAACTTCCAGTGGTCTTGTAGTATAAGAGTAATCCTTATGGACCTAAGAATCCATTGGATGTCTTATGCGTAACCACGCATGTTCTTGATTTGTTACATGATCACTTTAGATGATCGTATATGGGCAAACTCAGACATGTGCGTCTTACGTGGTAAAACATGTGAGAATAGAGAGGAATCTATCTCTTACATTAGCCTGTTGGTTAATCTCCTATGGTTACATAATGAATCAACTTAAGAAATCTTTGGCTGAAGTATGATATCTAAAGAGGCGTAGGGTTTCCTCGTTTAGATAGTTAAGGTTGATTTCACATAATGTGGGATAGTATTGAATTAATAGAGCTTGGACCATAGCCACTGCTCTAGATTCAATCGGGAGATTCGATAGAGGGATCTTACTTATGCGAGGATCAAGATCGCAAAAGGCGTATCTTTACTTTCGTTTTATCTAGGTCTTCGGGACCCTATGCTAGGTGGTCAAACTGCAATTTGTAAGTGCCGAGAATTAGCTTGGTGACTAAATTCAAGGCTTGATTAAATCAAAGGATTACTTTAATCTAGTACTTTCCATTTTAGGAAGGTACACTAACACTGTGGGAAAATGTACTTACTACTAAATAGAAACGAGCCTAAGGGGTCACACACTTACTCGAGAGAGTCACTATTTGAATAAGATGTGATTTGTCAATTTCGAGAAAATTGAGGAAATTAGGAAAGTGTGGTACTTTCCTAATATGAAATATAAATTAATTGAAGGATTCAATTAATTTTACTCTTTTAATTAATCTTGTAGAATTAATTAAATTAATTGACCTAGTAGAGTCCAAGTATTTTATTTAATTAGGTGGAGCCCAAGTTAAATAAATAAGATGTTGGAAATTAAATTGGTTGGATTTAATTAGACTTGTATTTAATTGATGAGTTGAGCCTATAATTAAATTGAGAAGTCAAAATTAAATCCTAGAGTCCAATTAATTATTTGACCAATTTTTTGACTATAAAATAAGGGGAGGGGAGGTTTTTTGGTGTACGGTGGAAGAGAAAAGAGTTTTCCCTTCCTCGAAGTCTTCATTAGTTACCTTATAGGATTAGGGTTATTAGAGTGTTTAGGAGAAAGGAAGTTTTCTTTTCCTAATTGGACTCTAAGTAATCCTCACCTATAAATAAGAGATGAAGGAGACTAAAATTACAATGCAAAAAAAAAGCTAAAAAACGCACCCTCCCTAGCCTAGTAAAAAAATCGGCCTCTCCATCTTCCTTTTCCAACAAGACGTCGTTCTATTCATGTGTTGAATTAAACGACTTAGAAATATTCCTATGACACGCTAAAAGCTAACGTGCTATTGTAGCAAGTGCACTAGTCGTGTGTAGTAATAAATGGACGGTAAGTCCGGATTGTCGAACCACAAGGACTTGAATTCTAGTTTAAGATTTGTAATGAAGTGAATAAACAAAGTAAGAATAAATTCAAATAAAATTTGTAAAGAACAAGAACAAAGATGAGCAAGTGATTTAAAACCAATTATAAAGGGAGACTAAGGCACATGCTAGGTTCAAATTGATCAAATATACTTATAAAGGTTCTTGTTGAAGGATTACACTTATATTGTTATGGTGAGAGCACCGAGGGTAGAGAATAACCGATGTCTCGCCTATAAACTCCTATGCTTAGATCGTGATTTCCCAAATATTCCTATCCGGAAATCTAACCACTAAACATGCATTAACTTACTAGAGCTCACTCGATTTGAATCGAACAACTTCACCCGGGAATCTTTACCTATGTCTAGGGCAATTCCTCATTAGTTGCGGGTCATGATGTGAATTTCTTGCACCCTAAGTCAATTTTCTCCCAAAATATTCACCTAGGCATAAGATTCTAACATATAGTGATCAAGTATATGCAAGATAAGTAGAACATCAATTCACATCACATAACAATATAAGAATAACCTCAACAATAATCTATTATAAACATAAATCACAATTTGGCCTTACATGGCCCTAGTCTTACGAATTTAGTTCATAATTGAAAGCATAAAAGACATAAGAGGAATATTTATAGACATAAATGAAATGAAAAGCTCTTAAAAACTCCCTAAATGGTGAATGATGATAGATCTTGAAATTGAGCCTTCAATCCCCAAGCTCTTTTCCTTCCTCTAGTTTTCCCCCCTCTCTCAATGATAAAGAATGGTGATGAATGATGGTGGAATCAGATTAGGGGCTGCCCCCCTCTCCAATTTCATTGATTAAGAATGAATGCAAGAGATGATTAGCTTTATAGGTGTAGATTCTTCTTCCTCCCATGTGTTGTTCCTCTCTTGTGTCCTCCATTACTCTAAAGTGTGTAGTATAAAATTCCATAAAGTAAATCTACCAAGAAACACACTTATGACACCCCCTCAACACATGTGCTAAAATTTTGGCTTTAAACATTCTTCCCCATAAAAGATGCTGAACTTTTGGCTAAAAGTAATCAAATTCCAGACGACGCGGCGCCCAGGCGTGGGTATTTTGGCGCCTAGGCGCGGTTTTGCGAAGTCTGTGCAGTTTTCTTGTTTTTCTGCGCAGCACTCGTATTTCCTTCATAACTCTTTCCACAGACCTCCTCTATTGTAGTGATTTTCCACCTTTACTCGATAAGCACACAAATTAAACGCAAATGTGGTATAAATCATGCATAAACCATTACAAATCCAATAAATATGAGGCTCTAAAACATGTAAATTCACACCCTATCAACACCCCCAAACTTACCCATTGATCGTCCTCGAGCAATGAGAGCTATAAGACAAGATCAACATCATTCAATGCGAGAAAAGAAAACAACTAACTAACTCACTTTCGTGGAGTAAGCGGTTGCACTTAGCGGGTGCAACAAGCCTTTAAACCCTTGAGTTACCTCAAAGGACGAGTTATAGTCTCGTGAGGGTTTGCATGCGATATACCCACAAAATCTAACAAAATTTATCCAACCAAATCAATACACCTCAACATGATCAACAAGAATGAATGGCATAAAATCAACCTTTTAAAGTTCACAAATATATATACATATCAATTACTTTTGCTCATGTGACACCAATACTTGAAAAGACTCTCTAGGGTGTAGTGAAAAATAAATCTAAGGTATTATAGTCGAGAGGCATCCTTACCAAATTTTGTACATTAATCCCATATCTATCAACTTTCGATCAAACGCAAAGCACAAGAATTATAGAAAATCTCATAACCATTTAAATTTCATTATCTCAAACATTCAACTTTCAATTCATATGAAATTTCCATTTAAACTTCATTAAGGCTAGATCATGTGCAATGTTTTATTCCATTAGGCTTTTGACACGAAAAATTCTTACGTGTATTAAACAGCAAGTGGACTGGTCGTGTGTAGTAATAAAGTGGACAATAAAGTCCGGGTTGTCGAACTTCAAGGACTTGTATTTTAGTTTATGATTTTAAAGCAATTGAAGAACTTAAACTAAAACAAGAATTAACTAAAATATTATGGAAGTAAGATATAAGAAACAAGATGTCGAAATCAAGATAGCTATGGAAGAGAGCAACTAAGACATATGTGTTGGCATAAATTAATCAATTTTCATTATAAACATGTTCTCATATTATTAGACTAATGTTGCTTTGATGGAAAAAACCTTAAATAATTACTACCCGATGTCTCGGCTGTAATAATCCTATGATTAATTGATGGTTCTCTAGATATGTCTATCCGAGAATCTAACCAACAATCATGCATTCAAGTTCTAGAATTTTTTCGAATTAATCCGGCTAACTGCACCCGGGAATCGCTACCTATCTCTAGGGGCAATTCCCTATTTTTTACGGATTATGTGATGATCCTCTTTGCAGCTTAAATTACCTTCTCTCGAACGAATAATTTAAGCAATAAATCATGCATATGGTAGCTAAGCATCTGATGCATTCAAACAAGATCAAGACACAAAGCAATAATAGAATTAATATGAAAAACACAATTTATATCTCAATTATCATAATTAAGCCTCAACATGGCCTTAGTTCGAAAAATCTATTTCATCATAAAAGATAAAAGATAGGAACTTAAATTAAGATTCATATTCATAGACAAAAACAAATCTAAATCTAAGAAACTCCCTCGTATTTTTGATGGTTGGACTTCGATCTTCATCTCTTCCATGCTTCTTGATTTCTTCACCTTCAGAGGTTCTTGATAATCTTCATAACTAATCTAAGGATGATGAAGATGATGATAGGATGTGTTTAGGCTCCCCCAATGGGGAATGTGTTTTCAAGTGTGTTTGTAGGATGGCCTCCAATCCTCTTTTTATAGCAAAAAAATCCACCTACCAAGAACATGTCCTTCCATTCTCTTTTCTTTCCACCTACCATTCTCTTGCTTTTCATCTACCAAGAATGTGAACTACCATTCTCTTGTTTTCCACCTACCATTCTCTTACTTTCCTCCTACCAAGAATGTGAACTACCATTCTCTTGTTTTCCACTTACTAAGAATGGGAGCTGCCACTTTCGTGTTTTTTAGCGCAGGGATAGTGTTTTATTCATAAACTTCTCCACAGACCTCCGAATTGGATGATTCAAGTCCTCATGTAAAGATAAGACATAGATATAAAACTTTGTAGAAGGACACTTCATCAAATTCGGTCTCTAAATTTATCGAAATGGCGTTACAACGTGGAGATTGTTTCTGATTTGGCACCCAGGTGTGCGGAAATGGTACTAAAACATGATCTTGGCTAACTCCAACTTATTTCTTGCTTGTTTGATCGTAGAGGTGTGAAACATCTTGGACTAAACTTGTTTTATACGTCCTTTTTCCACCCTTTATTCGATTGTATCCACTTAAGGCCTGAAATCACTTAATGCACGAGTTAAACGCACAAGTGACAAAATCAAGCGATAAATGAACCTAAAACATAAACGCAAATTAAAGGGGCTTAATAACACGTAAAAATGACTCCTATCAGCTTTCTATGACACCCATGTAGCAAGATTTAGACCATTGATTCCCAAACTAGATAGTTTTGGGGCATTAAGTGTAGAGACACTCCTAAGGATTTAATCACTCGAGTGTCAAAGGCCACGAAATAAAACTAGATCTTTTAAACAATTCACTTCTTTTTGGCTTGAGCTTAGCTCAAATTAGCATAATAGTACAGTATATAGGCATGAAATTTTTCACCTCCGGTACGTATTAGCCTGACCACTTTTGGTCATACCAAAATTTAACATTTTCACTTCATTGTTTAGCATATAAAATTACTACTCAACTTATAACCTTATGAGGAATCTAAGTTAATATTTCCGGGAAAAATTCTTTAAGTGTCTCAAGATGGTTATCCTCTCAACTCCTCTACCCTCGATTTATGTGCATTGTGAATCATCTAAGGAAATCATTCTCATCTAGGGTCTCCACGAGCAATTTCAAAGATATATATATTCCATTAAATTCAAATTATTTCAAGATTTCATGCCATTTTTCCAGGTTAATCAATTTCAATGCACCAATTGAAAGGACTAAAAAAATTTCATGCTTTATTTTCTCAACAAAGCAGCATATAAACATGATATCAAACAAACTTTCCCCCAACATTAAGCTAAAAATTAGGATTGCACCATCAAAGTTCAAAATAAGTACTCTTCTACCCCCAAACTTAAATCCAACATTGTCCCCAATGTTGTTACAACAAGCATACACAATGGTAAAAGAACACTTACAACCAAGGATGTTGCAAAACATCCTTAAACTTCCAATACATAATCCTATAGCTTTTCCTCCTCTCGAGTAAAATGAGCATCTCTAAACATGGGGTCCAAATGTGCATCATATCTAACACGTCAACTTTTCAAACCATCAAGCATAAGAAAACATACATGTCAAAAGTGCATGTTTGAACACAACATAAAGAAACAAAATAAACAAAACAAAAACAAAATCAAAAAGAAAAACAAACTTACAAACTTGGGTTGCCTCCCAAGAAGCGCTCTTTTAAAGTCATTAGCTTGACTTTACCGAGTTATTTTAAGGCGATTTCCGAATGAATGCCTTGTTCATTCTCCAAGTAGGGATGAATTTTGGCCCGGTGTTAATAGAAAATACGATGAGTAATGACCAAACAATCATCCACTCACATATTTTCTCATAGTCCATCACCATTTCCATCACTCTTTCTTCCCACTGCACCGAGTGATGACTTGGACTATTCTCCAAGTTATAAGTAGATGACCATTTTTCTTCACCCATCGAGATGGAAAACTTGGAGTTTGTGATGTAGAACGCGAGGAGGTTATTGGTTCTTCTTTCCTGAAAAAGCTCAACACTAAAAGGATCAAAAGCATCAATGCGTAATGATAATGTAGAATCAACTGGATGCTTAAAAACCTCATAGTTATCAGAAATAACCATGTCATCTCCTATACTAGAGGACAACTTACTATCATGGGCACTAATTGCCTCCATACCCGTGGAGATGGGGCCGGGTATCGCTGGGGAAGGAATAAGAGTGGATTTCTCGTAACTTGGAGATTCTGCCTCGGATGCTTGAATGTTAAGTGTGCAACGCTGAGGCAACACCTTAATAGAAATCCTCTCGTTTTTCATTTCCTCAGTGATCATTAGAGCCTCCTTAATCGGTCATTCATACAAAGCATCAATGGCTTTGTGTACCAATTTCATATTTTCCAGCTGATCCAAATCATTCAGTGTGAGTTGTAAGTCGTATAGGAGTTGTCGAACCCATTCTCGTTCCTCCAGAGTCGGGGATAAACAATATCCCTCCTGTACGGTGAAGAAGCTCAGTGATAGACTATCCCGGACAGATGGAAGTGGTTGAAAAGGAGGTGGTTGCATAGCTTGGAGAATGCCTTGTAACCACTCCCGATTCTCCGATAAATTCATATCCAGGAAACATGCACTCGGATTTGGTTGATTGATATTGTCGTCCATCTCTCGAACTCATCTACAAACCCGAAGCACATGTTCAAAATAAAAATAACAAAATCAAGTAAAGGCTCATTTGAGGAGCGGGTCATGCACCACAAATCGAACCTATCAATTAAACATAAGGAAAAAAAATTAAACTTAACAAGGAAATGAAAGAAAAGCAAGAAGTAAACAACAAACTAAGCATTATGAAAAACGTAAACGAAAATCAAAAACTAAAACAAACAAGTCCCCGGCAACGGCGCCAAAAACTTGACACGCTAAAAGCTAACGTGCTATTGTAGCAAGTGCACTAGTCGTGTGTAGTAATAAATGGACGGTAAGTCCGGATTGTCGAACCACAAGGACCTGAATTCTAGTTTAAGATTTGTAATGAAGTGAATAAACAAAGTAAGAATAAATTCAAATAAAATTTGTAAAGAACAAGAACAAACATGAGCAAGTGATTTAAAACCAATTATAAAGGGAGACTAAGGCACATGCTAGGTTCAAATTGATCAAATATACTTATAAAGGTTCTTGTTGAAGGATTACACTTATATTGTTATGGTGAGAGCTCCGAGGGTAGAGAATAACCGATGTCTCGCGTATAAACTCCTATGCTTAGATCGTGATTTCCCAAATATTCCTATCCGGAAATCTAACCACTAAACATGCATTAACTTACTAGAGCTCACTCGATTTGAATCGAACAACTTCACCCGGGAATCTTTACCTATGTCTAGGGCAATTCCTCATTAGTTGCGGGTCATGATGTGAATTTCTTGCACCCTAAGTCAATTTTCTCCCGAAATATTCACCTAGGCATAAGATTCTAACATATAGTGATCAAGTATATGCAAGATAAGTAGAACATCAATTCACATCACATAACAATATAAGAATAACCTCAACAATAATCTATTATAAACATAAATCACAATTTGGCCTTACATGGCCCTAGTCTTACGAATTTAGTTCATAATTGAAAGCATAAAAGACATAAGAGGAATATTCATAGACATAAATGAAATGAAAAGCTCTTAAAAACTCCCTAAATGGTGAATGATGATAGATCTTGAAATTGAGCCTTCAATCCCCAAGCTCTTTTCCTTCCTCTAGTTTTCCCCCCTCTCTCAATGATAAAGAATGGTGATGAATGATGGTGGAATCAGATTAGGGGCTGCCCCCCTCTCCAATTTCATTGATTAAGAATGAATGCAAGAGATGATTAGCTTTATAGGTGTAGATTCTTCTTCCTCCCATGTGTTGTTCCTCTCTTGTGTCCTCCATTACTCTAAAGTGTGTAGTATAAAATTCCATAAAGTAAATCTACCAAGAAACACACTTATGACACCCCCTCAACACATGTGCTAACATTCTGGCTTTAAACATTCTTCCCCATAAAAGATGCTGAACTTTTGGCTAAAAGTAATCAAATTCCAGACGACGCGGCGCCCAGGCGTGGGTATTTTGGCGCCTAGGCGCGGTTTTGCGAAGTTTGTGCAGTTTTCTTGTTTTTCTTCGCAGCACTCGTATTTCCTTCATAACTCTTTCCACAGACCTCCGATTTGGATGATTCAAGTTCCCACGTGTAGCTAAGACATAGAGCTACAACTTTGTTGAAGGAAACTTTGTCCAATTCGATCTCTAAATATACAAATTGTGCGCTCAACCGTGGCAAGTGTTATGAAATCCGCGCCCAGGCGTGGATATGATGGCCCCTAGGCACGGGAGTGCGAAGCAAATCCTCGAAACTGGATGTCAGATGCGCCTGGGCGTGGTTGGAAGGGCGCTTGGGCGTGGTAAGCCGAAAGTCTGAACCGTTTTCTTGGTTTTCAGCACAGCAATCGTGTTTCCTTCATAACTTTCTCCACGGACCTCCGATGTGGATGATTCAAGTTGCCAAGTGAAGCTAACAAAGAGATCTACAACTTTGTTGAAGGAAACTTCCTAAAATTCGACATCAAAATATACATAAATTCTGTATTTGCGCGTGTTATTCCTCTATTGTAGTGATTTTCCACCTTTACTCGATAAGCACACAAATTAAACGCAAATGTGGTATAAATCATGCATAAACCAATACAAATCCAATAAATATGAGGCTCTAAAACATGTAAATTCACACCCTATCATCCTACCTTTCACATATTCAAGCCTAAGGCAAGCTTAGAATTGTTTTGTTGTCTAGCACGCAAGGCAAAACAATTGGTGACTTGAACGAGGTGTGGATACATCTTAGAGGTGCGACGCTTGGAGCACTCTCAATCAAGAGATACGAAAAGTCGATGGGCAATTTCTCACCCAAGGAAAATTGTGTGGATTTGCACCACAAGGTTGCTGTGATCCAAAGCTCGAGGTGAAAACAAAATTTTCGAGAGGTATAATTTCGTTTACCTCCTTGTAAATTCGATTGAACAAATCCATATTCCCGTTTTCGTGTGGCTGTACGTTGGTTCTTGTAAATTTTAAATTCCGCTGCCACGAGCCACCCGAGGGAATGAGTCAACCCAACATAGTCAGTTAGCAAATCTTTTCTATTTGTACTAACCCACACGCTATCTTCAAGCGATGAAAACAATGCATGATTTTCAAAGAAAAGATTACTTAGCGTTAAAGTGGGAATATTCTTTAAAAGCTAAAGTCTTTTACAAATAAGAATTAATCCCTTCAAAATCAATCACTTTTTGAAAAGAAATTATCATTTTATTTTATTTGAGATTGATTTTGTCATGCACAAAAGATAAACGCTAATGACCAATGCATAAAATTTAAAAATCATTTTTGGTCATAGACGCTTACTGATTGAAGTAAGTACAATTTTAAAGTTCCCTCTAAAATTGATAACTTATTTCAATTTTGAAACGTTTTAAACATAATAAAAAGGTGGATTCTCCCTAAATTATATGCATATAAAAAGTATGATGCTTTATGATTAAGCGTTTAAATCAATCATACCTAATTCACTTCTCAAAGTGAGAAAATGTTGTTCAATGAGCGCTTTGGTGAAAATATCTGTTAATTGTTTGTCAGTTCCAATGAAGTGCATGGAGATATCTTTCTTTTGAACATGGTCACGCAAGAAATGGTAGCGAATGTCAATGTGTTTAGTTCTAGAATGAAGGACTGGATTTTGCATCACTAAGCGCTCCATCCACTTTCTTTAGTTCTATTTAAGACAAAAAGCTTGCAAACATGGCCGCATTCATTGTAGCGGCTTTAGTTCTAACAGGTGCTTCCAAGTCTCCAATTGCTTGCTCTGGTGGATAATCTCTAAGCCATTTTCGATCTGGTTGGAACGGGTTAAGAGATGCTTGGATATCAATCCGCTTGATTTTCAATTGTCTCTGGCACAGTCGCTTCGTTATTCACAGCTCTAATGTGCTCTTGATAAACATTCTCTTCATGATCATCAGCAATTCCTTCATTTTTATCATTGACAACCTCACAAGTAACCTTAGGAATGGGCGCAAAGATCTCATCATCCCCTGAGTCATTACCAAGATTGATTCGGGATACTTGTTGGGAAAAATCTTCAATTCCTACATCATTAGCATTAACCTTGCTCGGTTCCTGGTTAGCATCATCAAACACAACATGAATGGATTCCTCAACCTTTGATTTGACCTTATTTAAGATGCGGAAACTCTTTCCATTTTTAGCATAGCCTAGAAAGATTCTCTCACCCGCTTTTGGATCAAATGTCTTGAGGTTATGGGATCCATTGTTATGAATGAAATATTTTGAACCAAACACATGAAAATATAAAACGTTAGGCTTACGTCCCTTCCACAACTCATATGGAGTCTTCTCATGTTGCTTATTGATCATGTACCAGTTCTGAGTGTAGCAAGCAGTACTGATTGCTTCGGCCCAAAACCTTTGAGGAAGCTTGGACTCTGCTAACATTGTCCTAGCGGCTTTTTTAAGCGTTCTGTTGCGTCGCTCAGCAAGACCATTTTGTTGAGGAGTTCTAGGTGCAGAATGCTCGTGGAGTATTCTGAAATCTGTACAAAATTTTTCAATAATCTGGCTAGTAAATTCAGTTCCTCTATCGCTTCTAATTCTTGTCACCTTTAAATCTTTCGATGTTTGTAACTGTCGAATTAGCGCTGTGAGCTTGCCTCTAGTTTCATCTTTAGACGCTAAAAATTCTACCCATGTATAGTGTGAGAAATCATCAACTATTACTAGTGTATACTTTTTACCACTGACACTCATGATTTGAATGGGACCAAATAAAGTCATATGCCATAGTTCAAGAATTCGAGAAGTAGATAGATGAGGTTTCTTCTTAAAAGATGATTTAACTTGTTTACCCTTTTGACATGCATCACATAAACGATTCTCTTGAAAAGAAACTTTAGGTAATCCCTCTACTAGATTTAGCGATATCAATTTAGAGATTGTCTTAAAGTTAAGGTGCTTCATTTTTCTATGCCATAACCAACCCAATTCATTTTGACTTTTAGCGACAAAGCATGTAGGATTGTTATCAGTTATTGAACCCTAATTCACTAAATCAACATTGTTTGTTCATTTTTCTTTTAGTTTAGCAGATCCAATCTTAGCGTTGTTAATATAGCAATAGTCGCTAGAGAATTTTACTTCAAAGCCTTTATCACAAAATTGCCTAATGCTCAATAAATTATGCTTAAGACCCTCAATATAATATACATCAGTTATCATGATGTCCCCCCTATACATGATACCTATACCTTTCGTTTTACCTTTAGAGTTATCACCGAATATGACTTGAGGACCATTGGTTGTACAATAGTTGATCAAAAGATCTTTTGAGCCAGTCATGTGCCTTGACGACCCACTATCGATGTACCAAACTGAAGTACCAGTGATGGCTTTAGGTACCAGCATTCAACGGGCAGTTCTAATTATTTTTAGGTACCCATTTTGACTTGGGTCCTGCAATGTTAGTAGCGTTTGATAGAATTTGATTTTTCGGAACCCATATTTGCCTTGTCTTCATTATGGGAGGAGAGGCCTTTTCGGGTTTTAGTTTGCGTTGTGTGTGTTTCTTGGGTGTATAGTAATCTCCTGGATTATAATAGTAATCATAATCCCAATCATAATCATAATCATGGTAGTATCGATAATATGATCTAGATTGCTGTGGATATTGATGCTGATATTTCCTTGGCACTGGTTTAGGAGTTGCTTATAGCGGTTTACGCTTAGCGTTTGATTCACTTGCGGAAGGTTTGTCCTTTGCTTTTTGAGCGTTTGGATTAGCCCCTTTTTACAAGTCATTCACTTTCTTTGTCTCCTTTCTTGAGTTGACTTTGGCCTTCTCATTTTGCCTTGTATTAATATCTATAGGTTCATTCAGCGTTTGACTCGATGAACCCTTCTCAACAAAGAATGCACCTCTTTGGTTGCAGTAACATTAGATTTGTTTGGTTATTTCCCGAATTTATTGCATCCTAAATCGGTCTTTTCACCAAATAACCTTGTTACTTCAGTCACATTGTCTAGCTTTCTTGACGCTTTGGACAATGATGAGATGAGTTGTTCTGATTTGGCAAGTTTAGCGATCAGCTCAGCTTCTCTCTTGACTATTAAATTAATATCACCTTTTGATTGAGTTATCTCGCTCCCAAGTGATTTGTTCTTCTGAATGCATTGTTGCTGAACTTGCAACTCTGCTTTGAGCATCTCTTTATCACTTTTGAGCGCTGATATAATATCGAAGTGATTTTGATATAATTTGGTGGCGACATGACAATCTTTAGAATATTCTTTTACTTTGTCAAGCAATTCGTCATATGAAAGAGGATGAGATAATTTAGTTGTTACCACAGATAGTGAGTCATCAGACGGTTCTTCATCTCTAGCCTTGTGGGCTTAGATATATTTAGATAAGGGCAATATAGATGGCAGTGCCCTAGTTTTCTGCAATTATAACACAATATAGTTTTCATTTTTTGTTCCAGTGTTAACCTTTTGGAAACAACTGGTGTTGAGAGAGTCTGATTTTGATTTGGAGACTGACTCACTTAGTATTGAACTGTCACTAGTGGCTGAGGAGCAGAGTACACTAGCGCTTGATACTGAGGCGCAGGTGCAGGAGGAGGGTTTTGGAATGAGGTTTGTCAATTCAGATTTCTCTATTCATATCTTAGGAATTTCTTGAATCTTTTTACTAAAAGTACCATTTCCTTTTCCTCATTCGATTCTGCTCTTTTAACCTCACTGGCCGTTTTACCCTTACTTCTGGTCGTTGTAATCAGGGCTCCTGATTCAGTCGCTGAAGTTGATGAATCGCTAACTTCTCCTAGTTCAAATCCAAATGCTCTTAGTTCAGAAAACACGTATTCTGGAGTAATACTGTCCAACATCTGTGATTCTCTCACTGCCACAGTCTTGATCAAATACTTAGGAGGAAGACTTCTGAAAATCTTATTATTCATTTCCTTGTTAGTCAATTCCTTATCCAATGATGCTAATTTAGTAATAAGCGATGTAAATCTTGCATCCAATTGATCTAGCGTCTCACTTGGCTACATTTTGAAATGCTCAAATCTTTGCATGACCATTGAAAGCTTGTTCTCTTTCATTTGTGTGTATCCTTCACACACTATAGCCAACTTATCCCAAATTTCCTTTGATGTTTTACACATCTTTATCTTTTTAAAGAGACTGTCATTATCGCCTAGCGCTGAATAGAGAGTGCTTCATCCAACATTATCCAATTTTGCTCTTTTTTGGTCATCTGGCATCCATTCTAACTTAGGCTTCTTGACATATCCATCTGGAGTCGCTTCATCAGCTCCAGGTGCACGAGTTATCACTTTCATGGTCTTAATGCGGCCATTTGTAATCACATCACACATTTCATTATCGCAAGAACATAGATATGCAAATGCTCTAAATTTCCATGAATCATAGTTTGATTCAATCAACTTTGGCATCTTGTTAATAGCCATGATATGCGATTTAAATAAGTGACTAAGTTTTTGAAATAGATCTAAACAAGCAGTTATGCTTGGAAACGCTTCGGTTTTTGTTTCAACCACTCTGATACCACTTGGTGGTCCCAAGTGGCATGCGAAAGGGTCTAGAATGGGGGGTTGAATAGATCCTGAAGTCTTTTTTTACTTCAAAAATTTATACCACTTAAAATAAAATTGAACGCTTAGAGAGTTTAAGCGATGGGTCAAACCCTTAATAGACGATAACTTAGACTTAGTGATTTCAGCGATTACCAAAGTAGGGTAATGCTTCAGTCGCTTGATCAGGGTTAGCACAGCGGAATAGAGTTTTTAAAGCGAGTGTTCTTTTTAGTCAATAGTCACTTGATAATTTTAAAGTCCTTTTTCAAAGATGATATGATGTAAAGAAGGAAAATAAAATAGTAAATAACACAAGATATATAAGGTTCACTGGGTGATGTAATCCTAGCTACGTCCTTCTTCTCCTTGATCACTTGGAGGAATTTTACTAGGTTGATAATCAAAGAATCACACAGAGTCTTCTACAAAATAGTAAATAGGATGAAGCTGATCTCGGGCTCCTTGATCACATAGATTTCAGCACCAATGAAGACCTTCTTCTACAAGCTTCTCTCACACAGAAATATTGTTTGTAAGGAATTTCAACTTCTTTCTCACTCAGATTAAAAGTGGAAGGTTTAGTCACAAGGGTTTTGTTTGTTTTTGGAAAGATCAAACAATTTAGAATATCTCAATAAGAATTTAGGGTTCTTCTAAGGAAGATGTTTGAGATATTTGTGACTATCTGAAGTGTATACAGAAGCTTGGGAAAGTTTGGCTATGGAGTTTGTAAGCTTTTTAATAGTTTCAGCAAATTTTGGACTATCTTGTGTATATATATCTCTATGTTTTAGGGTTTGCTGGAGAAAGGTATTTATAGGCAATTTCTTGGGATTTGTCCATTGGACACATGTAGGCGCGTGCCTCTCACGAGCGAGTGAGTAATGCCTTTCTCTGACACTCCTGAAAATCCTGTTGCAGTGATTTGATGTGGCAGGTTTGAACTCTGAAGTTCTGACAGTCTTAGCCAGTAGGGTGGCTTGTCCGTAAGTCACAGTACTTTATCACATTTAATGCACTTATCAGGCATTTAATGCATTTGAATTTATTGTCCGTTGGACATAAATGTCCGTTGAATGCCTGCATTTAAATCCTTCATGACTTGAGAATTTTTTTCAGGTGAATCTGTCTTGATCACTTGAATACTGAAAATGCTTGATTCATGGGTTCCTGAAATAGACCATCAGCGATTGGTAGTCGCTAAAGACAAAACTTCATCTTCACTTAATTTCAGATGCTGATCTTCAACTTCATCTCTGATAGACTCACCTAGAATTCTAACAGTGATTTAGAGTCTAATCTTTTAGCCTGAAATCTATAAAGATAAAATTTACAAGCCTAATCTAAATAAAATTACAACTCTTTCAAATGCTTAAACACAGTTTCTATGAAAGTTCAAACTTACATTCTTTTAGGGTCTAACATGAAATCCTATCTAGTCATCATCAAAACTTCTAACATGAAATTTCCTAACAATTCTTACCACTTCTCAGGCACTAATCCCATATCTATCAACTTTTGATTAAGCACGAGGCATAAGAATTGAAGGAAACCCCATAGCCAATTGAAAATTTCATCATTTCATTCACTTTAAACTTAAACTTATGCACTTTCAACTCAAAACATTATAGGCTTGACCATGTGCAATGTTTGGTTCCCTTAGGCTTTCTATGACATCCTTATAATGAGCTTTAAACTAATAACTCCCAAATCAAACGTTTTAGGGTATTAAGTGTAGAGACACTCCTAAGGGCTTACTCACTCGAGTGTCAAAGGCCACAAAACCGAACTAGGTCCATATTCCCGATGCACTTCCATTGGCTTGAGCTTAGCTCAAATTAGCATAATTGTACAGTATTATAAGCATGGTGCTCGTTGCGCCCAGTACATATTCAGCCTGATTTTTCAGTCATACCAATGTTCAACCTCTTTTATTATTGTTTAAGTAAATAGAGTCATCATTCTCAACTCATAGCACATGTGAAGAATCTAGGTTAATATTTCGGGGAAAAAGCCTTTAAGTGTTTCAAAATGGTTATCTACCCAACTCCTCTACCTTCGACTTATGTGCCTATGTGAATCATCTTAACGACAATCTAATATCATTTAGGGTCCCAAGAGTAAGGAAATGATGTGTATAGCCATTAAGTCCAAATTGATAGAGAAAAAATGCCATTGATCCAATTTTAATCAATCTCCCTGCATTAATTGGCCATTTTCAATCCTAACAAAAAATTTCAAAATGCTTAAAATTTGCACATTTTTACATGTAGAGGTGCACTCCCCCAAACTTGGACAAAAATTGCATAGAACATAGATGAACATGACAGCGATGGAACAATCATACCCTCCACCCCCCAAACTTGGAACGAACATTGTCCCCAATGTTCGAGGAAAAAAAAAGGGAAAAGTACACGTCATCATGATGGGTGCTGTAAAGCAACCCCGAGTCCTCACAATGAGATTGTGTTTGTTTTGTCTAAAATTTGGCATTAGCTGCTTGGTCAAAGAGCAGCCACAACTGAGTCATACACTACAACAGAAAACAGTGCTAGCTATACGAAGCATTAAGCATTGGATAAGAACAAGGAAGATAAAAGAAAAACACAAAGAAACAAAAATAAACTAAAACATGTATCGATAAAACATCTAGAAGCATAAAACATCATCCAAAAGATAATATCCAAAGCAAGCTAAACATACACAACAACTAAAACAACTAAATAGGAAATGGAGAATAAAATCAAGTCTGGTCCTCGGTGCTAAAACGATCAATGTAATTCTCGTTCTCTCCCCCCGGAAGGTCATCAACATCAATCATGGGATCACCCCCGTCACCGGCATCATCATCATCGCCTCCCATCGGGACTATAGCTCCTGACTCTGGCACATCCTTGGACTGAGAAGGAGTGAGGCGCGGGTAAGGTGGAGGAGTAGAGTACTCAAATGGACCCCGACCAACACACGCGTCTTGCTCTGCGAGAAGCTGCAAAAGTATGAACATGTGTTGTTCATAATCATCCTTATCTCATCCCTCAACTGACCAAGTGCGTCAGCATCCGGCGGTGGGGCCTGTCGAGAACTAGTAGGTTAGGACGATGACGGGCTAGGCCTTTTCAAAGTGGCCGGAGATGGAGGAGCCTATGGGTCATCAACCGGGATAGACAGAGAAGGACTGGGAGGCTCTATACACTCCATGGGAAAGGTTAGGACCCCGGCTTTCTTGCAAAGCAAGGTGATCAAGGATGGGAAAATAAGGGGGTTCCTCTTGGTTGTGCCTTCCCCCTTCTTTTTAGCCATCTCTTTGTCAACTAAATAACCCAACTCATTTTTTAACCTCTTAAAGTGCCCACCCAACGACCTATATATCACTTTAGCCAAATCAACATTCTTCCTCGACATAATGGCGTAAAGGAGGGTGGCACACTCCTTGTTCGCCTCTGGTCGGTTGGTGCTCGGAATCAAGTTAAAATGGATGAAATCTAGCCAACATGCCACCTCGGGAAGTAGTGCCCGACGAGGAATATAGGCATGTCTGGGTAACCACTCCTCACCCTCCCATGCTATGACCCTCAAAATCTCTGATAAGTTAACTCGTAGGTGCCCTTCGTTGTAAAGAGTAGTGAACTCACACATTTGAGGGGTGGAGACACCTATGCATTCACAAATTTTCTTCAACTCATACTCCACTGTCTTATGTCGAACTAAAAGCTTGGGACCAGTCCAAGCCCGAGTCATGATCTCATAGTAGGTCCCGGCACCGAAGAATTGTTGGACTCAAGGAAGGCGGATAGCCTCGGGTTTCTGGTAGAAAAAACTGAAGGTGATGAAATTGAACCAACGCTTGAATAGAAGGCTGTCCTCTGGTAATAATAGAATGCTCCTTAATCACGACCCTATTAGTTAAGCTTTGGCAAAGAATTTGGAAAGAATTTGGACCTCGGAGTCCTCAAAGCGAGTGGAGGCGCGACCGCAGTAGAAGATCTGTCCCCAACCTTTTTTTTACCCCTGGACTGTTTGGTGGTTTGTCTCGGCATTCTCAATCAAATATTGGGCGGCGTAATGTTGTAAATCGAATCCCAAGTTCTCGACTCTACCCTAATTCAACCAATTAACAATATCCCTAACACTACTCCACAATCGAGAACAACAATCCACCACCATAATCAACCACAACAAACCTAATATCAAGCAAGCCGAGAACAAATTTAGCTAACACAACCCCCAATTCTCAACTTCTAACAACAATCAACACAAAAATACTCCAAAAAATAATCAATCAACATGTCTTCCTCAAATATTAACAAAGCTCAACCCTTATTCGGCTCAAAGATGTAAAAAGATAGAGGTTCGAGCCAATCACTCACCTTTATACTCAAAGATCGAACAAAATCGATGAAAATGGAGCCCCAAAGGAGAGAGAGACGACGGCAGCATGTGCGGTGGCGCTGGTTGGAGAAAACGGCGGTGGAAACACGGTGGAGATGGCTGGAGTTTAGTGGGAGATTATCGGAAATTGCAATTTGGGAGGAGTTGGGAGGAGGAGGATGACTTTTGACCAAAGTTGACTGAGATTTAAAATAAATATAGGACGCGGAGGCTAGGCGCGCATCTTTTGGAGCCTAGGTCCAGCACTGCCTACCTGGAGTTGTCTTTTGAATTCCATTCGGCGCCTGGGCGTGCGACGTGCGATGCCTGGGCGTGGCTCTCGTGCGCCATGATGCGAAGCAAAGTTAGTTTTTGGGATCCCTTGGAGCCTAAGCGCAAAAAGTGTGGCGCCCAGGTGTGGTACTGCATAGCCGAAAATTTTGAACTGGTGGATTTGGTGCCTAGGCGCGGGACACCTATTGTGTAGAATTTCCATTTCTTGTTTGAAAAAGAAGAAGAAAAACAATTAAACATTGACCAACAAAGATTTAAACACGAGAAAATAAGGCAAACAATCTAGAAAATACAAAAACACGGAAAGAAAGCTTGGGGTGCCTCCCAAGAAGCGCTAGTTTAGAGTCGTTAGCTAGATTGGAAAGGTGAAATTATGGAGGGTCCCAAGAATGGTGGACACCTTATCCCGTGGCCCATCAATCCCAATATAATGCTTCAATCTTTGAGCATTTGTCGTGAAAGTTTGTCCCTTGTCAGTTGTAAGCTCAACAGCACCCGATAAGTAGACTTAGGAAATCACAAAGCAGCCCGACCATCTTGATTTAAGCTTCCCTGGGGAGACGCGGAGTCGAGAATTATAAAGTAGAACCCTCTCTCCCATGTGAAACTCCCGGGGAAGAATATGCTTGTCATGCCATATCTTTGTGGGCTCCTTGTAGAGCTTAGCATTTTCGTAGGCCTGGTCACGCCACTCCTCGAGTTCATTTAGTTGTAGCAACCGGCGTGTACCTACAAGTTGAGGGTTAAAATTCAGAAATTTGATAGCCCAGAATGCACAATGTTCAAGCTTAATAGGAAAGTGACAAGCTTTACCAAACATAAGACGATACGGGAACATGCCAATAGGGGTTTTAAAGGTGGTCCGATAAGCCCATAATGCATCGTCTAACTTGAGTGACCAATCCTTTCTAGACGCATTTACTATCTTTTCTAAGATTCACTTAATATATCGATTTGATACCTCTACTTGGCTACTTGTTTGGAGATGATATAGGGTTGAAATTTTATGCCTCACCCCATACTTGTTCAATAAAACCTCGAATTGTTTGTTGCAAAGAATGGGTGCGCCCATCACTAACAATGGCTCGGGATGTACCAAAACGTGTGAAAATACGTTTTCGTAAAAATCGAGTAACCACCCTAGCATTATTAGTGGGCAAAGCTTCGGCTTCTACCCATTTGCAGACATAATCCACCGCAACAAGGATGTATTTATTTGAACAAGAACTGGGGAAAGGACCCATGAAATCTATACCCCATACATCGAACAACTCACACTCTAACATGCTATTTAAGGGCATTAATTTCATGACGTTTAGAGATATTTCCTACCCTTTGACACCTATCACATGCTTGGACATACAAGAAGGCATCTTTAGAGAGGGTGGGCAAGAATAAACCTGATTATAGCACCTTAGCTACCGTTTTTGAGGGCCCAAAGTTGCCTCTCACCAACATGTCGTGGCAATCGAGCACACAACGATGTATAAGTCCATCTGCACAAATCTTAAACAGGTAGGGTTCATCCCATAGATATTGCTTCACATCAAATAAGAATTTCTTCCTTTGATGTAAAGTGATATCAGAGGGAAAAACGCCGTTGACAATGTAATTGGCGAAATTCGCATACCAAGGAGTTGGTTCATCAATTATAGCAAACAAGTGTTCACTGGGGAACTCCTCCCTAATTGGTGTAGCATGCACAAGTTCGGGCTTAGGAGCCTCTATCCTAGATAAGTGGTCGGCTACTACATTCTCTACTCCTTTCTTATCTTTGATTTCAAGGTCAAACTCTTGAAGTAGAAGAATCCACCTAAGTAGTCTAGGTTTAACATCCTTTTTAGCAAGCAACTACTTGAGTGTGGAGTGATCAGTGTACACGATCACTTTTTTAAAACAAGGTAGGCATGGAATTTGTCAAACACAAATACTATGGCTAGTAACTCTTTTTCGGTGGTGGCCTAATTCAACTGTGCATCATTTAGAGTCCTACTAGCATAATAAATGGTTTGAAATACCTTATCCTTTCGTTGGCCAAGTACCGCCCCAATCTCGGTGTCACTTGCATCACACGTCAACTCGAAAGGTAAGCTCCAATCGGGAGGTGCCATGATGGGGGTGGATATCAATTGTTCCTTCAAGGGGAAGAATGACTGCATACAAGTAGAATTGAAATCAAACAATGCATCTTTGAAAAGTAAGTTAGATAATGGTTTTGCAATTTTGGAAAAATTTAAAATAAACCATCTATAGAAATCGGCATGCCCAAGGAAGCTCCTCACGGCTTTGACTGCTGTGGGAGGAGGAAGCTTCTCTATGACCTCAATTTTTGCTTGGTCCACTTCAATCCCTTTGTGAGAGACCTTGTGGCCAAGCACAATCCCTTCCCGGACCATTAAATGACACTTTTCCCAATTCAAAACAAGGTTGGTTTCCTCATAATATTTTAGAACACGATTCAAATGACCAAGGCATGTATCAAAAGATGTTCGAAAAACAGAAAAATCATCCATGAAAATTTCGAGGAATTCCTCAACCATATCATGAAAAATAGCCATCCTGCATCTTTGAAAGGTGGTCGGGGCATTGCATAGTCCAAATGGCATCCTTTTACAAGCAAATGTGCCATAGGGACAAGTGAAAGTGGTTTTCTCTTAATCCTCAGGATCTATGGCAATTTGATTATAGTCGGAGTAGCCATCTATAAAACAATAAAAATCATGCCGCACTAGACTTTCAAGCATTTGGTCAATAAATGGAAAGGGGAAATGATCCTTACGGATGACGTCATTTAGCTTACGATAATCTATACAAACTCGCCACCCGGTAAGCATACGAGTAGGGATCAACTCATTGTTTGTATTTTCAATTACCGTTATGCCCCCTTTCTTTGGAACCACTTGGGTAGGGCTTACCCACTCACAAACAGAGATAGGGTAGATTATACCTGAGTCAAGCAATTTTATCGCTTCTTTCTTGACTACCTCTTAGATTTGCAAGTTTGACCTCCTTTGTGGTTGACGTGTAGGTTTGGTGGAGTCCTCCATGAGGAGTTTGTGCATACATATCGCCGGGATAATGCCTTTTATGTCCGCTATTTTCCACCCAAAATCTCATTTGTGAGATTTCAACACCGACATTAATTGTTCCTCTTGTAGTCCTGAAAGAGAAGAAGAAATAATCAATGGGAGTGTCTCATTATCGCTCAAATACACATATTTAAGGTGGGAGGGGAGAGGTTTGAGTTTAGTTGAGTGACTCCCTACAATGGTCTATCAACTTTGATGAAGCCTCTCGCATGCTAAGAAGATTTGTTCTCCAAGCTTAAAACATTTTCCACTTGGTCGTCACTCTCCAATTCCTCTTGTATAGAATCCATGAGAACCCGTTTGAGTGAATTTTCAACCATAGTTCCCTGCAAATGCTCAACAATCAACGGGTTAAAAGTATCAATTCGGAAACAAGAGTCATAACCAAGAGGGTGTTTTAGGACTTTGTAAACATCAAAGGTAACCTTCTCGTCGCCCACGTTCGCGATGTCAATTACCGCCTTACCCGTGGCTAGGGATGGTCTCCCAAGGATTAACGGCACCTCCACATCTTCCTGTATATCAAGGACTATGAAGTCAACTGGGAAATAAAACTTGTCAACTTGAACAATAACATCTTCGATTATCCCCTTAGGCCTTTTGATTGATCGATCGGCAAGTTGAAGGTTCATTGAAGTTGGCTTGGGATTGCCAAGGCCTAACTTCTTAAAGAAAGAATACGAGAGGAGATTGATACTAGCCCCTGAGTCATATAACACTTTCTCAAATGACAACGGCCCAATCGTGCACGGGATTGTGAGACTCCCGGGATATTGCAGCTTAGTTGGCAATTTATTGAGCAATACGGCGGAGCATTCTTCGGTGAGACACACCATCTCATTTTCCTCCCATTTTTGTTTGTTGGAGAGTATGTCTTTGAATAACTTCACATAGTTTGGCATTTAAAGAATGGCATCTATAAATGGAATGTTAATCCTCACCTCCCGAAGGATTGCCAATAACCGAAGAAAGCTCGGATCCATCTTCTTCCTCTTCTTCTTCTATGCATTTGGAAAGGGTAGACGGATCTCAATAGGAGGATAGGTTGTTGGAATTGACGAACTTAGAGTTGGGGAAGCAGGAAACGGCGTCTTGGGCTCACTCAGATCGACGCCTAGGCCCAGTGATGTAGGCGCCTATGCATGACTCTTGTGGCGCTCGGGCGCCATGATGCGAACAGTCTCATTCTGCATGGGTGTGGGTGGCACCTAAGCACCATCTGTCGGACGTCTAGGCGCGTCAGTGCGTACCTCACTTGTGGAACAGGGGTCATCCAGCGCCTCGGTGTGGTCTGAAGGGCGCTTGGGCTCCGAAGTGCGAACAGGCTCATTCTCCACTTGTTTTCCACTTCTCAAGGCTATGGCATGGCATTGAGCCTTTGGGTTCTTTTCCGTATCGCTTAGAAGAGTCCCCAGGGCTATACCATTCACAGCATTGGAGATTTGACCCACTTGAGTTCTCAAATCCTTCATTTCTAAAAACATGTCTTTCATCATGCCCCGAAGTTTGTTAAATGATGTATCGGATTTCTTCATATGAGCATCGAGTCTCTCTTCAGTTGTGGGAGGTCAATTTTGGACTTGACCTTGAACTTGCACTTGACCTTGCCAGTTAAAATTGCCTTGCATCGGGGGTGGGTTATTGAAAGAGGCCTTGGGGCTTGATAGATCCCCGGCTGTGCATTGTGTGGGGGGTTGGGTCTTTTCGGGAAATTGTCGGGTCATGAAAGGCTACCTAAGGTCGATTTTGATTCCTAACATAATTCACGTCTCCAACCTCCGGTTCCAAGTTCACCGCTTCCTCTACCACTTCTTCAACACAAGCAATTTTTTTTTTGTAGGAGAGACCTCTTCATCATCGGGATAAAGCTCATCCTCTCGGCCCAACTGTTCGATCTTGTCTCATACACTTTGATAATCTAATCCGAGGAGATCTCCACCTGTACCCGTATTGAGTCTATTCCGAATACGTGACCGAACCCCATCATAGAAATGCATTACTTGCTCATTCAAGGGCATTTTCAGAGCATGCCCTTATATCTAGCCCATGTCTCGGCCAAAGACTCGTTGTTCCTTTGCCGAAACCCCTTGATATTACTTCGGAGCTCATTGATTTTTAAGTGTGGGAAAAACTTATTCAAAAATGCATCCACCAATTCACCCCATGTAGTAATAGATTGGGGGGTAAAGACTTATACCATGTCGTTGCCTTACCCTTCAATGAAAAATGGAAAAATCCTAGTCGAATGGTATTGAGATCTCGTGGATGATATTGGATGGTCACAAGAGCATCGTCTGGAGTTTCCAAATGAGCGTGCGGCGATTCATGCGGTTCTCCGTGGAAGGGTTAGCCTTGTACCATATTGAAAATGTGAGACAGAATGTGATAGTTTGGTGCATAAAAATTAGGTAAGATTATGGGCCCCGGTAAGGTGTGGAGTCTAGGTGGTAGGATACCCCAGACCGATGGAAGTTGTTGAGGAGGAGCCGGTTACATGGCTTGTATAATCCCTTGTAACCACTCCCGATTTTTTGGTAAGTTCATATTGGGGAAGTTCCCATGTGGATTCGGATTTGGGTTGAAATTATTGGCCATTTCTCTTGTTCGCCTACCAGCCCAAAGAACTCGTTCAATCTCGGGCTCCCACTCGTAAAGAGGCTCGTTGGAGGAGCGGGTCATGCACCACCCAAGAGCCTAGCAATTAAGCACAAGAAATCAAATTAGATTAACGAGAAAAGTAAAACAAAAACAAAAAGTGAACACAAACTAAAAATTATGAAAATAAAAAACAAAAATCAAAAACTAAAATAGTCAAGTCCCCGACAACGGCACCAAAAACTTGACACGCTAAATGCTAACGTACTTATGTAGCAAGCGCACTAGTCGTGTGTAGTAATAGATGGACTAGAAGTCCGGGTTATCAAACCACGGAGACTTGGTTTCTTAGTTAATGATTTGAAATTAAATGAACAATTAAAGCAAAAGTAAATTGAGATTAAAAGAGAAAGGAACAACAATGAATACTCGCAAAGGATTTAAACTCAAAGATGAAGTGAGACTAAGGCACATGCTAGGTCCAAATTGCTTAATTATACTTATAAAGGTTCTTGTTGAAGGACTACGCTTATGTTGTTATGGTGAAAGCTCCTAGGGCAGAGAATAACCGATGTTTCGTGCTAAATCCCTATGTTTAAATGACGGTTCCCTAGGTATATCTACCCAGAAATCTAACCACTAAACATGCATTAACGCACTAGAGCTTACTCGATTTGGATCGAATGACTTCACCCGGGAATCTTTACCTATGTCTAGGGCAATTCCTCATTGGTTGCGAGTTATGGTGTAAATCTCATGCACCTTAAGTTAATTATCTCTCGAATAATTCACCTAGGCATAAGACTCTAACATATGGTGATCAAGCATATAGAAGACAAGCAAAAGAACAAATTCACACCACATAACAACATAAGAATAACCTCAAAGATCCTCTATTATAAGTATAAACCACAATTTGGCCCTACATGGCCTTAGTCTTACAAGCTTAGCTCATAATTGATAGGATAAAAGATCTAAATGGAGTCAAATACATATTTAAGGACATAACTGAATGGAAACCTAATGAAACTCCCTAAAAAATAAGTGATGACGACTCTCCACGTTGAATCTTCAACCCCCAAGTGAGTCTTCTTCCTTGATCCTTCCAAGTTGATGAAGAGTGGCTCAAATTCTAGAAAAAAACCCTAAATTCTCTAAAATTCGAACCCTTTGAATGAGCTAAAAATTCCAATTTATATTTTCAAAATTCTGTTATCGCGGTACCTAGGCGCGCTTCTATCGGATCCGAGGCGCTACCTACGTGGTGTACTTTTCTTGGAGGATAAGTTCACGAGCACCCAGGCGTGATGATAGTGGCGCCCAGGCGCGGAGGGGTCGGCGCCCAAGCGTGTGTATGCTAGCACCTAGGAGTGGTACTGCAAAGTGATATCCTCCTTGGCTGGAATCGCGCCTAGACGCGGGTTGAGTGGTGCCTAGGCGCGAAGCCACTTTATGAGTTAATTTCATGCATCATTTCTTGCCCTATTCTTCGTGTGCATCGTCTCTTGATAACTGTAATCACTTAAACAAACACATTACATGCACGTGTGGCACGAATTAAACTATATATATAAACCTGAATTGACTATAAATGGGCTTCAAAATGCATGCAGAAATACGACTCCTATCAGTGACAAGAGGTAAATAGGATTTCGGAAGACCCTATAAGAATTGAAGAATAAAATCTTTGGTGGTCCCAAGTGGCATACGAAGGGTGTAGAAGGGGGGGGCGGTTGAATAGACCCTGAAGTCTTTTTCGACTTCAAAAATTTATACCACTTTTAAATTGTAGAACGCTTAAGATCTCAAGCGATTGGTCAGACGCTTGGTTTTAAAGATAACTTAGATTTAGTGATTTCCACAGTTACCAAAGTAGGGTAATGTTTCAGTCGCTTAATCAGGGTTAGCACAGCGGAAATAGTTTTGATATGTTAGCGTCCTTTTTAGTCAATAGTCACTTGTAATGTATTAAAGCCTTTTTCTTTTAATTAAATGAACAGTGAATATAGTAAGGCAATAAAACAGTAAGTAAAATAAAATGACACAAGATATGTAAGATTCGCTGGGTGGTGCAATCTCAGCAAGGTCCTTCTTCTCCTTTCTCACTTGGAGGAATTTTACTATGATGATGATCAAAGTATCACACAGAAACTTCTACACAATAGCAAATAAGGAAGGTGATCTTGGGCTCCTTAATCACACAGATTTCTGCACCAAGGAAGATCCTCTTCTACAAGCTTCTCTCACTTAGAAATACTGCTCATATGATGGCTTCAACTTCTTTCTCACACAGATGAAAGGTTGAAAGGTTTTCGTCACAAGGGTTTGTTTGTTTTTGAAAGATCAAACAACTTGAATATCTCAGTAAGAGTTTAGATTTCTTCTAGAGAAGATGTTTGAGATATTTTTGTGACTATCTGGAATGTACGCAAAGCTTAAAAGGATTTAACTATGGAGGATTTAAGCTTTTTGAGATTTCAGCAAAGGTTCGACTTCTTGAATCTTATCTTATATTTTAGGGTTTGCTGAGGAAGGTATTTATAGGCAGAACTTTTGGCAAATGTCCGTTGGACACATGTAGAGAGCGTGCCTCTCACGGGCGAGTGAGAATACCTTTTTTCTGACGTTCCTGAAAATCCTGCAGTTCTGATTTGATGTAGCAGGTTTGAACTATGTAGCTCTGACAGTCTTTTAGCCAATAGATTGGCTTGTCCATAGGTCATGGTCCTTGTCACATTTAATGCACTTATCAGGCATTTAATGCGTTTGAATTTATTTCCCGTTGGAAATAAATGTCCGTTGAATGATTGCATTTAAGTCCTTCATGACTTGAGAAGTTATTTCAGGTGAATCCGAGTTAATAGCTTGAGTATAGAAGCGCTTGATTCAGTAGATCCTGAAAGTTGATTCCTTAGCGATTGGCAATCGCTTGAGGAAGGATTCATTATCTTCACAAACTTCAGACGCTTGATCTTCAACTTCATCTCTGATAGACTCACCTAGAATCCTAACAAAAACTTAGTGTCTAATCTTAATCTAAAATCTTATAAAGAAAAAAATCAACAAGCCTATTCTAGAAATAATTACAAGTCTTTTTCAGACGCTTAGACAGATGTTCTAACAAATATAAACTTACAATCTTTTTGGGGTCTAACATTAAATCCTATCTTGTCATCATCAAAACTTCTAACATGAAATTTCCTAACAATTTCCCTCTTTTTGATGATGTCAAGACTTTAACTCTTTTATAGTTCAAGAGGCCAATCGCTTCCATCATCTGCCTTGGACTTAGAATGTTGGTCTGCGGGATGAAGAAGAATGCATCTTCTTAGGGAGAGGTACTTAAGGCAAGTCTCATTCCCTCTGGCAGATCTACATTGGAGACATATCTAGAGAATAAGTCCAGCAGAAAAGGCATCAGATGTTGAGTAGCTTCAAAGTCAGTGGATTTGAGCAGGGAGTGCATTTTGGCCACTAGTACATTTTGCTCACACACGTAGCAATCCAACAGACTGAAGCCTCTGAAGGGGTCTAAGCCGCAGAATTCATTGAAAGTCACATCGAGAGATTGAGCATTTTCAAGAATCGTTTGACTATCATGATGAAATTCTGAGAAGTTAGCGTGATCGGCAGACACATCCACTTGATGAAGAAGGGGTGGAGTACCCTTGCTGGTGGAGGATTCACAATTGAAGTCCTGATGAATCCTTTGGACTTTGGGAGAGGAATCGAGAGGGGAGGAGATGAAGAAGTAGCTTCCACCTCTAGCGATTAAGGAGAGTGAGTGGCGGAGTTGTCGCTCGACTGATTGTCTCAAATATGGCAAGTCGCTGACATCACCTACTAGGTGGCATCTCTGTTTAATGAGGAACTTGGCATAACCTCTTCTCCTGTACTCAATTCCAAACTCGAACAAAAACGGGAACCTGAAGAGCTCATCAATAGAGTATGCCTTGAGCACAAACTCTTCAGCCCATTTCTTGGTTTCTGCAATCCACTGAGAGCCATGAGCATCTGCCGAGTCTAGATCCGCTCTAGTTTGGAGAAGTGTCTTGAAGTCCATCTTCTCTTGCATGTAAGCGTCAGACCAAACTCGGGCCAGAAACTCATCGGCTTCATCCTTGATCCAAATGTTGATAGGGTTTGGATGGTCCCCAAAGACTTCGCCTTTGCCTTTCCAAAGTTGAAGAGGCTTAGCCGAATTTTTATTTTCATCAGAATGGAACACCTTGGGAAGGGCAGTGAAACCCGTACTGTTGAGCTGC
Source organism: Buddleja alternifolia (assembly GCA_019426215.1). Classification (NCBI taxonomy): domain Eukaryota; kingdom Viridiplantae; phylum Streptophyta; class Magnoliopsida; order Lamiales; family Scrophulariaceae; genus Buddleja; species Buddleja alternifolia. Next base: position 5,736,722 of record CM033399.1, on the reverse strand, counting down.
TCCTCATCCGGGTTTCTATTCCAATCTCCGATATGAGGGTTGCTGATTTGGACGTGAGTGCGGCGGAAAGGATATGTTCTTCCGAGACTCTTGCCGACTTGTTGAAAGTGATGACTTTCAAACTCAGCCCAAGCCCTAGATTTGATCTCCAAAGACTCTAAGAGAGCGAGGATCTCCTTCTTGGATCTCAAATTGAGAGACGCTAAATCCTCAAAGACTAGCATTTGATCGGCTTTAGAGAGTCTTGGATTATGGAGAGTCGCTTGGAAGGTGATCTCCATATCGATCATTTGGCGGAGTGTCTTATCTCTCCAGGCATAGTAGTACTCGAGATCTTCAAAGTAGCCTCTGGGAAAGAAAGACACTCCAGGAGGAGGAGGGCCCGTTGGAGTGGGAATGAAGGGAGTCGCTTCTCTGATCGGAGATTGTTCGGGATCAGATATGGAAGTGACTACATCCTTAGCGATGTCCACCACTTGAGTCAATTCGACATCCAACTCCTGGAGAATTTCTGATGGAGGTGCATCAATGGCTTGTGCAGAAGAAGCTGATGCAAGAAAGCGTTTGAGAAAAAGAAGACAATTTCGATAAAGAGTAAGTCAACAGAAGGAAATGCTTACCCTGAGGCAATTCATCGACTTGAGTAGTCGCTTCATCTGTCTCAACAGATTCTTAAACCTCAGGCTTCGGGATTACTTCAACTAAAATTAAAGAAGTTACTACCTAACAAAGAAAAGGATAAAGGTACTATACCTTTTGTAAGTACTTACCCTGAGGAAACGCTGGCTCGGGTTGCGAATGAGGCACAAGCTCAATCACTTGCGTTTCAGATGCTTGCGTAATTTGAACGCTTGAAGAGGGGCGAGGGGGTGACCAAGGGGTTCTCTTCCTGGCCAAAGTTGTTTCTTCTTCTGAAGCTTCTTCCTCAGATAGATTCGCTCGACGGGGAGGAGGAGGAGTCGCTTAGGTAATCTCCTTAGGTTTTGTGGCCTCCTTCTTTTTGGGAGAGTCCTTCCTTGGCTTTTTGGAAGGCTCTGCGATTTTGAGAGTTATCTTTCGCTTGGGTTGAGGTTTAGCCACAACCTCTTCCTCGGAGGAGGAAGATGATGATGAGGTTGATTGATCCTCATCATCACTCCTAACCACATCATCAGCCGCTTGCTGAAGACGCTCACTTTTGGGGATGTTGGCCCCACCTCTCTTCCTTTTGGTTAGAAGCTCACTAATCGCTTTCTTCCCGAGAAACTTTATGAGTGGAACCTTTGTTCCAGAAGAGACACCATAGCCATTGTCGATGAGTATGGCGCTCAGAAGAATCCCATAGGGCTTGGAATTGATTGACCTATCTATAACCGCTGCCTTGAAGCGATTAAAGACATAGCTTGCCCAGTTGATCTCCATCTTCATCAAAATGGCGATCATCATCTGGAACTGCAGAGTTGTCACCTTGTCGAAAGTCCCTTTTCTGCATTCGAGGACTTTGGCGCAGATGTCGGCCAGAATTCTGTATTCACCCTTCATCTCGTTCTTTCTTAGAGGAAGATAGTAGTCGGTGTCCACGTCATCACCTCGGACGAGTTCCCAGACCTTGGTGGCGTTACCAAAGGTCACCTTTTCAATCTCTACGCCTTTTTGAGGAAGGCTCAACAGAGACGAAATCAGATCAACGTCCAGAGCAAAGGGGTCTGGAGTTGGAAAGTTGAAGTCGCAGGAGATAGACTCCGACGAAACTTTGGTAGTCTTGAAGAAGTGAAGGCATTCTTCTTCCAGGTAGTTTGAATGTTTGGTAAACATGGTCTTGAGACCAGATTCTTCAACAAGAGTAAGAATTTGTCGAAGAGGGAAGTTTTGATTGATGTATAAATAGTCCCAGTTTACCAAGAAACCAGGATTTACAACAATATCCTTTTGGGATTTAGGTTGCTTGGGAGCCTTTGAAGAGGTTCCGACAGCCTTAGATGACTTTTTGGGTGCCATTGTTGAGAGAAAGAAAGCTTGAAGGTGATTAACAATGGTGTTCTTTGCTGTAAACGAAATTTGCAGAGAGAGATAGAGAGTTTGAGAGTGATAAAAGGTCTTTCTGAAGAAGAAAGAGGGGTTTAAATAGGAGTCCAAAAGTAACTCTTTCTCTCTTAGATGAAGACCACGTGTCCCAGAATTTAATGAGAAATGAAATTCATTTAATCTGGACCGTGTACACATAAAGACGGATTTCAAAAAGCTCGGTAAATTAGGGTAATTTCTGTAAAATAATAAATGGTTAATTTGAAAAACGTTTGAACTATTTTGAAATTTTCAGCGTGAAACGCACGCGTCTAATGGTACACTGACACGTACCCAGGCTAGTACAGTTACTAAACCGCCAAGTTTTAGATAGACATCATTGGTTGATGGTTTGATGTGATGGAGACGTGTAGTCAGTTTAGCAAATCTTATCTATTTGTACTGATTTACACGCTATCATAAAACGATAAAAACTATGCATGGATTTTATAAAGAGTTTTACTAAGAGTTAGGTTGGGAAAGACCAAACACTTTGGTATTTTTATAAAATTCAATCGCTTGAACGAATTTTGAAAATTTTGAGATATTGTTTCTGGTACAAAACAAACGCTAATGATCAATGCATAGAGCTTTTTTTTAAATTAAATTTTGATCATAGTCGCTTGTGTATTAGACAAAGTGTAATTTTAGAGTTCCCCCTAAAATTAATAACTTATATTAATTAAAGATATTTTTAGACAAAGATAATGAGGTGGATTTCCCCTAAATCATATGCCTAATAAAATATGATGTGTTATGTCTAAGCGTTTAAATCAATCATATCTAATTCACTTCTCAAAGTGAGAAATCATTGTTCATTGAGCGCTTTGGTGAAGATATCGGCCAATTGTTTGTCAATGGCAATAAAGTGCATGTAGATATCTTTCTTTTAAACATGGTCACGCAAGAAATGGTAACGAATGTCAATGTGTTTGGTTCTAGAGTGAAGGACAGGGTTTTGAGTCATAGCTAAGGCACTTTGGTTATCACAATGGATGGTAGTGGGACCTAGGATAATTCCATAATCTATAAGTTGTTGTCTCATCCATAGTATTTGTGCGCAACAACTCCCTGCGGCTACATATTCTGCCTCGGTGGTAGAAGTCGCTATGGATTGTTGTTTCTTGCTATGCCATGAAACCAATCTATCACCTAGAAATTGACATGTACCACTTGTACTTTTTCTATCTATTTTGCATCCTGCAAAATCTGCGTCTGAATAACCAATTAGCTCAAAGGGAGAGTCCCTTGGGTACCATAAGCCCACATTTTGTGTGCCTTTTAGATACTTAAGGATTCTCTTGGCCGCAATCAAGTGTGACCCTCTTGGATCGGCTTGAAGAACGTGCACACATGCATACTGAGAACATTATGTCTGGTCTACTTGCCGTAAGATAAAGAAGTGATCCAATAATACCTCTAAAATTAGTGATATCAATTTTCTTCCCACTTTCATCTTTATCTAGCTTAAGCGTCTGGCTCATTGGAATTTTTGAAGATGACGCGTTTTCCATGCCAAATTTCTTAATCATATCTTTAGTATACTTAGCTTGGTTTATAAATATGCCATTTGAAAGTTGTTTAACTTGTAATCCTAGGAAGAAAGTTAATTCTCCCATCATGCTCATTTCAAATTGATCTTGCATCATTTTTGAAAATTTCTCACACAGTCGCTTATTGGTAGAGCCAAAAATAATATCATCAACATAAATTTGGACTAAGAGAATATCTTCATCATAGGTAATTTTAAATAACGTTGTATCAACGCTGCCTTTTGAAAAGCCTTTACCTATGAGGAAGACAGAGAGAGTGTCATACCATGCTTTTGGTACTTGTTTAAGACCATAAAATGCCTTATCCAATTTGTAGACCATACTTTTCCCATGGTTGTTGATGAATCCTGGAGGTTGCTCCACATAGACTTTTTCTTGGAGTTTACCATTCAGGAAAGCACTCTTCACGTCCATTTGATATACTGTGAATTTGCTGAAGGCTGCAAATGCTAGAAACATCCGAATCGCTTCAAGACAAGCCACTGGAGCATAGGTTTCATCAAAGTTAATGCCCTCTTCTTGACAATATCTTTGAGCGACTAATCTGACTTTGTTTCTTACTACAATGCCATCCTCATCCATTTTGTTTCTAAATACCCATCTAGTTCCAATAACTCCTTGGTGAGTTGGCCTAGGAACTAGAGTCCAAACTTTGTTTCGCTCAAATTGGTTAAGCTCCTCTTGCATCGCTTCTACCCAACTTGCATTATTGAGCGCTTCATCCACTGGTTCCATTTGAGATAAGAAGCTTGCGAACATGGCTTCATTCAATGTTGCGGTTCTAGTTCTGACAGGTGCTTCTATATCTCCAATTATTTGTTCTGGTGGATGATCTCTAAGCCATTTTCGATCTGGTTGGAAAGGGTTGAGAGACGCTTGGCTGTCAATCACTTGTCCTTCATTTGTCTCTGTTGCAGACGCTTCATCATTCACAGTTCCAATTTGCTCTTGATGATCATTCTCTTCATGATCATCAGCAAGTCCTTCATTATTGTCCTTTGTAGTAACCTCACGAGTAATCTTAGGAAAAGGCACAAGAATCTCATCATCATCACTATCATCATCAAGGTTGATTTGATAAGTCTTTTGAGAGAGATCCTTAATTCCTACATCATCAATATTTACCTTACTCGGCTCTTGGTTAGCATCATCGAATACAACATGAATGGATTCTTCAACCTTAGATTTGACTTTATTTAAGATGCGAAAACTCTTTCCATTTTTGGCATAACTAAGAAAGATTCCCTCATCTGCCTTAGGGTCAAAGGTCTTTAGGTTTTGTGATCCATTATTATGTATAAAACATTTTGAACCAAAGACATGAAAATAAGATATATTAGGCTTACGTCCCTTCCATAACTCATATGGAGTCTTTTCATGTTGGTTGTTGATCATACATCGATTCTGAGTGCAGCATGCAGTGTTAATCACTTTGGCCTAAAACCTTTGAGGCAACGTGGACTCGGCTAACATAGTCCTAGCAGCTTCCTTAAGCGTTCTGTTCCGTCGCTCTGCAACGCCATTTTGTTGAGGTGTTCTAGGAGCAGAATATTCATGGAATATTCCGAATTCTATACAAAATTTCTCAACAACATGGTTAGTAAACTTAGTTCCTCTATCGCTTCTAACTTTCGTCACTTTTAGATCTTTTGATGTTTGTAATTGACGAATTAAGGATGTGAGCTTGGCACTAGTTTCATCTTTTGAGGCTAAGAATTCAACCTATGTATAGCGAGAGAAATCATTAACTATCACTAGCGAGTACTTTTTACCACTAACGCTCATGATTTGAATAGGACCAAACAGATCCATATGCAACAATTCAAGGACTCTAGTAGTAGATAGATGTTGTTTCCTTTTAAAAGATGATTTGACTTGTTTACCCATTTGACATGCATCACATAAGCGATTTTTCTGAAAAGAGCCTTTAGGTAATCCTTCTACTAAATTTAGAGAAATCAATTTAGAGATTGTCTTAAAGTTAAGATGGTTCATTCTTCTATGCCATAAACAACCCAATTCATTTTGACTGTTAGCGATAAAACATGTAGGGTTGTTGTCAATTGTTGAACCCCAATCTACTAAATATACATTGTTTGTTCTTTTTCCTTTTAATTTAGTAGATCCAGTCTTAGCGTCATTGATGTAGCAGAAGTCGCTTGAAAATTTTACTTCAAAAATTTTATCACAAAATTGACTTATGCTTAAAAGATTATGCTTAAGACCTTCAACATAATAAACATCACTTATCATGATGTTCCCCATATGCATGATACCTATACCTTTGGTTTTGCCTTTGGAGTTATCACCGAATATAACTTGAGGACCATTGGTTGTACGATAGTTGATCAAGAGATCCTTTGAGCCAGTCATGTGCCTCGAAGACCCACTATCGACGTACCAAACTGAAGTATCGGCTTTGGCTCTAGGTACCTGCATTAAAGGGCAGTTCTAATTCTTTTTAGGTACCAATTTTGACTTGGGTCCTTCATTGTTAGTAGCTTTTGATTGAATTAGATTTTTCGGAACCCATATTTGCCTAGTCTTCATTACGGGAGGAGAGGCCTTTTCGGGTTTCGGTTTGTGTTGTGTGTGACGTTTTGGTGTATAGTAATATCCTGGATTATAATAGTAATCATAATCCCAATCATAATCATAATCATCATGGTATCGATGATATGACCTAGATTGTTTTGGATATTGACGCTGATATTTCCTTGGCAATGGCTTAGGAGTCGCTTTCGGCGGTTGACGCTTAGCGTTTGATTTACTGATGGAAGGTTTGTCTTTCGCCTTTTGAGCGTTAGGATTACTTCTCTTTTGTAAATCATTCGCTTTCGTTTTCTCCTTTCCTGGGTTCACTTTGGTCTTCCCATTTTGCCTTTTATCAGTATCTTTTGGTTCATTAAGCGTTTGACTCGATGAACTACCAACAAAGAGTACACCTCTTCCTTTGTTGGTTGCCGTAACATTAGACTTATTTGGTGATTTACCAAGTTTATTGCATCCTAAACCAATCTTTTCACCAAACAATCTTGTTAATTCAGTCACAATGTCTAAATTTCTTGACGCTTTTGACAATGATGAGACAAGCTGCTCTGATTTGGCAAGTTTAGTGATCAGTTCAGCTTCTCTTTTGACTATTAAATCAATATCACTTTTTAATTGAGACATTTCTCTTTCAAGTGACTTGTTCTTCTCAATGCATTGTTGCTGAACTTGCAATTCTGCTTTGCGCGTCTCATTGTCTCTTTTGAGTGAAGAAATAATATCGAAGTGATTTTGATATAATTTGTTGGCAACTTAACAAACTTGATAATATTCTTTTACTTTGTCAAGTAATTCATTATATGTGAGAGGATGAGATAATTCAGTATGTACCTCCGATAGCGAGTCACCAGTCGCTTCTTCATCTCTTGTGTTAGGACATGTTAGATGTTTTGATGATGATAAGATAGGATTTCATGTTAGACCCCACTTTCATAGAAATATTGATGATATTTGTTAGGCTTTTATCTTTTAGTAGACTAAGTATTTAATACCAAGTCACTGATAGAATTCTGAGTGTCTATCGATCATTATGATCAAACGTTACTTCGATTTCAAGCGCTCGGCTGTCAATCGGAGATTTCAAGCGTTTGGCTGATCTCAAGCGCTCATTCAAGCGTCTGAGCGACTGAAGCGAGCTTTCAAATTCACCTGAAGGATAAAACCCAAGTTATCAAGACTTAAATGCAATCCGGATATTTATCCAACGGGATCCAAAATGCATTAAATGCTTGATAAATGCATTAAGTAAACAGACAGCGAGTGGACAAGCCACCTTTTTTTACACAGTTTTTCAGTCAAACCTGCTCCTGTCCAATTGGAATCTGTCTATTTGAATCTGAGAGACACGCGCCTGATTGTGTCCAACGGACAAATCCCAAGAAAACATCAAAGAAAATCTGGGATAAATTAGCGACTGTGTGTGAAGGATCCACACAAATGAAGGAGAACAAACTGTAGGGCCATTTCTCTTTCCTACAAGGGACTATTTCGATCTGGAGTCGCTTGTAGGCTCATCGTCACTACTTTCATCTGAGGACTCCAGATCCTCTTCAGGTGCGGAGAATGGTTCAGATTCCGCAAGCAGACCCTGTTGTCTTAGGTCGCTCCTGAATTGGTTTCTATCCATATGATCTTGCCTTGTGGGCTTAGATACATTTGGATAAGGGCAATTTACCTGGTAGTGCCCTGGTTTCCTGCAATTATAACATAAATTAGTTTTCATCTTTTGTTCAAGTCTCAATCTTTTTGACACAACTTGTGTTGGGAGTGATTGATTTTGATTTGGTGGTGGAGTCGCTTGATATTGAGCAGTCGCTTGTGGCGGGGGAGTGGAATACGCAGTCGCTTGGTACTGAGGTGCGGGGGCAGGAGGAGGAGTTTGGAAGGATGTTTGTCCAATGGGATTTCTCTTCTCATATCTTAGAAATTTCTTGAATTTCTTGACCAGTAGGGCCATTTCCCTTTCCTCATTCGATTCTGTAACTTTGACCTCATTTACTGCTTTACCCTTACTCTTTGTAGTTGCAATCAAGGCTCCAGTTTCAGTCGCTGAAGTTGATGAATCTCCAACTTCTCCCAATTCAAACTCAAAGGCTCTTAATTCTGAAAACACATATTCGGGGGTTATGATATCCAGCATCTGAGACTCTCTCATTGCCACGGTTTTGATCAAGTACTTAGGAGGAAGACTTCTAAAAATCTTATTATTCATTTCCTTGTTAGTCAACTCCTTGTCCAAAGAGGCTAATTCTGTGATGAGCGATGTAAATCTCGCATCCAATTGGTCTAGCGTCTCGTTTGGCTGCATCTTGAAGTGCTCGAACTTTTGCATAGCTATTGACAGTTTGTTCTCCTTCAATTGTGTGGATCCTTCACACACAGTCGCTAATTTATCCCAGATTTTCTTTGATGTTTTGCACATCTTTATTTTGTTGAAAAGGCTATCATTGTCGGCTAACGCTGAGTAGAGAGCGCTTCATCCAACATTATCCAAATTTGCTCTTTTCCGATTATCCGGCGTCCATTCTAACTTTGGTTTCTCGACGTAACCATCAGGAGTTGCTTCATCGGCTCCAGGTGCTCGAGTTACCACTTTCATGATTTTGATGGGGCCATCTGTGATCACATCACACATCTCGTTATCACATGAGCATAAGTATGCAAACGCTCTAAGTTTCCATGAATCATAGTTTGATTCAATCAACTTGGGCATTTTGTGAAAAGCCATAATATGCGCTTTTTCAAAGGAAGTGACTAAAGTTTTTGAAATAGATCTGAACAAGCAGTTATGCTCAGAAATGCTTTGGTTTCTACTTCAACCGCTCTGATACCACTTGGTGGTCCCAAGTGGCATACGAAGGGTCTAGAAGGGAGGGTTGAATAGACCCTGAAGTCTTTTTCGACTTCAAAAATTTATACCACTTTTAAATTATAGAACGCTTAAGATCTCAAGCGATTGGTCAGACGCTTGGTTTTAAAGATAACTTAGATTTAGTGATTTCCAAAGTTACCAAAGTAGGGTAATGTTTCAGTCGCTTAATCAGGGTTAGCACAGCGGAAATAGTTTTGATATGTTAGCGTCCTTTTTAGTCAATAGTCACTTGTAATGTATTAAAGCCTTTTTCTTTTAATTAAATGAACAGTGAATACAGTAAGGCAATAAAACAGTAAGTAAAATAAAATGACACAAGATATGTAAGGTTCACTGGGTGATGTAATCCCAGCTACGTCCTTCTTCTCCTTTATCACTTGGAGGAATTTTACTATGATGATGATCAAAGTATCACACAGAAACTTCTACACAATAGCAAATGAGGAAGATGATCTTGGGCTCCTTGATCACACAGATTTCTGCACCAATGAAGATCCTCTTCTACAAGCTTCTCTCACTCAGAAATACTGCTCGTATGATGGCTTCAACTTCTTTCTCACACAGATGAAAGGTTGAAAATTTTCGTCACAAGGGTTTGTTTGTTTTTGAAAGATCAAACAACTTGAATATCTCAGTAAGAGTTTAGGTTTCTTCTAGAGAAGATGTTTGAGATATTTTTGTGACTGTCTGGAATGTATGTAAAGCTTAAAAGGATTTTGGCTATGGAGGATTTAAGCTTTTTGAGATTTCAGGAAAGGTTCGACTTCTTGAATTTTCTCTTATATTTTAGGGTTTGCTGAGGAAGGTATTTATAGCCAAAACTTTTGGCAAATGTCCGTTGGACACATGTAGAGCGCGTGCCTCTCACGGGCGAGTAAGAATACCTTTTTCTGACATTCCTGAAAATCCTGCAGTTCTGATTTGATGTAGCAGGTTTCAACTCTGTAGCTCTGACAGTCTTTTAGCCAATAGGGTGGCTTGTCCGTAGGTCATGGTCCTTGTCACATTTAATGCACTTATCAGGCATTTAATGCGTTTGAATTTATTTCCCGTTGGAAATAAATGTCCGTTGAATGATTGCATTTAAGTCCTTCATGACTTGAGAATTTATTTCAGGTGAATCCGAGTTAATAGCTTGAGTATAGAAGCGCTTGATTCAGTAGATCCTGAAAGTTGATTCCTTAGCGATTGGCAGTCGCTTGAGGAAGGATTCTTTATCTTCACAAACTTCAGATGCTTGATCTTCAACTTCATCTCTGATAGACTCACCTAGAATCCTAACAAAGACTTAGCGTCTAATCTTAATCTAAAATCTTATAAAGAAAAAAATCAACAAGCCTATTCTAGAAATAATTACAACTCTTTTTCAGATGCTTAGATAGATGTTCTAACAAATATAAACTTACAATCTTTTTGGGGTCTAACATTAAATCCTATCTTGTCATCATCAAAACTTCTAACATGAAATTTCCTAACAATCTTGGTTTGTAATTTTATTATCAAGGTCAGCTAAATTATCAGCGAGAAATTTCATCTCTTGACAACACTGAGAAATAGAGAGAGACCCTTTTTGAAGATTTCAAAAATGCTCATTTAGTTGCATAGAACGGGATGCTTTGTTGTTTGGAAAATTTTCTTCTATAGCAAAACTGAGATCATGCGAAGTGGCATATTCTAAATTAATATTTTTTAACAATTTAAGATCAACTGTAGAATAAAACCAACGTTTAATAGTTGAATCTAGAAAAAACCATGGATCATTAGGTTCGCCCATAAGCTTAGCTTTTCCAATGAGATGATCAAAAATCGAGTAATTTCTACGAAGATCCATGAACATATCCCGCCAAAGTTTATAATTGGAGTCATGTTCAGATAACTTAAAGCCAAAAGAGGAGTACATATTGCTCGCAGCGAGGGCAGGATGAATTTGGGTTAGGCGAGGTGGGGGGATGGGGGTTTTGGGTAGTAGATATGGATTCTTCAATGGTAGACATGATAGAGGATCGCACAATAATAAAATCAAAAACGAAATTAACAGTAGAAAAATAGATACAAGAGAAAGAGAAAGTAAAAAATACCGTTGATGAACCGACGGAAAACGGTAATTGAAGTAAGCGCAAAAATCCAAGATGAGAGGATTTCGGTGCTGTTGAAGGCTTTTTAATAAGAAAATAATGTGTTGAGGGGAAACAACGACTTATACGGACATAAAAAAGGGAAAATTTAGTAGTGGAGCTAGAACTATAGAACACTGGCATGACGGGTGAGGGCAGTGGCAAAGAAGAAGTCGGTGGCCGATAGGAGGTGAAGCGGGGGGGGAGCGACTATAGTGTTAGGCCTAGGATTAGGTTTAGGCTGATACCATGATAAGGTATAAATCTCCTTGAATATTATTGATGACTAACAAGGTTTACATAAAGATTACAATGAAAGAGTAAATTAAGAAATAACAATAGGACCTAATATAGCATCAATACTAAACATATATAAACTCTAGCAAAATATACATATATATATATATATAGACACACTAGTAAGAGATCACTGTGTAATGTGGGGTGTACCAGAATATGATTGAAAAAAAAAAGGAATCAATTCAAATTATAAATTTTAGGATCTATTATAATTTATAAATTAAAGATAAAAATACCAAACAAAAAGATTCATGCATAGCGCTGATTGTAGATCTGTTATAGTGATCATCATCTCTCATGAACAACGACTCTTCCAGTGCTTAGACAGCAATATTCTAATATTCAGCAGCTCTCACTACACTGCTACTAACTCAGAAGCTTCTTTCCAGGGCAAGCTCATGGCTGAGTTCAGTTTCCTTGCGTCATCACTTATGTATTTTTTTTTTCATTCAGTCTTCTGTTGGCTCAATACCCACTTCCATTTCATTCTCTCTCTCTTCTTCGTGCACTCTTTTCATTCACAAATAAGTATAAACATATGATCATATTCTGAAATTTTGATCTAAATATAAAATTTATGCGGTCGCAAAGCGAAATTCATCTTTCAATCCTGTTTTGCAAAATATCCAGTGAGATTTCAAGTGAAACTCAAAATTTCCCGAACTTCTCATCGCTACCCGAACATTTCGATGTCTAAAATAATATCAAATTCTTTCACGAAAATATCCACCAAACTTTCAATTGAAAACCGAAAGTTTCTAGAAACTTAAAATCCTTACATTGCAAATATCTAAACTCTAGAACTTTATTCAAAAAAAATTATTTATTTAATGATTCAGTATTTATTTTCTAATAAATTACTAGGAAATTTGTCATTTTTTTTCCTACCAAATTGTCAATTGAGAGTATGTGCCAAGCGACAAGTCAACTAACTTTTATCGAGAATAATTTTTATCAAATTTTACTGAAATCTTTTAATCAAAATGTAATTTCTTATCGAGAATAGTTTCTCTCTCTTACACGCGCACACACATACAAATATATTGATAAGAAATTAAGGAGTAAATCAATAATTTAGTATATATAGATACATATATTATATAAATAAATATAAATCTCTAATATATAGAATGGAGGGCTAGGATTAAAATTTCACAAGGGAAAGCAAAAAAAATGAGGCAAGACTTGCCCTGACAAGTTGTCGAATCATGTGACCCATGTTAGAGAGTATGCCCTCAAGTGCCATAAAGAGGATAGATTTATAGGGCATTGACATTGTAACTAAACTATGGTTTCTCATTTCATACATGGCATTTCTTTGTTGTTTTCTTATAGGCATTTGTAAGGTGTAATAAACAACGCAAAGTCCTTGATGACAAGACAAAGCCTTCTACCTCCTATGAGATAGGAGGATAGGCACTAGAAGAGTTTGACCCTAGTCATCGAAATAGAGTTTGCAAGTCTAAGAAAATATTGATTGGGCATCAATACTGAACAAGGACTTGTATGATAAGTTTTGACAGAGAAAGTGTCAGTCGTACACTATGGGAATGATAGTGAGAACTTATGTGATAGACATATCAGTTGGACTGATACGTTCAAACACAGCTCGCATCAGTTTCATCACATGGGTATTCACTCACTGACAGTCAATGATGAAACTGATAAGTTGTGATAGGTACGCGTGAACCTCTGACCTGAGAAATCGAGTTGAAGATGTACTTGTGACATCAAGTCTGTCATTAGAGTAGTTAGATCCAATTTACCCTTTGGTGGGATCGACCTCGAAGTGCGACTTGATGGGCAAGTAGCTTTGTTAACTAATTAGCAAAACGGAATTTATTCTCTCATAAGTGAATGAGTTAAATATCCTATACAGTCATGAATGAGTGAGGGTAAAAGTCTTTGGCAACAGCATAAAATACTTCGACTTATTATGAGCTAAGCATATGGTCAAGTCATAAGAGTTGGACTTCAAACCATGACTCTTACTTGACTGGAATATATGAATAAAAGGTTATACTCTTACGGTATTCACAGCGTAATGGTTTGGAATGATCCTATGCATTTGTTCTCAATTGGGATACGATGTGAGCCACGTGACTGGCTAGTTTTCACTCACAGTCTTTTGGTTTCCTCCCAGTTGCCTTTTGAGACGAACCTAAAGAATCGCGCTTAAAGGAAGTGCAAAAGAAAAATCATGAAAAAAAGACTTGAGAGAGTTTCCGGTATTGGATATCGATATTAATTGATTAATTAATCATTGGATGATTTAATTAATTAATTAAGTTAATGAATTAATTTAATTCCTTGGAGGAACTTGATTATAACATTAACATGGTTTTAATTAATTAATTTTATTGGATGAAAGGAAAATTAATTAAATTAATTAGACAAAGCCCAAAGCCCATGAGGCTTCATAAGCCTCATGTTAGGCGTCCTTTTTGGACGCCCATGTAGGGTTTTATAGGCTCGGTTATTGTTTTCTAATTGCATAAGAATACATGCAACTTGTGAGGAAAAATAACCCTAAGTGAAAAACATTACTTTCTCCCCAAGCAAAAAATTCTCCCACCTCTCTCTCTCTCTCACTCTAGCCGTCTTATCCAAGAGAAAGAAGAGGATTTTCTCTTTTGATTCCGGCGTGACGATTTAGAGAAAGTGACGGATTTGCTGTTTAAGAAAAGGATCAAATCGCTGGTTCAGAATTCAACATACGTGAAGAACGATAAATTATTCGAAACATAATTAAATACGAGAATTAGAGATGATCATAATTGGAAATTTATAAATTTTTTACCCGCTGCGTTTTATTTCAAATATTCCCAACAGTGGTATCAGAGCCAATCTCTGAATTCTGTATTTTATTGATTACGTGATTATGTTGCAGAATGATGACTTGTGAATATGAAAACTAAATTGTAGAAAGTTGTAGAATGATGACTTGTGAATATGAAAAACTAAATTTTGTGAGAATCAGATCGAAAAATAGCCGCCCATGATTTCTTGCACGGTGCCAGGCCACCCTAGCCGCGCGATGGGCGCACGGGCTGATTCTGGGGTTCGGGGGTTCTGGTTTTTTCTACCCGGGTCCTAATGGGTCGGGTTATTTTTTTCATGGGTCCAAATTTTAATTGAATGGGTTTTGAACTATTTTGATTATCCAGATGGGTCAAAAGGATGATGACCCGGATTCAATTAAATAAGCCCAAATTATTTTAATTAAAATTATGGATTAATCAATAAATTAGTTTTTGGCCAAATTAATTGAATTTGAATATGCCAATGGTTGGTAATTTAATTTTAATAAAATTGGGCCCAAATTGTTTTTATTGAACTTTATTTAAGTGAAATAATTAATTAATAATTCTTGGAGAATTCTTTTAATTAAGTTATTTATTTAAATAAAGGATTCTCATTAATTGGTTTATTTTCATAGAAACCAAAAAAATTTGGAATTTTATTGAGGAAATTAATTAGTTGGACTAATTAATGTTTTAATAATTCACCAACATAAATGCTTTATTTTATCGCGAGCATGTATTATGTGATGGTGACATATGTCTAAGGGCTTAGGTTGTTTCTTTTATATGTATTTCCTTTGATGGGTTGTACGGGCCGGATTTGAGACCTTTTTTTATTTCTAGATTTATGTATAGGTTGTTATATAATATCTTATATAAGATAGAAATAGAATAGGCCTTTCGGAAGGAGATCATATCAAAAGAAGAGGAGGTTGGAGCCCACAAAGATTAGCTAGGCTTTTTTCTTTTTATTTATGATGGCTCATTGACTTGGGCCCTCTAGACAAAAGCATATGGACATATGTAATGATGTATTGATTTCGATGCATGTTCATTAATTGTATGAAGCATGTATATTATCAATATGTGCTATATAAATCGGTTAATGTGCAAATTGAGACATACACAAATGTTTAGAACATGTATTCTCCCAAACAAAAATAATACTAAGTTAGTAAGGGGTGCTAGGCATCCTTTCCCTCCACTAAACTTAATAAGATCAAGGATTAAATCTAGTATGTGGCATCTTTCGAGTAAGTGGGGGTCATATATCAAGATTTAATTCTAGAATTTAATTAAGTGCATTAGAAGCCTTAATCAAGACATATTTCACCTCAAATATTGTTAAAGGGTTGCATGGTGAAATTCAAATGTTAGATCATGAGGAGTTAGTGGGAATGAACTTAGATAGTCCACATTACTTATAAATCGTTAAAGGGTTGCGATTTTGGTTGATTATGGGAAAAAGAAGATTGAACTATCTATTGGATAGATTGATGTTAGACATCACTGTAATTAAGTAATGGACCAAATATTGTTAAAGGGTTTCCATCCATTATATTAATTAAAGAACTCAATCCCCACCACGAAGTATTAATCAATGATCACTTCCGTTTTTTCACAGTGGGAGTATGAAATCTCGAAAAATATAATGAGAGCCAAGTTATAAGTCGAAGCCCTTGATTTAAACTTAGTTTTAGTTTAGTTCTACAATTCTAATTGTTAGGTTGACTCATTCTCTCGAGTGGCTCATGGCAGCGGAAGTTAAAATTTTACAAAAGTAAATGTACAACCACCCGAAAACATGAATATGGATTGGTTCGATCGAATCCACAGGGAGGTAAACGAAATTATACCTTTCGAAAATTTCGTTATCACCTCGAGCTTTGGATCACAGCAACCCTGTGGTGCAAATCCACACAATTTCCCTTGGGTGAGAAATTGTCCGTCATCTTTTCGTATCTTTCGATTTAGAGTGCTCCAAGCGTCGCACCTCTAACATGTATCCACACCTTGTTCAAGTCACCAATTGTTTTGCCTTGCGTGCTAGACAACAAAACAATTCTAAGCTTGCCTTAGGCTTGAATATGTGAAGGGTAGGAATATTTCTAAATCGTTCAATTCAACACATGAATAGAACGACGTCTTGTTGGAAATAAGGAGAGAGGTGGCCGATTTTTCTTGGCTTGGAGGGGGCGAAATTTTCAGCTCTTAAGCATCATTATTTTAGTTTCATTCATCTCTTATTTATAGGCAAGGATTACCTAGAGTCCAATTAGGAAAAGCAAACTTCCTTCTTCCCAAACACTCTAGTAACCTTAATCCTATAAGGTAACTAATGAAGACTTGGAGGAAGGGAAAACTCTTTCCTCTTCCACCATACTCAAAGTACACGGCCCCCTTCCTTTTTCTTAGTCAAAATCGGTCAACATCAATTAATTGGACTCTAGGATTTAATTTTGACTTCTCAATTTAATTATGGGCTCAACCCATTAATTAAATACAAGTCTAATTAAATCCAACCAATTCAATTTCCAACATATTATTTATTTAACTTGGGTTTTACCCAATTAAATAAAATACTTGGACTCTACTAGGTCCATTAATTTAATGAATTCTACAAGATTAATTAAAAGAGTAAAATTAATTGAATCCTTCAATTAATTTATATTCCACATTAGGAAAGTACTACACTTTCCCAATTTCCTCAATTTCCTCGAAATTGATTAATCACATCTTATTCAAACAGTGACTCTCTTGAGTAAGTGTGTGACCCCTTAGGCTCGTTTCTATCTAGTAGTAAGTACACTTTCCCACAGTGTTAGTGTACCTACCTAAAATGGAAAGTACTAGATCAAATCAATCATTTGATTTAATCAAGCCACGAATTAGTCACCAAGCTAATTCTCGGCACTTACAAATCGCGGTTTGCCCACCTAGCATAGGGTCCCGAAGACCTAGATAAAATGAAAGTAAAGATACGCCTTTTGCGATCTCGATCCTCGCATAAGTAAGATCCCTCTATCTAATCTCCCGATTGAATCTAGAGCATTGGCTATGGTCGAAGCTCTATTAATTCAATACTATGTTTCCCACGTTATGTGAAATCGACTTTGACTATCTAAACGAGGAAACCCTACGCTTCTTTAGATATCATACTTCGGCCGAAGATTCCTTAAGTCGATTCACTATGTAACCATAGGAGATTAACCGACAGGCTAATGTCAGAGATAGATTCCTCTCGATTCTCATGTGTCGTACCACGTAAGACGCATATGTCTAAGTTTGCCCATATTCGATCATCTAGAGTGATCATGTAACAAATCAAGAACACGTGCAGTTACGCATAAGACATCCAATGGAATCTTAGGTCCATAAGGATTACTCTTATACTACAAGACCACTGGAAGTTTCACATTCGACTGGGAATCCATTTTAGGAACTTCCATGGGGTTGTTCAGTTTACCCATTACCACAATGGCAACCCTCATATATGCATTGGCTTTCACCGTGCCAGTATCTATGGAACGAGATACACTTCTCCAAGAGTATGCATCATATGAGCAAGTCTTTTGGGTTTCATCCATATCCCTTCGTCTCGATGAACCCTTTCACGACTTGGAACATTTGTTTTAAGGATCGCAGCCTTCGAGACATATTCCATCATTGCCACACCCAATGTGTAATGATGTCCCACAGCTCTGTGTGATCCTTCGGGACTTTATTCTAAGCCAAAGTAAAAACTAATTTAAGAATAAAGACATGCCATATAAAAATAGATTGACTTTATTTATACGAAAACGATTGTTCAAAACTAGAGTTATTATTACATAAGAATGGCGCCCAGTAATTGGCGCGCCGGGCACTAACCCTAACAATCTCCCACTTTCCCTAGTGCCAATTGCCCATGTACTTAAGGCCCATTTTTCCAAGATGTCCTTCAAATACTTTTTGGCTAAGGGGTTTGGTGAGTGGGTCCGCTATGTTGCCCGCTGTGTCCATGCGCTCCATTCGCACGTATCCTCTTCCAATGATTTCTCGTATCAATCGGAATTTCCTCAGAACATGTTTGGATTTCTGATGAGACCTCGGGTCCCTTACTTGCGCAATAGCCCCGTTGTTATCACAGTAAATCGCTACTGGATCTCCAACGGATCGAACGACACCCAATTCTTGGATGAAGTTCCTCATCCAAACAGCTTCTTTTGCAGCCTCATTTGCTGCAATGAATTCTGCTTCATTGGTGGAGTCGGCTATGGTTGCTTGCTTAGAACTTTTCCAGCTAACCGCTCTGCCATTAAGCAGAAATACAAACCCAGAGACCGACTTCGTGTCATCCTTGTCGGATTGAAAACTCGAATCAATGTACCCCTCTAATTCCAATTCTCCTCATCCGTATATCAAGAACAACTCCTTAGTTCTCCTAAGATACTTAAGGATTGTTTTCACCGAACTCCAGTGTGCCATCCCTGGATTCGCTTGATATCGACTGCACACACTCAATGCATGGGCTACATCGGGTCTTGTACATATCATCGCGTACATAATACTACTTATCGCAGAAGCATAGGGAATTTTGGACATTTTCACTCTTTCCTCCTCAGTCTTTGGGCACTCAGACTTGGAAAGTGTGATACCATGTCCCATTGGCAAGAATCCCTTCTTGGATTCTTCCATTTCAAATCTTTTGAGTACGCAATTGATATAGGCAGATTGGGAGAGACCTAGCTTCCTACTCGATCTATCTCTATAGATCTTCATACCAAGTATGTAAGATGCCTGTCCCATATCTTTCATGGAGAATTTATTAGAGAGCCATACCTTAGTCGATTGCAACATCCCTATGTCATTTCCAATTAGTAGGATGTCATCGACATAGAGTATGATAAACGTGACTGCGCTCCCACCGACCTTTTTATACACACACGCCTCTTCAACATTTTGAACGTATCTATACTCTTGTATGATAGTATCAAAACGTTTGTTCCAACTTCGAGAAGCTTGCTTAAGTCCATCGATGGACCTCTGCAGCTTACACACTTTGTGTTCGCTCCCTTTGGATGTAAAGCCCTCTGGCTGTTGCATGTAAATTTCTTCCTCAATCTCTCCATTGAGAAATGCAGTCTTTACATCCATCTGCCATATTTCATAATCAAAATATGCAAATATTGCAAGCATAATCCTAATGGATTTCAGCATAGCCACTGGCGAGAAGGTTTCCTCATAGTCAATGCCTTGTCTTTGAGTGAATCCTTTTGCCACGAGGTGAGCCTTATAGGAAACTGCCTCTCCATCGACTCCAAGCTTTCGCTTGTAGACCCACTTACAGCCAATGGGCTTGATGCCCTCAGGTGGGTCCACCAAGGTCCATACCTTGTTGGAGTACATGGAGTCCATTTCGGATGCCATGGCCTCTAGCCATTTTCTCGAATCAATGTCGGACATTGCACTCTTAAAACTCTTTGGTTCAGAGTCTAGAGGAGGATCTTGATCACCCTCCTCTTGCAATAGGCCTAGCCATCTTTCAGGCTCCTTTGGGATCCTCTTTGATCTCCTCAAAGGTTGTGTGTTTTCGGTGGGTGTCTCTGACATGGCCTCGTTGGTGTTGGGTGGGTTAATTTATATCTCTTGACTTGATCCATCTTCATGGATCTCATCAAGTTCTACAGCCTCGCCTTTTCTATCTAGAAGGTGACCCCCTTTCTAAGAAGTTGGCGTTTCTAGAAACAATTACTCTTTGTTCCGTTGGGCTGTAGAAGTAATATCCAACAGTTTCCTTTGGATATCTTACAAAATAGCACAAAGAGGACTTGGGGTCCAATTTGTCTCCCACTAAATGCTTTACATAAGCAGGACACCCCCATATTCTCAAATGATTATATGAGGGGGTCTTTCCACACCAACGCTCGTATGGGGTATTGGGCACCGACTTGCTAGGCGATCTATTCAACAGATAGACCCCCTTTCTAAGAAGTTGGCGTTTCTAGAAACAATTACTCTTTGTTCCGTTGGGCTATAGAAGTAATATCCAACAGTTTCCTTTGGATATCCTACAAAATAGCACAAAGAGGACTTGGGGTCCAATTTGTCTCCCACTAAATGCTTTACATAAGCAGGACACCCCCATATTCTCAAATGATTATATGAGGGGGTCTTTCCACACCAACGCTCGTATGGGGTATTGGGCACCGACTTGCTAGGCGATCTATTCAACAGATAGACAGCCGTTTCAAGAGCATAGCCCCACATGGACTTAGGAAATTTGGTGAAACTCATCATGGATCGAACCATGTCAAGCAATGTTCGATTCCTACGCACGGCTACCCCGTTATGTTGAGGCGTGCCGGGCGGAATCCACTGTGAGAGAATTCCATTCTCTCTAAGATAATCAAGAAACTCGTTAGACAAGTATTCTCCTCCTCGATCCGATCGAAGAGGCTTAATACTTCTACCAAGTTGTTTCTCTACTTCATTCCTAAACTCCTTAAACTTCTCAAAGGATTCAGATTTATATCTCATAAGATATAAATAACCATACCGTGAATGATCATCGGTGAAGGTTATGAAGTAGCTTAGACCACCTTGAGTGCTAATACTCATTGGTCTGCACACATCCGTATGGACCAAGTCCAACGGTTTTGTGGCTCGTTCTACCTTTTCTAGAAACGGCAATTTGGTCATTTTTCCTTTAAGACATGATTCGCAACTTGACAATTCATCCAAGTGGCTTACACCTAAATGTTTTGCCAATGTTCGAATTCTTTCTTTGGAAATATGTCCAAGTCTTTCGTGCCACATTTGTGCATTTACTTGATTATCTGGTTTACGTTTGTTACTTGTTGAATATTGAGATTGGAAATTGTTGGGGATATAGTATACATTCCATCGTTCATTTTCGATTCCATAATAAGAGACGATTCTTAAAACAAAAGTGAACTTTTATTACGAATCTCAAAACAATATCCTTCTCCATCCAAAATCGGAATCGAGATAATATTTCTTATTACTTCGGGAACAAAATAAACAGAATGTAAAACTAATTTCCTATCTCCTAACTCTAATTAGATTATCCCCACAGCTTTGGCAGCAACCAATGCTCCATTCCCCATCTGCAGGGTCATATCTCTTCTACTTAGCTCCTTGGTTCTTTTCATAACCTGCAAATCATTGCAGATATGAACACCGCATCCAGTGTCTAGAACCCAAGAAGAGTCGTTAACAGTAAAGTTAACTTCAACAAAGAACATACCCTGAGCCGAAGGCTCTCTGCAGTTCCTTTGCCAGTGCCCAACTTTTCCACATTTATGGCACTTATCAGATTTCTCGGACTTTGGCTTCTTAACCTTTTTCACACCATCATTACCTTTCAGCTTCTTAGTCTTATTCTTCTTCCTTTGGCCCTTCTTGGCTTTTAAAGAGGAATTCATAAGAAGCACCGGTTTATCCTTCTTGATGGTGCTTTCAGCAGTTATCAACATGTTCAACAGTTCATTCACTGAAGCATTCAAGTTGTTCATGTTGAAATTGATGACGAATTGATCATATGACTTTGGGAGAGATTGGAGGACAAGATCGACACAAAGGTCTCCGTCGAGTAGCACATACAAATCATTCATCTTATGAATTAATTGGATCATCTTAAGGACGTGCTCACTCGCAGACGCCCCTTCATTCATCCTTGCTCCAAACAGCTGTTTTGATATAGCGTATCGTTCTCTCCTAGTCCTAGTACCGTAAAGCTCTTCTAAGTGGTCGATGATTTGCTTTGCCATCATCATTTTCTCATGCTGCTTTTGCAACTCATTTGACATAGAAGTCATGATGATGCATCTAGCTTGGATGTTATCATCCGACCACAGCTTTGCGTACTCCCTATCCTCATCACTGCTTTCATCATTAATCTCCGGCTGTAAAGCCGTCAGGATATAATCCTTCCTTTCATATTGAAGGACTATTTTAAGGTTTCTAAGCCAGTCCGAAAAATTTGGTCCAGTCAGTTTGTTGGTTTCAAGAATTGTATAAAGAGGATTCTTAGCCATTTTCGTTTATCTACAAAAATGCGTAACAGACAATCATTAACGGATTTTCAAATAAAGCCCTTATACAATTTGGTCTTTAATTGTACAAGTCTCCCACTATTTTTCTCAAATCATATCACCCTCTTGACATGATTCGAAGAAATGTTAGTTTCTTTAGTGGGCTTGAGATCTATTCTCACTTCATCATATGCCCATTTTCTGAGCTAACATACGATGATTTTGAATAGTAGCCTTACCGAACCTTATATCTCGTTAGATAGTTCTCAAGATAATTTTCCTCATCTCCCACATGTGCCCCATTTTCTGAGCAAACACATGAGGGACGATGTTAGTCTCGACCCATCAAATATCCCATGTATAACCATCAATTTCATTGCCCCCATTTTCTGAGCTAAGCAATGAGACCAACCGATTTCCATAGGGCACTAAGTGCTTAGTAAACACTCACATCCTACCTCGGATCCAATCCACCCCATTTTCTGAGCAAAGGATTGAACCTTTGGAGGCGTTTCTCATGGTGAATACTTATAATGGAAGGAATGATAATAGAATTCCTTTCTTATTATCATATAAGCCTAATATTTCTCAGGAGGGAATTATAACATGCTTTTAGGGAGGTCTCATCAGATTTATTTTTCTTGTTTTAATTATCTATCCTATGCATGCATTATATCACATAACCATCATAGACAGATAAATAAAACATCCACAAAGCGGTAAAATAGATGATGAACCACCTCGAGCCCTAACCTAGCAACCCACTCGAGCCAAAGTGGGTTTGGACATTCGAGAAAATAAAAGTAGCCTAGACTATTACAATGGTATCGCCACAGCATACAAGTCTTCAAGTCTTGGCTTCTTCTCCTTTGCTCCGTCTTCGATTACATAGAATATTAAAATTACTAATCTACTGTACGAAAAAGTAAAGAGCCAAACCGGCTATTATTTACAACTCTAGAATATTACATACATGGAAAACCAATACTACGACTAGGCTCGTGGTTCATCCCCTTATCACATAATCATGCCAAGCAACAAACATATATGTGATAAAGTAAATTTTACCTATTCATCATTCAAACTAGATTGCACATATCATTGGGAGAAGTTCGATATCGTTTTCTAAAACCTTTCTCATTGTTTACAAGTTAAGAATATCATAGGCAAGGTATTTGGGCAACCCACCTTTTGAAAGAACAAAGAAAGGAAAAAAAAATAAAAAAGTTTTATTGTTCCATTCTGCTGACCACGCCTAGGCATGGTGCGCAGCCCCTGCTGCTGTGCGCGAGTTCTCAGATCAATTTTTCACGCGTTCGTGATTCTTTCAAGTCTCGATTAACGAATCTGAATTCTCCTAAGGTCTGGGTTATATTACTTGATGATTAAACCTTCGGTTTAACCATCTCGCAACACCCCACCATAGGAGATTTCACAAAACCAAATCAAAATTTCGAAATACAATCATAAACCCAAATTTCAGATTTCATGATTTATAAAACCAACGATTTTTAAATAACAAAATCGAAAAAATCAAACAACATCCCAAATCAAAATCAATCCTAGTCTAACAACAAGGACGTAAAATAAACATGCATAATCACATAAAAAAATTCGATCGAGCCAAACCATGGCTCTGATACCACTGTTGGGTTGACTCATTCCCTCGGGTGGCTCGTGGCAGCGGAAGATAAAATTTTACAAAAGTAAACGTACAACCACCCGGAAACAGGAATATGGATTGGTTCGATCGAATTTACAGGGAGGTAAATGAAATTATACCTTTCGAAAATTTCGTTATCACCTCGAGCTTTGGATCACAGCAACCCTGTGGTGCAAATCCACACAATTTCGATTTAGAGTGCTCCAAGCGTCGCACCTCTAAGATGTATCCACACCTCGTTCAAGTCACCAATTGTTTTGCCTTGCGTGCTAGACAACAAAACAATTCTAAGCTTGCCTTAGGCTTGAATATGTGAAGGGTAGGAATATTTCTAAATCGTTTAATTCAACACATGAATAGAATGACGTCTTGTTGGAAATAAGGAGAGAGGTGGCCGATTTTTCTTGGCTTGGAGGGGGCGAAATTTTCAGCTCTTAAGCATCATTATTTTAGTCTCATTCATCTCTTATTTATAGGCAAGGATTACCTAGAGTCCAATTAGGAAAAGGCAACTTCCTTCTTCCTAAACACTCTAGTAACCCTAATCCTATAAGGTAACAAATGAAGACTTGGTGGAAAGGAAAACTCTTTCCTCTTCCACCATACTCAAAGTACACGGCCCCTTTCCTTTTTCTTAGTCAAAATCGGTCAACATCAATTAATTGGACTCTAGGATTTAATTTTGACTTCTCAATTTAATTATGGGCTCAACCCATTAATTAAATACAAGTCTAATTAAATCCAACCAATTCAATTTCCAACATATTATTTATTTAACTTGGGCTTTACCCAATTAAATAAAATACTTGGACTCTACTAGGTCCATTAATTTAATTAATTCTACAAGATTAATTAAAAGAGTAAAATTAATTGAATCCTTCAATTAATTTATATTCCACATTAGGAAAGTACTACACTTTCCCAATTTCCCCAATTTCCTCGAAATTGATTAATCACATCTTATTCAAACAGTGACTCTCTTGAGTAAGTGTGTGACCCCTTAGGCTCGTTTCTATCTAGTAGTAAGTACACTTTCCCACAGTGTTAGTGTACCTACCTAAAATGGAAAGTACTAGATCAAATCAATCATTTGATTTAATCAAGCCTCGAATTAGTCACCAAGCTAATTCTCGGCACTTACAAATCGCGGTTTGCCCACCTAGCATAGGGTCCCGAAGACCTAGATAAAATGAAAGTAAAGATACGCCTTTTGCGATCTCGATCCTCGCATAAGTAAGATCCCTCTATCTAATCTCCCGATTGAATCTAGAGCATTGGCTATGGTCGAAGCTCTATTAATTCAATACTATGTTTCCCACGTTATGTGAAATCGACTTTGACTATCTAAACGAGGAAACCCTACGCCTCTTTAGATATCATACTTCGGCCGAAGATTCCTTAAGTCGATTCACTATGTAACCATAGGAGATTAACCGACAGGCTAATGTCAGAGATAGATTCCTCTCGATTCTCACGTGCCTTACCACGTAAGATGCATATGTCTGAGTTTGCCCATATTCGATCATCTAGAGTGATCATGTAACAAATCAAGAACACGTGCGGTTACGCATAAGACATCCAATGGAATCTTAGGTCCATAAGGATGATTCTTATACTACAAGACCACTGGAAGTTCCACATTCGACTGGGAATCCATTTTAGAAACTTCCATGGGGTTGTTCAGTTCGCCCATTACCACAATGGCAACCCTCATATATGCATTGGCTTTCACCGTGCCAGTATCTATGGAACGAGATACACTTCTCCAAGAGTATGCATCATATGAGCAAGTCTTTTGGGTTTCATCGATATCCCTTCGTCTCGATAAACCCTTTCACGACTTGGAACATTTGTTTTAAGGATCACAGCCTTCGAGACATATTCCATCATTGCCACACCCAATGTGTAATGATGTCCCATAGCTCTGTGTGATCCTTTGGGACTTTATTCTAAGCCAAAGTAAAAACTAATTTAAGAATAAAGACATGCCATATAAAAATAGATTGACTTTATTTATACGAAAACGATTGTTCAAAACTAGAGTTATTATTACATGAGAATGGCGCCCAATAATTGGCGCGTCGGGAACTAACTCTAACACTAATAAAGACTGGTTTATTTTCTGCAGTTATTTGATTTATCTCTCTCAAAACAAAATGACAATCAACCCACTTTTTGTTTTACTCGAAAAGAATATCCTTACCGGACCCAACTACGTGGATTGGCTAAGGAATCTGAGAATAGTTCTCAACATGGAGTCTTTAGGATACGTATTGGACACTGATATCCCTGCTCCACCTTCCAGTACACGTGCCAATGAGGAAGAAGTCCAAGCTCATGAAAATTGGGTAAAGGATGACGTCCGAGTGCGTGGGTACATTATTGGCTCAATGACGAATGAGTTACAGAGGTCCCACAATAAGATGACCATAGCGAGGGCTATCTTAGCACATTTGGTCGAGCTCTATGGTGAGCACAGTAGGACTGCAAGATATGAAATATCTAAAGAGCTCTTCGGGGCCAAAATGAGAGAAGGAGAGAAAGTTGGGGATCATGTCCTCAAGATGATCTCGAGGATCGAGAAATTGGAGGCTCTCAATTTTACAATCAACCCACAACTTCAAACCGATCTTATTTTGCAGTTCCTTCCTGATTCTTTTTCCCAATTCTTCATGAACTTCAATTGCAATGAGATTGAGTGCAACTTAGCTGGACTAATGAATAAATTAAACACTGCACAATCTCAATTGAAGCCCAAGGGAAAGGAAACTGCATTGATTATCACTTCTGGGCCCAAACGGGCAAAGAATAAGAAGAAGAAAACCAAGAAGCAGGGTGGTGAGCTTGGAGCTCAGGGTGGTGTCGATAAAGAAAAAGGGAAAGCTCCTGTGAATCGCAAGCGTAAGGGGCGACAAAAGACAGACAGATGCCTACACTGCGGTGAGCTGGGCCACTGGAGAAGGAACTGTCCGAATCTGGGGCCTAGCGCACAAAGTATGGAACTTTATGTTCATGAAACTTATTGTTCTGTGATCGTCTTCTCTACATCTTGGATTCTTGATTCTGGTGCTAGTGCTCATATATGTTGTATGAATCAGGATCTGGTGATAGGAAGGAAGCTGGACAATGATGAGGTGAAGATAAGAGTAGGCAGCGGGCAAAGCGTCACAGCTACTGGAATCGGATCTACCTCATTATTTTTAAATTCTAGACATATACTATTTTTGGATAATGTTTTAGTTTTGCCCAATAGGCTTAAGAACATTGTTTCAATTCCCGTCTTAGTTAAGCTTGCTTATACTTTCCGTTTTATTGTTGAGCGATGCAACATTTATTATGGTAATAAATTTGTAGGCTTTGCTTCCTTAATAAATGGATTGTATTACCTTAATGTCTAGAATGAGTGTTTTGTAAATGCTATATAAAGAAAACGTAGTAGGCTTGGGGGAAAACAAAGATTGATATGGCACCTTAGACTAGGCCATGCTGGCGAACACAAGATTCGCAAAATGGAGAAAGATGGACTAATTGGTCCATTGGGATTGGATCCCTATCCTACTTGTGAATCTTGCCTCAAAGGCAAGATGGCTGGATCTCCCTTCACAGGGACTTTTGAAAGGGCCTCACAAATCTTAGGTTTAGTGCCCACTGACGTTTGTGGTCCATTTGGAAAAATGACAAGAGGAGTTTTCCTTTACTTCATCACTTTCACTGATGACAATTCACGATATGATCAAGTGTACCTGATGAGGCATAAGTCTGAATCCATTGATAAGTTCAAGGAATTTAAGGCTTTAGTAGAAAATCAAACAAGTCAACATATAAAAACTCTTCGATCGGATCAAGGAGGATAATATATGAGCGACGAGTTTGACTTATACCTCAGAGAAAATGTTACAACTCACACCTTCAGCGACTCCATAGTTAAATGGCGTAGCTGAGTGAAGGAATCGAACCTTGTTGGACATGGTTCGCTCCATGCTTAGCTACACTGATTTACCCATCTCACTATGGGGTCATGCGCTGCTTACAGCTGTACACATATTGAATAGATGTCCACCCAAGTCCGTCCTATGATTCCCTATGAGATATGGAGAAATAGGAAACCAAGTGTTAATCACATCAAGATTTGGGGATGTCCGGATTATTTCAAAAAGACTAAGTGGACAAGTTGGAGGCTAGATCCTTAAAGGGACATTTCGTTGGATATCCTGAGGATTCAAGGGGATACCTCTTTTACCTGCACGATGATCAAAGAATCATTGTCGCTTTACAAGCCCACTTTCTTGAAGATGAGTTCATTCAAGAAGGAGGAGTGGGTAGAAAGATTGTTCTAGAAGAACAAAATGAAACCCTAATGGATACATCTACACAGGAAGTGAGAACCGAACCTTCTGTAACACAACCGCAATCACAAAGATCAAATAGAGTACCTCAACCGCCTGAGAGGTACGGATATCTAGTACAGAGGGAGTTGGATCTCCATTCTGTGTTAGAGGAGGATCATGGGGATGATCCCTCCACTTTTGATCAAGCAGTGGTGGATGTGGATGCTGCTAGATAGCGTGAAGCTATGCGAACTGAGATCGATCGATGCATGCAAACCAAATTTGGAAACTTGTGGACCAACCTGAAGGGATAAACCAATTGGGTGTAAATGGATCTACAAGAGAAAGATTGGTGTTGATGGAAAAGTAGATACCTACAAAGCCAGGCTAATGGCGAAACGGTATAGTCAAAAAGAAGGAATTGACTACCAAGAAACCTTTTCGCCAATGGCTATGATCAAATTAATAAGGATACTACTTGCAATAGCAGCACACCTAGATTTTGAAATATGGCAAATAGATGTCAAAACTGCTTTCTTAAATGGATTCCTAGAGAGGACATCTATATGGAATAGCCTAAAGGTTTTATATCCGAGGAGCATATTCATAAGGTGTGTAAACTTGAGAGATCCATTTATGGACTCAAACAAGCGTCTCATAGCTGGAATCTACGTTTTGATTAGGCTGTTAAAGGATTTGACTTCATTAAGAACGAAGACGAGCCCTGTGTTTACAAGAAGGTCAGTGGGAGCAAGTTAACATTCCTAGTGTTATATGTAGATGACATATTACTCATAGAGAATGATATAGGAATGGTCACCACAACTAAAAAGTGGCTTTCGAGTACTTTCTCCATGAAAGACTCGGGAGAGACGACTTATATTCTAGGGATTCCAATCTACAGAGATCGAACCAAAAGAATTATAGGGCTCTCTCAAGCGATTTACTTAGAAAAGGTCCTAAAAAGGTATAGGATGGAGGATTCTAAGAAAGGGTTTCTGCCAATAAGGCATGGGATACATCTCTCAAAATCTATGGTTACTCAAAGCGAGGAAGATAGAAGAGAATTGAGCATTGTACCCAACGCATCTGCTCTGGGCAGCTTGATGTACGCAATGTTGTGTACTAGACCTGACATTGCTTATTCTGTGAGCGTTGTTAGTCGATTTCAAGCAAACCCTGGTAAGGAACATTGGATAGCTGTGAAAAGTATCCTAAAGTATCTAAAGAGAACCAAGGATATGATTCTCACCTATGAGAGTGGTGACCTAAGGGTGGATGGGTATACTGATTCGGATTTCCAATCTGATGTTGATGACCTGAAATCCACCTCAGGATTCGTATTCACCCTAAATGGTGGGGTGGTGACTTGAAAAAGCTCCAAGCAAAGCACAACCGTGGATTCCACCACAGAGGCTAAATACATAGCTGCCCTTGAGGCAGCTAAAGAAGCTGTTTGGATTAGGAAGTTCGTTGAGGGACTTCAAGTGGTTCCTAGCATAAAGCTCTTGTTGCCACTTTATTGTGATAATACTAGAGCTATAGCGCAAGCAAAGGAAACTAGGTTTCACAATAAATCCAAACACATAGAGAGGAGAGAGGAGATATCACATCATAAGAGAGATCGTTGCACGGAGAAAAATATTTGTTTAGAAAATAGCCTCAGCTGACAATGTCGCTGATCCATTGACCAAGCCATTGGCACAGGCGGTGCTAGAAAAACATCTTGAGGGGATGGGTATTAAATACCATAGCAAATGGCATTGAGTGCAAGTGGGAGAATGTTAGAGAGTATGCTCTCAAGTGCCATAAAGAGGATAGATTTATAGGGCATTGACATTGTAACTAAACTATGGTTTCTCATTTAATACAAGGCATTTCATTGTTGTTTTCTTATAGGCATTTGTAAGGTATAATAAACAACGCAAAGTCCTTGATGACAAGACAAAGCCTTCTACCTCCTATATAGGAGGATAGGCACTAGAAGAGTTTGACCCTAGTCATCTAAATAGAGTTCGCAAGTCTAAGAAAATATTGATTGGGCATCAATACTGAACAAGGACTTGTATGATATAAGTTTTGACAGAGAAAATGACAGTCGTACACTACGGGAATGATAGTGAGAACTTATGTCATAGACATATTAGTTGGACTGATACGTTCAAACACGGCTCGCATCAGTTTCATCACATGGATATTTACTCACTGACAGTCAATGATGAAACAGATAAGTTGTGATAGGTAAGCGTGAACCTCTGACCTAAGGAATCGAGTTGAAGATGTACTTGTGACATCAAGTCTGTCATTAGAGTAGTTAGATCCAATTCACCCTTTGGTGGGATCGATCTCGAAGTGCGACTCGATGGGCAAGTAGCATTGTTAACTGATTAGCAAAACGGAATTTATTCTCTCATAAGTGAATGAGTTAAATATCATATGCAGTCATGAATAAGTGAGGGTAGAAGTCTTTGGCTAAAGCATAAAATACCTCGACTTATTATGAACTAAGCATATGGTCAAGTCATATGAGTTTGACTTCAAACCATGACTCTTACTTGACTGGGATATATAAATAAAAGGTTTATACTCTTGCGGTATTCATAGCGTAATGATTTGGAATGATCCTATTCATTCGTTCTCAATTGGGATACGATCTGAGCCACGTGACTGGCTAGGTGTCACTCACATTCTTTTGGTTTCCTCCCAATTGCCTTTTGAGGCGAACCTAAAAAGTCGCGCTTAAAGGAAGTGCAAAAGGAAAATCATGGGAAAAAGACTTGAGAGAGTTTTCGGTATTGGATATCGATGTTAATTGATTAATTAATCATTGGATGATTTAATTAATTAACTAAGTTAATGAATTAATTTAATTCCTTGGAGGAATTTGATTATAAAATTAACATGGTTTTAATTAATTGATTAATTAATTTTATTGGATAAAAGGAAAATTAATTAAATTAATTAGACAAAGTCCAAAGCCCATGAGGCTTCATAAGCCTCATGTTGGGTGTCCTTTTTGGAGGCCTATGCAGAGTTTTATAGGCTGGGTTATTGTTTTCTAGTTGCATAAGAATATATACAACTTGTGAGGAAAAATAACCCTAAGTGAAAAACATTACTCTCTCTCCAAGCCAAAAAATTCTCTCACCTCTCTCTTTCACTCTAACCATCTTCTCCAAGAGAAGAGAAGAGAATTTTCGCTTTTGACTCCGGCGTGACGATTTAGAGACAGTGACGAATTTGCTGTTTAAGAAAAGGATCAAATCGCTGGTTCAGAATTCAACATACGCGAAAAATGGTAAATTATTCGAAACATAATTAAATACGAAAATTAAAGATGATCACAATTGGGAATATATAAATCTTTCATTCGCTGCGTTCTATTTCAAATATTCCCAACAACCCACAAAGATCCTAATACCCAAAAACTCCCTAGCAAGCTAGGTACTCTACATGACAATGGGTACTATATGTAGGGGGTGGCCATTTTCCAATACTAATTTGGAGGACATGACTATTTTCGCACCATTTGCACTTTCATGCGTGTGAGAGAGAAGCAAAAAAGAAAAAGGGACCCATGCTAATGTCAAATTGCAGACCCTATTACGCTATCGTAAGTGGTGTTTTGCAATCCAAATTGCGTTGTTTCGGCACTAAACTTTTTTAAAAAACAAAAGGAAAATGAAACAACGAAAATCCAAAAAATTTACTATAGACTTTGGTGGTTCATGCCTATAATATAGGGCTAATTGCAATTTACCTCCCTATGAAGTATCGGAAATACAAAAAAAAAAAAAAAAAAAAATCGTGAATCAAAAAAGGTCAATTTAACTCTCTGAGTAGAATATAATGAAGCAATTTAATTCCCTATACGCGCCACTCGCGTATTTTGAGAATGTTTATGACATTTTTACCTTAAAAAGACCATCTTACCTCTATCTAATAACCATTGGATCTAATTGATAGAGATCAACGGTTGAGATTGAATAAATATATCTTATTCAATAAAATTAATATCAACCATTCATTTTTTTAGAGATGGATTGTCCAGATTTATCCAGTTATATAAATTTCTTTTATATATATTTTTTTAATATTTAATTTTTATAATTAATATACAATTTTATAAATTAAATGCATATCTAAACTTATTATTATAAAGCTATTATATTTATATATATATATACACAATATATGTTATTTGTGTATATATGTATATACAGATATATACACAATGAAGAAACTTAAGCTATTATATTTATATATAAACACACACAATATATGTTATTTGTGTATATATGTATATACAGATATATACACAATGAAGAAACTTAAGCTATTATATTTATATATATATATATACACACACACACAATATATGTTATTTCTGTAAATATGTATGTACAGATATATACACAATGAAGAACCTTGAACAGGCGGCGGCGACAGCTGTTGGGGAAGGTAGGGCAGGCGGCAGCAGAGGCAGTGATGGTGGTGGTGGCGATAGGCAATGAAGACGGCGATGATGACGATGGTGTTCGAGCAAGGGAGGCGGCGGATCTGGCGACAGCGGCGATGAAGTGTGGCTGAGGAGTGTTGTAGTAGCGGCGATGAAACAGGTTGGCTGGGTGTAAGCAGGCGACGGCGACCTAGCTAAGGTGAGGGCGACGGCGACCTAGCAGCATTAACTGCGCCATGGGCGGAGGGGCGCGGCGGTGGCAGGGTGCTTGCAGAGAGGCGGCCATGGTAACTTGCGGCGGCAACAACGATCGTAGTTTGCGAGGGATGGAGTGGTTTCTGACAATTTGGCGGTGGTGCGACAGGGTGGTTGCTGGGAGGGCGGTGGTGGTGACTTGTGAAGATAGGATGGTGGTGGTGAGTGCAAAGTGTATTAGGGTTTTGAGTTTTGGGAAGATGGGAAAAAAGGAAAATAAAATAAATAAGAAAGTATGAGTGTAATTACCTTTTAGAGATAGGGGTATTTTAGTCTTTGTATTGCTTAAAATAGCTCAAATATGTGTAGGGAGGCAGTGTGCTTCATTATAGTTTATTCAAGGAGTTAAATTGACATTTTTTGTTTCACGAGGATTTTTTTGCATTTTCGATACTTCACAGAGAGGTAAATTGCAATTAGCCCCTATAATATATATAGTCATAGTAATATATATATATGATCGAAATTTGTATCTAATTTCCATCTCCCACATATAGTGAAAATGGAGGTATACCGTATATATCTTCTTCAATTCTCATCACACCAAAAGCACAACCCATTAGTTCTCTTTTCATATCCATCTCATCTAGAATAGACCCAAGACGGTTGGTGATGAATTTTGGGATTTCAGTAAAAATCAGGGTTTTTGGGGGATTTCAAAGTATATATGCTTTGTTTTGTTGTGTATTTCAGTGAAAACCAGAGTGATGCAAGTCCCATAGGATTTGATTATACGCAATTAAATTACCCATTTTCATATCAGCAAAAAATATAAATTAATCCCACTTCCAACAGAAACTGGAAGCTTGCATAATTTTTTTTTTTTGATTGATTGAGTCGAGTGCAAGCTATTTTTTTTTTATTCTATCCAAAAAAAAAAAAAGCTTGCACTCAACTTATTAGCTTCTTCAACAAAAATGAGTGGCTAATAAAACAAAAAAATTAACTATTTGTGATTACAACTTACAAGCCCATTCATACACAGATATCTACATGTAGATTAAACTTCCAACGATAATTCATACTTATTGATTCAATAAGCTGTTTATCCACATCAAGCAAACACTATTATTATAATAAGAATAAACAAACAATCGTATACAAACCAGCACACCAAGAAACCATAAGATAGAATTTACAATGTCGTTTGATTCGAGAAGCAACACTATTAAATACCTTTTTGTCATTTGATTAGAAGCAGCAACACACTTTTAAAGAGACAAAGTTACTCGTCACTTCGTAAAAAGAACTTACGACACAGATAAACAAGTAATGCTCCTCTTCTTGTACCGTTCTTTGGGAACGCCACTGATCAGGCAGCAAGTACTATAATCACTATGAGAAGCACAATGCCGAAAATTACGAGTAGCAAGCAAGCCTGCAACAGGAGAAGCAAAAATGAGAAGTCCAGGCAATGAGACAGTGTATTGCTTGTTTGGAAATAGAATTCCAAACGAGGGGATAATTACATTTTAGGTCCCCTCCTTTTAGTTCATTTTCAGTCCCTCTATTTTGGTGTTTATCAACATTAGCCCCTAACTTCTCAATTTTTTTGACAAATCCAGTCATTATCGTCAACTACCTGTTAATTGCTTTAGGGAGTTGCACATGTGCGAGGAATATTGTAAAAGTTTCAACCTCATGAGAGCATAATAGTTTAAAAGGAAAAACTTAAGGGACCAAATAAAAACATTCAACTGCTCCCGAGTATACATGTGAGCAGATTGTTAGTATTCCATAGTGCAGTTCAAACGATCAACACCATTTTTATTAAAAATGAAAACATGAGGGAGTACATCTTAAGGGCTGAACCAGAAAGAAAGACAGAAGTTAAATTACTGGCAAACACGAGGGACCAAAAATATCTTTATCCAGATGAATGAGAAACAGAAAATTGCCTCAAACAGATAATAACTTCATTAGCACTACATGGTATTTTGCTACCATTATTGTACTTTACTTGGTGCTGAAGGCAAAATTAATTTGAAATACGGAAAATGGAAAAACAAACAAATAAAAATAGTATTACATCTTGTATGCTTGCTTGGAAAAATAGGGAATAGCATGCGCAATTGTAATTGCCGTGAAAGTGCTATCAACCTTCACTCATAATTGTACATCTTCACAAATGAAAACGAATCCTAAAGTATAACCCAGCAGTACAGAGCGCGGGCAGCGAGGGGGAGGGAGAGAAAGCGGGCAAAAACGAAAGTTTTGTGGAAGCGAGAGCGGGTTAGAGTGTGTATTCTATAAACATAAATTATATTTAACTGCAACATTACGCTATAGAAGCATGACTTGACCATGGTTTTTGTGTTAATATTTTCTAGCATTGGTCTACAGTTCGAAATCCCTTGGACAACGTTTTAAGTTTTATAAGTCTGCTAAGAGATGTTGAGCGGACCCTAGCAGCCTGTCCCTTCCAATTTCCATGAGTCGCCTCAGATTTCCTTTCTTTTCCTTTTTTCTATTTTGTTCTTTTTCTTCATCCTAATTTCTCTGATTTTCTCCACGATTTACTCTCTTTTCTTTCTTCCTAATTTCTGTGTGTTCCCCCAATTTCTTATTCTTGATTTCGGTTTGTCGTTTCTTCCACCACCGCCGGCAGCGGCACACATCGCTCATCAAGCCGAACTGTCAACCTTTTCACTATCGCCAGTCTCCAGGCCATCGCCACCTCCACCCATACCACCATACCAGACTGTTTTCCCCTTCCAAACCTGAGAATAATTGGAATTTACAGCCACACCCTACGATTTTTTAGAGCGTGGACGAAGAAATTCTAAAGCGTCTTAAGGCGGCGCTCCAGACTTAAAGTCACCAGAGCGCGCAACGTTCACCTGAACGGTAGCCACCTACGGAGGATTATGTTACTTAGGACATGATAGGACAAGTTACCAAAATAGCAATCAATACTAACATATATGTTTACTCCAACGTTGTAAAGCATATGCTCCGATGAGACATGCTAAAAATATGGCTACAGTCTACATTGTCTTCCTAATAGACATGGTTTGATATTTTTATAACTCACCAAAGATGAATTTGACCTCTGTGTCTTAGATGCTTTGACAAGTTGGGATTTCCCCTGAGCAGTTGCAGCATGAGCACCCTCAATGTTGGAGCCAATATCATCTGGGATAACAAAAAAGACTCCTGCATTAGGTTCCTTACCAATGAAATTTAAATCTAATGCACTGCTAATTACTTACCAATCATAGTTCCTTGCTCGTGAACCAGTACGGCGAGGTCCTTGAAAATCTCATTCACTTCACCAATTTGTTGTTGTATTTCTTGAATCCCCTGCTCTCTTTCGTCTATAATGGCCTCATTGAAAGCAATCTCATTGTCCAGTAGCACAACCTCCTGTCTGCAACATCAGCACTCAAAAATAAACATACATTTTTTTTGACTCGCTACTTAGATAACAGATTTCCCATAAATGAGGAACAGCATTGCAGGTTATATTCCACTAGGTCATTACAAGATGTCATATATTAGAATTAAGGGGACTTACATGTCACTTTAAGGTATTAAGAAACGTGAAACACCAATTTACATTTCAAAAGTTTCTGCTGATCACAGACCTCAAAAAAATGGGTATACAAACATAAGAAGATAGAAGAGTTAAAAGGACAGGCAGTGCCGCAAGGGAGGTGGTTGTATCTTTTTAGATTCAACACCTACTCCATATTTCCCTTATCTATTTGCTCCTACTCTCTCATTTTCTTTTCATGAGGTCGCAAATAAAATTGCATTTCCTAAAATGAAGTTTTTTCAAAAGTATCATGGTTAAGGTAATGATGTGATACCACTAACTATCCTCACTACTTTTGAGGGCATTATTGTAAGAAAAAGCTCCATGTTGGGTCAAATTGCATAGAAATATGGGACAGGAAAGTAATACATATGTTGAACAATGTCAAGCCACTTTCACCGATTGTTCCCAAAACTCCCTGATAATTTATTATTCTCTTCACGTAGAACAAAACACTGAGACTGCATCTCATTGGCAACATGAGAAATGCAGAAGTGTAAGACTTAATTGAATACTCGAAATATTCAGTGTACAAATTCATTAAGACCACTACCTATCAACTGACAAAAAGGATACCTTCTCAAACAAGTAAAAGAACAATCAATTCAAGGGCAAATATCAACCAAGCTAAGCCAGGCTGGCTATCCAGATATGATCACTAGTGAAGTTATCTGTACTTGTGATAGGCTCAGTAAGAGTGACAAAGTGTGTTCCCTTTTTTCCGGAAACAATGAGTTATTCATCAACAACTCTTCAAAGACTATGTCAAATAACACCCAAAAAAAAGTGTTCAATACTTTATTATATGCCAACAGAGAGGTCACAAAATGGTACAAGATTACAGGGTTCATTAGATGCATTGAAATAAGTTGCGAAAATAAGGAGTACCATTAAGTACATGTTATGAGGATGTATAAGTTAAGACTACTTCTGAAATGCTAGCACATTAAACAACAAAGGTATTATAAAAGCTCATTTGAGTTTCAGTCATATTATAAATGAATAAATACAACCAGATATATAAGTAAGACAAACAGTCGTTATTTTTTGTAATTTATTGAAGCCGCATCTGCGGATCACGGGGATCATTA
Organism: Buddleja alternifolia; assembly: GCA_019426215.1. Taxonomy (NCBI): domain Eukaryota; kingdom Viridiplantae; phylum Streptophyta; class Magnoliopsida; order Lamiales; family Scrophulariaceae; genus Buddleja; species Buddleja alternifolia. Next base: position 5,699,116 of record CM033399.1, on the reverse strand, counting down.
ATGCTAAAATCCCCATGTATCATGTACCTTCTCGATTCCACAAGAAGAGCTCGCTGTTCTGGGTTCTTATCTGACCTTACATCTATCTCTCCAGCTGTGTAGCTGCAGGACATAGTAGTATTAAAAGAGAAATCACAGTCAAAACAATGCAATAATATTAAACAACAGAACTGATGTATTAGAATAAAGTCTCCATCAATCACTGCAATGCTAAACGTTCACCCAAGTTTGCAAACTGATATTAAACAGATTGGTATTAATCTTTTGGAACTAGCACAAAGGAAATTTCCACAGAACTTAATCACAACCGCATAGCATCACATCATCTAGAATTGGTTACCTAGAAGGAAGGACTGCTTGGGGAACAAAAGGAGTATATGATGTCTCCCTCTCAGCTGCAAGCCGCTGAGCCTTCTGAAACTCCTTTAGAACTGCTTGAAAGTCTTTTGCAAGTTTAGCGTCTGTTATTTTCTTGCTTGCCTGCACGAAACAAGATGGCACTCATGATCACAAAATACAGGGTCGGAGTTGGGAATGAGATGACCTTAAAAATTGAAAATTCTTGCTTCACTAAAATCACTAATTATTTCCATTGACATTGTCCGATTTTTACGAGAAATCCCAACTGCTCTTGCAAACACACCAATATTGCGTGCAATCATGATTTACCAAAAACTGGAGAAGACAGAAATGAATATCATAAATATAACTGCCACATCATCAGTTAAACACGGAAGCACACTTACACTGACTTCAACACGATGGTCTGCTTCACTAGCTTGCTTAAGCTTAGCTGAAGTATCCTTCACCAACTGCCCAATATGCAGCCGAGTTTTATGCCTGCAGTTGAGCAACACCAGCATAAGACTCCCAAACTTCTTCTACCATGCATGTCTTGTGTAGTGCGAAACTGTGTTGGTGAGTTAAATTACAACGAAAACATATAAATTCCTACAAAAGAAGGGTACGCCATCTTTGTAGGAAAATCAAACTAGAATCATCAAATACTGGTCCATCACAAGCATAATAACAAGAAGAGATTTCTGCATCAATTTAGGTTGGTCTAGTTTTAGGCTAGCAACCACTTGACCTTGAGACGACCCTAGATCATCTAGATCAACAAAATAAGGAACCTTGAAATGCCTTGCTCAAGTAGTAAATTATCCAAATGATGTGGCCCCTGATTGTATAATGCTTTGTCAAATGGATCAAAAGAACTGAAGGTTAAGAATAATAATCAAAGAAGTAATGCCCTTCTTTCAGAAGATTTTCAATTTGCAAGAGTTTCAAAGGTCTTGATCATATCAATTTGGAGATGCAGAACAAAGATCAGATGCTAAGATAAGGTTGAAGAACCAAGTATTTGAAGGACCAAGAGGGGAAAAGGGAAATGGTTCTAACTCTGTTTGGATTATTTCAGCACAGTAATAGTAAAGGACTACTAAGAGTTGGAAGGTAAAGTTTCTATAAGAGATTAATACTTTGGATAACAATGAGAATTTGCTGGAAATATATAAAACTTATGGATAGAAAAAGTGATGTAAGTTTCGTAAGGAACTGAAGCAGGCGACCATGAGCAAACAATCTTTCTACTGACTCTCAAACGGTTCATAAATATTAAAGAGGGTTATACATTATATACTCCGTCCATGCAAAAAGGATGTGCACTACTCCACTGTTGTTACTATAAAAGTACGTAAATATTGGTTAATCTTGGTTAATCTGACTATATTACCCTTCATTCTAATTGAGGAATACATAATTAATTCATTTTTACTATAAAACAACAATTGTATGTAAGGAAAAAGAGTTTCATACATACTAGACAATAAGTATAATTTAAACAAAAATCATGACAGTTTTAGAAGGTAACGTTATTTGTTCTATTTTATTTTATGGAAAGAATATTTTTCGGAAACAATGGACTTTTGTAAATTCCTAACAAAAGTCAAATGGGACATCATTTCTTGGGCGGAGGGATTTCTATATTGAAGTTGTTTGGAAAATAACTTGGTAATCTTAAATGACATATTTGGTAAAAGAAATTGAGACCGCATAAAATGTAGCATCACATTGTTGCTCCTCTCCAGTTCAAATTAGATACCCACTCACAACTCATGTTCAGACCATAGTAGCGCGATTTTGCGAAATCCTCGGGAATATATTACATAAGGGGTATATATAAACCCACTCCACTCGACCCACCAGATCAAACAGAACTGATCGACCCAACCTAGACATATCATTTAATCCCTGTAGATCCCTAAAGCCAGGACAGATTGGAATGTTCATGGGCACTATGCAAGCTCTGCGGGTTTAGTGTGGCCCCAGTTAGCGCGGTAGAAAGCTTTTGGGTGACTCTACATGCGAGATGCAAGAAACACGGGCTCTACACATTATAACCTGGCTTGGGTGTAAGAATTTCTTGCCAGTTGAGAAAAAACTATGTAATAACCCTCTCTAGTGGTGCGCTCAATCGACCTTTACCGTCACCTAAACTAAGTTCACAATATAGTGTCAGTTTATAAACCCAGTTTGTCCTTCCATAAGAGTAATCATTTCTTGTATGTCGCATTTCCTACCTCTACATGCGTAGAACATTCCTCTGCATGGATTGAACCACCGGTAAAGGCACACAAAATCTTATGCATGGTAAACGCATACAAAACCTTATGCCCTATATATCCCACCAGTCCTTGTGCCTGTAGAGGTTAATTAGGCACCCCATGGGCTTCTAACTTGCTAAGTAGTTTCTCCCATCACAATATAGAAGGTTACAGTATGACCAAGGAGCCTCTCCACCCAGTACGGTATATGGATGCTTGAACAAAAGACTTTTACCTTCTTTCTCGCTCAGCAACAAAGATTTGATTCGTTTGCTAGAAGAATGCGGGTTTTTGGCACATTGCACCCTTCAATTACCACCTTTTGGCACAATGCACCCTTAAATTCAATTTTTGGCACTTTGCACCATAAAATTGTATGTAGCTTGGCACGTTGCACCCTCAAGCATCTAATTCACCCATAACTTCACTCATTTTTTGGAGGGTAAAGACGTCAATCTCTGAATATTTTGTCGAATCACACCCTCAAATTACCGCCTTTTGGCACAATACACCTTCAAATTGCATTTTTGGAACTGTGCACCCTTAAATTGCCACATTTTTAGCGCAATTCACCCTTACTGACATTTTTTTACTTTTTGCGGAAATACACTCAATTTATAAATCTTTTTCTCAACTCTCTATGCCCCAATAAATAATATTTTAACTTGATTGCCCAATCAAGGAGAACACACCTGTTGGTGTGCAAGTTCCAAGCATTGCACAATCAAGGAAATTCTACAATCACAAAATTGTAAAATTGATTTATTAAGCCAGAATCACAAGATTGTATAATTGATTTATTAATCTAAATTGATTATATTTTCGGGTATTTTTGGTTGGTCAAATGATATATTATTAATGTCATGCTCATTGGGTAAAGACGATAATTCATGGATAATTATGTCATTTAGACATTCGTAAGAAAGTTTCTATGGGTAGGTGTTTTCAAATTCACTATCCTCCTTCTGAGTCGCGGCATGGTGTGAGCACAAGCCGAGCTCGAATTGAGCCAAAATTTTTGAGGTCGAGCTCGAACACGAGCAGATCGAGCTCGCCTCGAGATAAAAATAACAAATACATAAATATTATTAATTTTTTATTACTATATATCATTAATTTTGTATTGGTGTATATATGTTGGTAAATATTAAATATATATTATTGATATTTATATAATATTACTAAATAAGTAAATATTTTTCTATGATGCTCGCGAGCCCCCAAAAAGGTATAATTGGTTCTAGTTCAACTCGTTAAAAAAAATTGGCTCTTTAGGCTCGGCTTGAGCTAAAAAAAACTTGAGCTTGACTCGACTCGACGCTCACTCCTATCCCCCAGCTAAAAGACATGGTTTCCAAACTTTAGCATTCTTTCCGTCACTACCCTTGTTTTTCATTAATAATCATTCTAGCTTCTTTTTTTGAAAAAAAAAAAATAACTCTAGTGTAATGCCTTATGTGAGAATTATTGTTCATTGGAGTATAGAGAGTTGAGAAAAAAGGCTTTTAAATTGAATGTCCTCCAGCAAAGAGCCAAAAAATATCAACAAGAGAGCATAGAGCGAAAACGATGGCAATTTAAGGGTGCAAAGTGCCAATAAATACAATTTAAGGGTATATTGTACCAAAAGGTGGCAATTTGAGGGTCCAATTCGCCAAAATATTCAGAGATTGACGTCTTACCATCTAAAAAATGAGTGAACTTGTTTTTATTGGTCCAAACTACATGCAATTTAATGGTGTAAAGTGTAAAAAATTGAATTTAAGGGTGCATTGTGCCAAAAGATGTAGAAGGCAGTTGGAATAACCAAAAGGTGGACCAGCATAATATCCTTCTTCCTGATAATTGATAACACATACAGAAAGTAAAAGAACTGCAATGTTTACTATGAAATGGCTCTAGCGTAGATCATAGACTTCTAATTTCAACTATATCGTCAAGCTCATCTTTTCCTAGAATTAAAATGGCCGCAGATTTCAGAACTTCAAATACTAAGCAAGTTGACCAGTTACATGCTTAACTGTTGTAGCATGTTAACATGTACATGCACCTACCATGTTAAACCTCAATCCATTGGCTCATTAGATGAAGGTGAATGATAATTCATATTTCGGTACTCTGGTATATATATCGAAATCAGTCGGCCCCTATAATCACACACCGTAGCTAGAACTACAGTTAAGAAACTTCTAACAATATCAACGCAAAATGAAGCTACATTACAACCGAAATTCCACAAGAATTAACTTCATGCTCAGCAAAAGGAAAATTGAAAATAACAAACAGGAAACTAACAGCTTTTCGCGGAGCTCCGGCGTATCCTTGGGGGTGCCGAGGGTGTTGACAAGGCGCTGAAAGGTGGCTACCGCCGTGTTGATTTGGAATATTCCGGAGGCCACCGCCTGGGTCGGATCCTGCTTCCCGTTTACATAGCCCCTCCGGGACCCGGTTCCTCGACCCGATTCGAGATCTTGAAAACTCATTTATTTTCAATTGAATTATGATATATTTTGCGTTTTACCCAAACCCTAAAATCAAACACCCAGAAACCAAAATTCTCCCGATAAAATCAGGGATAAGAGAGAATTTAGAGGGGATTGAAATGAAATTGTAGCTGCGAATCGATCGGGAGGTGAATTATTGGTGAGGGTGGAGGATTAAGGGAATGGAAACGAAAATTAAGGAGAGGGTTTGAGGGGAATTTGGACGAATTAATGGAGGAGCAAAAGAGAACTTTTGGTTTGGTTTTTACGTTTGATTTAAAATTTAAAATGGAAGAAAACAATGAAAGAAAATGACAGCATGATTGAAGAGGTTTGAGTGGGGAAAGGTTGATTTGGTCACGTTTGTCTGCTTACTTTTGAGCTGAAGGTGTCTATTGTCTACCCGTGTTTCGATCTATGAAAATCTATGAAAATTCTAGTTCAAATCCAACTTTACTATAATCAAAAGTATTTCATAAAAAGAGTGTATTACACTTATTATATAATTGATAAATATTTTTGTAATAACTGTTCAAATCCAACTTTACTATAATCAAACGTATTTCATAAAAAAAGTGTATTACACTTATCATATAATTGATAAATATTTTTGTAATAACTTACTTTTGAGCTGCAAGGTGTATATTGTCTACATGTGTTTCTAATAACTAATAGACTAGCATATTCGATGTATTTTGATGTATGAAAATTCTAACTCAAATCCGATTTTACTATACCCAAATGTATTTCTCAAAGAGACTGTATTGTACTTGTCATATAATTGATAAGTTATTTCATAAGATACACATGTGTTTGGCAGATCTGCTCCTCGATCTAGGGACTAAAGCTGGAGTCAAAATCGTTATTTTCCCCAAGGGAGCCATATGGGGATCGTGGCTGGCCTTCGCCACTTCAAACGGGCGCTTCTTTTTCCCGCCCCCAGACAGATCAGTTGATGGATAGAGTCTCATAAGAAAGCAGGAAGGAGCGGGTTAGAATTTTTCGTCGATGTATGTGTAAAGAGAAAAAAGTTTTAAAAGAAATCTGAGTAAACATCAATTAATATAAAACAAAAAAAATCAAAATTTAATTTTTTTTTGAATAAAATATGAATGGATATATAATCAATAGACATAAATTGGGGGACAAAAGAATGTGTGCGGATCAATGTTTTAAAAGTCGGCCCGATTATAGAATCGAAAAATCAATTGATTCAAGGGTTCGAATTGTTGATTCAACCGTGATCGAATCGGTGATATCGTAATTATATATCATAAATTATAAGCAATATATTAGAATTAGGTTAAATTAAAAACAAATAGATGAATATAGAAAAACAAATCAATCCTTAAAAACTTGCCCAAAACCAAACTGCAAATCGGCATATGCACAACTTAAATTAGGGAGTGAGTTTAAAATAATTATTAGAATTCACCATGATGTTTGGTTGCTTGCTACAATCGCCATGATTATGTACTGAATCCCATGAAACAATCTAAGTTCACTCCCTCTCCCTCTCTCTGTCCCTGTATCCCTTTTACCTTTTTTTTTTTTTTGTCTCTGTACATGTTTCTCTCACGCACACAGCCACACAAACTCACAATTTCACATTAATAACTTTGTGAGTAAAATTACCTAGGTGATGATGACTGATGAGTGTATGAGCCTATATTATTTTCTAGAATTTTTTTTATTGCCACATAATCATAGTTGATGATGGTAAAATTTGTCAAATAGTGCATGTCATGTGATTGACCACGTGGGGTGAAGGAACCGATCCAACACGCGACAAACTAGGTGGGAGTTGGTGAATTTATAGAATGCGCTCGATTATGATGAGCTGCTTACGTACCCAGTTAATAAGGATCAAGTCTGTTCGTAGTTCTTTGATGAGGTCACTCTCAATAGCCAGTGAAATTTTACTGGGGGAGTAGATAATGAGACTCTTCTAGCTCCTTTGTGGTATTTATAGGGAGTTGGTTATGAGCTATGGGCTCTTGGGCCCTATTTTGTCAGTAGCCCAATAGGCTTAATTCTATTATCTTTATGCGAATGGCATAGTCTTAATATGCTTAATGGGTTGCCAGACCTTTCGGGCTTGGCTAATACTTTAACCATAGGCTTTTTGACCAAGTAGACGCCCCGACCCAAGTCGGGGACGAGTTAAGTTACTGATATGCCTAGGAGTGTTCAACGAGACGAGCTCGAAAAAAGGTCGACTCGAACTAGGGAAAATTCAAGCTCGAACCGAGCTTTTCTGTCGAGCCGAGCTCGAGTCCAGATATAGTTGTTTGAAGGCTCGCGAGCTTGAATAAATAGTAATTTTTTATTTATATTTATTAATACAAAATTAATAATATTATATATATTAATTTCAAAAATTAATTTTTTTTCCTAAGCTCGAGCTCGGCTCGGCTCGACCCGGGCTCGGGTTCAAACGACCTCGGCCCAAAAATTTGGTCAGGCTCGGCTCGAACTCGGCTCGTGAACACCCCTAGATATGCCCCTAGGCATTATTGGCCTACATCATATGCCCCCGCTCCCGGGTTCGCCTGGAAGGACACACGGGAGCAGAAGTAATCCCGTTTAGACAGGGCCAATTAGCTTTAATATATGATGGGTAGTGGGTCATAAAGGCCTCTCACCCACTCTTTACTTAAGTGAGGAAGGGAGGTAAGTTTCACCCTCACCTCCCATTTATACTCCTCCCCATCCAAATCATCTTCTCAAGAAATTCTCTCTCTAGGAGCTTTCTCTACTCAACCATGGGCACAAATCAAGATGATCAAGGTAATGATAATATTTTTGATCTTGCTCAGCTTTTTTTTTTTTTCTTTTTGTAATGTCGTGATTATAGCTTAGGCGGTAGCTTTCTTTTCCGTCCTCATTTTAGTTGATCGAATCTGTGACTTCCCCACTCTGGAGGGTTAATTTAATCGGAGTATCGCGTATCAATCTTACCGGAGGGGGGGATACCGTGATTAAATTCGCCCAGAGATGGCCTTGCGGCCTGACCACAAGGCTTGATGCCTCGCGGCTTTGACCGACGCCACGGGCCTCGCGGTCATACTGTGAAGCCGCAGGCCTCGCAGTTCGGTCGCGAGGCCTTGTGGCGAGGATTTTTCCTTTTTGTCCCTTGACCCGGTTGCGAGGCGATCATCGTTCCTCCGCCGATTCGATTTTTACTTGGAGAGTTTCCTAGGTAGTATCGGGGACGCCGAGTCGGCTCTCGCTTGTCCTTGACTAGATCCCTCAATACTTGTGCATACTTGTGCTATCACTTTGGATAACATCTAATAAGGAATCATTATTGATAGAGCCTATTTATTTTAATTGGGCGACAGAGCCATTCTTCACCAGATGAGAAGGACCCGACCTCTCCTAACAGTCATGTTGTTGACTCTCGTGATTCTACTATCACTCAGACCGAACTTCTAGCTCTTTTCGATGACACGGTGGAATATGAGTTACTATTACTCATACCGGGTTGTCAGGTCTTAGATCCTCCCAAGGGGCACGTGACCCTCTACGTAGAGTATTTTCGCTCGGGGCTCCCCATTCCCTACCATAAAGTTTTTGAAAAAGTCTTAGCTTGCTAAAATATCTGCATAAGTCAGCTAACCCCAACTTGTTTCACCTTTTTTGAGGGTTTTATTTACCAGTTCGCCGAGTTAGGCCTCGATGTTAGCTTGGATGCTTTTCAAGCCTTATTCACGGTTAAGATGAGTAGCTCCACATCATACATGTAATTTTACCCCCCATCGACCTTTAGGTTTTTAGAGGGCAATACTAAGACCAAGAGTGATTGGAAGTTGAAATTCTTCTACTTCCCGATCACCGCCTTAGGTATACCGACTCCCTTGCGCTGGAATGGGAGTGTTGCCCCTCATCACGTCACCCGTATGCAATGACAACTTAGAGCTAAGTCTAATAAAGTGGGTTTGTTTGATAGCAGTTTTGACCTCCAACAGATTTATACTCCCGGTATATATGTGCGTTCAATTTCTTGCACTTCCTGTTGTGATTCTTTAGCATTTATTAACCTTATGCTTTCTCTTAATAACATTTGGTGAACTTATGTGTTTTGTGCAGGTATGAGAGTACCTAGGGGTGGCAAGTCGAGCTCTACCATTCCTCTGGCACCTCACACCCCACATAGCCACGCCGATGGGGTCGACCAGTCGGTACCTTCTCACTTTGCTTGGAAGGATGGATCTGGGGTTGTCCCCCTCCTTGGGCTCCGCTCCGACTGACCAGGTGCCCTGCACTTTGGATTTTGATTCCTTGATGGCGGACTTAGGTTCTAAGGGCATTCATGGTTCCAAGCTGGGTGCTTGTGTCAGTCCCCCGGGCACTGTTGTGCTGGAGACAGGTGATGGTGACCATGCTAACGAGGTCTCTGCCCACTCATCTCCCAGAGTTAGTCGTAGTAAGGGAGTGACCCTCTCTTGGTGAGGATTTGCCCCCGCCAGCTCTTATGGCGAAGCATGCTTGCAGCTATTCCCAAGGGACCTCCAGTTCTACCGGTCCAGGCACCGGTTTGTTCAACTCGGGGGCAAACTTGGATCCCAATGTCAACTCCTTTTGGGACACCACTGATCCCGTGACCCCTTGGTCTATGATGAGGATGATCGTGACAGATTATGACGCTATTCATTTATCCTCCCTATCAGTCGAGTGACTTGATCAGGAGATCTGCACTGCTGCTGGTCGGGTAAGTATTTACGCGTATTATTACATAGGGGCTGCTTGCTTACTTATCTAAGGTTTTCTCTCCCCTTTTCCTTTTTGTCAGGCTATTCAACTATCACACTGCCTCCGTCTCAAGTGCGAAGAGGTGGAGAAAGAATAGCAAGCAGGCATTGAGGAGAACTGTAGGCTTCTCTCCCGGTACTGGAGAGCTAAGAATGCATCTGGCCGTTGGGAGAAGAAATATGAGGAGGCTAAGAAGAAGCTTGAGGCGGAAAAGTCCGATGGTAACAACTTTCTCAGCTCGAATGTGGGGAAAAAGACTTTAAGTGGCACCAAGAGGTTGGCAGTGGACAAGTGTCGCAATAATGCCACTTTTATTGAGGAGTGCAATTAGCGAGGATATTAGATCGCTCGGGGCTTTATGACTAAGACGATGCGTCAATGTTGTAGGACTCTCCGCGACAGTGGTCGGTACCTAGGTGATGATTTCAAATGATTGTTCGGGAATGTTCCCGGCACTAGTGATGGCGAGACCGATGTTGGGGGCGGTGCTGCTATTTGAGGCGTTGGCCGCTTTTTCAGCTCCCTCTCATGCTTTTACCCATTGGGGTTTAGTTATTTTGCTTTTACAAACTATCCTTATGTTTTTTGTTGCTAGACTCTATTGGGTTTTGTGTAAAAAACATAAACGCAGCGGAAGGATTTCAACAATTTAAACCAAAACCCAAAAGGTATACTTTAATTGCATAATTGAATCTATAAAACTTTTAACGAATAAAACTTACTCGTTAGAATGAAGTTGTTGGAGAATTTCTTCTTCTCCAATTCGAAAATCTTGAAGCTTCCAATCTTCAATCCTTTGGTTCGATCTTCAAAACTTGAACTTGATTAATTCCCACTTCTTCTCTAAAGGAGGTGACAACTAGGTATTAGAGAGGGGAGCAATATTTTCTCTTTTTCTTTCTAGGAGATTTGTGTATGTTATGTTATTGTTCTAAGTCTAAGAGTCCTCATACCTCATGACTTATTGAACAAGTCAAAACAAAAGAGCCCTAGTAGGTTGGGCTCCCTACAGACGCCCACCATGCCTAAGGACGCCTTCTAGAAGGCCGGGATTTGTTTGTTTAATTAATTTCTTATTTCAATTAATAATTTATTATATCCAATAAATAATTAAATTAATTAAATAACCAAATTCATTAGATAAATTAATTCATTAATATATTCCTCAAGGAAATTAATTAATAATTAATCTTATCCATATAATTAATTATTTCATGTAATGAATAATTAATTATTTAATTTATCTAATAAATTAGAACTCCTAGAAGAAGAATATAAATCCCTTTTTCATTTTTCTTTGTCAATCCTTTAGCGCGACTCTTTAGGTTTGTTTCTTTTGGCAATGAGAGGAAACCAAATGAAGTGAGTAACACCTAGCCAGTCACGTGGCCCACTTCGTAACCCAAATGAAAACGAATGATAGGATCATTCTGAAACCTTCCAATCATAAATACCGCATAAATATAAACCATTTGTTCACGTTCCCCGGTCAAGTGAGAGTCATGGTTATGTCAAACTCACTGGACTTGACCATATGTATAAATTATAAAAAATACGAGATCATTGAGATCGATTTAGTGCCCAGCACAATCGTCTCGTTTGCTTTGGCCAAAGACTTTGATTTCTATTTGTCTATAATTACTTAGGGTACATTCTCATTCACTTAGGAGAGAACAAATCCCATATTAGATATCTGCTAAGACTGCCACTTGCCCATTAAGTCCGCATTTCGAGGTTGACCCCACCAACGGGTGAATTGGGTCTAACTACTTTAGTGAAAGACTTGACGTCACAAGTGCATCTTCAGCCTGATACTTCAGATCAAAGGTTCACATATACCTATTACACATAATCAGTTCCGTCATTAACAGTCACAGAGTGAAAACTCATGTGACAGAACCGATGCGAGTCGTGTTTGAGCATATCAGTTCCACTGATGTGCCTACAATCTTAATCTCCTGTCATCCCATGATACTAGACAGGCACTTCCATGTCGGAGCTAAGATTGTACAAGTTTTCGAAGTCTTTATTTGTCCATTAAAGACTTCATATTACTTGCGAACTTGTTTTAGTAATCAAGATCGATCTCTCTAATGCCAATCTTCCTATCCCATAGGAAGTAGAGGGAACGCACTGAAAACATGAATAAAATATTTTACACAACTTATAGATGCAGATAAGAATTAAGTGAAAACAACACAATGCCTTTTATTATAAAATATATTTAAGTTCAATACAAGAAAGATGCCCTATTCATTCTATCATCTATGGTATCTGAGGGCATAATTCTAACAATCTCCCATTTGCACGCAATGCCACTCATTGTGGCATCTAATACCCATCTCTTCCAGGTGTCGGTCCAAAACAGCCTGAGGTAGTAGTTCGGTGAACGGGTCAGTTACATTGTCAGCTGAGACTATTTTCTACACTGCTATCTCTCCTCTGCCAACGATCTCTCTGATGATGTGAAATCTTCTCTCAATATGTTTGAATTTGTTATGAGACCTCGGTTCCTTGGCTTGCACTATTACTCTATTTTTATCAAAATAAAGTGCTAACGGGAGCTGAGCACTAGGTACCATTTCAAGTTCTCCAAGAAACTTGCTCATCCAAATAGGTCTTTTGCCGCCTCTGAGGCCTCCACATACTCCCCTTCAGTGGTGGAATCAGCGGTTGTGCTTTGCTTGAAACTTTTCTAAGACACCGCTCCACCATTAAGAGTAAAAAAAACCTTGAAGTGGATTTTCGGTCGTCAACATCAGACTAAAAGTCTGAATCAGAATAACCTTCCATCTTCAGGTCTCCACTTCCATAGATGAGAATCATATCCTTAGTTCTTTTCAGATACTTTAGGATATTCTTCAGAGCTATCCAATGTTCCTTTCCTGGGTTTGCCTGAAATCGACTCACCACGCTCACAGTATAGGCAATGTTGGGTCTAGTACATAGCATTGCATATATCAGGCTACCTACTGCAGAAGCATAGGGTACATTACTCATCTCCTGCCTATCTTCCTCACTTTGAGGGCACATAGAGTTGGATAGGTGCACTCCATGCCTCATGGGAAGAAACTCTTTCATAGAATTGTCCATTCTAAACCTTTTTGGGACTTTTTCTAAGTAAAGGGCTTGGGAGAGATCTATCATTCTATTCATTCTATCCATGTAGATACGAATTCCTAGAATGTATGTTGCTTTTCCCAAGTCTTTTATTGAAAACATACTCGAAAGCCATTTCTTGACTGTGGTGAGCATTCCTACGTCATTTCCTATAAGTAGAATGTCATCCACATGTAGTACTAAGAACGAGAGTTCGCTCCCACTAGTCTTCTTGTAGACACAGGGTTCATCTTCATTCTTGATGAAGCCATATCCCTTAAATACTTCATCAAAACGGAGATTCCAACTTCTAGATGCTTGCTTGAGACTATATATGGACCTCTCAAATTTACATACTTTATGGATATCGGAATCTGATACAAAACCCTTTGGCTGTTCCATATAGACATCCTCCTCGAAGAATCTATTCACAAAAGCCGTTTTAACATCCATTTGCCATATCTCATAATCTAAGTATGCAGCTATGGATAACAATATTCGTATGGACTTTATCATGGCCACGGGCAAAAAGGTTTCTTGATAGTCAATTCCTTCTCTTTGATTATACCCTTTTGCTACGAGCCTGGCTTTAAAGGTGTCAACCTTGTCATCGCTACCTATCTTTCTTTTGTAGATCCATTTAAATCCTATAGGTTTGATACCTTCAGGATGATCTACCAAAGTCTAGACTTGGTTCGATTGCATAGAGTCCATTTCTGTTTCCATGGCTTCTCGCAATCTTGAAACGTCGACATCCACTATCGCTTAATCATAGGTACAAGGATCATCTTCATGACCTTCTTGTACTACAGTGTGAAGCTCTAGCTCCCCCTACAATAGATACTCATACCTCTCAGGTTCATGTGGTATTCTATCAGATCTATGTGGTGGTTGTGCTACTATTGGTTCAGGCCTCGTTTCTTGGACAAATGTCTCTAAGGGAGTTTCATTTGTTCTTGTAGAACAATTTTTTCTACCTTTGCCCCCTTCCAAGATGAACTCATCTTCAAGGAAGTGAGCTTGTAGGGCCACAATGATTCTCTGATCATCATGTAGGTAACAGAAGAATCCCATGGAATCTTCAGGATAACTAATGAAACGTCCCATGAGGGATCTCGTCTCCAATTTCTCCACTTTAGTCTTCTTGACATAAGCGGGACATCCACAAATCTTAATATGATTAAGAATCGATTTATTATTATTCCACATCTCATGCGGAGTTTTAGGAACGGATTTAGAGGGACATCTGTTCAAAACATGAGCAGCAGTAAGGAGCGTGTGCCCCCACAACGAAATGGGTAAATCAGTGAAACTAAGCATGGAACGAACCATGTCCAACAATGTTCGGTTCCTTCGCTCGACTACTCCATTCAGTTGAGGAGTTGTTGGTGGTGTTAGTAGTAACATTATTCCTTGTTGTCTTAGGAATTCATCAAATTCGGCACTCATATATTCTCCTCCACGATTCGATCGTAGAGTTTTTATATTTTGCCCAGTTTGATTTTCTACTAAGGCTTTGAACTCTTTGAATCTTTCAAAGGATTCAAACTTTTTCTTCATCAGATACACTAGACCATATCTTGAATGATCGTCTGTGAAAGTGATGAAGTAGTAAAACCTCCACGAGCCATTTCTCCAAATGGTCTGCAAACGTCAGTATGCACTAACCCTAAGACTTGAGTAGCTCTTTCAAAAGTCCCGGTGAAGGGAGATCTAGCCATCTTGCCTAAGAGACATGATTCACATGTTGGAATGGGATCCGACCCTAGTGAGCTTAAAAGCCCATCCTTTTCCATTTGGTGGATCTTGTGCTCTCCAACATGGCCTAGTCTAAGATGCCACTTGAGTCTTAGGTTAGCTTCTTGCCTACCACATTTACGAGTTACAACATTCACAGATATTCAGATAATACAAACCATTAACTAAACATGCATTGCCAACTAATTTATTTCCATAATAAATGTCGCAATTTAATTTAGAAAAACGGAATGTATATCCAATCTTAACTAAGATAGGAATAAATATAATGTTCTTAAGCCCTTTGGGCAAAATTAAAACATTATCTAAAAACAATAAATGTCCAGAATTCAGATAAAGAGAAATAGATCCAATCCTAGTCGTTGCAACGCTTTTCTCGCTGCCTACTTTGATCATCACTTCTTCTCAACCCAGCTTTCTACTACTCTGTAGATCTTGATCCAAACAACAAACATGGGCATTAGCCCCTGAGTCCAGAATCCACAAAGTAGAAAATACGTTCATAGAACAGTTAGTTTTAAAAACAAATAATTCCATACCTTGTACGCCTTTGACTAATTTGGGACAGTTTCTCTTCCATTGGCCAAGCTCACCGCACTCGAGACATCTATCCATTTCCTTAGGCCCTGTGCTCTTGTAAAACCCTTGAGCCTTTCCCTTACCCTTCTTGACACCCCTTTGAGCTCCAAACTCGCCTGACTTTTTCTTGTTGTTGTTCTTCTTCTTAGACTTAGATTTTTTAGATCTAGAAGAAATGATCAAGGCAGTTTCCTTTCCCTTTGGTTTCATTTGAAACTGTACATTAACCAATTTGTTCATTAGTCCAGCTAAAGTGCACTCTATCTCATTGCAGTTAAAGTTAACCACAAATTGGAGAAGGAATCAAGAAGAGACTGCAAGATTAAGTTAGTTTGAAGGGTGGCGTTCATGGTGAATTCGAGAGCTTCCAATTTCTCGATCCTCGAAATCTTTTTGAGGACATGATCACCAAACTTCTCACTTTCTTTCATCATGGCTCCGAAGAGCTCTTTCGATATCTCATATCGTCCAGTTCGATTATGCTCTCCATAGAGCTCTACCAGGTGAGCTAGGATAGCTCTTGCAGTGGGCATCTTATCATGTGACCTTTGAAGATCATTAGTCATAGATCCCACCATGTATCCTCTCACCCGGAAGTCGTCCTTAACCCATTTTTCATGGGCTTGGACCTCTTCCTCGTTGGCACATGTTCTAGCAGGAGCCGCCCGGATATCAGCCTTCAAGACGTATCTCAGAGATTCCATATTGAGGACAATCCTCAAACTTCTAAGCCAGTCCACATAATTGGGTTCAGTTAGGGAATTCTTTTCGAGTAGAATTGAAAGTGTGTTTGTCATATTTGAGAGAGATAAACGAGAAAACAACTGCAGAAATAAACCAGATTTATTAGATTACTTGTTTTGACTTAACCGAGAAAAATTAAGGACTTAAAATTTATCTTGACTCCCACTGCATTTTTTGAATCCCACACCCCCATGTAGGGGTGTAAGGTGAGCCGAGCCGGCTCATGAGCATGATGAGCCGGTTCCACTGGAGCTCAGCTCAACCTCGATCTATTTCGAGCTCGAGTCGAGCTTTTGGAGCTCGAGATTTTTCGTGAATCGAGCTCAAGCTCATTTATAGTTGTTCATATGCTCGTAAGCCGGTTCGTGAGCTTTTGTTATTATTTTTTATTAATTTTTAATATATGACTGAAAATACTCAAATTTCATAAAAATAATACTTACAATTTTATATACAACATAGTTTAATAATGCTTAAGTTTGTTTTTTTTATTTTGTTTAAATCGTGCAAAATAACAACAACAACTATAAGATTATATATTTTAGTTGATGTGATATAGTTTTCTATAAAATAATTTGATGAAATCATGTTTTCACGACACCCTCATCTATTTTCTAAATACTTATTGAATATAAGATATTTAATTATTATTTATCTTAATAATACTTATTGTTTATTTGAATAATACATATTATACATTATTAACGTATTGTTATAAGCAAAAAAGAAGAATTTATTTTATTTTATTTTCTAAAAAAAAACTAAATTAATTTTTATTTCAAACTCGAGCTCGAGCTCGGCTCATCTACTTCGAGCTTGAACTCGAACCCTAGAAAATGAGGCTCGTCGAGTTTGAGCTCGAGCTCAAAAAATTATAATCAAGCTCAAGCTCGAGCCTGAAAATTTCAACAGGCTCGGCTCGTTTATAGCCCAACTCCCATGTGAAAATTGGGAATCATCATTGGCATTGTTTCCACAGCGGATATTGAGGTCATCAATTAATTAAATGGGTTGCAACCTAACCGGTTTTTGGCCCATTAATTATTTGAAGTGATATCCAATATCAATTTATCCAATAAATGTTTCAATACTTTTCTCCATAGTTCACCAGACCACAACCCATTCGATTTTTAGGTTCGTGAACTACCCGATTTTATCCCACTAACTCCTATAATCTAGTATTTGAATTTTACCTTGCAACCAAACAAATTTCTGGGGTGAAATATGTTTCGATTAAGGCATTCCATGCACTTAATAAAATTTTAAATTATTTCTAAATGCATAACCCCCATAATTGGGAAGCATTACACATTCATAGTAATTTTAATTTTAGAAAGCTTAGTGGAGGGTGAGGAAGTCACACATCCTTTTCTAACTCCGTATTATTTATTTGTGAGAATTGAATTCGTCAAAAGATTTTGGTCTCACTTTGCACATTATTTAATTTATATAGCTCTTTCATTCTATATTGATCATGCATAAAAATACTACTAATAATCATGCCTTTCAATATAAATAATCATGAAATTTAAATAAATAAATTCACCACTTGATCATAGACTTTTACTAGAGAGCCCGAGCCAATGAGCCATCACAAAAGGCATAGATTAAACCGATTAAACATTCATGGGCCTTTTGACTTTATTAATTTTGAACCATTTTATCTCGATTCCTAAAACAACTCATGCATTATTTCTAAAAATACAATAAATAGCTTCAAATATGATAACCCATAAAATTAAAGGTAAAACATATAAATCTAAGTCATGATTAGTGTTATTATCACATACGACATGCTCGCATCAATTAATACATGCTCGCAACATTTAATACATGCTCGCAATATTAAATCACTTATGTTGATTATTAAAATTTTAGTCCAACTAAAAAGTCCTTCATAAAATTTCCAATGTTTTATACATTCAATATTTCAGTTAAAATCATTCTAGTCCAACTAGATGACTTAGATGTATGAAATTAGAAATTAAGTACATATACCTTTAATTAAAATAATATTAGTCCTACTAATAGATACATAAAATATGGAATTTTATTTTCTTTTATTATGATTTAATGCCATTTATTTTTGGAGATACTTTTATTTGATCAAAGAATTAATCATTAATATCTAAGAAAAATAATTTATATTTCTTATTCAAAATTAAGAAATTTCCAAGTCGAGGAAAAATAGTAATATTTAATCATAAATTAATTATTAATCTCTAAGAAAAATAATTAAGTAAGTCTAATTAAATATTGTATTCCAACTAATCTTATTGGGATCGATTTCATCAAACACAAGTCACATCCTTTTGGTCCACTTGGATTCAATTTAATTGGACTTAAAATAATTAATTAGAATAACATGCATGTTTTATTAATTTCTTATTGGGCTAAATTTAATTTAAGTCCAAATCACCAATCTAATTGGCCCATTTAGATTTAATTAGATTAAGTCCAAACTAATTAACAAATTGAAATTGGGTAATTTTCAATTGGGCTTGATTTAAATTATTCGGATCATCATCCTTTTCATCTACCTGATTAATTAAAAATCACCCAAAACTCAAATATCAATTTCGACCCATACATAGCCCGTTTTAAGACCCAGATCCAAGATCCAGTTCGTTGAATTGGGTGTCAAACACACGACTCTTCGAGCCGTGGCTGGGAGGGACAGGCCATGCGTGGCTTGGCCGCGCGCCTGCTGGTACGCAGCTGTGTGCGCAAGTTTCTTTCAGGCTTTTGGGGGTCATTTTTCCTTGGTATTTTTCAATTTTCAATATCATCAAATATCCAGATTTACAATAACTAAAAAACAAAAATTCTAGGCAAAAATCATAAAACGCAGATTTGAGAAAATATACAAACATGCTTCAAGAACATATATCATACAAATCTTAAATCACGTATACAAGATCAAATATGCAAATCAAAGATTGGCTCTGATACCACTGTTGGTTTCGCATAGAAATACATAAACGCAGCGGAAGGATTTCAAAAATTTAATTTAAAAATCCAAAGTGTACTCTAATCGCATATTTGAATCTTAAACATGCTTTAACGAATAAAATCAACTTACCCATTGAAGTGAGGCGGAAGGAAAATCCAATTCTTCTTTCAAAACTTTAGATCGAAGAACTTCTTGAATTCTTGAATTCTCGTGTTCTTCAATTCTTAAAGTTGTAGATGAATCCAACAACAAATCACCTTGCCTTTAAATTATCACACGCGAATTGATAATGAAAAAACCGCTTTTTGTTCTCTATAGGGGTGACAACTTTAGTGTATAGAGAGGGATCATATTTTTCTTCTTCTATTCTTTGGAGAGTTACAATTGATGTAACGTATTCCTTGTCTAGGTTTAGTCAAGAGAACCCTTTAATATCTCAATGACTTATTGACCAAGACAAAATAAAAGAGACCAAACTGGTCATCCAACCTAGACCTAATGGATAGCGGTGGTCATCTCAGTTAACCGAACCGAAATTTCAGTTAATCGAAATTTTGGTTCGAAAAAATCTGGAATCGAAACCGAACCGAAATGAAACAGTTCGATTCGGTTTTAACCAAAACCATTTTGGTTTTTTTTTTGTTAACTGAAGGGTCAACCGATTTTCTGCCAAAAAATTCCAACAACTATTTTTTAGCATTTGGGGCATGAGTTTTGTCCTATAACATGACAATAACATCTCAAAATTATGATTAATTATACTTCTATGCTACATTGATGATCTACCCCTTTGATTTATAAAATAGTTTAAGTTTAATTTCTTACTTAGGGTTTGAGTAGAAGAGTGAGGACTGTGGTGTGTGTGTGAGTGATGGCGACGGTGGCTATTTGACGGTGATTGTGGCGGCGACGGCGGCTGGGTGCTGTGACGGCGAGCCGACGACGACTGCTGGGAGTAAGAGAGAGTGAGAGAGACTGTGTGTGAGAGGTGGACGAGAGGCAGATAGAGAGCGAATTAGAAATTAGAATGTGAGCTCGGTTTGTTTTTAGCCTTTTTACCTTTTACATAGATTATGAAATCACCCCAAAATTATTTCAAAATCCCACATTAGCTTAAATTCATTTGGTTTCCGGTTTGGTTCGGTTCGGTTAATCGAGACACAAAACCGAAACCGAAACCAAAATTTAAAAAAATTAAAAACCGAAACCGAACTCGGTTCCAACTGAATTTTTCGGTTCCGGTTCGGTTCGGTCGGTTAACCAAACCACGCACACTCCTACTAATGGGCATCCCTGAGACTCTTTTGTTTTCTTACTTAATTCTTTATTCAATTAATTATTTATTTTATCCAATAAATAAATATATTAATTAAATAATAAAATTAATTAGATAATTAATTCATTAATATATTTCTCTGAGAAATTAATTAATAATTAATCTTATCCATTAATTAATTATCTTATCCAATAAGTAATTAATTAATTATTTAACTTATCCAATAAATTAAATCTCTCCAAAGTAAAATAGAAAACAGAAAATCCTTTTTTCAATTTTCTTCATCAATTCTTTAGCGCGACTCTTTAGGTTCGTTTCATTTGGCAATGAGAGGAAACCAAAGAAAGTGGGTAATACTTAGCCAGTCATGTGGCCCACTTCGCAACCTCATTGAAATACGAATGAATGGGTCATTCCACAACCTTACAATCGTAAATACTGTATATGTATAAACTTTTTGTTCACGTTTCCCAATCAAGTGAGAGTCATGGTTATGTCAAACTCACTGGACTTGACCATATGTATAAATTATAATAATACTAGATCATTGAGATCGATTTGGTGCCTAGCATAATCGTCTCGTTTGCTTTGGCCAAAGACTTTAATCTCCATTTATCTATAATTATATAAGGTACATTCTCATTCACTTATGAGAGAACAAATCCCGTTTAGATATGTACTAAGACTACCACTTGCCCATCAAGTCCGCATTTTGAGGTTGATGTCACCAACAGGTGAATTAGGTCTAACTACTCTAGTGAAAAACTTGACGTCACAAGTGCATCTTTAGTCTGATACTTCAGGTCAAAGATTCACATATACCTATTACGCATAATCAATTCTGTCATTGACAGTCACAGAGTGAAAACCCATGTGACAGAACCGTTGCAAGTCGTGTTCGAGCATATCAGTTCCACTGATGTGGTTACGATCTTAATCTCCTATCATCTCATTATACCAGATAGGCACTCCCATGTCGGAGACAAGATTGTACAAGTATTCAAAGTCTCTATTTGTCCATTAAAGACTTCATATTACTTACGAACTTGTCTTAGTAATCAAGATCGATCTCTCTAGTGCCACTCTTCCTATCCCACAGGAAGTAGAGGGATTGCACTGAAAACACGGACAAAATGTTTATCACAACTTATAGATGCAGATAAGAATTAAGTGAAAACAAAACAACGCCTTTTATAATAAAACATATTTAAGTTCAATACAAGATAGATGCCCTACTCATTCTATCTTCTATGGCATCTGAGGGCATAATTCTAACATATTCTACCCACTCATCAAGTTCGCATACTTTAATGCACAGGCGACATTCATTATACTCAAAAGAAAAGGGGTGCTCATCATCACTTCAATAGACATAATCAAACATTCATGATACGAAAGAAAATAATAGGATGCTCATAGGCATCTCAAACATATAATGTACGTGGGTGCACTAAGGCACGTCAAAACCCAAAGGAATGATAATCTCAACACTTGGCTCGTGGCCAACATGATATTGTCTGGTAACTAAAATAAGGAATAAAGTAGAGTTTCCAGCTAGTTACCTTTCGCTGCCTCGAAGGACACAACACTTAATCGATCCCGGGGAGTTATTATGGCCTTACTACCTGAATGAGTTCCTTGGAGAAAAACTATGTTGATGGCTACTTGCTTTCCATTGTAAGTGGGATCTTGGTCATCATACTTCCTCCTTGGCGTCTTTAATGTGCTAGCGTAGCATCCTTGGCGATCTTAATGTTCCCGACAACTTCTCCAATCTCCATGGCAGTAGGGAACTTAACCTTCAAGTGGTAGGTTGAAACCACAACTTTGAACAGGTTCAAGCTCGGCCTCCCCAAGATAACATTGTAGGTGGATGGGGCTTTGACCATCTTTGTGGATTGCGCTGGGTATGTTCCTAATGAGATGAGAAACGTTACTTCTCCCAATGCCTCTAGTATCTCTCCAGTGAACTCAGTTAGTGGGGTGTTGACTGGATGAAGCTGAGCGTTATTCACCCTTAGCTGGTGAAGGCGTTGTAGAAAATTATATCTGCCGAACTCTCGCTGTCCACACAGAAATTCGAGATGGTAGTTGATATCACCAATGCGTCGTTTACTAATTGGATTTCATCTACCAAATCTTGCTGCCCGAACTCAATGGTTTAAAAGTTGGGCTCTATCTAATTAACTTGCCCCCCAGGTGGGAAACTCAATGCATGCAGCCCTGACGCTGGCCTTAACGAAACCTTCCTTGCATTCGTCGAGTCTCCTCCTGCCGGGCCTCCTAAGATCACCTCTATGATTCCATTCACTGGGGGGTTATCCATATCCGAGTCTGCTGTCCGGGGACCATTTTTGCCTCCATCTCTACCCCTTGGTCTCTAGGGCGTCTGAACAGTTACTTCGAACGGGGCAACTACCTCTTGAAGGTAGCCTCTCTTGATCAGCTTCTCTATTTTGACTTGTAAATGGTGGCACTCCTCGGTTGTGTGGCCCTTGTTTCTATGAAACCTGCAATACTTTTTGGAATTGAGGCAACTAGGGCTGTTCCTCATATTCTTGGGCCAAGAGACTATTCCTCGTTGCTCGGCGATAGCCAGCACTCGTTCTCTTGAGAGTGTAAGTGGAGTATACTTGTCAAACCCCAAAGGGGGCATAGGCTTCCTCTGCTTGGCCTCTGGCGATTTGTCATCGTCTTGGGCTTTTCTCTTATTGCCACCACCCTCATTGTTGAGTGGGCCAACAGTCTCTTCAGTTCTTATATACTTCTCAGATCTTGCCAACAACTCATCCATGGTTGATGGGGGCTTTCTAGCGATTGACTCTTTGAACCTACTACTGCATAGATTCCTCTGAATAATTCCAAACACCAGCTCATGATTCACGTGCGGAACTTCTGACACCGCATTAGGGAAGCATTGCGCATATTCCCTCCAGGATTCACCATCCTTCTAAACCATCGTGAACAAGAAAGATGTTGTCTTAGGGTATTTCTTATTCATGGAGAAGTGATTAAGGAAACGCGTAACTAGCTGCTCAAAGCCAGTGATGGTACCGGTGGGCAGGCAGTTAAATCAGCTCAGAGCCCTTCCCGAGAGGGTGGTCGGAAAGATCTTACAGTAAGTTATGTTGGTAATGTCGTACATGTCAGCCTTGGCGTTGAACTTGTCAACGTGTTCCTGGGGGTCTCCAGTTCCCTCAGACTCGCTTAGGTGGGGTATCTTTAGCCCTGGCCGCAATCACTCTACCAGAATTTTCGTGCAGAACGAACTTCTCTTCTGGGGAGCCACAACTAGTGGCACCAATTGCTTATCCTCATATCGTCCGTCGTTCTCCGAGTTTACAGCTGGGCGAGAGTCGTGCTTGCGACAATCCTCCTGCCTCGGCAAAGCCCCCTCAGGAGTTAGAGAAGCTTGACCTCGGCGAGGAGATCGGGGAGGCATTATCTTTCTATCTCTTCCTCTTGGTGGCTCTGATGTGGTGAGACCACGCTGTTCTCCCCTCTCTCCCTCACTGCCCCATTGACAGGTGAATTGGATTATCTTGAGGCAATCCCACTGGGGGTTAGGGATTTATAACCTCGGCAGGGAGATTGGTTAGGCGCTCCTCGGTGGGGGCAACTCTTCTCACGAGGCTCCGGACCTTGACGACCAGATGGAGGTTACGGATCTTGCGGCCCCTTCTCCTAAGGTTGGGGAGCCTCTTGACAGTTTTGTACTAGGGGGTCTTAATCCCTGCTAGCTGATGCTTGTGATGGATGTTCTTGGGCGTATTGCTGAACCGCCCTTGCAGCTGCACGAACAGAGACATCTTTAACCAGAGCGAG
The DNA here is from genome assembly GCA_019426215.1 of Buddleja alternifolia. NCBI lineage: Eukaryota > Viridiplantae > Streptophyta > Magnoliopsida > Lamiales > Scrophulariaceae > Buddleja > Buddleja alternifolia. The sequence goes on along the minus strand of CM033399.1, from coordinate 5,675,038 downwards.
TAAGTCCTCTTAAGTGATCTCGAACACCCTGGAAGCAGGGGGTGGGAACACCGCTGGTATTGTAGGCGGCACTTCTCGCTCGTTCGCCAGGGTGGAACAATGGGAGTCTCGCCATTGGCCGGCATGTTAGGAAGGTTCTCTCTCCCACTTGATTGTTAGGTTGATCCTCAGGTGTTTGGTTCATAACTTCATTGACAATGGTGGGCTGATCGTTGTTCGTCATCCTATCTCCAGTAGTATGTGCTTGCGACCTAGTTTGCATGCTCAGTGGTTGGAATGTTGTTCCCACAGACGGCGCTAATTTGATGATGGTAAAATTCGTCAGATAGTGAATGTCATGTGATTGACCACATGGGGTGAAGAAACCGATACAGCACATGACAAACTAGGTGGGGGCTGGTGGATTTATAGATTGCGCTCGATTATGTTGAGCTGCCTACGTACCCAGTTAATAGGGATCAAGTCTGTTCATAGTTATTTGATGCAGATACTCTCAATAACCAGTGAATCTTTACTGGGGGAGTAGATAATAAGCCTCTTCCAGCCCCTTTGTGGTATTTATAGGGAGCTGGTTTTGGGCTATGGGCTCTTGGGCCCTATTTTGTTAGTAGCCCAATAGGCTTAATTCTATTATCTTTATGCTAATGGCATAGTCTTAATAAGCTTAATGGATTGCCAGTGCTTTTGGGCTTGGCTAATACTTTAACCGTGGGCTTTGACCCACGGTAGACGTCTCGACCCTAGTCGGGGACGAGTTAAGTTACTGATATGCTCCTAGGCATTATTGTACCACATCAATAGTCATGTGCAGTAGAATGACGAAAGATCAGAGAATGATCCGATGATGAGTAATACGGGACCGGGACCATTTGCGAGTTTACATGAGATGCAAGCATAGGGGTGGCACCAGCGGATAGTCAAACATATTTATTTAATCAAAGTTAATTATTAAGTCTGAGGCAAAATTCTAATTTTAGTCTCAATGGATCTCGTCATTTTAGTTTTAGTCCCACAGTTTATGTAATTCTAAAAAAGGTCTCATAATATTTCACTTTTTCCAAACTTGGTCCTTTTTTGTCCTAAAAGTGGTCCCATAAGATTTTTTCCGTTAATTTTACACGGAATCTAGCACGTGGACGTCACCTCCCTGTTAACGGCTTATTTGAATTCTAATTTTAGTCTCATAGGATCTCGTCATTCTAATTTTAGTCCCACACTTTTTGGGATTCTAAAAAACGTCCCAATAATTTGAAAATGATTAGTCCCATACTTTATTTTGCATTTTAAAAATTGCATTTTGCCTCATGAATTATACAATATGTATTAAAAATATTTTTTTTTGCTCATCCCCTAAATATATATTTATTTCACTAATTTTTTCAGGAGGGTATATGCACATAGTGTCTTAAATTTCGGTCGAGCTTCCGAAATAAAATCTTACATTCGATATGTTGCAGAATATCTGCCGAAATTTCGATCGAAATCCGAAATTTCTCGAAATTTTTGTCGAAACTCGAAATTTCCTGAAATTTAAATTTTTTTTGTCAAATATCCATCAAGATTTCGGCCGAAACCCGAAATTTTCCGAAACTTTCATCGAAACCAAAATTTTGGCCGAAACTTAATATTGTTTTCTAATATAATTTTCTAAAAGTTAAACCGATATTATATAATTAGAAAATTATATTTAAAATTGGTCCACAAGGACTACACCTACCAAGTAGCAAGCACTTACCCCCAACCACACATAAGTAGAGGTAGGACAGATACTAGAAATTCGATATGGTATTAAGTAGTGACCTTTACTTAAATCTTGGTACACTTTATTTTAATGAAGTTCTCATAAAAATTGGTTATTTTCTTACTATCAAATTATATTTATTTCATATTTCTGGCAACCGTTTTTAGTCATATTATTTAACAAATTTATTATCCATATATTATATATATAATATTATTGATGTAAAAGATGCATAAGTATGATAATTAAAGTTATCTAAAATTTTATTGTAAATTTCTAAATATTTTTATAAATTTCCATGATTTTTTTAAAATTCTGAAATTTTAAATACCCCCAAAATTTCCATCGAAATTTTCGTAAATTTACTACGCTGATATCTACCGTGAAACTGAAATTTAAAACCTTGTGTGCACATTAATATTTGTTTTGGGGGGAGGGGCTGTTTAATATATTTTGTATAGTTCAGGGGCAAAATGCAATTTTTTAAAATGCAAAATAAAGTATGGGATTAACATTGTTTAAAAAAAGGACTAACATTACAATGTTTTCAAATTATTGGCACTTTTTTTAGAATTCCGTAAACCGTGGGACTGAAACTAGAATGATGAGATCCTATGAGACTAAAATTAGAATTCAAATAAGCCGTTAACGGGGAGGTGATGTCCAGGCGCTAGATTCCATGTAAAATTAACGCAAAAAATATTGTGGGACCAATTTTAGGACAAAAAAGGACCAAGTTTGGAAAAAGTGAAACATTTTGGAACCTTTTTTAAAATTTCGTAAACTGTGGGACCAAAACTAAAATGATGATATCCTATAGGACTAAAATTAGAATTTTGCCTTAAGTCTTGTCTAGTAATTATATCCAAGTTATTTATTGAGTTTTGTTCCAATGTTATTTATTGAGTCTTGTCTAGTAATTATGTCCAAGTATTAATGAGTCCATGTTGGGTAATTGGAAGAGTCAAGCAGAACCATTTATATTGAGGTTGAAATGTATGAAGATGATTATGAATTTATAAAATTGGAGAAGCTGCGGCTTTGTTTGGGCAAAAACTCTATTGTTCTTGTTGATTGTTCCTCATTTATCTTTACAAATTATCACTCATCAATTGGTCCGACCTGTCGGATCCCAACCCGATAGATTAACAATGTCAGAAACTCGAAGCTCTTTTTTGGAGGGACGTACAACGGCGATAGAGGGACGAATGAACTTGGTTGATGAAAATGTAAGTGTGCTAACGGAAGAACAAACACAAATCAAATCAACATTAACAAAAATGGACTCCAATCTCACGAAATTGATGAAGGTAGTGCAAACTTTGGCCGGTTCCAAATTAGTTCCGCCCACCACAACGGCAAGTTCCTCCGATGGCTAGAATCCGGATACCATGCTGTGGCATACGCCGCTGACCAATGCAACAGATTCTAACCTGACACCACCACCGCTACTTTCATTCGATGGAAGTGATCCCCTTGAATGGCTTGCCAGTGTTGACCAACATTTTGATTCATGTCCTTGTATTGACGAGCAGCGGATCACTTTAGCAATGGTAGCAATGGAAGGTGCAGCCTTAAATTGGTTTAGGTGGTATAAGAGCAAAAAAAGCAAACTTCTCGTGGCAAGAGTTGGCACACACTTTGATCTCACGGTTTGACAATCGTTGTGATGGAAATGCTCATGAGCGATTGGCAGGTACTAAACAAAATTCAGATGTAGCGACCTATATCAATCTCTTTACGCAGCTAGCAATTCAAATTCCCGCACTAACAAAAGAAATTTTTTTTGGGTTTATTCATGCACGGGCTATGCGAAGACACCGTGTTCAAGTCCGTGTGATGGATCTGGGTGACTTAAATTCCGCCATGAAGATTGACAGAAACATCGAGACATCCTTACGAGTTCAACAAAAGGGGTCGGGGTTTGCACGCCCTAATTGACAGCTTACTCAGAACGTGACGGCAAGCCCTCGTTTATCGGCACCACCATTACGCTTGGCTTTACCAGCCCTGCCCGTGGCTAATGGTGGAAGAAATCAGTCGAAAGTGGGATATGGTGCGGGGCAGGGGGCGAGTAAAGTACAATTCTGTAGATTGACGAATTCCGAGAGGGAGGACTTGTGACGACGAGGATTATGTTACCGATGCAAATTGTCCTATTATCTGACACAACATGGTTGTTCGATGAAAGGCTTATGCATGCTATTAGTGGCGGACGATGAGGCCGACGAGTTAGATTTGGAAGAAATAAACTTGACTGGTGAGGTGGAGTTAGAGCCACCACAGAATATTCAAGAAGAGTTAAATGTGGCTGCCCTATCATTGTGATCGGCAGCGGGAATATCGAGCCCTCGCACTCTTCGGTTACGGGGCCATTTAGGGTCGAGAGAAGTAACAATCCTTGTTGATAGTGGTGCTAGCCACAATTTCCTATCTACGAATTTAATCACGGAAATGGGGCTTGGAGTGGATGAGACGAGTCATTTTGGAATCAAACTCGGTGATGGAAGACTAAGAGAGTCAAACACGGACAAAATGTTTATCACAACTTATAGATGCAGATAAGAATTAAGTGAAAACAAAACAACGTCTTTTATAATAAAACATATTTAAGTTCCTATAAACATTTTGGAATCAAACACGGACAAAATGTTTATCACAACTTATAGATGCAGATAAGAATTAAGTGAAAACAAAACAACGTCTTTTATAATAAAACATATTTAATTTCCTATAAACATTTTGGAATCAAACACGGACAAAATGTTTATCACAACTTATAGATGCAGATAAGAATTAAGTGAAAACAAAACAACGTCTTTTATAATAAAACATATTTAAGTTCAATTCAAGATAGATGCCCTACTCATTCTATCCTCTATGGCATCTGAGGGCATAATGTTTCCTATCTACGAATTTAATCACGGAAATGGGGCTTGGAGTGGATGAGACGAGTCATTTTGGAATCAAACTCGGTGATGGAAGACTAAGAGAGTCAACAGGAATTTGTCGAGGGTTAGTGCTCGAGCTCGATTCCGTATCTATTCAGGCGGATTATTATGCCTTTCCATTGGGAAGTATCGATGTCATTTTGGGAATAGCGTGGCTAGCAACATAGGAGAAATGAAGGTGGATTGGAATAAAATGTATATGCATTTTGAGTGGGAGGGCAGGATAGTGCAACTTGCGAGTGATGGTTCATGTTGTCGATCCGAGGTTACTTTGAAGAATTTGTTGTACACTTCCGATATTGAGATTTTGGCCATTGTTGTGGACCAGGAGTGTTGTTGGGCACAGTCGGTTGAGGACAAGGAAGATATGGAAGAGGTGTCATGTGTTCTACACCATTTTGCCGACATTTTCGGTGATCCGGACGGGTTACCCCCAAAATAACCCACGGATCACTGCATCGAGTTTGTCAAGGGAACTAGTCCAGTTTCAGTGAGGCCATATCGATATGGGCATCTTCAGGAAGATGAAATCAAGAAATTAGTGGTGGATATGCTTACAGCGGGAATTATACAACTGAGCTCAAGTCCATTTTCGAGCCCGGTACTATTAGTAAAGAAAAAAGACGGTAGTTGAAGGTTTTGTGTGGATTATCATGAACTCAACAAAGTCACAATTCTGGACAAATATTTGATTCCAGTTATGCAAGAGATGTTAGACGAGCTTGTGGGAGTAACGGTATTTTCTAAAATCGACTTGCGTTCAGCCTACCATCAGATATGTGTCAATGATGGCGAAATCCCTAAAATGGCATTCCGAACGCAAAGCGGGCATTATGAATTCCTTGTCATGCTGTTCGGATTATCTAATGCACCGGGGACGTTTCAATCTACAATGAATGAACTATTCAAGCCCGTGTTGCGTAAGTTTGTTCTAGTATTTTTTGATGATATTTTGGTTAATAGCCGGTCGTTCCAAGAACATATTATATATTTGAACCACATGTTGAACATAATGCGAAAACATCAGTTTGTCGCCAATCATAAGAAGTGTGCCTTTGGTTGTTCACAAGTGGAGTATTTGGGACATATAATTTCCTCTTTAGGGATTTCAATGGATCCCTCTGTTGGGTATATGCCCTAGATGTCAATGAGGACTAATAGATAGAGCAGGGTATCTTATTATGTTGTGCGAACTCTTAATAATATTAATAAAGGCATTTGTTATTTTTGTTCATATAAAGCTTTTTGGCATCAAATATGTATTGAACAAATAGTCCATATGAATCAAGGTTTGACTCTTCGCCCTTTATGGAATAAAGATGTAGCACGGGGAGAGTCTTACACCTAATCATTTAAATGGGTTCACAAGTCAAGGAATCTTAATTGGGAATTAAGATACAACACAGGATCTGACAATGAGTGTCAATCGAACACTGTAGGGATAGTTGGAGCACGTATCATAGATATGTCAATGGAATTGATATATTCAAACGCAGCTCGCAGTAATCCGATTACATGGGTATTTAATCAGTGACTGTCAATGATTGGATTACTGATAATAATAGTATGCGTGAGCCTTAGACCTGAGGGTTCGTGATCAATGTACTTGTATTTTTGAATCTGTTACTAGAGTATTAAGGCTCGTATCACCTTTCGGTTGGACCGAACTCGAAGTGCAATCTCAATAAGACAAGTAGCAGTTGTGAAGTGATAGCCAAAATGAGATTCACTGTCTGGATAGTAAACGAGAAAATATCATGTGCGATCATAGGCTAATGAAATTATAAGGCTTTGTTTGAATGTGTTTTCATTTCATTTTCAACCGTCATTTTCTAAAATTTATGAGAGAATGAGTTATTTTATTTTCATGTGAGAAAAGTGAAAAAAGTAGGTGTGTTTGGTTGTGTTTTTGAAAATGGTTGAAATTTGTGAGTGTGATGTGTGAAATGATTGAAAAGTAAAATTGATGGGTGGAAGAGAGAGGAGAGAGAGAGAGGGAATAGTGATGGGTGGAAGAGAGAGGAGAGATAAAGGAGATGAGATAGAAAGGAGATGAGAGAGAAAATGTGAGATAAGTGATATGAAATATAATTTTAAATAAATGATTGAAATTTCTCGAGAACGTAAAAACAAGAATGAAAATGAGAATATTTTCAGTTAAAAATAGTGTAAAGTGTGTATTTTTATTTTCATCTTTTCATTTTCAAATGAAAATGAAAATGGAAAAAGCGAAATGAAAACACAAACAAACAAAACCTAAGTCTTTGGCCAAAGCAATAAAACTAACTCATGTGGGACATGAAAGGTAGTTTAGTAATTTCATTATGTTATGATCTAATGCACAATATCAAGTTTAGTGAGTTTGACATTTTTCATGACTCTCGCTTAATTGGGATACGTCAGTGAAGGGCTTATACTCATACAATATTTATGGTCAAGAGGTTCGTAAATGATTCATTCATTTCGTACTCAATTGGGTCACGATGTGAGTCCACGTGACTCGCTAGGTGACACTCACATCCTTTGGTAATTCCTCCCATTGTCAATTGAGACGAACCTAAAGAGTCGGCTATAAGAAACGAACTGGATATCTTTTTGTGTAAATATTTTAGAAGGAAATAAATAGACGAATTGATTTATTAATTAAGTATTTAATTAAATTAAATTAAATTAAATTATTTAATTAGTATATTAATTAAATAGAATTAATTAACAGTGTATATTAAATTTAAACTAGATTTAAATTAAATATATATTAAAAGGTGAGCTAAGTTGGACAGGCCAACGAAGTCCACCCAATCCATCTTGGAACCCTAAGGGAGTCCTTTAGAGGACTCCTACTTGTTTCACAAGCTAGTTGAGTTAAAAAGGACTCCTAGTATGGAACAAACCTTAACCCTAGTTTTTACACAACATAAAAAGAGAAGCAAAAATCCTCTCCTGAAATTATCCCTAGCCATCCACCACTACCACCGAAGGAGAAGTTTTGGATCTTTAGAAGGCTCGTTTCGCGTGGATACTTAAAGACAGGAGTTTTGGAGGATTGCTATTCTGCAGAATCGTTAAACGAATTAAAAAGTAGCTTTCGACGTTTAATTTTCGCAAAACCCCTAAAATCATCAAATCACGTTCTTGTGATTAGCTGGTAGGAATCCTGGAAACTTCCGCTGTGTTTTTCGTTCTAAAAGGATTCCTAACACCCTCCAAGGTGGCAGCCGTGGTGGATTGGCCGGCGCCCAAATCGATTAAAGGGGTTCGAGGATTCTTGGGTCTCACCGAGTACTATAGGCGGTTTGTCAAGAAGTATAGAATTATCACGATACCACCAACTCAACTACTCAAAAAGGAGGTTTCGGCCATATTTGAATGGACAGCGGCTGCACATGCGGTAGTTCAAGCACTTAAACAACATTGACTTTGGCTCCAGTGCTTGCGATGCCCGATTTCTCGAAGCCTTTCATTATCAAGTGTGATGCATCTGGAACCAGTATAGGGGCTGTGCTAATGTAAGAAAAGCAGCCCATTGTGTACTATAGCAAGGCTTTGGTGGAAAGCACAATGTCCAAATCGGCATACGAACGGGAATTGATGGGCTTGGTCTTAGACGCGCAACATTGGCAACCTTATTTGATCGGTCGACGTTTTTTCGTGAAAACCGATCACCATAGTTTGAAACATCTTTTGAATCAACGCATTGTCACCCCTTCCCAACAAAATTGGGTGGCGAAACTTTTGGGCTATGATTTCGAAATAATTTATAAGGCGGGAGTTTCAAATCAGGCCTTCGGATTCTTTGTCTTGCCGAGTGGAATCCAATAGTGACTTGTCAGTTATGAGTGGTCCGATTTGGTCCGCTATGACCGAAGTGCTGGACGAGCAGCGAAGGAATGATAGTATTCGAGAAATCATATAGGAAGTTGAGAAGGCTCCGCGGAGCATACCCGCTATGTAGTAAAGGGGGGACGATTGTTCTTTAAAAATCGATTGGTGTTAGCTGAGGCTTCAGTGTGGATACCGAAGTTGCTTCACGAGTTTCATGATATTCCAATAGGAGGTCATGCCGGTTTCTTATGCACTTATCGATGGCTAGCTGCGAGTGTTTATTGGAGGGAAATGTATCATCGAGTTCGATATTACATTGTCGCTTGTCTTATTTGCCAAAAGTCCAAGCACGAAGCTCAATCTCCGGTGGGTTTACTCCAGCCATTACCGATACTAGAATTAATTTGGATTTATCTATGGACTTCATAACAGGGCTTCCTAAATCAATGGGTTATTCGAATATTTTGGTGGTGGTAGATCGATTGTCCAAATACGGACATTTTGTTGCTTTTCGAGTTCCGATTACGACCAAAGGCGTGGCTGATGTTTTTGTGCAAGAGATAATTCGGCTCTATGGAATACCTCGCTCGCGAGACCCTTTGTTCGTTAGTGCTTTCAGGCAAGAACTATTTTGATCTCAAGGTACGAAGTTGAAATATAGCACCGCCTACCATCTGGAGATGGACGGTCAAACCGAGGTCCTGAATCGAGTTCTCGAAACATATTTGGGCTGTTTTAGTTTCGAGCAGCCCCGTAAGTAGGTAGGATGGTTGGCTTGGGCTTAATATTGGTAGAATACTTCATTACAAACCGCTGCCAAGAAATCTCCATTCGAAATTGTTTACGGGTACCCTCCATCGATAATCCGGCAATATTTTCCAGAGGAATGTCGTGTTGAGGCTGTGGCAGATTCATTGCGGGATAGGGACGAATTATTACGGAAATTGAAGTTGAATTTGGCTAAGGCACAAAAACAAATGGTTAGAACCTCCAACAAGCATCGACTTGACATTGAATATCAAGTAGGGGATCACATGTTTTTAAAGGTACGTCCTTATCGTCAAATTTCTGTAGTTGCCTGACGTTATTCAAAACTGGGGTCAAAGCATTATGGGCCTTATAAGATTATTCGTCGTGTGGGATTGGTGGCATATGAGTTATGTTTACCCGATTCAAGTTGAATCCATCCCGTATTTCATGTTTCGCAACTTAAGCGTTCCATAGGTGAGCATGCGGTTGAGGCGGTATTACCGCCTACTTTGGAGGAAAGAAACATTGTTATATTTGAGCCCGAGGAGGTGTTGCAGTCGCGTGATAAAATTGTCCAAGGTAAGCTAGTTCATGAAGTTTTGGTGACTTGGAAAGGAAAGCCAAAAGAAGATGCGATTTGGATGGAAGTTGATGAACTCTGTGAACAATTTTCCTTCTTTTAGCCTTGAGGGCAAGACTATTGTTGAGGGGGAGAAAATTGATGTACAGCGGAACGACGGAAGATCCGAGAATGATCCGACGATGAGTGATACTGACCGGGACCGTTGCGAGTTTACGTGAGACGCAAGCATCGGGGTGGCACCAGCGGATAGTCAAGCATATTTGTTTAATCAAAGTTAATTATTAAGTCTTGTCTAGTAATTATGTCCAATTTATTTAATGAGTCTTGTTCCAATGTTCTTTAATGAGTTTGTCTAGTAACTTTGTCCAAGTATTAATGAGTCCATGTTTGGTTATTGGAAGAATCAAGCAGAACCATTAATATTGAGGTTGGAATGTATGAAGATGATTATGAATTTATAAAATTGGAAAAGCTGCGGCTTCGTTTGGGCAAGAACTCTATTGTTCTTGTTGATTGTTCTTCATTTATCTTTACAAATTATCACTCATCACATAGCGTCATTGTTGCTCTTGCATGTCTCATATATCATAAATTGAAGCTTATTAGAAGAAATTTTGGGATTTTAACCCAAGATTTATACATACAAGCAACAGGCTGATTTTGGTGAACCATCAACTATTGGAAAAATTGATTTGATTTAATTCTCAAATGCATTTTAAGATGAATGAGAAATTAATCAAGTGGACGGATATTGATCAATTGATCTCATCCATATAGTCGGCGGTTGTGGTTGTATGGACGCACCTGTTTACTCCAATGGATGTGTCTAACGACGATTGAACACATTTAACTCTATAAATAAGTCCCCTCGTGTCAAATTCAACATGAAATTAACAACAATCATAAATTCATTTTTTAGTCCCTTCTTCAAAAGAGTTCAAAAAAATTGTTTTGTTTGCCTATTCTTGAGATTTGTAGTGCTACTATCACAAAAAATTAGTCATCGTATTTTAGGAGACAATTGCCTATCCCATGAGCACCGAGTACAGGGCAATATTGTCTTAAAGAAAAAACGAGTTTAAACTCATGCCTCGACTTTTTCCTTAATCCGTCTATCCATTCTAAATCACACAAGGCCTATGTAAAATTTCTCCCACAATCTTAAGACGATATTCATTTGTGTTATTTAGAAATTGTTTATTCGAAAATCGGATTAATATTGTGCTTGATAAAATTGTCATGTAAACCAGATTTGAACAAAGCATAAATATTTCCAAATGAAACAAATGTTCTTTCTTCTGCCTGATGATGAAAGGAGGCAGAAGAAGATAGAACAGTAAAAAGGAGATCGATAATGTAATTGATCGATAATGTGATCACCTCATAAGTATTCCTAAAGAACTTACGTAAACATCCGGTGGAAATCCCTTTTCAAAACGTTGTTCTATATTTTAGGGTGCCCTTGATAGATTTCGAAGCCAATTCTCACGTCCACTGAGCTCGATCACAAAGCCAGGGAAAATTGCAATATTGGTAATATAAGTTGGCCTACACATTTTTTTGATATCATAAATTGGCTGGGTAGCAATTTTGGTACCTTATTTTGCAAAAATTCGCAATTTTGATACAAATTGGCCAGAAAATTTTGATTTGGCCGGAAAAGTTGCGATTTTACTAAATTTGGAGATTGTGACCTAAATTTGGGAATTTTGACCAAAAATTGGGGATTTTGACTTATTTTAGAGTTATTTTTTTTTACCAAATTACCCTCAACCCCCAATTTGGCTGCTGAAATTACCATATTGCCCCTTTTACATTTCTAAATTTATATCTAATACTATTTTTCAAATAAAAATTAAACTTAAAAGAAAAATATTTATATATATATATATATATATATTTTTAAATTAAACTTAAAAGAACAATAGTAATATATATATATATATATGTATATGCGTGTGTGTGTATATATATATATGTCTGTGTGTATATGTGTGTGTGTGTGTATACACACAGATACGTATATATGTGTGTGTTTGTGTGTGTGTGTGTGTGTCTGTGTATGTGTGTGTGTGTGTGTGTGTCTGTCTGTGTGTGTGTGTGTGTGTTCCACACACACACGACACACATATGTGTGTGAGTTTGTGTGTGGTTTTGGGGTGTTGGGGGGGGGGGGGGTTGGAGAAGACGACTCCCCCCCCCCCCCGACCCCGTTCTTTTTTTTTTCCTTTCTTATTAATTTTTTTTCGTTTGATTTATTTAATTGGTTTATAAAATAATTTTTTAAATAATTTTTTAAAAAATTCAGTTTATTAAATTTATTAAATAAAATACATTTTATTGGTAATAAAAAATAGTTTATTAAAATACATTTTTTGAATTTGTTTATAAATTTCATAAATTAATTTAAAATATAAAATTTTAAATTATATAATCTATTATATACTAATTAATTAAAAGATTAAAATAATATTTTATACTTAATTTTTTTTATTTTATAATTTGAGTAATTTATTTAAAAAAATTGAAACAATTTTTAGTTTATATTTAAATAAAAAAACCCCAATTTAAGTCAAAATAAGCAAATTTAGTCAAAATCAGTCAAAATCCTCAAGTTTTGGTCCCCAAATTTAGTCAAAATCGCAACTTTTCCGGCCAAATTCAAAATTTTCAGGCCAATTTGTACCAAAATTGCGAATTTTTGCAAGATAAGGTACTAAAATTGCTACCCAGCCAATTTATGGTATCAAAAAAACGTGTAGGCCAATTTACGATATCAATATTGCAATTTTTCCAGTAGTTGATTGTTAGAGCATATACAGTTTGTATGTATCGAACATACTCAAGTGCTCTCTGTTTCAACTTTCATGATGGTTTTCTTAAATGTCAAGTATGTACAATTTCCTTTTTCGGATATCCAAGTAAGACTGAATCGGCTACAATCGAGTCATTTTCCACAAAATAACCTCTAAATTAAAACAGTGACTCGGTACCACCTACATGGTCGCCACTAAAATATCCTAGACGTAGCTGATAAGCAGATATTCGATGCCAGGAAAGTTCAGCCACAACCAATTATACAATACAAGTGCTAGTTCGCCAATCAAATGATAAATGTTATTAACTTTTTATGTAATTGAATTTAGTTCGGCCGCACTTGATCCCGACTAGAATTTCGCCAAGTTTGCCTAGTGCCATCCCACATAATGTTTCCGTATAATTATCTTTCTCAGACAATAAAAAGATAAAAGTGCATTGCATTTTCATATACAATACAGATCTATCCAATATGTAATTGTATTTCTATCTTTCTCGCGCAACTTTGTGTATGTTCAATAAACCTAACTTGTTGCACATGGAATGCACATTTTTTGAAGAATTATGCTCCAGATAATAATTTACAGTAGTCATTAATAAATTATACAGTGACAAAAGTCCAAAAGCATTTGGCTCGATTTTTTCTTTTTAATTTCTGCTGGTCAAGAAAGTTGGGACTTGACACTTCAAAATCAGATAAGCTAACAATTCAACAATTAATAAGAACTTGATACAGATATAAAAACGGCAAACTACTGAAACTTTATGCCAGCTATTTTCAAATTTAGACAGCTGGAATTTCAAGTCACTACAGCACAAACGCCAAGAAATTTATGCAAGGACATCTATGAACTATCTACTGAGACAACAGTCAGATGAGAAATGAAGTAGAAGTAGAAGAACAAACTCAACTCAGTCAATGAAGACTTGTCGAGGATTCATCTCATGCCTTCTTCTTTTTAGATTTGAGCATCACATATCCAATAAACACAGAAAGGAAGCAGATAAGTGACACACCAGCGTATACTGGAATGAGAATGGCGTACTCCTGAGGCAGAAAGTACTTGTGCACAAAATGATCACTGTCAACAAAAGGCTGAAAGGAAAATAAATAAGTCAGAAATCTGAAAAAATAACTACAAAGGTATTAAGCACAGTTACTAATTCGGGAGACAATTAGCTAACCAGGATGACAACCCAGAAGGTATAATAGGTGAAAATGGACAAGCTAATGACCGATAAAAGCAAGCCAATGGCCCTGTCTGCTAGTTCCATTATAGTCTTCTTGACCTTGATTCTGATAAAAAGTTGGCAAACCAAATACTTAATAGAAACAGAGAGATTTTGATCCAACATTATCTAGAGACATTTGAGTAATAAAACTAATCAATGAGGTTAGTCAGATTGATAGACGTACAATATATAGATGCCTACGATGTTGCAGTCAAGTAGAACTAGGTTTGGGTAATTGAAACTCAAACATTACTACAAAACTATAATTAAGATAAACTTAGAAGTTCAAAGGTACATAAAAATCGATAGTGGTCTATAAAAGTGGTACGAAACTCCCCATTTCTACACAAAGAAAAGAAGTGCCTCATGCATATTTCTTTGTACCATCATCCAATACAGGGACACTTATTTTATTTTATTTTCCTTTTCATACTTATAGAAAGAGTAATGCTATTAATACCGAAACAACCAGCAAAATTTGGTGCCCTGACGCCAAAACCAACTATCAACAATTTTACTACTCAAGATAAATACACGAGGTGAGCAGCAGCACCACAATCGTTGATGTGGTTCTCCAGATCATATTTTTAAATTGAGTGATTAGATATACTATTATGTAGTAAACAAAGACATTTAACGTGATCTCTCTACTCAAAAAAAAAAATCCAAGTCATGGTTGCTACCGAAGGACCAGTGTTTTGACAAAATATTTTAGTTTAATGGAATCATTCCCAAAAAGGGTCCACGAAATGTTGCTAACTACTCAGTTTGTCTGATTTCCCGCGTAGCACCGTTAACAAACTACTCAAAAGCCTTAATATTAGTTCCAATCATGACTGTCCTGTGTCATTGTTGCCACTTGCATAACTTGGTACAGGCTATTCTTGCATGAAAAACAAGATAAAGTTTCTCACGGTGGCAATATTTTCAGCTTTAGTCAGACGAATGATTTTAGTTACTCATGCAACATTACTTCATATAGGATAATGTTGCAAACATGCAAGTCTGATTCACGGTATATGAATGCTTGAACAAAAGATTTTTAACTTCTTTCTGGCTCAGCAACAAAAGATTTGATTCATTTGCTAGATGAATACTTGAACAAGATTAGAAGGCAGTCGGAACTTAATCAGAAGGAGGACCAGTATAATATCCTTCTTCCTGATAATACATACAGAAAATAAAAGAATTCCAATGTCTACCATGAAATGGCTCTAGTGCATAGAATTCTAATTTCAGCTAAATCTTCAAGCACATCTTTCCTAGAACTAAACTGGCCGAAAATTCCATAGCAAGTTGATCAATTTACATGCTTAACTGCTGTAGCTAATCTTACTCACATGTAACATGCATCTACCATGTTAAACCTCAATCCATTGGCTCATTAGATGAAGATGAATGATAATTCATATTTTGGATGCAATACAGTTGCTATTACTCTGGGATGTGTGCGTGTGTGTATATATATATCGAAAATCAGTTAGCCTCTATAATCACACACCGTAGCTCCAACTACATTTAAGAAACTTCTAACAATATCAATGCAAAATGATGCTACATTACAACCGAAATTCCACAAGAATTAACTCCATGCTCATCAAAAGGAATATTGAAAAGAACAAACAGAAAACTAACAGCTTTTCGCGGAGCTCAGCCGTGTCCGAGGGTGTTGACGAGGCGTTGGAAGGTGGCTACCGCTTTGTTGATTTGGAATATTTTGCGTTTTACCCAAACCCTAAAATCAAACACCCAGAAACTGAAATTCTCCCGATAAAATCAGGGATAAGAGAGAATTTAGAGGGGATTGAAATGAAATTGTTGCTGCGAATCGATGGGGAGGTGAATTATTGGTGGGGGTGCAGGAGGATTAAGGGAATGGAAACGAAAATAAAGGGGAGGGTTGGAGGGGAAATTGGATGAATTAATGGAGGAGCAAAAGAGAACTTTTGGTTTTGGTTTGTTTTTACTTTTGTGCTGTATGGGTGTCTATTTAGATTAGGGGTGGTTTGTTTTTACTTTTGAGCTGTATGGGTGTCTATTTAGATATGGGGAAAGGTGAGTCGAGCCAGCTCACGAGCATGGTGAGTTGGTTTGACTGGAGCTTAATTTGAGCTCGAGCTATTTCAAGTTCGAATTGAGTTTTTTTGTGGGTTGAGTTCGAATTCATTTATAGTTGTTCATATCTCGATTGGAGTTCAGGTTGAGCTCGAGCTATTTCGAACTGAATTGAGTTTTTTGAGTTCATTTATAGTTGTTCATATGCTCGTGAGCTTTTATATTATTTTTTATTAATTTTTAATGTATAGCTAAAAATACTCGAATTTCATAAAAATAATACTTACAACTTTATATACAATATAATTTAATAATACTTGATGTGGTTCGAATTTTTACACTAAGAAAATCGGAGAACCAAACAAGGTCTTCGATTGATTGTTGTAATTAACAGATTTACACTTTTGATTCACACTCTCAATTCACACGTATAAAAATGTTCGGAAAATGTAGAGGAAAATGAGAAAGAATGGTTTTCTTTATTGACTTTGAATACTCAAGAACATAAACTCTAATTTTGGAGTAATACAATTTAATAAAACTTGACTGTTTCTACCAAAACTTAAACTTACAAAAAAATGAAATAAAAACCATTCATATAGGCCTCATGGCCGAATTTACTAGGGTTGGGGGAGTCTTGGATTGCTTCCAACTTGTTCTCGGATATCGGGGGATACGATGAGTTATATCCATCTTTTTAGGATTTGGTAGTGTAGGATAAGATTACCCAAATATTCTTTTATTTGAGCTTTCTCATAAGTATTTCCATGAGCTTCCCTTTGGGCTTTCCTCTTAACATCCTCGCAAGCATATATTTGGGTTTTTCACGAGCTTTCCATTCATAAGCCTTCTTCATTTATTTATTTTGACACAAGCCCACTTCATGTTAGCCCATTTAGGAGAAATGAAAATTATGACCTATATCATTAGCCCCTACTCTTGAAAATTTACAATAAAAGTCTTAAAAAAATCTCGAGATTACAATAAATTGTCATAATTTCAAAAAGGGTTTGATCTTTTTTGATACATTGACTGCCTCGTTAAAAACCTTACCTCAGAAAAACCCAATGGTAAAAAAATCAAGGTTAAGGGAAAAAGAGTGCAGGGTGTATCAATTCCTCCTTGTGACTCTAGGGTGTGCTCACGGGCTACCCCATGAGCCCTAGATGACCGATTTTTTTAGGGGGAAGGGGCGAAAATTCCCCCTTTTTTTCTTCTCCTTGTTTTCTCTTTTTTTAGCTTCCTTGTCCAATAAAAACTCTTCCTTTTAATTTTCTTGTACAAATAAAATTCTTCCTCTTTTCCTTTCTTTCCAAGATACCTAAAAAGTCTCCTCTTCCCCTCTTTTTCTCCCAATTTTTCGAAAATTCCTCATAAAAATTCATCATCTTTACTCTTCTAATCCCTTTAGGTTTTGGAATAATCCATTCAAGATATATTTTTAGTCTTCAAATACAAGACTTCTCCCTTTATTTCTCTTTATATTTTTTGAAAAATACAAGGCTTCCTCCTCCCCATAGTTTTGAAAATTTTAAGCTATGCAAGCAAGCTCCCATGATTTTTCGGGTAATATTTTCTTGATAACTCTCACATATAACTCTAGGTTTTTCATCATCTCTTTTGTCTTCATAGTTTTAACAAAACCATGTCTCCTCTTGCATCAAATAATTCATCAAACTTGTCTTCTCGTCACGAAAAATTATTCGAGGTGTCGTCCGGTGATAATGATTCAAGTGAAAGAACAAAAATAAGTCTTACATTATCTCGTGTTCAACCCTTCTCGTCTGGTAAGGAATAAGAAGTGATGGGTGATGCTATGTGGGACGAGACTTCATCGGGCGAGGATGTTTCCGACGACGAAGTCTCGCTTGGAGCAAGTGAGGAACAAATCCGTTCCGAGATGCTAAAAATAAATGAGAATTTTCCATCATATGAGGTGTATTCTTCTCGTTTTTCATTATCTTATGCTCAAAAATTAAGAAAACATTTACGACTTCTCCCGGGGTACGAAATAAACGTCCCCTCTCCTCAAGCTTGGCCGAACACGCCCCCTTTTGGCTCTCTTTGCTTTTTTGTTGACCAAATTGAGGCCGGTTTGCGCTTTCTAATACCTTCTTTTTATATTGACGTATCCAATCGATATCAATTACCTTTATGCCAATTGTGTCCAAATTCTTTTAGGCTCATGGCAGCTTTCTTCATGGTGTCTTCTTTTAGGGGTGAAGTTCCATCATTAAACAATGGTGGTCCCAAGTGGCATACGAAAGGGTCTAGAAGGGGGGGGGGGTGGTTGAATAGACCCTGAAGTCTTTTTTCGACTTCAAAAATTTATACCACTTTTAAACAGTAGAATGCGTTAAGATATTAAGCGATAGGTTAGACGCTTAGTAAATGATAACTTAGACTTAGTGATTTTAGCAACTACCAAAGTAGGGTAATGCTTCAGTCGCTTAATCAGGGTTAGCACAGCGGAGGTGATTTTTAAAGCTAGCGTTCTTTTTAGTCAATAGTCAATTGAAATATTTTAAAATCTTTTTCAATGAGATGAGTAATAAATAAGATAAGGCAATAAAACAGTAAAGCAGTAAAATAACACAAGATGTATAAGGTTCACTGGGTGATGTAATTCTAGCTGCGTCCTTCTTCTCCTTGATCACTCGGAGAGAATTCACTAAGTTGATTTTCAATAATCACACAGAATCTTCTACAAAGTAATAAATAAGTGAAGATGATCTTGAGCGCCTTGATCACATAGACTTCAGCACTAATGAAGATCTCCTTCTACAAGCTTCCCTCATATAGAAATGCTGCTCGTAAGGAGTTTCAACTTCTTTCTCACTCAGATGAAAGATTGAAAGTTTTACTCACAAGGGTTTGTTTGTTTTTTGAAAGATCAAACAACTTAGAATATCTCAATAGAAGTTTAAGGTTCTTCTGGAGAAGATATTTGAGATATTTGTGACCGTCTGAAATGTGTATAAAAGCTTGAAAAGGTTTGGCTATGGAGTTTTTGAGCTTTTAATAATCTCAGCAAAGGTTCGACTTTCTTGTGTATTTCTGTGTATTTTTAGGGTTTGCTGGAGAAGGTATTTATAGGCAAAATTTTGGAATTTGTCCATTGGACACATGTAGGGCACGTGCCTCTCACGGGCGAGTGAGTAACACCTTTTTCTGACATTCCTGAAAATCCTGCTGTTCTGATTTGATGTGGCAGGGTTGAACTCTGCAGTTCTGACAGTCTTGGCGAATAGGGTGGCTTGTCCGTAGGTCATGGTCCTTATCACATTTAATGCTCTTATCAGACATTTAATGCATTTGAGTTTATTTCCCATTGGAAATAAATGTCCGTTGAATGATTGCATTTAAGTCCTTCATGACTTGAGAATTTATTTCAGGTGAATTTGACTTGATCGCTTGAACTTGAAACGCTTGATTCATGAGTTCCTCAAATGGATCCTTAGTGATTGGCAGTCGCTCAGGACAGATTCTTTGTCTTCACAAAACTTCATCTCTGATAGACTCACCTAGAATTCTAACAGTGACTTAACGTCTAATCTTAGTCTAAAATCTATAAAGATAAAAATCACAAGCCTAGTTTAAATAAATACAACTCTTTCAAATGCTTAGACAAATATTCTATGAAATCATAAACTTACAATCTTTTGGGGTCTAACATAAAATCCTACCTTGTCATCATCAAAATTTCTAACATGAAATTTCCTAACAAACAAGTTTTACTCATTTTTCCAACTCAAAAAGTTAGAAAAAAGAGTTTTTTTATCTTAATGCGAGGGTAGGAGTGCACTTCTTGACTCACAATTTCAAAACTCATGGTGATTGGAGACACCATTACTTTTTTTATTTCTTCTCCTTCTCCATGGTCATTCCCCAATATATGGATCGAAGAGAGCCCCAAGTATCCCTAATTTTTCCTAAAGATAGGCCTCCTTTTCATCAACTTATGTTGGATAGGTTGAATGAGCAAGCATATAACATTAAGGTCTTGATTGATGAGAACTTATTGAGGCATTTCCATTTGAGTTACAAGCATACCCCACTGGGAAATAGCTTAGGTACACTCTTAAACAATATTACCCGCCTTTTACGAGCTTTCCACATGCATATACATAAGATTTTCACTAGCTATCTACATCACTTCATTATTATGAATAAATACCTTGTAACGCCCTCAAATTTAATCCTAAAGAATCCAACACGAAAGCGTTATCCTATCCTTACAGAAGTACAAACCAAATTCTGGACACAATTAAACAATTCATCTTATCGGGTCACAACCCCAATACATCAACTAAATAGCTATGCGAACTTAATATACATGAGTCAATCTACATCATTCACCTCTAGGATAGTCCGAGTTTATACTCCGATCCTTCAAGCTAGTTTCACTTCTCGACTTGCCTATAACTGGAAGGAAGAAGTGAAGTACATAAGCAAAGGCTTAGTGAGCGCCAGTGTACGTGTGAAAGGTGCTTAAAATAGTTTTTAGACCCCAAATTAATAAGGTGATAACAATAATAGTTTCTACTTTTCAAACGCTCATTAAAAAGGCGAGTAAGAATGACATTTGCGTTCAAGTAGTAGCTGGTATGACACCAGGATCTTAGTATACATACGATAAAGTTTTAAAACATGCATTTTTAAAAGTGTGCAGTCAATGTAAGTACCACGTACAAGACTCAATGCAAGTATCATGTACAAGACTCAATGCAAGTATCATGTACAAGACATGTTTAAGTAACACGTACACGTCACGCTTAAGCAGTAGGGGGCCATGTTAGCAATACTATCGCGTCCGATGATTTACCCATAGCACTTTGGGTCCCTCTGCTTCTTTCTTATCACCCCTGAACATGCGGCTTAAAAGCCATCACCTTATACCTCCCCACGCAGGCTCGCGATGCCCGATTTGGTCATATCCGAAATATGCCACACGATAAATGACCCATGCACCCTCAGAGCACTCCGTCCTAGGTGCATGGATCTGGACGTGGATAGCGGGAACTGTTTAAGACCGCAAGCCCATGCTTGACCGGCCGAACCCTGCCCTATCCATCGCCCGACCTTGGGCCCAACACAACCACGCAAGATGAAACATGTCACAAGAACACCATCACGACAAATGATCATGATACAAGAACCAAATGATGGAGTACTTCCACGAATCCATAAAAACCGATGTTTATTTTGAAATCATGCTTGCAAAATATGCATTTGAAACAAGTATGCAATCATGTATGTCACGAATGATTGAATGAAGCATTTTTGCTCATGAAGGAATATTGAATCGAGCGAATATATATATATATATATATTTTTTTTTTTAGAATTTCATTAAAAGAATGTTTTCTTGAAATCATTTTCACAAAACCTGCCTGGAAAATTATTCTCGCAAGATATGTCTTTGAAACGTGCCAAGAAATGGTTAATGCAAATTGAGTCCATGATTTGATTTGAAAGTGTTGAAATTCATTTTCATGGGAAGTATTGAAAGCATGATGAAAGTATATAGATATATATATACGACGTGCTCCTTCCAGTTTTAAAAGACATATAACTATAATTTTGAGAGGCACTCACTCTACGTCCAAGTTTATACGGCGTTGTCCTCGTTCGTCTCACCGACAACACCTGCTAAGCGAAATTATATCATAAGCTCATTTTCTAACTCGTCTAAAGTCTACCCGGGGTAGTCTATGAGGTCCTAATAACTATACCAACATGCACAACAAGTTACCTTAATGAAACTAGGCTTAATTTCAATCTTCCCCAAAAGGTCGATAAGAGGCATAAAAACAGATTTGTGCAGTTTTAGTGTATGAATTGTTAAAAATCATAAACTCAATAATTGTGGGTAAAACGATTTCCATAAATGTTCTAAATTTGTTAAAAGACCTTAGATAAATTTTTCAAAGGTAAATGGTCACTTGAAATGTGGCTATTTTACTCAAAACCGAAGTAAAATTGGGTTCAATTTTTACTGGGCAATACCACTTTAAAAATTCATATAAAATCATAATTTACTCAAATAAGCCCCAATTGCATACACAATAACCCCAATACATATGGTTATCCCCTGTAAAATTTTGAAACCAAAATGAAGTTGGTAAAAGCCCCAAATGATGTCTCAAACAAACATTTTCGAAATCCCGTGAGGCTTCTGGCAGCCTATACTTAACAATTTCCACAATTCACATTAAAACTCCAAAAATCTCAGAAAATTCCAGAGCTATTTCAGACATGCAGTAACATACACAGTAAAATGTTTGAACTCAAATAAAGTTTCCTTGTCTCGAAAACAATTCTTCAAAATTAGTTGCAGATTTATAGACCCAACTTAAAATTATCATGCATGTGTGATTTCTTCATTTAAGCCTTTAGATTGGCTAACAAAAATTGTAAATTTAAGCTTAAAACTCATAGATCTACTCATCCAAGACACATGCAATAACATTTTCAAAATAAACTTAGCCTTTACCATTACCTACTAATATATAATTAAGTTCTAAGTTCTAAGGGATTAAGAGTTACCTTTAATTGCTACCAACAAGTGTGAAGATGGGTTGAAGGTTGAAGTCAATATACTTATTTATATATATATATATATATCTATCTTGAAATGAAGAGATGAAGAATGGTTGAAGAGACCCTTTTGCTTTGTATAAAGAAACATGATGAAGGTTGAAGGTGGTATGTTATATATATAGGTGTGTGTGACCGTGTAGTGCTCCACTTTTCTTCTCTTTTTTCTTTTTTTTTTATTTTATTTTATTATTTAATGTGAAATGAAAGTGGAATTTACTAATTATTGGTGTATTTGGGCAATTTACTAATTCAACTTCTCTCCTAGTGTCTAGTTAAATTTTGGTTCTATTCCTTTAGTCTACATAAGATGTATAATATAATATCCCTCTTGAACATAAGTTTAAAATCCTAGGTCATGTCCTAATGCTTTAGATAGTAATTAGTCGACTAAAAAAAAAACTCGGGTATCACATTCTCCCCTCCTTAAAAGAATTTGGTCCCCAAATTCTCACCTGAGACACTACTACAAAAATGACCTTTGGCAGCGGTTTTTTTGGGCCTATGGCAGCGGTTTTAACCGCTGTCAAAGGTACCGCTGGTATAGGGGTGGACCTATGACAGCGGTTACAAAACCGCTGTAATAGGTCTACCTATGACAGCGGTTTCCTGAACACCGCTGCGAAAAAACCAAAAAAATAAAAAAAAATTACGGACCTGTGGCAGCGGTTCTACAGAACCGCTGCCACAGGTGGACCTCTGGCAGCGGTTCTGGGAAAACCGCTGCCAAAGGTCTCACCTGTGGCAGCGGTTTTTGGGAGAACCGCTTCCACAGGTGAGACCTTTGGCAGCGGTTTTCCCAGAACCGCTGCCAGAGGTCTTACCTGTGGAAGCGGTTCTCCCAAAACCGCTTCCACAGGTGAGACCTTTGGCAGCGGTTCTGGGAAAACCGCTGCCAGAGGTGAGAACTGTAGCAGCGGTTCTGCAGAACCGCTGTTTTTTTTTCTGTTTTTTTTTTAATTATTTATTGCGCTGTCATGATAGTGCCTGTAATATGCAATGATCCAATCAACAAATTTCAACTAACAACAAAACATATTCAACATAAGCAAACATCATCCCAAACTTCAATATTACCATCTTTAATCTCCAACAAAATATACAATTAACTAATTAAATTACTAATGACCTTACGAAATACAATAAATCAAATCTCAATTTATAGCAAGTCACAATGTACAAAAACTAAATTACCTAATTTCTAAGGAGCTGCTAAGAAAATGTAACGTGCAACTTCGCAGCGTACTTCATCAATTTGCTCATCAGTATAGAAGGATTGACAATCCTTAAAGTACTGCAAGATATATGTATATATATAGAGATTAATTGCAAAGTGAAATAACATTTCAATTACCTACCAATTAAGGTTTAATAATTTCAAAAGTAATAGAATTAAGTATATATATATATATAAGGATTATGTATACCGCTGTTGGGATTATAGATAGTCCGTGGCTAATAATCTCTTTCATGAAACTCATAACGAAATAGCCACAATCCACCTCGTTGGTCTGCCGGGGGCACTACAAAAGCAATCAAACTTACATTGTATTAGAAGACGAACTTCTATACGAATATATAATCTCATGAACCTAGAAAACGCTAACCTTTATAGTAAACCATTTACAGTCCGAGTTTTTGGATTTGTTGGATTGGTTGTTGCAGTTTGCACGAAATATGTGCACAGCTCTATAAAAAATATAAAAAACAAGAAAATATGTTAAAAACAAGAAATTATGTGAAATAAATACAATTTAAAAAAATATTAAATATAATGGATACATTGATTGAATGAAAAACTTACTGATTGAATTTTAGCATCATATCATCTCGGTATTGCGGCTCACCATGCACAGAATCCAGATAGTAAACAATCTCTTTAAATGGATTAATTGCAAGCAACAACCAATGACCCCTACAAAACATTCAAAAGATAGTTGAAAATTTGTTTTGCGTAGCTAGTTTTACAAATTAAAATCGAGTCTTTAGTAGCTCACCCGGTGTTGTAAGGTGCAAAAAATAACTTATTTTGTTGTGTACTCTGCATCATAGCACGTGCTATGTACTGCACTTGTTGAACTGACGGGTCTGTTTGAGCAGCTATGGAATGTGGGCTAAGGAACCCGAAACTTGTTTCTTTTCCTTCGGGGATCACGTAGTTAAACCACAAACACCTAAATTGAGCATAAAAAATGAATTTCGAGTGACGAAAATAATCGTAGTTTAGATGTAATAAAATAATTAAAAAACTTACTTTATGTACGCTGTAATGATAGAGGCTCCTATTTCTTGTCTACACAGAAGGTGATAGATCTCCTCCCTCCCAATGAACTCTGGAAATGAAACATTCATAATGGCTTCGTCCATATATATATTGATCTGGGCATCAATCTTCATCATCTTCGTGTACTTTCCCAGAAATACAAGGTCATTAGGGAGTCCATCTAGTTGAAGATCTGCACATATGTCTACTTCACCTGCAGGCTCGGCCACTTGAGATTTTCCTTTGACAGTTGACCGCTTCGACGTCCCTGACTTACGGTTTGCAGATGATTTGGACTGTTTAAGCAAGAAAATAAAATATAAATGTTACACACCAAAGTATATTTAGTAACCTCAAACAAATTGTTATAATTTATTAATGACTAGCTATTAATTACATACCGGTGCAGCAGTGACAATGACAAGACTCGCTGGCCAAGCAACAAAGGTACCCAGCGCATGAGAAATGGAGAATATTTCATCATTGAGAGGGACGGGCAGGAGTGTATTAGCCTCAACTGCAGTGTCAATGCGCACTTTCACATTGTTGGTGGCTAATTGACAGTTGTGAAGTGTTCTATCAGTCTCTGATCGATTGTATAGCTGTCCTTTAGCCACCACACGATATGATGGAGATGAAAGTGCTAATTGACATGGAGTGATACCCTACACACACACGTATATATATATATACAACATTATATTAGAAAGTTTTGTATGATTTACAGAAAATAGAGAGTCGCAAGTTATATGATTAATAAACAAGTTCAAATATTTTACCTCAGGAAGCATCTTATAACCTGGTTCTGGGCTGCTATCTTTCAAAGAAATGACGTCATCTTCATGTGGCTGACGCGAGCTAGGGGCTTCCAAAACATCAATTCGTTGTTGCATGGCAACCATAGTTTCGGAGAGGTTTTTCACTATGTTTCTCAAGTTTTCCATCTCCTTTTCTGAAGCAGGCTTTGGATCCTTAAAATAGTCTCTTTGTGAGACCCCAAAGCCAACACCCCTAACGCGACCCGGATGCTCTTTCCTTTTAATAGCTTTAGCCAATAGGTCATCTCGACTCGTGTAAGTTCCACTATGGCTAGTGCTCTCTTGTGAAATGCTCTCCTGTAATGATATATTTTTAAAAATTAAAAAAAATAGTGAACCTTGTGCTTTTAATAGTATTTCAATAAAACAATTAATAGAGCTAAAATTGCCAATAACTCACCATTTCATTCACCACTCTTCTAACATTTTCGTTATCAATTTGATTTGTCGGATCGGAACGCGAAACCCTCCACACGAGTGCTCGTGTCACATCTGTACAATCGGATCCCGCATCCCTTCTTTTATTTATCTGTATTTTCATAAAAAAATATATGTATGCATTAACATAGAATTATTATTAAAAAAATTGTAAGGATTCACTGCTAAATGAACTACATACCTCCATTTGCTCCACAACAGCATCTCCAAAACTCCCTTTCCGGTAAGGATATTCAGGGTTCTTTGCTCTTTCCTGATTGTCAATGCTTATTTTCTGTTTATTACATTATCAAATTATTAGCTAAATATAAACGCAATAACCAACAAATGAAACTGTAAATTAAAATGACTAGCTACCTGCCAAGGTTCACCTAAGCGAACCTCTAAAAATGCCGCCCAATCGGCTTGGGATATCTCATATTGTGGAGGTGGGTTGACATTAACATTTCCATCATCATCTCGCACATACTTTCTGCTTATGTAGCTCCTGAAGTTACGTGCTAGCCTCCCAGCTTCTGCTAGTACGTACTTTTGTCGACTTTCGTCAATATCAAACGCCAACTACAAAAAACAAACAATAAAGTATATATAAAATTATAATTTAGAGAATATGATAATATATTAACACTTACAAATAAGATAATATCCAAATTACCTTCATCTCATCCCAAATGTTTTTTTTTGTTGCTGACGGGACTTTGCGCCAAGTACTAATGGCAATCGACACCTTCTGCCGAACCTGCACGCCTATATACCCAACAAATATTGATTTGTTGGGGTTAATTGGCTGACCTCTGTCATTCCAGCCGACAGGTAGCCTTATGCCTTTACTTCTGGCATTGACAACTTTTTTCATAGCAGAGACACCTCTCCGTATGTCCTTCTCATGACCGCTATCTGATCCATATACATCATCGTCGGGAAAACTACCATCAGGATTTGAAGCCATCGACCTACAAAAGACAAATAATACAGAAGTTAGATTCATATAAATTTGGCAGATTCATTTGGCAATAATAAATTTCAAATAGACGTAATAAATACAGAAGTTATCTTCATATAAATTTGGCAGATTCATTTGGCAATAATAAATTTCAAATAGACGTAATAAATACAGAAGTTATCTTCATATAAATTTGGCAGATTCATTTGGCAATAATAAATTTCAAATAGAAGTAATAAATCACAAAATAAACAAAATTATCCTAAACCACAAAATAAACAAAATTTAATCCTCAATTAAACATAATTAACCCCCAGCTAAACCAAATTAACCTTAAAATCAATCAACCCCTATTTCCCTTAAATTTTCCACAAGAATTGGCAAATCTCAAGAATATAAATTTTCTAGCAACTAAGTATAAATATTGAAAGAAGTCTATCATACAATTATGAAATAAATTCTAATACCTTTCATCGTTTTCTTTTTGTCGTTGGCTTAGCAGTCTTTTGCTTCCCATCGGTACGACCATTTTTTTTAGTACGGCGACGAACTGACGGATTAATCCATATCCCCTCTTGGTGATCTTGACGCATATACAATTCATCATCACTTATATCCAAGTCATCGTCACTATCAATTGATTGTGAATCACCTAAGGAGATAGGGTTTTCTCCATCATCTTCACTTTCTTCATAATCACCTTCAATACATGTATTTTTGTTTGCCGATAAAACAATGGACCACCTCTTATCAATAGGATCGGTAACAAAAAATACTTGTTTAGCTTGTGACGCTAAAATGAAAGGTTCATCTTTGTATCCCACTCTTTCAAGGTCTACTCGAGTGAAGCCTATTTCACTATTATCGACACCATGTTTATTGTCAACCCACCTACACCCAAATACAGGCACCCGAAACCAACTATAATCAAGCTCCCATATACGTTCAATCACCCCGTAATATGATAAATCGGCATAGATAGGATTATTATCTTTCGCACTTGAGATATGCATTGCTTGAGCTACAAGACTCACACCACTATTCTGCATTGTACTTCGTTCGTCTTGGTCTTTTGTATAGAATGTGCGACCATTGATACGATAACCTGAATAACAAAATACTAGTCTGTCCGGACCCATCGACAGCCGTGTCAATTTATCTGAAACTGAAAGCTGTGGATTCTCTTTCTGTTTTTCTTCAAAATGCTTTCGGAACCAATCGATGAAACTCTTATTATGCTCTCTTGAAATCCAACTCTCATTTTTAATTGGATTGAATCTCCTAAGTTGGTTCTTATGCTCTTCAACATATGGGTCAACCTCATCGGTGTTGTGGAGCACATATAGGTGTGCCTGATCCCTTTGTGTAATATGAACACTAGCTAATTGTTTTCCCATTAATCCGACTCCTTCTGTTCCCCCTCCCACAACATGAGACTTTGGGAGCTCTGCAACATTAGAATCTGTCAGATACTCTGTGCAAAATGTAATGGCTTCATCAACTATGTACCGTTCAACAATGCAACCTTCCGGTCGACTACGATTTTTCACGTAGCCTTTCAATACCTTCATATAACGCTCAGCCGGATACATAGATCTCATAAAAGCCGGTCCACATAGTTGAGTCTCTCTAACCAAGTGAATGGGAAGATGAGTCATTATATCAAAAAAAGCAGGTGGAAAATACATTTCAAGCTCACACAAAGTGATGACAATTTGTTTTTGAAGTGCAGGAAATTGCTCAGGATCAAACACCTTGCTCCACATTGCTTTGAAGAAGAAACACAATTTAGTTATCGTGTCTCTCACCTTTTTTGGCAAAATGGCCCGTATAGCAATTGGTAGCAAATGATCCATGATTACATGACAATCGTGAGTCTTCAAGTGTTTTAGCTTCAAATCCTTCATTGATACAAGACTGCTAATGTTTGAAGAATACCCTTCTGGAACTTTCACTCCATTAAGAAACTCACATAATGCAATTTTTTCTTTCCTGGCTAGAGTGTGAGCTGCTGGAGGCAAATAAGTACGTTTCCCCTTATTTGTTGGTGTCAATTTTCCTCTTATCTTCATTTCAACCAAGTCTAACCGTGCCTTTACGCCATCTTTTGTCTTTCCGGGCACATTTAGAAGTGTTCCAATGACGCTATCAAATACATTTTTCTCAATATGCATTATATCGAGAAAATGTCTAACATGTAAAGACGTCCAATACGGCAACTCAAAGAAAATTGACTTTTTTTTCCACCCAGTTTTTGCAAGGCCACATGCAAAAGTCTTTCCAAATTTAACCTCCAAGTCTCTTACATTTTCAAACACTTCTTCACCAGTTAAGCACTTAGGAGCTCGACCTTCTTCTATATTCCCATTGAAAGCTTTCTTCCACCGACGATATCGATGGTTCCGATTTAGCCATCTCCGATGCCCTTGGAATGCATATTTCTGGGAGTGTGTCAATCGATATTGATCTGTACTCTTCACACATATGGGGCATCCACATTGGCCATGTACACCATATCCCTCGAGGTTTGCTCTTGCCGGAAAATCATTGATTGTTCCAAATAACATGACTCTGAGATTAAAATTTTCTTCTCTCAACCCGTCATATACTTGAACACCGGTGTCCCACAACACCTTCAAATCCTCAATTAAAGGGGTCAAGTAGACATCTATATCATTTCCAGGTTGTTTCGGCCCAGAAATGAGTATAGGCATCATTATATGCTCTCGCTTCATGCATCGCGATGGGGGAAGGTTGTAGATCATCAAAATCACCGGCCATGTACTATGTGAGCTGCTTTGCAAGCCATGAGGGTTCATGCCATCTGTAGCCAATACAAGGCGCAGGTTTCTTGATTCTTCACCAAATTCAGGGAAATCATCATCAATCTTTTTCCATTGAGGAGAATCTGAGGGATGTCGAATCTTGTCATCTTCAATCCTTTCTTCAAACCTTCTATCAGCATGCCATGTCAAGTCCTTGGCTAACTCTTTACTACTGTACATGCGTTTAAATCGTGGTATTATAGGCAAATACCACATGGTTTTGACAGGCGTAGATCCATTCTTCTTGTACCGTGAGGCGCCACATTTTGGACAGGCCTTCAATGATGCATAGTCAATTCTAAATAATACGCAATCATTGAGACACGCATGTATCCTCTCATATCCCATGCCAATTGAGGTTAACATCCGTTTAGCCTCATAAGTACGATTAGGTAACACATTATCCTCAGGTAGCATGCTTTTTAATAAACCAAGCAAGTCTGTGAAACTCTTATCACTCCACCCATTGTTGGCTTTTAACTTGTATAGGTTAAGAACTGTTTTCAATCTCGTGAATTTACTACCACTATACAGTGGGGTGTTTGAATCACTTGTCAAATTGTCAAACATTTTAGGACAATTTCGCAAATCCTCCTCAATCACATTTGTCATCTCCTCCAAACGATCAGGCTCATAATCATTCATGTTGAAATCGTGTGATGGATATGATGTACCACCCAAATCATCCAACGGGACACTGCTTTCACCGTGTCTTGTCCAACGTTTGTAGCTTTTATCAATTCCATTACACACCAAATGATCTTCCAACTCACGTGGACTAATTCTCTTTCCAAAACAACAACGTAAACACGGGCAAGTGATCCTAGTTCGATCTGGTGCATGGTCAACCGCAAACTTTATGAACTCTTTCACACCTTTCTCATACTGTTCCGACATACGATCTGCTAAAATCCAACTTCGATCCATTTTGATTCTAAATTAATCAAATTAAACAATTTTATCATCAGTTGATAGTTAAATTAATTAAATAATTTGTATTTTAATTTATTTCCCATTATTCTAGAAAAAATTCAGCAGAGTAACAACGCAAAAATTACTACCAAGTTCTCGACTTAATCTTCACCCGGTTAGGTTGAATCCAACAAAATTCGAATCTGACGATCCGCTAAAATCCAATTTCAATCTTAATTAATTATATTTTCAGCAACTACAAATATTGATCACCAGTCGGATCACATAAATCACATAAAACTATAGATAAAACATTATTTTTTCAGCAACTAAGTATAAATATAGATCACCAGTTGGATCAATGTACCCTAAACCACCAAATAACCACAATTTAATCTCAAATCAAACGGAATTAACACCCGACTAACTAAAATTAATACTAAATTCAGTCAAATTCCTAGTTCCCTTAAATTTTTATACACCCACACATACACAAATACACGCACACATACACAAATATATATACATACACTCATATATGCATACACCCACATATACACAAATACAAGCACACATACACAAATATATATACATACACTCATATATGCATACACCCACATATACATACATCTATACATACTCTATGTGTGTGTGTATATATATATATATATATATTTATATTTATCTAAAAGAAAATACCAAAACTAAATGGACCACGGCGGCGGAAGCGGAGGTGGGCGGCAGGGGCAGCGGCGGCGGAGGTCGGCGGCGGCGGCGGCGGAGGTCGGCTGCGGCGGCGGCGGTGGTAGAGAGAGAGAGAGAGAGAAAAACCGAGAGAGAGAGAGCAAAACCGAGAGAGAGAGAGAAAAACCGAGAGAGAGAGAGAAAACGGGAGGGGGGCGGCGGATGGTGGTGGTGGTGGTGGTGGTGGTGGTGGTGGTGGTGGTGGTGAGAGAGAGAAAAACCGAGAGAGAGAGAGAGAAAAACCGAGAGAGAGGGCTAGATATCTAGAGAGAGAAAAAGAGATCTAGGGGGGCGGCGGACGGTGGTCTCGCGATGGTGGAGGTGGTGGTGGTGGTGGTGGTGGTGGTGGTGGTGGTGGTGGTGGTGGTGGTGAGAGAGTTGAGAGAGAGAGAGAGTGAGTAGGTGGTGAGAGTGAGAGTGAGAGTGAGGGGGGCCGGGTTGTAGAAAACCCGGCCCTTGTGCCAGCGGTTCTGTCGAACCGCTGGCACATGTCTGTTTGTGGCAGCGGTTCGGCTAGAACCGCTGCCACAAAGTACACTTCTGGCAGCGGTTCGGCTAGAACCGCTGCCACAAAGTACACTTCTAGCAGCGGTTCGGCCGAACCGCTTCCATACGTGCGCTTTGTGGCGGCGGTTCGGCCGAACCGCTGCCATACGTGTGCTTTTTGGCAGCGGTTCTGGCCGAACCGCTGCCACATTCAAAATATTTTTTTTTTTTTTTTTTTTCTGAAACCTATGCCAGCGTTTTGGCTCGAACCGCTGTCATAGGTCCGAACCGAATGCCACTTTTTACAGCAGTTTTCAAAACCGCTGTCATAGGTGCGCTGTAATAGGACTTTTTTGTGGTAGTGAGAACAATTCTGGGTAGTGTCTTCGCATGTAATCCTCGGTTTCCCAAGTTGCTTCTTCTAGATTGTCGTGATTTTCCCATAACACCTTTACCATTGGGATGGTTTTAGTCCGTAGCTCACGCACTTTCTTGTCCACAATCTTTATCGGTTTTTTTTTTTTTTTTCATAAGTCAAATTGTTCTGAATTAGTATTGCATCCACCTTGAGTACATGTTCAGGATCGGGTCGGTATTTCTTTAACCTGCTTACGTGAAAGACATCGTGCAAACCAGAGAGTGCTAGTGAGGGTGCCAGTCGATATGCTACTTTTCCAACTCTTTCCAAGATCTTGAAAGGTCCAACAAATCTAAGACTTAACTTTCCACCTTTCTTAGGTTGAATGATGCCCCTCCGAGGAGATAGCCGCAAGAAAACCTCATCTCTGACGAAAAATTCTAAGTCTTTCTTCTTTGATCAGCGTAACTCTTCTGACGACTCTGTGCAGCTTTCATTCGTTCCTGGACAATTTGGATTTTATCTATAGCTTCTTGCAGCAATTTCAATTGTGGGAACGTTGTTTGTCCCTGATTTTTCCTCTTAGGAATCCATGTATCTCCAACTTCCCAACGAACTGGGGACCTGCACTTTCTCCCATATAAGGCTTCATATGGTGCCATTCCAATTGTGGCCTGATAGCTATTGTTATAAGCAAATTCTGCTAAGGCTAAGTATTGAGCCCAATTTCCTTTAAATCCAAAACACATGCTCGCAACATGTCTTCTAGTATTTGAATTACTAGCTCAAATTGTCCATCCGACTGAGGATAAGTTGTCATGCTAATGACTAGCTTAGTTTCCAATGCAACATGTATGCTTTTCCAAAATTGTGAGAGGAATGAGAGGAACCACTGCTCAATGGTATGGATCTCTGGATTCTACTAAGGACAAGGTTAACTGAAACACCATGCCGTCTCACAATTTCCTTAACGTACCATCAAGCTAACTTAGAGAGGTTCTACCTCCCAGACGGGCAAGAAATGAGCTCATTTTGTGAGCCCATCCACAATTATCCCAATAGAATCATGGCCACTTGTAGCTTGGGGCAAATCAGTTATAAAGTTCACTGTTAGATATTCACCTTTCCATTCCAGTATTTTTTTTTAAAAGGTTGTAAGAGTCCAGGAGATCGTTAAGGTTTGATATTTTGATTTCACTTGTTGACATGCAAAGCATCGTGAGACATAATTAGTGACTTGGCTGTTCAGATTGACTAACCAGTAATATTCCTTAATTCTTTATGCATCTCATTACTGCCAAGGTATATGGTCTTTTTCAAGCGACGAGCTTCATCAAGTATAACCTTCTTCACACTAGTGTCATTTGGTACATACACCCTATTTTAAACTATATCAGGTCGTCTTCCCAGATATGAAATTCACGCCTATATTTCTTGAAGGGTCTTCTCTCTTAAGTTCTTGAATATAGATCTTTTTCCAGTGCAACTTTGATCCAAGAACATTGGGTTCTACTTTGATATTAGCACACAAGATGTGTAATCCAAATTCTTTTGTATTCCAAAAATTCACATCCTTCCACATCCTCCATCCGTTATCCATTAATCTTGCAACACTCATTTTCTGACTTAAAGCATCTGCTTCTACATTAGATTTTCTAAGATGGGTTTGGATTGAACACTTGTAGTCTCCAAGAAGTTTCATTCTCTTTGTTTGTCTCAAATTCAACTCTTTTTGAGAGAATAGATACTTAAAACTTTTGTGGTCGGTATGATGCTCCATATAAGTAATGTCTCCACTTTGTTATTTCAGAAATAATGGAGGCTACTGCCAAATCATGGGTTGGGTAGTTCTATTCGTAGGGTTTGTGTTTACGCTATACATACGCTATCTCTTTACTATTTTGCATAAGCATACATTCAGTCCCTCCTTAGAGACATCACCGTAACTCCAAAATTATCATTTCCATTAGGAAGTTCTAAAATGCGTTGTTGTGAGCCTTTTCTCTAACTCTTGGAAGCTTGACTTAGACTCATCATTCTATTCAACTTCATCTTCCTTTGAGTTAGTTAAGATAAATGTCCTGCTATCTTAGAGAAATCCTTGACAAATCTCCGATAGTATCCTGCTAATCCGAGAAAGTTTTTTTTTTTTTTTTTTTTCTTGTGGCATTCTCAGGTCTTTTCCATTCCACAATAGATTCTACCTTCGAGGGGTCGACATAGATTCCATTACCCATAATCACATGACCTAAGAAGGCAACCTTAGTTAACCCAAACTCACACTTGCTAAATTTCACGTAGAGCTTGTTGTCTCTTAAGACTGGCAATACAATCCTTAAGTGTCGTTCATGATTTTCTTTGGTCTTAGATATAGACAATGATGTCGTTTATAAATATCACCGCAAGTGATCCAAATTAGAAGGTAATATACTATGCATACTATCCATAAGGGTTGTTGGGGGTATTGGTCAATCCAACTGGCATTTCAACAAACTCATATTGTCCGTATCTTGTTTGGAAAGCGGTCTTAAGTTCATCTTCATTGCTAATTCTTAATTGATCATATCCTTGTTGCAAATCAAACTTAGAATATAACGTAGCTCCTTGGAGTTGGTCAAACAATTCTTTAATTCGTGGAAGAGGATACTTGTTCTTGATGGTTACACTATTTAACCCCCGGTATTCTACATCTAACCCTAATGATCTGTCTTTCTTCTTGCCAAATAACACTAGAGCTCTCCACAGAGACGTATTAGGTTCAATAAATCCTATCTCCACAACTTTAATAGCTAAGCTTTCTTTATATTGGGGTAGTTCCGAGTAAACGCTCGATGGCGAACGCCCTTCCCTATCTGTTGGTAAAGAGATTAAAATTTAGGAACTACAAATACTTATTTAATATTCACTTTATCTTTTGTCTTGTTAATCATGGAAGCTAAATAGTCTTCCCTTTCTTTCCAAAGTGTCCTTTACGCCATAACAACTGAAATGTTAGGTGCTGAAGCAATCCTTGTGTTCCCTGCTAGATCTGTAATCGACTTACCAGATGCACAAAACTTAACAACCTTGTAAGATAATGTATTGGGCATGATGATAAGACAACTAATCCATTTCTAGAATAATGTCTTACTCTTGTATAGGTAGCACTATAAGACCAGTTGTAAAAGATTTTCCACTAATCATTATGTTACTGGACTTAAATCACTGAATCCATAACCATGCCACTATCCTTTCGTGTAGTAACTTCTAAGTTAACTTTTATAGTACGATCAAAAATTAAAATAGTCATTTATAATCACCTTTCCTGTATCACATCCAAAAATTATTCTGTAATATCAATAAACTATCACTGTACTCAATAAACTACATGAAAGCTAATTTCCCACTCGCTTTCTCATAAGTAGGAGGTTGAGTAATTAATGTAATTCCTCTTGTTCACAAGAATATTCATCTTTCATTCTATTACACCTTTTCCGACTCAAGTGTGTCTCTTTGCAATCAAAGCACCTATAGTGTTTTATTCTAGACACGTTCCTAGCTCAGTCCTACAATTGTAATCAATCATCGCTTGGTCGGCCGCCCAAACAATGGTTTGTCACAATTTAAGTAC
The DNA here is from genome assembly GCA_019426215.1 of Buddleja alternifolia. Lineage (NCBI taxonomy): Eukaryota > Viridiplantae > Streptophyta > Magnoliopsida > Lamiales > Scrophulariaceae > Buddleja > Buddleja alternifolia. Next base: position 5,639,089 of record CM033399.1, on the reverse strand, counting down.
TGGAACACTATATCTCCAACCTTATTATCATATCGAACTCTCACTTAATACCCAAAACCACAGTCCGAGGAACCTATCCCGGAATAGCTCAGGCACTAGCCCAAGCTCTGATACCATCTGTAACGCCCTCAAATTTAATCCTAAAGAATCCAACACGAAAGCGTTATCCTATCCTTACAGAAGTACAAACCAAATTCTGGACACAATTAAACAATTCATCTTATCGGGTCACAACCCCAATACATCAACTAAATAGCTATGCGAACTTAATATACATGAGTCAATCTACATCATTCACCTCTAGGATAGTCCGAGTTTATACTCCGATCCTTCAAGCTAGTTTCACTTCTCGACTTGCCTATAACTGGAAGGAAGAAGTGAAGTACATAAGCAAAGGCTTAGTGAGCGCCAGTGTACGTGTGAAAGGTGCTTAAAATAGTTTTTAGACCCCAAAGTGATAAATTAATAAGGTGAAAACAATAATAGTTTCTATTTTTCAAACGCTCATTAAAAAGGCGAGTAAGAATGACATTTGCGTTCAAGTAGTAGCTGGTATGACACCAGGATCTTAGTATACATACGATAAAGTTTTAAAACATGCATTTTTAAAAGTGTGCAGTCAATGTAAGTACCACGTACAAGACTCAATGCAAGTATCATGTACAAGACTCAATGCAAGTATCATGTACCAGACTCAATGCAAGTATCATGTACAAGACATGTTTAAGTAACACGTACACGTCACGCTTAAGCAGTAGGGGGCCATGTTAGCAATACTATCGCGTCCGATGATTTACCCATAGCACTTTGGGTCCCTCTGCTTCTTCCTTATCACCCCTGAACATGCGGCTTAAAAGCCATCACCTTATACCTCCCCACGCAGGCTCGCGATGCCCGATTTGGTCATATCCGGAATATGCCACACGATAAATGACCCATGCACCCTCAGAGCACTCCGTCCTAGGTGCATGGATCTGGACGTGGATAGCGGGAACTGTTTAAGACCGCAAGCCCATGCTTGACCGGCCGAACCCTGCCCTATCCATCGCCCGACCTTGGGCCCAACACAACCACGCAAGATGAAACATGTCACAAGAACACCATCACGACAAATGATCATGATACAAGAACCAAATGATGGAGTACTTCCACGAATCCATAAAAACCGATGTTTATTTTGAAATCATGCTTGCAAAATATGCATTTGAAACAAGTATGCAATCATGTATGTCACGAATGATTGAATGAAGCATTTTTGCTCATGAAGGAATATTGAATCGAGCGAATATATATATATATATATTTTTTTTTTAGAATTTCATTAAAAGAATGTTTTCTTGAAATCATTTTCACAAAACCTGCCTGGAAAATTATTCTCGCAAGATATGTCTTTGAAACGTGCCAAGAAATGGTTAATGCAAATTGAGTCCATGATTTGATTTGAAAGTGTTGAAATTCATTTTCATGGGAAGTATTGAAAGCATGATGAAAGTATATAGATATATATATACGACGTGCTCCTTCCAGTTTTAAAAGACATATAACTATAATTTTGAGAGGCACTCACTCTACGTCCAAGTTTATACGGCGTTGTCCTCGTTCGCCTCACCGACAACACCTGCTAAGCGAAATTATATCATAAGCTCATTTTCTAACTCGTCTAAAGTCTACCCGGGGTAGTCTATGAGGTCCTAATAACTATACCAACATGCACAACAAGTTACCTTAATGAAACTAGGCTTAATTTCAATCTTCCCCAAAAGGTCGATAAGAGGCATAAAAACAGATTTGTGCAGTTTTAGTGTATGAATTGTTAAAAATCATAAACTCAATAATTGTGGGTAAAACGATTTCCATAAATGTTCTAAATTTGTTAAAAGACCTTAGATAAATTTTTCAAAGGTAAATGGTCACTTGAAATGTGGCTATTTTACTCAAAACCGAAGTAAATTGGGTTCAATTTTTACTGGGCAATACCACTTTAAAAATTCATATAAAATCATAATTTACTCAAATAAGCCCCAATTGCATACACAATAACCCCAATACATATGGTTATCCCCTGTAAAGTTTTGAAACCAAAATGAAGTTGGTAAAAGCCCCAAATGATGTCTCAAACAAACATTTTCGAAATCCCGTGAGGCTTCTGGCAGCCTATACTTAACAATTTCCACAATTCACATTAAAACTCCAAAAATCTCAGAAAATTCCAGAGCTATTTCAGACATGCAGTAACATACACAGTAAAATGTTTGAACTCAAATAAAGTTTCCTTGTCTCGAAAACAATTCTTCAAAATTAGTTGCAGATTTATAGACCCAACTTAAAATTATCATGCATGTGTGATTTCTTCATTTAAGCCTTTAGATTGGCTAACAAAAATTGTAAATTTAAGCTTAAAACTCATAGATCTACTCATCCAAGACACATGCAATAACATTTTCAAAATAAACTTAGCCTTTACCATTACCTACTAATATATAATTAAGTTCTAAGTTCTAAGGGATTAAGAGTTACCTTTAATTGCTACCAACAAGTGTGAAGATGGGTTGAAGGTTGAAGTCAATATACTTATTTATATATATATATATATATATATATATCTATCTTGAAATGAAGAGATGAAGAATGGTTGAAGAGACCCTTTTGCTTTGTATAAAGAAACATGATGAAGGTTGAAGGTGGTATGTTATATATATAGGTGTGTGTGACCGTGTAGTGCTCCACTTTTCTTCTCTTTTTTCTTTTTTTTTTATTTTATTTTATTATTTAATGTGAAATGAAAGTGGAATTTACTAATTATTGGTGTATTTGGGCAATTTACTAATTCAACTTCTCTCCTAGTGTCTAGTTAAATTTTGGTTCTATTCCTTTAGTCTACATAAGATGTATAATATAATATCCCTCTTGAACATAAGTTTAAAATCCTAGGTCATGTCCTAATGCTTTAGATAGTAATTAGTCGACTAAAAAAAATACTCGGGTATCACATACCTGGCTTTAATCGAACGTCTCTTTGTTGTTGTTTGTTAGGTACCAACATGTTCAAGGTTCTTTTGAAGAGTAAGGCCAGATTACCACCTTTTGACGGGAATGTAGATGGAGTGTCAATGAAATCAGGTCCGAGGAAGAGGGCTCCTGATATGCCTCCTATACCCTTTGACGAGCTACTTGATGGGGATGCTAACGGTAGAGATAAGAATAAATGCCCTCGGAAGGCCAAAGAGAGCCCTCCTATGCATGCTAATGAGAGAGGTCCTGAACGTCCTGACACGCAAAATAGTTCCTAGCAAGTATACTAGATCCCATGCGTAGTAATAATGGATTTTTAAGTCCGGGTATATCGTCTCCACAGGGACAATTGGATTTGATGCTCGCAATTACTATGTTACCTAACTCTAAGCTAAATCAAATTAATAGATGAGAGATGTTGAACTATGAAATAAACTAACTATATGACAAACAAGGTAATATATCAAAATGGAAGAGGTGATTGGGCTATGATCCTACTATGTTCTATCTTATGTTTATCAGCTCTAAATTACCCGGATTATTAGAACGCTCTTGTTATGGCGGAACCCCCTAATGTATTCATTACTCAATCTCTTGAAATAACAAGCCTATACTAGTTAACAACTTCCTATATCTCTATAGCGAAGATTGAATTAACTAACATGCATTAAGGTTCAAAGGGACTCCTCGCTTACGAAGATCCTACATTCACTCGGGTCATCTTGTCACGAAAAGCCACACAACGCAATCGATTCTATCTCTAGTCAATTGTTACGTTACGATGATTGATTTTACGATCTACCTATGTCTATCTCCTCTCGGTTTCAAGACAAAGCATTATATCAAACACATGGTGATCAATCATATGCAAGCATTAAGCACTAAAATCAATCATGTAACAAAAATATAATTAATCCGGAAATTAAGAATTCATCTAACACAAAACATCACAAAGTATTCACATAACCCAATCAAATAGGTACTTAGTTCATAATTGTAACAAAAAGAAATTCAAAATCCTTAAAAGACATAGCTAAGAACTAGTCTAAAAGGGGGAATTGAAAAACTCCCTATAACAAGAAGTGAATCCAAGCTTTGATGATGATGATTGACTCTTCAAGCTTCCTTGGGACTTTTTATGGCTTCCTTGGGACTTTGGGTGTCTTCCTTGGGTGTTGGAGAGCAAGAAAAACCCATTTGGTAGATGAAAAGTCGCTCCCAAAGTCCAAAAACGGCGGACTTAAACACTAGGGCTCGCCAAACTGGACCAGGTCTTGGACCGCGGTCCTGTTTCAATCTGAAATTCCGGACCGCGGTCCAATTTTCTTCATCTGCGTACTGTTTGTATTTTGATCGTAAAAATCTCTACGTGTGTCGGATTGAAGTGATTCAAGTTGATACGTGAAGCTAAGAGAAATCTCTACAATATTGAAGAAGAAATCTTAGTTTGATTCGGCCTTTAAGTCGACGAAAATCTCGTGTCTCTGTGAACATTGTGTAAAATCTTTCGTCAGCTTTCTTTTTTTGTTTCTTTCTTCAATTTCAAGCTCAATTCGGATCACTTTTCTCGTCTTTCATGCATAAATCCACTTTTATCCTACAAAACAAACTATATACCAATAAAAGCATTATGAGGGATAAAAGGTGATCAATGTAACGATCAAATCATATAAAAATGGGGCATAAAATACTATAAAATATGGACTTATCACGTCCTCATGACCAGCCTCCACCTCAGCTATCCCGTGAGCTTTCTGGAATGAAGGTTCCTGATATTTCAACCCCTCTTGCCAAGAGGGCTCGTGATCACTCCACTCCTTCTCGCGACAAGGTTTCTTCCACTTCACTCTTCCTTGGTGGAAATAAAAATATAGCTTGTGATCAGCTATTAGGTCTTACTTCGTCCAAAGACCGTCGTTATATGAGAGATTTTTCTAACTCTACCTTCATGGACGAGTTTTCTTCCACCGTGCTGCAGGTATATTTTTACTTCTTCTCAACATATATGTTATGTTTGAAGCGATATTTCTTTTTCATCAGCTAGCTGTTAATTTCCTTATATGTTTTGGTGGCAGGCGAGCATGCTTGGCGGTGATGCTATAGTTCGGCTTCGTCATAAGCTAATCGAGATTACTGATGAAGTTAAGAAAAGTGCTAGTTTAAAGAAACAGTTTATAGCCAAATCAAAAGACTTGGAGGGGAAGCGTATTCTAAGAAAGAACTTATCTGCCGAATTGGACCAGCTGATGAAGGATTTTGCAAAGTCTCGAGCAAGTCATGTTGATGAAGTAAGGAAAGAGTGCTAAACAGCTCACCAGGAGGCCACTGAGGGTTATGCCCACTCTCCTACCAGACAAGTCTTTTTAGAAGCTTATCACCAGCGTAGACAAGAAGAGTATTTGAAGTCCAACGACTTTTTTTTGAAGTATTGACAGCTTCAGCTCTTCCTTACTACCACCATGGCTTTCGCTCTTGTCTTAAGCAATTTTTAGAGGCTGGTATTTTACCACCAGGATTAGACCTTTCTTTTCTTAAGGAGGCAACTGGATTAAATGATGCTCCCCTTCCTGGTGAGCAGGCTCCTGAATACATACCGCCAGCTATCCAGCCACCTGCTATGCCAGCTAATGAGATAGCTGATGAAGTTGCTAATAAGGCAGCTGGAGAGGCCCCTAAGGAGACGGCTGATAAGATCACAGATGAGGTATCTGTCGGGCCCCCTGATGATGTTATTATGGGTGGTCAGCCATCTGATGAATCTTTTTTTGAGGCGACAGGCGAGCTTGCTACCTCAGAGGCAAATGAGGCGCCTGAGTCCACCACCCTTATCTAGATTATTTGGATACTAGTTACCTTCTCTTTCCGCAGTTTGTTTTTCCTGCAAGTACTTTGTAACATGCTCACTTTCGGGGCATAAGTATTAGTTTTTTGTATCATGCTCACCTTTGGGGCACGAGCTTTCCCTTTCTTTGGACTAGTAATAAAAGATGTTTTCTTTTCACTTTTAGTATATGATCTTGATGGAGAATGCAAAATGCATGCAATTTTATTCACCACAAATATATGCTTTCCATGGCAAATGTATAAATGTAAATTTATTCACAATATATACGTGTTATGCTGCCTAGGGCTTAGAAACAGCCTTATAGTAGGGCTTATGCCGCCCGTGTCTTAAGCAGTATTCTTTCTTCATTATTTTTTGTATGTTGCCTAGGGCTTAAGCTACCTTATAACAGGGTTTATACAACCTAGGGCTTATGATTTCTTCCATCCTTGTTGCCATGGAGAAATTATAGCCGCCTGAAGTAGTCAATGTCAGGGTTTATGCCACTTGGAGTCTTATGTGGAGAGCTTGCGGTGGCCTGAAGTAGTTGATGTCAGGGCTTACGCCACCTGGAGTCTTATGTGGAGAGCTTACAATGGCCTGAAGTAGTCAATATCAGGGCTTACACCACCTGGAGTCTTATGTGGAGTTTACAACGGCCTGAAGTAGTCAATGTCAGAGCTTACGCCACCTGGAGTCTTATGGGAGAGCTTGCTGCGGCCTGAAGTAGTAGATGTCAGGGCTTACTCCACTTGGAGTCTTATGTGGAGAGCTTACAGTGGCCTGAAATAGTCAATATTAAGGCTTACGCCACCTGGAGTCTTACGTAGAGAGCTTACAGCTGCCTGAAGTAGTCAATGTCAGGGCTTACGCCACCTGGAGTCTTATGTGGAGAGCTTGTGGCGGCCTGAAGTAGTTGATGTGAGGGCTTACGCCACCTGAAGTCTTATGTGGAGAGCTTACAGCGGCCTGAAGTAGTCAATGTCAGGGCTTACGCCACCTGGAGTCTTATGTGAAGAGCTTATAGTAACCTGAAGTAATCAATGTTAAGGCTTACGCCACTTGGAGTTTTATACTTTTGTTTCTTATTTTATTATTTTATATGCTGCCTAGGGCTTATGTTGCTTTATAACTGGGCTTAAACAGCCTAGGTCTTATGATTTCCTCCGTCTTCGGTGTTACAGAGGGCTTATAGCAGCCTAAAGTAGACAATGTTAGAGCTTACGCGGCCTGGGGCTTATGCGATGTCTTATGTATATTATCTTATGTGCTGCCTAGGGCTTATGTTGCCTTATAACAGGGCTTAAACAACCTAGTTCTTATGATTTCCTCCGTCTTCGGTGCTGCTGAGGGCTTATAACAGCCTAAAGTAGACAATGTCAGTGCTTATGCCACCTGGGGCTTATGCGATGTCTTTTATTTATTATCTTATATGCTATCATTTGCGTGGCGACACGGCGTTAAAGATAATAAACATAAAACACAAAGATGAATAAACTTCATTATTTGTCAGTCTCATTAGGATAAAACAAGCATGCATTGCGTGATTTTTATCACAGAAAATGGAAATCAACATTGGACTACTTCTAGATGCTTTCAGATCAAGCGTTTATTATTTTAGGAAAGCAATACAAATACTAATCTCTTTGAGATAATTTTTCTCTCAAGTGTAGAATTTCCTCATGTTGTGCATGTTCCATGGCCTAGATTGTTTTCGGCCTTCCATGCCTTCTAGCATATATTCTCCAACTGGTTGGTGATACAGTGTTGCATGCACTTGGCATTGCTCACACCTTCTCACCATGTCCTTCGCGTCTTCCTTCATAGTGGGCCAGTAGTATCCCGCTCTGAGGGCTTTCCCCTTCATGGTAGATGCACTAACATAGCTACCACAAAGGCCTTCATGGATATCTCATAGAACCATCAATCCTTCTTCTTTCGAGAGGCATCTCAAAAATGGGTGAGTAAAGGATCTCTTGTACATGGTTTCCTCAATTATGGTAAATCGAATGACTTGTCGCTGCACCTTTAAGGCCTCCTTTTTGTCCTCCGGCAATTGCCGCTGTAGCATGTAATTTACTACAAGCGTTCTCCAATCGTCTAGCTCCAGGGTTATGCTGCTTACTTCTTCTCTTATTATGGAACTTGATATGGTTTCTATGGTTATCTGCCGAGTATGGCAATCGACCAACGCACTAGCCGATCGTGCTAGGTAGTCAGCTTTTTCGTTCTCCATCCGGGGCACCTGCTTTATCTCAAAAGTCTCCAATTAGGCTTTTAAGTCTCCTATTTTCTTCAGGTAACCCATCATCCTACCTTTTTTAGCCTCGTATTATCCATTAACTTGGCACACCACTAGCTGTGAGTCTGAATAGACTATCAAGTGTTTTGCTCCCACCATTAACACCATCTTTATCTCGACAATCAGAGCTTTATATTCGACTTCATTGTTAGAAGTGCGGAAATTGAACTTCATGGCATACTCTAATTCACTTCCTTGGGGTGTCATCAGCACTATTCCAGCTCCACTTCCCGTTGAGGTGGCAGAGCCATCAACATGGAGCCGCCAGACCTTTTTAACATCTTGGGAAGAATGTACTTCTACTATGAAATTTGCTAGTGCTTGAGCTTTTATTGGGGGCCTCGGGGCATAGGTGATGTCGAACTCACTGAGTTCCACTGCCTATTTGATCATCCTTCCTGCCGCCTCGAGGCGTCCCAATATTTGCTTCAGAGGTTAGTTGGTGGTACTTCTACATTATGTGATAGGAAATACAGCCTCAGCTTCCTGGCAGTAGTCACCAAGGCAAGGTCACTTTTTCGATCTCCGGATACCTTTGCTTAGCCTCCCTAAGGGCTCGGCTGGCATAGTACATCGGTTTTTGGTCTCGTCCTTCTTCTCGTTTTAGCACAGAGCTAATGGCATGATTGGACATTGCCAGATACATGTACAACTTCTCTCCAGGTAATGGTTTGGTCAGCAACGGTAACCTGGTTAAGTACACCTTTAACTCTTCATAGGTTTTTTGGCATTCTTCATTCCAGGAGAATGAGCTTACCTTTCGGATAGCTCTGAACAATGGCAGGCTTCGCTCTCCCAATTTTGAGATGAAACGACTTAGGGCCACCACCCTACCTGCGAGTATTTGAACGCCATTTCGAGTAGCTGGCGGCGCCATTCCTTAGATAGCTCTTGTGTTCTTGGGATTGACTTCGATTCCCTTCTTCGTCACTAAATATCCCAAGAACTTCCCACTTCTGACTCCAAAAGCGCACTGCAAGGGATTAAGCTTCATTTGGTACTGTCGGAATATCTCGAGCATCTCCACTAGGTCTCCCAAGTGGTCCTGCACCTTCCGGCTCTTCACCAGCATATCGTCTACATAGACTTCAAGATTCCTCCCTATATGATTCCTGAAGATCCTGTCCATAAGTCGCTGATATGTGGCTCTAACACTCTTCAAGCCAAAGGGCATCACCACGTAACAGAACGTCCCGAAGGCCGTTATGAAGCTCACCCTCTTCTGATATTCTGGGGCTAGGGGTATCTGGCGATACCCATGAGATGCATCCATCAGGCTCAAAAGTTCACACACTGATGTAGAATCCACCAGTTGGTCGATTCTAGGGAGGGAGTAACAGTCTTTTGGGAAAGCTTTGTTAAGATCTCAGAAATCTATTCACATTCGCCATTTATCTCCTCCTTTAGGAACAAGGACAACATTAGCTATCCACTCAGGGAATTGGATTTTCTTAATGTGGCCAGCAGCTAGCAACCTGTCCACCTCTCCTTTTATGATTTTGTCCTTCTTAGGTCTGAAGTGCCTCTTCTTCTACTTCACGGGTTTGGAGGTGGAAAAGACATTGAGCTGGTGGACGGCTACAGCTACATCAATACACACCAGGTCCTCCGCTGTCCAAGTAAAAATGTCTATGTAATCTCGGAGCAGCTGCCTCCTTGATTCCTCCTTTTATGGTCCTTGATTCCTCTTTTATGGTCATGATCTCTTCTTTCTCCAGTCTAGACCCCTTTGGTAAGTCTATCTCCATATTTGATGATTTTCTCCTGTTCAGATAGCTTCTACGTAGCACTTCCTCACAGCTTGCTGATCTCTTTTTATCTCTTCATAGGGTAAATGGAAATGACTGTCTGAAAAGCATTTAGTGTGGGCCTCCCGAGGATAGCATTGTATGCTGACGGGGAATGTATGACCAAGAACTTCACCATTCTGGTCTTCCTTCGAGGTTCTACTCCCAAGGATAGGGGCAATTGTACTTACCCCAATGGCTGCACCACCTCTCCTGCGAATTCGAATAGAGCGGTTTTGACCTTTGTCGTTCCTTCCCAGGTCCATCTGTTTGAAGGCATCATGGAAAAATACATCCACCGAACTGCCACAGTCTATGAAAACTCGGCCCACATCGTAGTTAGCAATGGTGGTGGTAATCACTAAGGCATCATGATGAGGGTGATTGAGGCGGTGCTCATCTCTCGACCCGAATTGTATCAGTGGCTTGGTGTTAACCTCAGCTACCTCCTCAGCTTCTCCTTCAGTTGTCTCTAGATCGAAAATTTTTCGCAAGGCCCTAAGATGAGCTCGTCGGGCTTTATGTGAATCTTCATCAGTGGGACCTCTGGTTATCATATTAATAAAGATTTGCCCTTGGTTTGGCCTTCCTTCTTCATATCTTCTCTCCATTATCTCCTTTGGATACTCTTGAGGACGTTTTTCAGCAGCTGCCTAATACCGTGGTGGGGTAGGACTCCTTTAGAAATTTTCGTGCTTTTCTGACGATCGCGGCATGTAAGCTCTTGCAAGTGCCCACATTCTATTAGCATTTCTATTTCGCTCAATAGATGCCAACATGTATTAATATCATGCCCGTAATCTTTATGAAAACGACAATACTTGTCGAATTTAGGATGAGTTAGTCCATAAATCGCGCTTCGTGACCATCTTACCATATTTTTGTTATCCTTCTCTATCGCCATAAGAGTTTTCTCGGGAGTCACCTTAAGACGTGTCTGTATTGGATTCTGGTACTCCTCCCCGTACCTATTTGAATAGGTGGGCTTCTTGGTTTCCACCAAGGCCTTCTTTTCTCCCCTAGTAGTGGGATTGCTACTAGCTATCTTTTTTTGGGTAGCTTCCTACAATTCATGTATTTCTCCACCCTTTCTAACTAGTTGTCGAAATTGATAGAATGCTTCTTGGCCAGGGACCTGAAGAAATCTCCATCCTTCAAACCATTTACGAAGGCACAAGCTAAGACTTCAATATTCACGGAAGGTACCTCCAAGGCAGCAACATTGAACCTTCTTATATACCCTCTTAAGGGCTCAGTGATTCCTTGGCGTATATTGAATAGACTCAGGGAGGTCTTTTGATACCTCATGGTGCTAGCGAACTGATGTAGGAACATCGCGCTAAACTCCTTAAACAAATGAATCGAATTTGGAGCTAGCTGATTGAACCACTGCTGGGTAGCTTTCGTCAAGGTGTTTAAGAATACTCTACATTTAACCTCATCAGTATACTGATGAAACAATGCGCTATTCTCAAACTTCGATAGGTGCTCCGTGGGATCCGTTGATCCATCGTATTCAACAATATTGGGGACACGAAAATTGTTGGGAAGCCCTTCGGTTAAGACTCATGGCCCAAATGGTACACCTCGTGGAAGGGGTTGGAAACCTCCTCCAAGGCGTTGCCTCATCTCTCTTATTTTTGCTCATTCGAATCCTTCTATAAACTCTGAACGTCTTACATCATTACCCATAGGATTCATTGGTGGTTGTCTCTAGGACATATTATCCATTTCACCAGTGTGCTAGTGAATCCATCTTTGTTGGTTTCCATCTAAGGGCTCCTGTAAGGACGAGGGCCCATGCCATATGTTTGGTGAGGAGGGAACGGTGGTGTATAAAACATCGTTCCCCTTGAATCTTGACCGTAGGAATCGCCATAGGGACAGCTGGTGGGGGTGGCAATGGAATGCTCACCGAGATCTCCCTCATTGGTTGTGTATACCCTCCTTGCAAAAAAGAGGCCATTGCTATAGCAAATGCTCGTCCTCATTGATCCGCGGGAGGGAGCTCGCTCCCTGCTGTCGGGACACTTGATGGGATAGCATATGCTACTTGGTGAGCATGCTGTTCATCACCTTCTTCCAATTGTTGGCCACCTTCACCTATACACAGTTGTCCATGAACTGGTGGGTTGAGACCTTCATTCTCATTGGCCAGTGGTGGATGAATTGGCTCTTGTACGTCCTAGGTTTGTGGCGGGATGACCCCTTCTAAATTAGGAGGGGCCGTGTGTTTTCCTTCATAGCGGCGCGTGTATACACACATTATTCCCAGCGCAACCTCCTGTTGCGATGGTAAGCTTGTTAGAGTGTATGCCCTCGCATCGATATTGTAACTAAACTATGGTTTTCATTTCATAAAAGGCATTACATTGTTGTTTTCTTATAGGCATTTGTAAGGTGTTAATAAACAACGAAAAGTCCTTGATGAATAGGCAAACCTTCTACCTCCTATGGGATAGGACGATTGGCACTGGAAGGGTTTGACCCTAATCATCTAAATAGAGTTTGTAAGTCTAAGAAAGAATTGATTGGGCATCAATACTGAACAAGGACTTGTATGATATAAGTTTTGACAGAGAAAGTGTCAGTCCTACACTATAGGAATGATAGTGAGAACTTATGTCATAGACATATCAGTTGGACTAATACGTTCGAACACGGCTCGCATCAGTTTCATCACATGGGTATTCACTCACTGACAGTCAATGATGAAACTGATAAGTTGTGATAGGTACGCGTGAACCTCTGACCTGAGGAATCGAGTTGAAGATGTACTTGTGACATCAAGTCTATCATTAGAGTAGTTAGATTCAATTCACCCTTTGGTGGGATCGACCTCGAAGTGCGACTTGATGGGCAAGTAGCATTGTTAACTGATTCGCAAAACGGGATTTATTCTCTCATAAGTGAATGGGCTAAATATCCTATGCAGTCATGAATAAATTAGGTTAAAAGACTTTGGCCAAAGCATAGAGAGATACTAGTGGAGTTATACTCAATAACCTCGACTTATTATGAGCTAAGCATATGGTCAAGTCATGTGAGTTTGACTTCGAACCATGACTCTCACTTGACTGGGATATATGAATAAAAGGTTTATACTCGTACGGTATTGACAGCGTAATGGTTTGAAATGATCCTATTCATTCGTTCTCAATTGGGATACGATGTGAGCCACGTGACTGGCTAGGTGTCACTCACATCCTTTTGGTTTCCTTCCAATTGTCTTTCGAGACGAACCTAAAGAGTTGCTTTTAAAGGAAGTGGAAAAGAAAAATCATGGGAAAAAGACTTGAGAGAATTTATGGTATTGGATATCGAGATTAATTGATTAATTAATCATTAGATGATTTGATTAATTAATTAAGTTAATGAATTGACTTAATTCCTTGGAGGAATTTAATTATAACATTGACACAGTTTTAATTAATTGATTAATTAATTTATTGGATAAATGAAAATTAACTAAACAAAGCCCAAAGCCCATGAGTCTTCATAAGCCCCATGTTGGGCGTCTTTTTGGACGCCCATGTGAGGGGTTTTTAGGGCTAGGTTATTGTTTTCTAGTTGCAAAAGTATATATGCAACATATGAGGAAAAATAACCCTAAGTGAAAGACATTACTTTCTCTCCAAGCAAAAACTCTCCCACCTCTCTCTCTCTCTCTAGCTGTCTTCTCCAAGAGCAAGAAAGAAGATTTTTTCTTTTGACTCCGGCGTGGTGATTTACAGACAGTGACGGATTTGCTGTTCAAAAAAGGATCAAATCGCTGGTTCAGAATTCAACATACGCGAAGAACAGTAAATAATTCGAAATACGATTAAATACTAAAACTAGAGATGATCCGAATTGGGAGTATAATTCTTTTTTATCCACCGCATTTTATCCCAATTATTCCTACCAGTGGTATCAGAGCCAATCTCTGAATTCTGTATTTAATTGATTACATGATTATATGTTTTTCGCATTTTGAAGCATGTTTTGAATATGTTTTTCCTATGATTATAATCCATGTTTTTCTGCATTTTATTCATGAAAGTTGTAGAATGATGACTTGTGAATATGAAAAACTAAATTTTATGAGAATCGGATAAGAAAAATGCCAAGACGAGCATGACAGAAAAAGCGTGCGCAGTCTGCGCGTTGCGCGCACAACGTGTGCAACTGCACAAGCTATGGCGCTCAGTGCTGTGAGAGAAATTTGCACGGCGCCAGGCGCCGTTAGCCGCACATTGGGTGTGCGGCCATGGTACAAAAGCCATGCGCTGGGTGCACGACACACGTCATGCCGTGCGCCTGGCGAACGTGCTGTTTTCGGGGCTCGGGTTTTTTCGACCCGAGTCTAACAGGTAGGGTTATTTTTCCACGGGTCCAAATTTTTTAATTGAATGGGTTTTGGGCTATTTTAATTATCCGGGTGGGTCAAAAGGATGATGACCCGGATTTAATTAAATAGGCTCAAATTGTTTTAATTAAAAATTGTGGATCATTCAATAAATTAGTTTTGGGCTTAAATAAATGATTTTGAATATGCCAATGGTTGGTAATTCATATTTAATGAAATTGAGACCGAATTATTTTTATTGGGCATTATTTAAGTGAAATAATTAATTAATAATTTTTGTAGAATTTTTTTTTAATTAAGTTATTTATATAAATAAAAGACTTTCATTAAATGGTTTATATTAATGGGAACTGATAAAATTTAGAATTTTATTGAGGGAATTAATTAGTTGGACTAATTAATAAATTAATCACCAACATAAGTGCTTTTCTTTATCGCGAGCATGTTTTATGTGATGGTGACATATGTCTATGGGCTTAGGTTATTTCTTTTGTATGTATTTCCTTTCTTGGGTTGTAAGGGCCGGATTAGAGCCCATTTAATTTTTATTTCTAGAAAAATGTATCTGTTGTTGGATAATCTCATGTAATAAAAATAGAATAGACCTTTCGAGAGGAGATCATATCAAGAGAAGCGGAGCTTGGAGCCCACGAAGATTAGCTAGGCCTTTTCTTTGTTTTACGATGCCCATTGGCTTGGGCGCTCTAGACAAAAGCTCATGGACATATGTGTTGGTTTATTACGTTCGATGCATGTTCATTAGTTGTATGAAGCATGTATGTTATTAATATGTGCAATATAAATCGATTAATGTGCAAAGTGAGAGATAGATAAGTGTTTAGAACATGAATCCTCCTAACAAAAAATAATACTAAGGTAGTAAGGGGTGCTAGGCATCTTTTCCCTCCACTAAACCTAATATATATATACATCTTCCCAGTAAGTGGGGGTCATATATCAAGATTTAATTCTAGAATTTTATTAGGTGCATTAGATGCCTTAATCAAGACATATTTCACCCCAAATATTGTTAAAGGGTTGCAAGGTGAAATTCAAATGTTAGATTATGAGGAGCTAGTGGGAATAAACTTAGATAGTTCACAAAGCCTATAAATCATTAAAGGGTTGCGGTTTCGGTGGATTATGGGAAAAAGAAGATTGAACAATCTATTGGATAGATTGATGTTAGACATCACTTTAATTAATTAATGGACCAAATATCGTTAAAGGGTTGCCATCCATTACATTAACTAAAGAACTCAATCCCCACCACAAAGTACAAATCAAAGATCACTTCCGTTTTTTTCACAATGGGAGTGTGAAATCTCGAAAAATGTAGTGGGAGCCAAGTTATAAGTCGAAGCCTTTGATTTTATTGGTCTTTGTTTAGTTTCGCATCTCCAATAGAGTCTGGCTTATTTTCTGCAGTTATTTGATTTCTCTCTTTCCATATAAAAATGTCTCCCAAACCACTATCAAAGTTAATGGAAAATACGATTCTCACTGGTCCAAACTACATAGAATGGCTCACGAAACTGAGGATGGTTCTTAGCAGTGAATCCATAGACTATGTATTGGAAATTGGTCATCCTCCCATTCCTGAAAAAGACGAGGGTGATGAAGTTCGCCTAGCTCGTTGCTATTGGTGTTGTGATAACCATAGAGCAAGGGTGTACATCTTAAGCTCGATGTGCATAGAGTTGCAAAGGTATCATGATAAGATGGATAATGCAAGAGACATTATCCTGCATCTGGATGAGTTGTTCGGAGAGCGTGGTAGGACCGCATGATATTTTATCTCAAGGGATCTCTTCTGGACCAAAATGACTGTAGGAGGGGATGTTGGAGAACACATTTTCAAAATGATGACCATGATAGAAAAACTTAAATCTTTAAACTTCTATATGGACCTACATCTCCAAGTTGACCTCATCCTACAGTCACTCCCTGATTCGTTTTATTACTTCATCATATATTTTGACATGAATGACATTGAGGGTTCTTTAGCTGGGAATTGGAAAAACTCAAGGTTGCTCAGAAACAAATAAGGGTGGATAGATGGAAAAATCCAATGGAAACTACTCTACCTATTCCATTGGATGGAAAAAGGAATAGTGACCATTTATAAGAGGGAGCATCCAACACAACTTGCAACAAGGCACAACGAAGAAAAAGTAAGAGGGCTAGAAGACAGGACACATGCTTATGCTGCGGTGAGCTAGGCCACTGGAGAAGAGACTATCCTAACTTACAAGCGAAAGGTGAAAAACTTGAAAGTTCGAAACTAATTGATTTATTACTTTTTCCTCTTCGTGGATTCATGATTCAGGAGCTAATACTCTTATATGTTGTGTGAATCAAAATCTGGAAAAAAGTAGGAAGCTTAGCCCTAATGAGTTGAAGATCAAAGTAGGTAGCGGGCATAGCGTCGCAGCTACTGGAATTGGATCTACCTTGTTACTTTTAAATCCTGGACATTTACTATTATTGGATAATATTTTGGTTTTGCCCAATGGGCTTAAAAACATTGTTTCAATTCCCGTTTTATTTAAACTTTGTTATGCTTTCCGTTTTATTGATGAACGATGCAACATTTGTCATGGTAATAATTTAGTAGGCTTTGCTTCTTTAATAAATGGATTGTATTACCTTAATGTCCAGAATGAGTGTTCTGTGAATGCTATACAAAGGAAGTGTAGTAAGCTTGAAGTAAAACAAAGATTGATTTGGCACCTTGGGCTAGGTCATACCAGTGAACATAAGATTCGCAAAATGGAGAAAGATGGACTAATCGGTCCATTGGGATTGGATCCCTATCCTACTTGTGAGTCTTGACTCAAAGGCAAGATGGCTAGATCTCCCTTCACAGGGACTTTTGAAAGAGCCTCACAAATCTTAGATTTAGTGCACACTGACTTTTGTGGTCCATTTGGAGAAATGGCTAGAGGAGGTTTTCTTTACTTCAGCACATTCATTGATGATCATTCACGATATAGTCTAGTGTACCTAATGAGGCATAAGTCTGAATCCATTGATAAGTTCAAGGAATTTAAGACTTTAGTGGAAAATCAAACTGGTCAACGTGTAAAAACTCTTCGATCGGATTGAGGAGGAGAATATATGAGCGACGAGTTTGACTTATACCTCAGAGAAAATGGTATAGTGTTAAAACTCACACCTCCAGCGACTCTGGAGTTTAATGGGGTAGCAGAGCGAAGGAATCGAACCTTGTTAGACATGGTTCGCTCCATGCTTAGCTACACTGATCTACCCATTTCACTACGGGGTCATGCGCTGCTTACAATTGTACACATTTTAAATAGATGTCCGTCCAAGTCCATTCCTATGACTCCATATGAGATATGGAGAAATAGGAAACCAAGTCTTAACCACATAAAGATTTAGGGATGTCCAGCTTACATCAAAAAGACTAAAATGGACAAGTTGGAGGCTAAGTCCTTGAAGGGACGTTTCGTTGGATATCCTGAAGATTCAATGGGATACCTCTTTTACCTGCACCATGATCAAAGAATCACTGTAGCTTTACAAGCCCACTTTCTTGAAGATGAGTTCATTCAAGACGGAGGAATGGGTAGAAAGATTGTTCTACAAGAACAAAATGAAACTCCGGTGGATACATCTACACAGGACGTGAGAACCGAACTTTCTATAAAACAACCACAACCACGAAGATCAAGTAGAGTACCTCAACCGCCTGAGAGGTACGGATATCTAGCATAGAGGGAGTTGGATCTCCATTCTGTGTTAGAGGAGGATCATGGAGATGATCCCTCCACTTTTGATCAAGCAATGGTGGATGTGGATGCTGCTAGATGGCGTGAAGCTATGCAAACTGAGATCGATTCGATGCATGCAAACCAATTATAAAAACTTGTGGACCAACCTGAAGGGGTAAAACCAATTGGGTGTAAATGGTTCTACAAGAGAAAAATTGGTGTTGATGGCAAGGTTGATACCTACAAAGCCAGGCTAGGGGCGAAAGGGTATAGTCAAAAGGAAGGAGTTGACTACCAAGAAACCTTTTCGCCAGTGGCTATGATCAAATCAACAAGGATACTACTTGCAATAGCAGTCCACCTAGATTATGAAATATAGCAAATAGACGTCAAAACTGCTTTCATAAATAGATTCCTAGAAGATGATATCTATATGGAATAGCTTAAAGGTTTTGTATCCGAGGAGAATATTCATAAGGTGTGTAAGCTTGAGTGATCCATTTATGGACTCAAACAAACATCTCGTAGCTGGAATCTGCGTTTTGATGAGGCTGTCAAAGGATTTAACTTCATCAAGAACGAAGATGAGCAATGTGTTACAAGAAGGTTAGTGAGAGAAAGATAACATTCCTAGTGTTATATGTAGAGGACATATTAATAATAGGGAATGATATAGGAATGCTCACCACGACAAAGAAGTGGCTTTCGAGTACATTCTCCATGAAAGACTTGGGAGAGGCGACTTATATTCTGGGGATTCGAATCTATAGAGATCGAACCAAAAGAATGATAGGGCTTTCTCAAGCCCTTTACTTAGAAAAGGTCCTAAAAATATATAGAATGAAGGATTCTAAGAAAGGGTTCCTGCCGATGAGGCATGGGATACACCTCTCGAAATTTATGTGTCCTCAAAGTGAGGAAGATAGAAAAGAGATGAGTACAGTCCCATATGCATCAGCAGTGGGCAGCTTGATGTACGCAATGCTATGTACTATGTCCGACATTGCTTATGCGGTAAGCGTTGTTAGTCGATTTCAAGCAAACCCAGGAAAAGAACATTGGATAGCTGTGAAGAGTATCTTGAAGTATCTGAAGAGAACGAAGGATATAATTCTCACCTATGGGAGTGGTGACCTGAAAGAGGACGGATGTACTGATTCGGATTTCCAATTTGATGTTGATGATCGGAAATCCACCTTAGGATTTGTATTCACCCTAAATGGAGGGGCGGTGACTTAGAAAATTTCCCAGCAAAGCACAACCGCGGACTCCACCACAGAGGCTGAATACATAGCTGCCTCTGAGGCAGCTAAAGAGGCTTTTTGGATTAGGAAGTTCGTTGAGGAACTTCAAGTGGTTCCTAGCATAAAGTTCTCGTTGTCACTTTACTGTGATAACACTGAAGTTATACCGCAAGCAAAGGAACCCAGGTCTCACAGCAAATCCAAACACATCGAGAAAAGATATCACATCATAAGAGAGATCGTTGCATGAGGAGAAATATCTATTCAGAAAATAGCCTCAGCTGACAATGTCGCTGATCCATTGACCAAGCCATTGGCACACGCGGTGCTGGAAAAACATCTCGTGGGGATGGGTATTAAATACAACAGCATATGACATTGAGTGCAAGTGGAAGATTGTTAAAGTGTATGCCCTCAAGTGCCGTAAAGAGGATAGATTTATAGGGCATCGATATTATAACTAAACTATGATTTTCATTTAATATAAGGCATTACACTATTGTTTTCTTATAGGCATTTGTAAGGTGTTAATAAACAATAAAAAGTCCTTGATAAATAGGCAAACCTTCTACTTCCTTTGGGATAAGAGGATAGGCACTAGAAGGGTTTGACCCTAATCATCTATATAGAGTTCGCAAGTCTAAGAAAGAATTGATTGGGCATCAATACTAAACAAGGACTTGTATGATATAAGTTTTGACAGAGAAAGTGCCAGTCGTACACTATGGGAATGATAGTGTGAACTTATGTCATAGACATATCAGTTGGACTGATACGTTCGAACACGGCTCACATCAGTTTCATCACATGGGTATTCCCTCACTGATAGTCAATGATGAAATTGATAAGTTGTGATAGGTACGCGTGAACCTCTGACCTGAGGAATCAAGTTGAAGATGTATTTGTGACATCAAGTCTGTCATTAGAGTAGTTAGATCCAATTTACCCTTTGGTGAGATCGACCTCGAAGTACTACTTGATGGGCAAGTAGCATTGTTAACTGATTAGCAAAACGAGATTTATTCTCTCATAAGTGAATGAGCTAAATATCCTATGGAGTCATGAATAAGTGAGGTTAAAAGTCTTTGGCCAAAGCATAGAGAGATACTCTTGGAGTTATACTCAATAACCTCGACTTATTATGAGCTAAGCATATGGTCAAGTCATGTGAGTTTGACTTCAAACCATGACTCTCACTTGACTAGGATATATGAATAAAAGGTTTATACTCGTACGGTATTGACAGCGTAATGGTGTGAAATAATCCTATTCATTCGTTCTCAATTGGAATACAATGTGAGCCACGTGACTGGCTAGGTATCACTCATATCCTTTTGGTTTCCTCCCAATTGCCTTTTGAGACGAACCTAAAGAGTCGTACTTAAAGGAAATACAAATGGAAAATCATGGGAAAAAGACTGGAGAGAATTTGCGGTATTGGATATCGAGATTAATTGATTAATTAATCATTAGATGATTTGATTAATTAATTAAGTTAATGAATTGACTTAATTCCTTGGAGGAATTTAATTATAACATTAACATGGTTTTAATTAATTGACTAATTAATTTATTGGATAAATAAAAATTAATTAAATTAATTAAACAAAGCCCAAAGCCCATGAGGCTTTATAAGCCCCATGTTGGGAGTCTTTTTGGATGCCCATGTGAGGGGTTTTTAGGGCTAGGTTATTATTTTCTCGTTGCATAAGTATATATGCAACTTATGAGGGAAAATAACCCTAAGTGAAAGACATTACTTTCTCTCCAAGGAAAAAGTCTCTCACCTCTCTCTCTCTAGCCGTCTCTTTCAAGAGAAAAAAAAAGATTTTTGCTTTTGACTCCGACGTGGTGATTTAGAGACAGTGATGGATTTGCTGTTGAAGAAAGGATCAAATCGCTGGTTCAGAATTCAACATACGCGAAGAATGGTAAATAATTCGAAACATGATTAAATACGAGAATTAGAGATGATCCGAATTGGGAATATAATTTTTTTTTATCCGCAGCATTTTATTCCCAATTATTCCCAACAAAGCTTCCTTGAGGTGGTGATTGAGAGAATTCTGATGCAACAGTGGTGTTTGATGGACCGGTTAAGACGGAAACCAAAACAGGTGCGGGATCGCCCGTTAGTGACTTCCCCGGTGCAACACCGGGTAGTAGGGCAGCCGCGCCGGAGCGTGTAGCCTTTTCCTCCACTGCAGGCCCGGTGGCGAGCTGTCCATACGCGGCGGCCGTCGGCACCTCCTCTCCAAACGTCTTAATCCTTGAACTCCTTCCATTTCAATGCAACAGCTCATGTCTTAAACTTGTTTTTCCACATACGGCGTGACACGCAAAATAATTCCTAGCAAGTATACTAGATCGCATGCATAGTAATAATGGATGTTTAAGTCCGGGAATATCGTCTCCACAAGGACAATTGATTTGATGCTCGTAATTACTATATTACCTAACTCTAAGCTAAATCAAATTATAAGATGAGAGATGGTTGAACTATGAAGATAAACTAACTATATGAAAAATAAGGTTTATATCAATTTGGAAGAGATGATTGGGCTATGCTCTATTTTGTGCTCGTTGAACTCTCAATTATCTGGATTATTAGGACATTCTTGCTATGCCGAAATCCCCTACTATATTCATTACTCAATCTCTTAACATAATGAGCCTACACTAGTTAATAACTTCCTATATCTCTATAGTGAAGATTAAATTAATTAACATGCAATAAGGGTCAATGGGATTCCTCGCTTACGAAGATCCTACATTCTTTCGGGTCATCTTATCACGAAAAGCCACACAACGCAATCGATTCTATCTCTAGTCAATTGTTACGTTATGAAAATTGATTTTATGATCTACCTATGTCTATCTCCTCTCGGTTTCAAGACAAAACACTAAATCAAACACATGGTGGCCACGCATATGCAAGTCTAGAATTCCAGCTTCTGTTAACCCGCGTCTTTTCTTCGGCCTTTTCACCTGAATATCGATCTTTTCAACTCGAATTCCTACACACATAAAATGACAACTTATCAAAGCAAAATGTGGGATTGTAATCATTAAACTTAGACGAAAGCACCTATATAAAAAGGGGTGAATAAACGTAAAATGTGAACTTATCAACTACCCCTCAACTAGGCTTAGATCGTCTCGATCAATAAATGGCGAACAAGTATTCATAAGTTCAAATTTTACAACTTGAATTTGGGATCTCCAAAATTTTCATGACTTAAAGATCAAATATGCATATGAAGGCACAAATAATTGCAATCTTACACACGAGGGCAAGTATGTAACCCTCGGAGGATAAACATTAGATGTTATACGTTACCTAAAACAATCAACAATTTGAAAGCCTCCAAAACATCTTCGACTCCATCTCTACATCATGAACTCCATATCCATTTTCATGTCAAAGGCGCACTTTAAACAAGATTATGCAAACTTATTAGATAGCAAAGACATTAAAACACTTCAAACTCGTAAACCTATCGGTGTGTATGAAATGTGAAAGTCACAATCAAAAGGTCTTTTCGGTTTGTAACGTAAGGCTAGGTAATGGCTTGGATGGGAAAATATGGATAAAGTGACTAAATTTAAGATAGCATGTAACTCAATGTCATCGAGCTAAACACTCACTTGTCAACCGAATAAATCTCCACATCTCGCCACCATCACTTAGTGATTTCTTTTTCCCTTCTAAGCTCACAACCCCAAAACTTGTTTCTTTTTATGCTAGGGTTGAAAATTGATTCCCAAGCCAAATAATTTTTGTTGAAACTCAATTCAAAGCGTAGTCGAGAGCTCATAATTTTTTAATTTTTTTTAACACACTCTCTCGACTATTTAGCCGACTTTCAAACTTTCTTTTTGTCCCATTATATCACATAAAATCTAAACCTTAATTTTCTCAACATTCTTCAAGAATGAACACACCTCTTACTTATGAGATATCCAAAACAAAAGAATACCCAAATAAAAGCCGAATGATATGATGTTTATGTTCTCTTAAATGGGAAATAGACTTTGTTTTTCTTTTAGGCTAGAGGGTGGTTGATGTGGCTTACGAAAGAAAGGCGAATGGTGGTTTTTAGTGTGCTTAGTACACTCCATTCTTATCAATAAGGCTCAAAATAAGGTCTAGAGACTATGTTATATAGTGAGGGCCAATTGTAAGGTTAGAGACAATGAAAAATGGCCTAAATCACTAGTACAGAAGAGGTCTGTTACAGCGGTTTTTTTTTCACTATTACAGCGGTTTTAACCGCTGTAATACGTATCGCTGTAATTGGTATGTTTACTATTACAGCGGTTAAAAACCGCTGTAAAATGAGCCCTATTACAGCGGTTCAATAACGAACCGCTGTAATAGGTAAATAAAAAAAAAATTTAAGTGTAAAAGCCGTAGCCTGTTACAGCGGTTCTTTTCTGAACCGCTGTAACAGGATACAACGGTTCGTTGGTGAACCGCTGTAACAGGTTCACTGTTACAGCGGTTCATTAACGAACCGCTGTAACATGATTTTTTTTTTTTTATTATTATTTTCTGTTATAATTTCAGCTAGAGCTATATCCTTCCCACAAGCTCAAAATTCAACTAATCAATAACACATAAAACAAACCAATTGCTCAACAGAAACAACAAATTCAAATCCAAAATTAATTTCATTCACCAAATAATAATCTCCAATAATTACAAATAATAACGAGTTTACAATAAACCAATATAAACTAATCACTGCTTTTAAATCAAATAAAAATTTACAATAATTTTCAACTTACACCGCCGGTATATCAAAAGCGCATTTAAAAATGTATTGTGCCAATTCAGAACGTGCTTCATCAAGTTGCGCTATAGTGTAAGAGGCGTACTGACAATCAGCAAAGTACTGCAAGACAAATATTAAAATCCAACAAAAATGTTTAATAACTTAAAAGGGACATTAGAATTTGATTAATATTAATTAGAATTATGCATACCGCGGGTGGGATTATAGATTCTCCGTGTCTAATAATATCTTTCATGAATTTCATGACGAAGAACCCACAATCTATGGCATTTATTTGAATGGGGCACTACAAATTAAATTCAAATCAAAATTGTATTAGAACAAATAACTTTTATACGAATAATTTCTTGAAACTATAATTAAAATAATATAATTAAACTAACCTGTATACAACTCTATGTACAGGCCTTGTTTTTTTGATTTGATCTTTTGGTTGTTTTTATTTGCTCGAAACATCAACACAGCGCTGTTAAAAACATCAAAAATCAAGGAAATATGTCAATATCAAGCAAATATATATATATGAAGTCTAGTTATAATATATATACTTTAAACTTAATATTAAATATAATATAATGGATACATTTAATTGAATGATAAAACTTACTGATTGATCATATCTTTCATATCATGTCGGTTATTTGGATTACCGTGCAAAGAATCCAAATAATAAACGATCTCTTTAATTGGATCAATCACGAGCAACAACCAATGGCCCCTAATCAGCATATTCAAAAGAAAAATTTTAAATTAGTTATGCCTACGTAACAAATTTTACAAAATAACAATGTGTCTTTAGTAGCTCACCCGGAGTTGTAAGGTGCAAGAAACAACTTCCCCTCCAGTGCACTAGCTATCATAGTATTTGCTATATATTGCGATTTGTCAACACGCTGCGTGGGAGTAATTCCTGCTCCCGCAGATATAGAATGTGGGCTAAGGAACCCGAATTTATTTTGTTTTTGTTCGGGGACCACGTGATTAACCCACAAACACCTACAATTGAGCATAAAATAAATTTGAGTAACAAAAATAAACATAGTTCAAATTAATGCAGTAAAATAATTTAATTAAAAGCTTACTTTTTATTAATTAATATTTAAAAACTTACTTGATGTAAGCAGTAATGATAGAGGCTCCTATCTGTTCTTTATGCACAAAGTCACCGATCTCCTCCCGCCCAATATATTCTGGAAAGGGGATATTGAAGATTTCCTCGGGTATGTCTATCCGGATAGTGTTATCAGCAGCCATCATCCCAAAGAACCTTTCAAGAATTGCAAGTGAATTAGGGCGTGGAGCAGGAGGGTTGGCCACTAGAGAAGGAGGGTTGGCCACTAGAGGTGTATTTTTGACATGTGAGTGCTTCATCATCTCTGATTTGCTTTTTCCGAGTGATGATTTGGATTTTCCGAGAGACTATAAGCAAAAGAAAACAAAACGTGGGCGTTATCAATGAAAGTATATTTATTAACATTAAACAATTGTTATAATTTAATAATGACTAGCTATTAATAATTACGTACTGATGCATCACCGACAATCACAAGACTCTTAGGCCAAGCAACCATGTATCCCACAGCCTCAGATACTGTGAACACTCCTTCATCATCGAGAGGGACTGGTAAGGGTGCAATATCTTCAATTGCAATGTCAATCGACACTTTCACGAGGTGGGAGGCTAATGGACATGTATGCAATGTTCTATCCTTTGGTTGATTGTACATTGTTCCTCTTGCCACCAAACGATAACACGGTGTAGAAAGTGCTAATTGACACTGCACCACATCCTACATATATATATATATATATATATATATACCATTATATTAGAAAATGTTGTATATCATACAGAAATATAGGATTGTAAGTTACATTATCACTAAACAATATGCTTTTCATTAATTACCTGAGGAAGGTCTTTCACTTCTGGGCAGCTATCTTTCAAAGAAACCGCCTCTTCTGTATGTGGCTGCTGCGACCCAGACGCCCTATGCTGCTCAAACTCGCGTCGCAATTCGAATAGTGATTGAGTGAGCATTTGAACCGTGTCTTGCAAGCTATCAATCACCGTATTTTTTGAAGGCTTTGAATCCGAAAAGTAATCTTTTTGGGATACCCCAAAGCCTACACCCCTAACTCGACCCGGATGCTCCTTCTTTTTAAGAGCTATAGCCAGTATATCATTCCGGGTCTTCTCGGGTCCACTGTGGCTACCCTCCTGTGATAAGCTTTCCTGTAATAATACATTTAAAAAATACAAAAAATTGTTATTTTAAAATTATTTTTAAAAAACATACAACACACTATATAACTAAAATTGCAAATAACTCACCATTGATTCCACTACTCTTTTAACATTGACATTATCAATCTTGTTCTGGCTGTCAGAATGTGCAACCCTCCACACTAGTGCTCGTGTCACCTCTGTGACATCTGACCCAGCATCCTTTCTTTTATGCTTCTATATAAGAAAATTTGTAAGGAAATAAATTTGATTAGAAAATTTGTAATTAAGGAAATTTGATTAGAAAATTTGTAAGGAAATTTGATTAGAATTACAACTTGTAACGAACTGCGTACCTCAATATACTCCACTTGAGCATATCCAAGACGTGATGCCCTGTAAGGATATTCAGGTTCCTTTGCTCTTTCCCGATTTTCCTTACGTAGTTGTTGTTCATTATATAATCAAGGCATTAGTCAATGTATATAGTTTCAAATAAATTAAAATGAAACCATAAATTAAAATAATTACCTGAAAAGCTTCACTTTGGCGTATTTCTACAAATTTTGTCCAATCTTCTTGAGATATACGATATTTTTCGGGTGGGCTTGAATTAATGTTCCCATCATCATCCTCTACCCAGATTCTGGTCAAGTAGCTCCTGTAGTTTCGAGCTAGCTTCCCAGCCTCGGCTAAGACGAACTTCTGTCTACTTTCGTCAATATCAAAGGCCAACTATAAAAAACAAAGAACAAAGTATATAAAAAATGTTAATTTAGAGAAAAAAAAACTACATTTACCAATTAAAAACATAATATATAATAACTAACTTACAGCTATTTCATTCCAAATGGCATATTTTATTGCTGCAGGGACGCTGCGCCAATCACTGATAGTAATAGGGACCCTGTCACGAGCTATCACGCCAATGTAACCAACAAAAGTTGATTTATTTGGGTCAACTGGTTGACCATACTCGTTCCAACCAACTTGTAGCTTTATGCCTTTACTTTTGGCCTTTATTACTTTCTTCATTGCTGTAATACCTCTCCGTATCTCACTTTCAACACTTGGGTTTGCAGCACCTCCAGAATCCATCTACAAGATTTCATAAGTGAAAATTCAAATATTTCAACAACAACAAACGAAAATAAATATATATGCATTAATCACATCATTAATCAGTTGGATCATATAAATCACATCAAAAAGTACAAAACCAAATATTGATAAGCTTACATTGGTAGTGGTCGTCGTGGTAGTGGCGGAGGAGAGGGTGACTGTGGTGGTATACGGTATCGACCTACAAAAGCAAAAAAATACAGAAGTTAGTGTAACTCATTCACTAATATAATATTACAAGCTGGTTCAATATAATTTACACTTTAACTGCATACTTAACAAAAGAGTTCAAATAAGTTACTCATATAATTATCAAATAAGTTCAAATACCTTTCATCGTTTTCTTTTTGTCGCTGGTTTACTAATCTTTTGTGATCCCTCAGTACGACCATTTTGTTTAGTACGCCGACGAACAGAAGGATTAATCCATATCCCTTCTTGGTGATCTTCTCGCATATACAATTCATCATCACTGATATCCAAGTCACCGTCACTATTTGTGGATTGTGAACCACCTAAGATAGGATTTCCTCCATCATCTTCATTATATAGGCCATCATCCTCAATACAAGTATTTTTGTTTGCCGATAAAACAATGGACCACCTCTTATCGACAGGATCGGTGACAAAAAACACTTGTTTAGCTTGAGATGCCAAAATGAAAGGTTCATCTTTGTATCCCACCTTTTCAAGGTCTACTCGAGTAAAACCTATTTCACTATCATCGACACCATTTTTATGGTCAACCCACCTACACCCAAATACAGGCACCCGAAACCAACTGTAATCCAGCTCCCATATACGTTCAATCACCCCATAATATGGTAAAGTGGCATAGATAGGGCTATTATCTTTCGCACTTGAGATATGCATTGCTTCAGCTACAAGACTCACCCCACTATTCTGCATTGTACTCCGTTCATCTTGGTCTTTTGTATAAAATGTGACACCATTTATACGATAACCCGAATGACAAAATACGAATCTGCCCGGGCCCACCGACAACCGTGCCAATTTATCTGAAACTGAAAGTGAATTCTCATTTTGTTTCTCTTGAATACACTTTCGGAACCAATCGATAAAACTCTTGTTATGTTCTCTTGAAATCCAACTTTCATTTTTACTTGAATTTATTCTCCTAAGTTGGTCCTTGTGCTCTTCAACATATGGCTCAACCTCATCGGTGTTGTGGAGCACATATAGGTGTGCCTGATCCTTTTGTGTGCTAGGAACACTCACTAATTGCTTTCCAATTACGCTTTCTCCTTCTGTCCCCCCCCCCCCCAACAACAGGAGACTTTTGAAGCTCTGCAACGTTAGAATCATTCAGATATTCTGTGCAAAATGTAATAGCTTCATCAACTATGTACCGCTCAACAATGCAACCTTCCGGCCGGCTACGATTTTTCACATAGCCTTTCAATACCTTCATATAACGCTCAGCCGGATACATAGATCTCATAAAAGCTGGTCCACAAAGTTGTGTCTCTCTAACCAAGTGAATAGGTAGGTGAGTCATTATATCAAAAAACGCGGGTGGGAAATACATCTCAAGCTCACACAAAGTGAGGACAAGTTGTTTCTGAAGTGCAGGCAATTGTTCAGGATCAAACACCTTGCTCCACATTGCTTTGAAGAAGAAACACAATCTAGTTATCGTTTCTCTCACCTTTTTTGGCAGAATGGCCCGTAAAGCAATTGGTAGCAAATGATCCATGATTACATGACAATCATGAGTCTTCATATGCTTTAGCTTCAAGTCCTTCATTGATACAAGACTGCTAATGTTCGAAGAATACCCTTCGGGAACTTTCACTCCACAAAGAAACTCACATAATGCAATTTTTCTTTTCTAGATAGCGTGTGAGCTGCTGGAGGTAAATAAGTACGTTTTCCCTTCATTGTTGGTGCCAATTTACCTCTTATCTTCATTTCAACTAAGTCCAACCTTGCCTTTACTCCATCTTTTGTCTTGCCGGGCACATTTAGAAGAGTACCAATGACACTATCAAATACATTTTTCTCAATATGCATTATATCAAGAAAATGTCTAACATGTAAAGATTTCCAATACGGCAAATCAAAAAAAATTGACCTTTTTTTCCACCCAGTTTTTGCAAGGCCGCCTGCAAAAGTCTTTCCGAACTTGATATCCAAGTCTTTTACATTCTCAAACACCTCTTCACCGGTCAAACACTTAGGAGCTCGACATTCTTCTATGCTCCCATTAAAGCTTTCTTCCACCGACGATATCGATGTTCTCGATTCAACCATCTTCGATGCCCTTGGAATGCATATTTCTGAGAGTGTGGGAGTCTATATTGATCTGTACTCTTGACACATATGGGGCATGCACATTGCCCATGTACACCATATCCCTCGAGATTAGCTCTTGCTGGAAAATCATTGATTGTACCAAACAACATAACTCTGAGATTGAAGCTCTCTTTTCTAAACCCATCATACACTTTAATACCGGTCTCCCACAACTCTTTCAAATCCTCAATTAAAGGGGCCAAGTAGACATCTATATCATTTCCAGGTTGTTTCGGCCCGGAAATTAGTATAGGCATCATAATATGCTCTCGCTTCATGCATCGCGAAGGGGGTAGGTTGTAGATCATCAAAATCACCGGCCATGTACTATGTGAGCTACTTTGCAAGCCATGTGGGTTCATTCCATCTGTAGCCAATACAAGGCGTAAATTTCTTGGTTCTTCCCTAAATTCAGGGAAATCATTATCGATCTTTTCCATTGAGGAGAATCTGAAGGATGTCTAATCTTGTTATCTTCAATCCCTTGTTCAAGCCTTCTATCAGCATACCATGTCAAGTCCTTGGCAAACGCTTCACTACTGTACATGCGTCTAAATCTAGGTATTATGGGCAAATACCATGCTGTTTTGACAGGAGCAGATCCATTCTTCTTGTACCGTGAGGTGCCACATTTGGGACACACCGTCAATGATGCATAGTCCTTTCTAAACAAGATGCAATCATTGAAACAAGCATGTATCCTCTCATATCCCATGCCAATTGCAGTTAACATCTTCTTAGCCTCATAAGTACGATTAGGTAACACATTATCATCGGGTAACATACTTTTTAATAGACCAAGTAAGTCTGTGAAACTCTTATCACTCCACCCATTGTTAGCTTTTAACTTGTAGAGGTTTAGGACTGCTTTCAATCTTGTGAAATTACTACCACTATACAGTGGAGTCTTTGAATCACTTGTCAAATTGTCGAACATCTTGGGACAATTTCGCAAATCCTCCTCGATCACATTGGTCATCTCCTCCAAACGATCAGGCTCATAATCATCCATGTCAAAATCTACTGATCGATATGATGTATCACCCAAATCAGCTGAGGTGGCACTGCTTTCACCGTGTCTTGTCCATCGTGTGTAGCTTTTATCAATTCCATTACACACCAAATGATCTTCCAAGTCACGTGGACTAATTCTCTTTCCAAAAAAACAACGTAAACATGGACAACTAATCTTAGTCGGATCCGATGCATGCTCAACCGCAAAGTCGATGAACTCTTTCACCCCTTTCCCATATTGCTCCGACATACGATCCGCTACAATCCAACTTCGATCCATCTAAATTCTCAATTAATTAAATTAAATAATTTTAACATCAGTTGATAGTTAAATTAATTAAATAAATTTATTTTTAATTTATTTTGCATTATTCTATAAAAAATTCGGCAGAGTAACGACGCAAATATTTCTACCAAGTTCTCGACTTAATCTTCTCAGTGGGTTGTAACCAACAGAAGTCGAATCTTACGATCCGCTAAAATCTCAACAGGGAAACGACGCAAAAAATACTACCAATTTCAACCACAACAAACCCAACACTCTAATCTTTCACCCACAACGAACACAAAACGATACAAAAATATTGATCACCAGTTGGATCACATAAAACATCATATTTCCAGGGGAACAACTACAAATATTGATCAACAGTTGGATCACATAGATGACATAAAAAACTACAAATAAAGCATCATATTATAAATATTGATCACCAATTGGATCCAAAAGCACATAAAACTACAAATAAATTAAAGCATCACGATATAAAGTTTTTGGAGCTTCTCGGTTGTGCAGAAAGCTGTGCGCGTCTTCACAAGAAAATTCATAAATAATTGTAGAAAGCTCGGATTCATGAACCGTTTTCTTCCTATGAAACTAGACACATAGGGCTATCCACACATATATCTCACATACTCAGTAGATGTCTAGAAAAAAGCAGATTTGTATTCAAAGTTAGAGAAAAATCTGTCAATTTTCAAAACAGCTGTGCGCGTCTTCACGAGAAAATTCATAACTCATTGTGGAAAGCTCCGATTCATGAACCGTTTTATTCATATGAAACTAGACACATAGGGATATACATACATATATCGAACATACTCATGAGATGCCTAGAACAAATCAGATTTGCATTCAAAGTTAGTAAAAAATCAACTACAACATAATAACAAAAATCCACTATATAATTTATAAAACCCAAATTAACATAACATGATATATATAACAATAATTAACAAATTAACATATAACCTACATTATATACATCACAAAATCCGAATTAACATAACATTAATATATAACAAACAAGAAATTAACACATAACCTAAATTTAATATATACATAATATATATATATATAACATAACATATATAAACATATATATATATATATATACCTATAAAGAGAGAGAGGAGGAGAGTGGTGGGTCACGGCGGCAGCGGCGGCGGCGGCGGCGGCGGCTGCTTGGGCGGCGGCGGTTTGGGGTGGTGGTGGAGGTGGTGGCGACGGGACGGGGGCGGTTTAGGTTAGCTTGAGAGTGAGAGAGAGAGTATAGAGAGAGAGAGAGTAGAGTATAGGGAGAGAGATCGAGTAGAGAGATAGAGAAAAATCAAATGGGGCGGCGGCGGATTGTGGTGGTGGTGAAGACGATGGCGGGGGCGGTGGTGGAGAGTGAGAGAGATAGTAGAGTAGAGAGAGAGAGAGAGTAGAGTAGAGAGTGAGAGAGATAGTAGAGTAGAGAGAGAGAGTAGAGTAGAGAGTGAGAGATAGTAGAGAGAAATGAGGGGGAGAGCTCGGTTTTTGGGGGGAAAAAAGGGAGGGAAATTTTTTTTTTTTTTTAATTACGTTTTATAGCGGTTCGGGAACGAACCGCTATAACCGGTTTACCAATTTTAGCGGTTCAGTACCGAACCGCTATAAGAGAGTAGAGTAGAGAGTGAGAGATAGTAGAAAGAAATGAGGGCGAGAGCTCGGTTTTTGGGGGGAAAAAAGCGAGGGAATTTTTTTTTTTTTTAATTACGTTTTATAGCGGTTCGGGAACGAACCGCTATAACCGGTTTACCAATTATAGCGGTTTAGTACCGAACCGCTATAACTGGGAATCAGTTATAGCGGTTCGGTACTAAACCGCTATAATTGGCATAAACCGGTTATAGCGGTTCATTCCCGAACCGCTATAAATTTTTTTTTTTTTTCTGTTCGCGCTATAATAGCGGTTTTTTATCGAACCGCTATAATAGGTTCGAACTATTACAGCGGTTCGATAAAAAACCGCTGTAATAGGTACCCGGTTAATATCCATTATAACGGTTCACTTATAAACCGCTGTAATAAGTCTCTCCGTTCAGCGGTTTTCCAAAAACCGCTGTAAAATGTGCGCTGTAACAGGTCTTTTCTGTACTAGTGAATCATTTCATGACTTCACACATTCAAAACACACTTCAAAATCGACAAAGTTGAAAGTTCAATGCTTTACATCCTCAAAAGTTCACATAAGCATGGTTAAAAAGGCTTTCAAGCATAAACTATAATATGTTGAACATAGACATAGGATTTCATCTTGGATAAAGTGGAGACACTCAAACAAATCATGCTCCAAGCAAAGTTATAACGAATCGCAATTGTAAACCTCAACAAAGCTTTTCGAGCCAACACCCAATCATTGATTGTCAAAATTTGTATTTTTAGTCCCAATTCAAGTATGCAATCTAACAAATGAATATAAATTACACCAAATTGCCATATCAAAGATAAATTTGACATCTGAAATTTTTGGGACGTCTGACCTACCCCCCAACTTAAAGTAGAACATTGTCCCCAATGAGTGAACATATACAAGCAGAGCAAGAGATAGAAAGACGTCCCTGATATCGGAAACGAAATAACGTCCAAACAAAGAAAGAGCAAGACGGCGACGGGTGCAATAGAAAAGCGGAGCCATCAACCCAGAATAGCCTCTAATACCCGGAAATGCCCCTGCTATTCTAAAAATTCACAAGCATCCCTGAATTTCTGAAATTTGACAAATGGCCCCCTGAAAATTCGACGAACAACCCCAAAGCTTAGCAACTTGAACAATTTTTACCCCAATTGATGGAATTTAACCAAAAATCGGCCAAAGCACAAACTTTACCCAAAAACACATCAAAACACCCCAAAATCAAAAATTAATCGGTGGAAAAGAAGGAAAAAGACCGTGAATGTAATGGGTAGGAAAGATTTGGAAGAGTTATGGTGAAATGTGAAGGATTTGGGTGTGGAGTTTGAGAGAGAGATGTTGGTGGAAATGAAGAAGAAGAGTTGGGGAAAGAGAAATGGGAAAAAGTAGCACATTTCTGCCCTATTTTTTTGGGTCAAAGCCGCGTTGGACCGCGGTCCACGACCGTTTCTGCATTTTTGGACTGCGGTCTGACTGGATTTTTGAGGGACGCTGAAAATTTGGACCGCGGTCCAAAAATTCAGAATCAAAGTTCTGAAGGCATTTTTCTGGACCGCGGTCTGGTGCCCCTTTTTTTTTTTTTAACATCATTCTGAAATTTTGGACCGCGGTCTTGGACTTCCTAGACCACGGTCCAATACCTGGAATGTGGAAAAGCGGAGCATTTGAGCGTGTAAGAGCAAGTGCCTTGAATATGCGATTTCCTAAAACGAGAAAATGTAGAATAATTCAGCTAAAGAAGATAAAATGAAAAGAGAAACAACTTAAAACGAAAGAAAGCACGTAAAACGTGGGTTGCCTCCCACGAAGCGCTTGTTTATACATTAGCTTGAATTTTCAAGCATGGGTCACGGTGAAGGATCATGGAGCGGGATGGTTTGCGTGTCCTTGCTCCATCCTTGATGATAATAATGCTTCAACCGGTGCCCATTTACGCTGAAAGCGCCCTTCACCTCGTCATGAATCTCAATGGCTCCGGATGGGAAAACCTTAGTGATAGTGAAGGGCCCCGACCACTTTCAGCGGAGTTTTCCGGGAAAAAGTCGAAGGCGAGAATTGTACAAGAGCATCACATCCCCAACTTTAAATTCCCGAGGAGTAATACGTTGGTCATGCCATCTCTTGGTCCTCTCCTTATACAACTTAGCATTCTCATATGCCTCATGTTGAAATTCATCAAGCTCGTTGAGTTGTAGCAACCTGTTTTTACCTACAACTTGCATATCAAAGTTAAGCATTTTAGTAGCCCAATACGCCCTATGCTCAAGCTCGACGGGGAGGTGACATGCTTTCCCGAAAACAAGACGGTAAGGTGACATGCCTATAGGGGTCTTAAACGCGGTTCGATAGGCCCAAAGGGCATCATCCAACTTAAGCGACCAATCCTTCCTCGATGAACTAACAGTTTTCTCTAGGATGCGTTTAAGCTCCCTATTCGACACTTCAACTTGGCCACTCGTTTGAGGGTGATAGGGCGTAGAGACCTTGTGAGTGACACCATATTTAGTTAAAAGAGCGTCAAATTGTTTGTTTCGAAAGTGGGTGCCAGCATCGCTAATGATTGCTTGGGGAGTGCCAAAACGAGTAAAAATATGCTTCTTTAGAAATCTTATCACTACCCGAGCATCATTAGTTTACAGGGCTTCTGCTTCGACCTACTTAGACACGTAGTCAACTGCTACAAGTATGTATTTATGGGAATGAGAACTAGGGAACGGGCCCATAAAATCAATTCCCCATATATCAAAAAGCTCACATTCTAGCATATTATTTAAAGGCATCTCATGCTTTCGAGAAATATTACCAACACGTTGGCATTTATCCCATGATGCAACAAAGGCATGACTATCTTTAAATAAAGTAGGCCAGAAAAAACCTGACTGTAGCACTTTGAGAGCGGTCTTAGTGGGTCCGAAGTGGCCACCAACGAGGTCATCATGACTGTGACTTAAAATAGACGATGTTTCCTCAAATGGAACACACCTCTTTATAATACTATATGCACACACCTTAAACAGGAAAGGATCATCCCATAGATAATGCTTAACTTCAGATAGGAATTTCTTCCTCTGATGATAAGTAAGATTTGGGGGAAGTTCCCGTGTGACAAGATAATTTGCATAGTTAGCATACCAACGATGGGGTCCATTAACTATAGCATAGAGGTGTTCATCCGGAAAATCTTCTGAAATTGATGTCTCATCTAAGGTATCTAC
This sequence comes from Buddleja alternifolia, assembly GCA_019426215.1. Taxonomy (NCBI): domain Eukaryota; kingdom Viridiplantae; phylum Streptophyta; class Magnoliopsida; order Lamiales; family Scrophulariaceae; genus Buddleja; species Buddleja alternifolia. Next base: position 5,603,202 of record CM033399.1, on the reverse strand, counting down.
CCGATATTCCTCAATTCTAGAAAGGTGGTCTGCAACAATGTTTTCTACCCCCTTTTTGTCTCTAATCTCTAGGTCATATTCTTGTAGCAACAGAATTCACCGGATCAACCTAGGTTTGGCATCCATTTTAGAGAGGAGGTACTTAAGAGCAGAATGGTCAGTGTAAACAATCACTTTGTTCATGACAAGGTATGAATGGAACTTATCAAAAGCGAATACTATAGCTAGTAACTCTTTTTCAGTGGTTGCATAATTCTGTTGTGCATCATTAAGTGTTTTACTAGCATAGTAAATTGTCTTAAATACCTTGTCCTTGCGTTGACCAAGGACTGCACCGACTGCAAAGTCACTGGCATCGCACATGAGCTCAAATGGGAGGCTCCAATCGGGTGCCACCATCACGGGAGCTGTGACCAACTTTTCTCTAAGAGTGTGTAATGCCTGTAAACATGACGTGTTAAAATCAAATGGAACATCTTTCATGAGCAGGTTAGATAGAGGTTTAGAAATATCTGAAAAATTCTTAATAAACCGTCTATAAAACCCGGCGTGCCCCAAGAAACTCCTCACTCCTTTGACAGATATGGGAGGAGGGAGTTTCTCAATAACTTCCACCTTAGCGGGTTCTACTTAAATGCCCTTTTGTGAGATATGATGGCTTAAAACTATGCCCTCCTGTACCATAAAGTGACACTTTTCCTAATTTAAAACAAGATTAGTATCTTCACATCTTTGTAAAACCAATGACAAATTATGCAAACAAGCATCAAATGAAGATCCAAAAATAGAGAAGTCGTCCATGAATATTTCAATAAAATTTGCAATCATATAATGAAATATAGACATCATGCAACGGTGAAAGGTGGCGGGTGCATTACAAAGCCCAAATGGCATTCGTCTATAGGCAAATGTACCATAAGGACAAGTGAAAGTCGTTTTCTCTTGATCTTTAGGTGCAATAGCAATTTGGTTATAACCCGAATAGCCATCTAGGAAACAATAGAATTCATGTCCCACTAACCTTTCTAGCATTTGGTTAATGAAGGGGAAGGGAAAGTGATATTTTCTTGTAGCATCATTCAATTTCCTATAGTCAATGCAAACATGCCAACCCGTTACAGTACGAGTTGGGATTAACTCGTTTTTGTCATTAGGGATAACGGTCATGCCTCCTTTCTTTGGCACAACCTGGGTTGGGCTTACCCATGCACTATCAGATATAGGATATATGATACCTGAATCAAGTAATTTGATCACTTCTTTTTTCACAACCTCTTGCATCATTGGGTTTAATCTCCTTTGAGGTTGAATAGTGGTCTTGTAATTGTCCTCCATTAAGATCTTATGCATACAAATAGCTGGATTAATTCCCTTGATATCTGCGATTTTCCACCCGAATGCCCTCTTATGCTTCCTCAACACTCGCAAAAGTTTTTCTTCCATGCTTTTTGTCAAAGATGAAGAAATAATCACAGGTAAGGTTTCCGAAGTGTTAAGGAAAACATATTTTAAATGAGAAGGTAGAGGTTTGAGTTCAAGTGTCGGGGGCTCGTCTATGGACGGCTTTGGTGGAGTGGCTAGTGGGCGATCTAACGACTCAAATCTTGGTCGATAACCCTTCTTATGAGGTGGATTGGCTTCTAGACTTGGCAATGTTTCTTGCAAATGTTCCACGTCGACCTCTTCGCCCATAGGACCAATTAAGCATGTCCTTAGGTGGTCATCACAATTGTGAAGCTGAAAGTACTCAACAGAGGCATGATCAACAACATCAATTCGAAAATAAGTGGGAGTAGGAGAAGGGTGCCTCATTGCTTGATAAACGTTAAAAGTAACCTGATCATCACCTACTCTTAGTATGAGCTTACCATTTGCAACATCAATTAAAGCTTTACCTGTATTCAAGAAAGGGCGACCCAATATAAGTGGCATCTCTACGTCTTCTTCCATGTCCAAGACTATAAAGTCCACCGGAAAGATGAACTTATCAACCTTGACTAAGATGTCTTATACTATTCCCCGTGGGTATTTAATGGAGCGATCCACCAATTGGAGTGAAACGGTGGTTGGCTTTGGTTCTCCAAGCCCCAATTTCCTGAAAAGTGAGAATGGGAGTAGATTAATACTTGCTCCTAAATCACAAAGAACCTTAGAGAAAGTAAGAGAGCCAATCGTGCAAGGGATCGAGAAACTCCCTGGGTCCTTAAGCTTAGGGGGAAGCTTATTGTGAAGTATTGCTGAACATTCCTCGGTGAGTGCAACAGTTGCATGTTCCTCAAGCTTGCGTTTGTTGGAAAGAATTTCCTTGAGAAATTTAGCATAGCTTGGCATTTGACGGATGGCATCTGCAAAAGGAATATTAATGCGCAATTGTTTATACATTTCAATGAATTTAAGGAATTGAGCATCGAGATTCCCCCTTTTTAGTGCAAGAGGAAAGGGTGGGCGTGGTTGCACTGGTACACGAGTTTCCCGGATCGCAGAGTCTGAAGTATCCGAAAAAGGCAGTTGGACCGCGGTCTTCTCATCCTTGGACCGCGGTCCAGTACTGGGCCACGGTTCTGGACCGCGGTCCTGGTCTGAACCTTCTGCTTTTGCATTTTTGGACCGCGGTCTAACTCCTAATCCCTTACTTCTGAATTTCTAGACCGCAGTCCTGGACCGCGGTCTGATTCCTGTTCACATGGTTTTTCGGTACCTAATTCTTTCCCACTTCGCAACGAGATGGCCTGAATTTTCTCCTTTGGATTTTTCTCAGTATCACTAGGTAATGTCCCCGGTGTTCTACCCGAAAGTTGACTAGCCAACTGTCCCAATTGAGTTTGTATGTTGCTCACGTTGATTTCGAGGTTGTGGCTCCGCTCATCGTTTTGCTTTATATATTGGAGCATTAATTCATCAAAACTTGGTTTCTTCTCTTGTGGTTGGGAGCTTCCTTGCTTGTGAATTGTGTTGGGTTGAAAACCCCCTTGTCTCTGAAATGGGGGTCTATCACCGTGTGTTTGAAATCCGGGAGGTTGCTTAACCACATTGTTGTTATTACTCCATGAGAAGTTTAGGTGATTTCGCCATCCCGGATTATACCTTTCTAAAAATGGGTCGTTTTGTGGCCTATTCGAGTTATGCACATAATTGGCATTTTCAACACATTCGGATTGATAGGACGAATTTCCATGTTGACACTCCGCAAGTTGATGACTTCCACCACAATTTTCACACAATGTTTGCACTTGGTTAACCGAAAAGTTCATAGCATCCAACTTCTTATGTAATAACTCCACTTGATTAGCCAATGAAGTGGAAGCTTCTATTTCATAAACTCCACTTGCCTTCTTGGGAAGTATCACTCTTTCGGTGGGCCATTGGTAGTTATTTTTCGCCATGCTATCTATCATGTCCCAAGCCGCATGTGGTGGTAGATTCATGAGTGAACCACCCGCAGCTGCGTCAAGATGAGTGCGAAGTCCCGGTCCAAGGCCTTGATAAAATAAAGTCACTTGAGTCCACAATGCAAAACCATGGTGAGGGCATTTTCGGAGGAGTTCCTTGAATCTTTCAAGTGCTTCATAAATTGACTCCCCATCAATTTGTCGAAAACTTTGTATTTCAACCTTGATAGCGGCTATTTTCCCCGGTGGAAAGTACTTACTCAGAAATTTCTCCACTAATTGATCCCACGTATGAATAGATGCGGTTGGCAACGAGTCAAGCCATGCTTTCGCTCTATCCTTCAATGAGAAAGGAAATAGTCTCATTCTAACAGCATCATCAGTCACTCCGTTCTGTCGAAATGTGCTCAAAAAGCCAAGGAACTTGGTGATGTGAGCATGTGGTGCCTCATCTACTGCACCCCGATACTGTTCATTCGAAATCAGTTGAAGTATCGCCGGTGGAATCGTGAAATTGTTTGCTTCCTCCGTGGGTAGCACAATAGCACCGGCGGCTCCATGGATAGTGGGTTGCATATAATCACGTAAAGGACGAGGGGCTTGTTCTTGCCTTTGTGCTAAAGTAGCTGCAACCGCAGCTTGAATGGCGGCTTGAATCCCCGGGTCCCCTAAGTTGATACCCGGCGGGGCATGCAAGGGATTGTTTTGATTGTTCCGTTCCATATCCTCAAGATGATTCTCTATTTGTTTTTGTGCTCTTCTTCTTCTATTGAAAGTTCGTTCAATCTCCAGATCAAAAGCTTCAAAGTCTCCTTGAGACGTGCGGGTCATGCACTACTCAAAGAGATTCACCTATCAATAGAATCAAAAGAACTAAATAAAAAATAAATAAAAACAACTTAGTCTTAGAGAAGATAAGTGAATTATAATATCAAATAACGCAATTGTCCCCGGCAACGGTGCCAAAAAATTGACACACAAAATAGTTCCTAGCAAGTATACTAGATCGGATGCGTAGTAATAATGGATGTTTAAGTCCGGGAATATTGTCTTCACAAGGACAATTGATTTGATGCTCGTAATTACTATATTACCTAACTCTAAGCTAAATCAAATTATAAGATGAGAGATGCTTGAACTATGAAGATAAACTAACTATATGAAAAATAAGGTTTATATCAATTTGGAAGAGATGATTGGGCTATGCTCCTACTATGCTCTATTTTGCGTTCGTTGAACTCTCAATTATCCGGATTATTAGGACATTCTTGCTATGGCGAAATCCCCTACTATATTCATTACTCAATCTCTTGACATAATGAGCCTATACTAGTTAATAACTTCCTATATCTCTATAGTGAAGATTAAATTAACTAACAGGCAATAAGGGTCAATGGGATTCCTCACTTACGAAGATCCTATATTCACTCACTTACGTTATGAAAATTGATTTTATGATCTACCTATGTCTATCTCCTCTCGGTTTCAAGACAAAGCACTAAATCAAACACATGGTGGCCACTCATATGCAAGCATTAAACACTAAAATCAATCATGTAACAAGAATATAAATTAATCCGGAAATTAAGAATTCATCTAACACAAAACATCACAAGGTATTCACATGACCCAATCAAAAATATGCTTAGTTCATACTTGAAATACAAAGCACTCCAACACTTCTAAGAGACAGAGTATAAATACTTAATCTAAGAGGAAGAGTTGAATTACTCCCTATTACAAAGTGTAAATCCAAGCTTTTAAGATGAAAAATTGACTCTTTAAGCTTCCTTGGGACTAGCAATGGCTTCCTTGGGATTTGGAGAGTGAAATTCTGTCTTTTGGTAGCTGAAAAGTGACACTCCAAGTCCAAAAACGGCGCATAAAAAATAGGTCACAGCAGACGGGACCAAGACCGCGGTCTGGATGAACCGCAGTCTTGGACCGCGGTCTATCTGAACCGCGGTCTAAAATTCCAGCTTCTGTTAATCCGCGTCTTTCTTCGGCCTTTTCAACTGAATATCTATCTTTTCAACTCGAATCCCTACACACATAAAATGACAACTAATCAAAGCAAAATGTGGGATTGTAATCATTAAACTTAGACGAAAGCACCTATATAAAAAGGGGTGAATAAACGTAAAACGTTAGTGACTTCCCCGGTGCAACACCGGGTAGTAGGGCGGCCGCGCCGGAGCGTGCAGCCTTTTCCTCAACTGCAGGCCCAGTGGCGAGCTGTCCATACTCGGCGGTCGCCGACAGATGCACGACGGCGCTCCTCCTCTCCAAATGTCTTAATCCTTGAACTCCTTCCATTTCAATGCAACAGCTCATGTCTTAAACTTGTTTTTCCACATACGGCGCCACTTGATGTGGTTCGGATTTTCACGCCAAGAAAATCGGAGAACTAACCAAGGTCTTCGATTGATTGTTGTAATTAATAGACTTAAACTCTTGATTTACACTCTCAATTCACACATATACAAATATTCGGAAAATGTTGAGGAAAATGAGAAAGAATGGCTTTCTTTATTGACCTTGAATATTCAAGAACATAAACCCTAATTTTGGAGTAATACAATTTAATAAAACTTGACTTTCTCTACCAAAACTTAAACTTACAAAAAAATGAAGTAAAAACCAATTATATAGGCCTCATGGCTGAATTTACCAGGTTTGGGGATGTCTTGGATTGCTTCCAACTTGTTCTTGGATATTGGGAGATACGATGAGCATGTCCCTCTTTTTAGGATTTGATAGTTTAGGATAAGATTTACCCAAATATCCTTTTATATGAGTTTTCTCATAAGCATTTCCATGAGCTTCCGTTTGGGTTTTCCTCTAAGTATCCTCACAAGCATATATTTAGGCTTTTCACGAGCTTTCCATTCATAAGCCTTCTTCATTTATTTATTTTGACATAAGCCCACTCCATGTTAGCCCATTTTGGAGAAGTGAAAATTATGACTCATATCAATACTTAAGTTTATTTTTTTTCTATTTTGTTTAAATCGTGCGACACAACAATGATTATAAGATTATATATTTTAGTTGATATGATATACTTTTCTATAAACTAATTTAATGAAATCATGTTTTCACGACACCCTCCTCTATTTTCTAAATACGTATTGAATATAAGATATTTACTTATATTTATTTTAATAATGCTTATTGTTTATCTGAATAATGTATACTATATATTATTAACGTATTGTAATAAGCAAAAAAGTAAAATTTATTTTATTTTCTAAAAAAAATATATAATTAAATTAATTTTTGCGTCAAGCTCGAGTTCGAGCTCGAGCTCAGCTCATCTACCTCAAGCTTAAACTTGAGCCTAAAAAATGATGCTTGTTGAGTTTGAGCTCAAAAAAAGTATAATCGAGCTAAAACTCGAGCCTGAAAATCTCATCAGGCTCGACTCATTGACAACCCTAGTCTATTGTCTAGCCCACTTTTTAATAATAATTAGTCGGCGTAACAAGCTCGATATAAAAGAGAAATTTAAAAAATATTTTGAATAAACATAAATTAATATAAAATAAAATAATTTAATATTAATTTCTTTGAATAAATATCAAATGAATAAAATTTTAAAAAAATAAAGAGATATAAATGAAGAGGGAAAAAGAGAAAGAGTGTAGATCTATGTTTTTAAAATCGGCCCGATTATAAAATTGAAAAATCTACTGATTCAAGGATCATTGGTCGGACCGCAAGTCCAATTGTGGATGAATCGGTGATGTCATGATTATATCATAAATAATTGTTAATATATTTAAATTTTATGCAAAAATAACATAGATAAATTTACAAAAACAAATCAATCCTTATAATTTTACCCATAACCTAATTGCAGATCGGCATATGCACAATTTCAATTACAGATTGAGAGTTTAAAATAATGATGAGGATCCACCATGATGCTTGGTTGCTTGCTACATCTCTATGATTATGTGGCAATTTAAAAAAATTATATAAAATAATAGGCTCATACACTCATCAATCATCACATGCGTATTTTTACTCACAAAGTTATATACTGATGTGCACCAAAATTTGTAGGGGCTCGGTTGTAAATAAAGTTATAATTTATTTTGGCTTGTTTATCCCCAGTTAACTGTACCAGATATAGCGGGGTACAATTAATGTGGCTGAACCCATGAGACCAAAGGTCCATCATCCAATGAGCTCAATCAAGCAAGTGAGCAACAACAATAATTGGGCTGATGAGCATGAATTATATATTCATTAGTTTAATCAATAAGCAATTGGACAGATGGTTAGGTCCTGGCCCATAGCCCAAAACATTAGCTGTATATATACCCCAGAAAAAGCTGATGATAATTCATTATCTACTCTCTCCAAAAAAGATTATAAGAGAAATCCACTGGCATCTTTAGAGAGTAATTCCACCGTTGAACTACGATAAGACTTGATCCCGTCAAAGTGGGTACGTAGACAGCTTGTCTATAGCGAGTGCAGTCCAAACCTAAATCAATCTGGTGCCTAGTCTATCGTGTGTTGGGTTGGATCCCTCCCCACGTGGGACATTTTCACATACTTACAATTTTACCCCGCATCAGTTTGGCACCATTTGTGGGAACAACGGTCTAGCCACTGAGTATGCAGACTAGATCTCAAACACGTACTACTGGTGATAGGATGACTAGAAACAACACGTAGGTAGCAGGTGACAGAGTTCCTAACCCTAAACCACAAGAAGGTTTGCTACGCGCTCAAGTTAGTGGAGAAGATCCAGTTCCACCGCCTCCAGTGAATGAGCAGAATGTGCCTCCTGTGACACCAGCAGTGATTCCACCCCCTACCAATAGGGTGTTCGAGATCACCCAAGACACACTCCTTGCTCTTGTTGAAGATGCTTTGGTGTGAGCAGCGGCTCGAGCTGTTCAACAATTTGTCCCTGCACACCTGTCTCGCGCGATGCCCGCTCCATCAGCTGTCATGGGGCAAGACCCCCAGGTGGGGAATCCTTAAGATGCACCCCCACCTCAAGAGAGGTTGCTTGTACCCCCTCAGTTAGTGCATAAGGTTCAGGAACCTCAAAAAAAGGAACGCCCACAATGAGTTGAGTGACGCGCTAAAAGCTAACGTGCTATTGTAGCAAGTGCACTAGTCGTGTGTAGTAATAAGTGGACTAAAAGTCCGGATTGTCGAACCACGGAGACTTGAATTTTAGTTTATGATTTTAACAAAAAAAGAACAAATATAATTAAAGTAAATTATAGGTAAAATGCATACAATAAGAACAAGATTACACAATTGATTTTACACAAAGTATAAAGGGAGACTAAGGCACATGCTAGGTTCAAATTGATCAATTATACTTATAAAGATTCTAGTTGAAGGATTACGCTTATATTGTTATGGTGAGAACTCCGAGGGTAGAGAATAACCGATGTCTCGCGTATAAACTCCTATGCTTAGATCGTGATTTCCCAAATATTCCTATCCAGAAATTTAACCACTAAACATGCATTAACGTACTAGAGTTCACTCGATTTGAATCGAACAACTTCACCCAGGAATCTTTACCTATGTCTAGGGCAATTCCTCATTAGTTACGAGTCATGATGTGAATTTCTTGCACCCTAAGTCAATTTTCTCCCGAAATATTAACCTATGCATAAGATTCTAACATATAGTGATCAAGTATATGCAAGATAGGCAAAAATATAAATTCACATCACATAACAATATAAGAACAACCTCAACAATCATCTATTATAAGCATATATCACAATTTGGCCTTACATGGCCCTAGTCTTATGAATTTAGTTCATAATGGATAATACGAAAAACATAAATGAATTAATACACATGCTCATAGACATAATTGAAATGAAAAGCTATAAAAACTCCCTCAAAAGTGAATAATGATGGAACTTCAATTGAATCTTCCTTCTCCAATGATGATGATGAATCAAGAATCCTTCTCTCTCCCCTCTTTTCTTCTCTATGGATCGGTCACTTCCTCCCCCTCTTCTCCAAGAATCTGAAATTGATAGTGAATGATGAAGAGTATGGGTTCTCCCTCCTTTTATAGCCAAAATTCCACTAAAGTATGCATTAAGAATTCCCATTAAAGTTCCCCAATGAGAATTCCACCTAAGGTGATGCTTAAAGTTTGGCTTTTAAGATTCCAACCAGCTAAAAAATGTTGAACTTTTGGCCCTTAAGAATTCCACCAAGCATAACCATGTGAAAACTTCAACAAAACACATGCATCCTGCCATTTTCTTGCTTTCCAGCGCAGTCTTCGTATTTTCCTCATAACCTTCTCCACAGATCTCCAAATTGGATGATTCAAGTCCCCATGTGCAGATACAACATAGATCTACAACTTTTCAGAAGGACAGTTTGTCCAATTAGGTCGCTAAGTATACCTAAATTACGTTTCAACATGGAGGTTGTTTCTGATTTGGCGCCCATAAAGTAAATCTACCAAGAAACACACTTATGACAACCCCTCAACACTTGTACTGAATTATGGCCAAAAGTGATTCTTACCCATCATATAATGCTGGAATGTAGGCTGAAAAGGAGTAACATTTGGACTATCCACGCCTAGGCATGACTAGGAGGGCGCTGGGGCGTATCCTGGCACATGTACTTCTCTGTTCTGCGCAATAATTGTATTTCCTTCACAATTCTCTCTATAGACCTCCGATTTGGATGTTTCAAGTTCCCATTTGAAGCTACGACATACATCTAAAACTTTGTAGAAGAAAAAGTTGTCTAATTCGGTCTCGAAATGTACGGAAATATCGCTCGAATGTGATAGGAGATGCATAAACAGCCTAGGTGTTGAAAAACATGCTTGAACTTGTTTTGTACATCGTTTTTCTTCCCTTTTCTTCATGTATTCTCATTTATTACCTGTATTCACTTAACACACCTATTAAATGCAAATGTGACATGATTTAGGCAATAAGTGAATCCAAATCATCAGAATTACGGGCTTAAAAACACGTAAAAACACCTCTTATCATTGAGCCTAGTCAATCCTCCCACCGAGGTCAGGAGTCCCTGACCCATGGCAGGATCGTGTCAAGGCTCCAACGCCTCGATGAATGGGGTATCACGTAAAAAGGAAGAGAACAGGATGGTTTCATCTCATGAGAGATCGCCATGTGGAAGAGATAGAAGGCCAGTGCCCCTAGGTCTCCATGTAGAGGTCAAATCTCCTTGACCCCTGAAGAGATCATGTCGAGGCAAGAAGGCTGGCGTAGACAAACACCTCTCTAAGACAAAGCTTAGCGAATATGAGGGAGCTGAAGACCCCCCAAGAGGGAAAGATATAAGGACATGTAGCTCATCTCCCTAAGCAGTAGCACCCCCCAAGAGAAGTCCTTTCTACCCGGCTACCTTAGCAGAGTCCATACCATAGGGATTGAAGATTCCACACCTTAGCGAATATGAGGGAGTTGAAGACCCTCAAGAACATGTTGATAAGTTTAATGGGAAGGCTGACATGTACGACGTTAACGATGTGGCCTACTGTAAGATTTTCCAAACCACTTTGTCTAGTTGGTACTTTAGCTGGTTCAACAACTGCCTGCCGGTATCATCACCAGCTTTGAGCAGCCGACACGATGTTTTCTCAACCATTTCTCCATGAACAAAAAGTATCCAAAGACAACTTCCTTTTTGTTCACTGTGGTTCAACGAGATGGAGAGTCCCTGAGAGAATATGTACAATGCTTCTCCACGGCGGTGTCCAAAGTACCACACATTAATCACGAGTTGCTGTTAGTGATAGTGCAAAAGAACTTGCGCAACAGCAGCTTCAAAGAGTCCATTGCCGGGAAGCCGCCGTCAACTATGAATGAATTGTTGGATAAGATGGAAAAATACATCAGGATTGAGGAGACAATGGAGCTGGCAAGGCAAGAAAGCAGTGGTAACAAGAGAAAAACAAGAGAAGACGATAAGATAAGAGAACCTAAGGAGCGCAAGCACATGCCTCCCTCAGGATTTTTAAAGTATACCCCGCTTACACTCCTACGAGAGCAGGCTTTGGCCATCACCGAGCAACAAGGCATAGTCTAATGGCTTAAAAAGATGAAGGATAATCCCAGCCACTTGAAATGCAAGAAGTATTACAAAGATCACACTACCAACGAATGCCACTATATGCAAGTGGAGATAGAGAAGCTTATTAAGCGGGGCTACTTACAAGAGGTCGTAGCACCATCTGGATTGACCCCTCAAGACCCCTCGAGTTTGTAGGGTAGATAAGGAGGTAAAAGCATTCCCCAGGATGGACATGGATATGGAGAACCCCCCTAGTAAATGGAATAATAAGGGTGATTTTAGAAGGCACCACGGGGGGAGATTCCGCAAACTCTCCAGCAGGTGGAGCAAGTAAATCAGGTGGAATCAAATGCACTAAGTATTGAGTTTGGAGTGCAAGACATGGAAAATAAAGTCCCTTTAAAGAATGATGCCTTAGTGATATCAGCGACCATCTCCAACTTTTGGGTCAAGAAGATTTTGGTAGATGGTGGAAGTTTTGCAGACATAATCTTTTACAATGCCTTCACTCAGTTAGGGATGGATAATGCACAGCTCCAAGTGTTCAACACCCTCCTCACTGGTCTCACGGACGAAATAGTGGATGCACTCGGGGAAGTGTCTCTGCTTATATCTTTGGGTATATTCTCAGCCCGCTCTACGAAAATGGTGAAAGTCTTGGTAGTCAAAGCCCCCTCCACATATAATGTTGTATTGGGGAGGCTGAACTTAAATCTTTTCCAGGCGGTTATATCCACTTTCCATATGAAGATGAAATTTTTGGCCCCGGTCAGAATGCAGAAAGTCGTTAGAGATGTGAGGGTAGTAAGAGAGTGCTACGCCAATTCCTTGAAAATGTTAGGATTATGCCCTCAGATGTCATAGAGGATAGAGCATGTAGTGCATCTATCTTGTATTGAACATTAATTATTATTAATAAAAGGCATTACTTAGTTTTTCACTTAATTCTTATCTACATTTATAAGTTGTGTAAAAACACTTTGCCCTTGTTTTAAGTGCGATCACTGTACTTTCTATGGGATAGGAAAAAAAGCACTAGAGAGATAGACCTTGATTAATAAAACTAGTTTGCAAGTTTTATGAAGTCTTTAATGGCAAATAAAGACTTCGAATACTTGTACAATCTTAGTTCTGACATGGGAGTGCCTGTCTGGTATGATGAGATGGTAGGAGATTGAGATTGTAGGCACATCAGTGGAACTGCTATGCTCGGACATGACTCGCATCGATTCTGTCACATAGGTTTTAACTCTGTGACTGTCAATAACAGAACTAATTATGCGTAATAGGTATATGTTGGTCCCAAGTGGCATACAAAAAGGGTCTAGAGGAGGGAGTTGAATAGACCCAAAAGTCTTTTTCGACTTCAAAAGATTTTGTATTAAAACAAAGTTGGACGCTTGAAGAATGTAGGCGCTTAGCTGAGTGTTTACTGAAACTGTTTTATAAAGTTAACTTAGACTTCAAGATTTGAATATTATAACCACTTAGGTTTAAGCGTTCAGTTCTTTAATCAGTGTTAGCACAGGAGAATGATTTTAAAGTCTTCTCTTTGAAATGTTTTTAGCGTCACAATAATTTTCCTTAGTTACTTAGCGTTCTTGAATGTGTTTACTTATTCGATTTATGCAATGATATAATAAATATGAAATAAATCAATAAAGTAAAGAACACAAAACTTGTAAGGTTCGTTGGGTGGTGTAATCCCTACTACGTCCTTCTTCTCATTTGAACACTCGGAGGCAATCCACTAAAATGATTCTCAAAGAATCACATAGAATCTTCTACAAATTAGTGAGAGATGGATGTTGAATAGCTTGAGCTCCTTGGTCACACAGATTTTGCTACAAGTCACTTCTATCCTCTTGCTTCTTTCACCCATAAATAATGCAAGTATCCGGCTTCGACTTCACACAGATCGCGATGCTGGATGGGGCTTTTCTAAATGGTTTGTTTGACTTTTGGGAAGTTCAAACAACTTTGAATATTTCAGTAATAGTGTAGGTTTCTTTGAAAAGAATGTTTGAGATATTGGTTGACTGTCTCAGGGATTGAAGAAAAGCAAAGGAAATGTTTGATTTGAATGTTCAAGCTTTTTTGAAAATTTAAGGTATCTCGAGACTTCATTGCAATAGGGATTCGACTTGTAAGCTTCTTGATTGTTGTTATTGACTTGTTGCTGAAGTCTTATTTATAGACCTTCTTGGAGAAAGTATCTGTTGGACACATGCATAGGCACGTGCATATCACTTGCGCGAGTGAACAACTTTTGTACTATTTCCCTGAAATTCTGCTGCAAAAAGTAGGTGCGACAGTCTTGTAAAGTTGACAATCCAATGGGGTGGCTTCTCCGTACATCCTAGAGTACTTATCATATTTAGTGCTCTTATCAGTATTTAATGCATTTGAAATAAATGCCCATTGGACATTAATGAACTGAGAATATTTGCATTAAACTCCTTCTGGACCTGGAAATAAATTTAGGTGCAATCTGGTTATTGATAGATGCTCATTCAATCACTGAATGACTTCAAGTACTGAGTATAAGCTAAATTCATTTGGATGCTTGGAAATCTTCATTTTCATTCAGACTTGTAGACGCTCGAAACTTCAAGCTTAACTACTAATAAGCTCACTTAGAAATTATCAGACGCCCAGTCTAAAAGCTACTTAGCCTAACAGTTTAGAATAAAAATAAATAAAGCCTTATACATATATTCTAATAAAATCAAACTCACATAATATTTTGGAATCTAACAAATATCCTAATTGTCATCATCAAAACATCTAACAAGAAATTCCTAACAGTATATGTGAACCTTTAACCTGAAGTATCAGGCTGAAGATGCACTTGTGATGTCAAGTCTTTAACTAAAGTAGTTAGACTCAATTCACCCGTTGGTGGGGTCGACCTCGAAATTCGGACTTGATGGGCAAGTGGTAGTCTTAGCAGATATATAATATGAGATTTGTTCTCTCATAAGTGAATGAGAATGTATCGTGTGTGATTATAGATAAATAGAGATCAAAATCTTTGGCCATAGCAAAAGAGACGATTGTGCTAGGCATTTAATCGATCTCAATGATCTCGTATTATTATAATTAACACATATGGTTAAGTCCAGTAAGTTTGACACAATCATGACGCTCACTTGACCGGAGAACGTGAACAAAGGGTTTATACATATACATTATTTACGATTTGAAGGTTGCGGAATGATCCTATCATTCGTTTTCGTTTAGGTTACGAAGTGGGCCACATGATTGGCTAGGTGTTACCCACTTCCTTTGGTTTCCTCTCATTGCCAAACGAAACGAACCTAAAGAGTCGCGATAAAGTATTGACAAAGAAAAATGAAAAAGGAATTTTTAATTTTCTTCTAGGAGTTTTAATTTATTGGATAAATTAAATAATTAATTATTCATTAGATGAAATAATTAATTACAAGGATAAGACTAATTATTAATTAATTTCCTAAGAAAATATATTAACAAATTAATTTATCTAATTAATTTGATTATTTAATTAATTAATTTATTTATTGGATATAATAAATTATTAATTGAATAAGAAAATTAATTAAAACAAAACAAGTCCCGTGGGCTAAAATAGACGTCCAAGAGGATGCATATTAGGCCTCAAAGAGGCGTCCAAGTGATGCCCTAATTTAGGGCTCTTTTGTTTTGACTTGTTCAATAAGTTATGAGGTATATAAAGACTCATTGACTTTAAACAAGTAAGAAGAACTCTCATAACTCCTAGAAAATAAAGAAGAAAATATTCCTCTATTCTCTAATACTCTAGCCATTGCCCCTTTAGAGAAAGAAGTGAGATTTTTTGTTTGTCGATCCGCGCGTGATTATTTAGAGACGATGTAATTTCGTTGTTTGGATCAAGTTCAAGATTAGAAGATTCAAATAAAGAATTGAAGATTTGATGCTTCAAGTTTCGAGTTTTAGAAGAAGAAAAGTTCTTCATCAAATTCATTATAATGAGTAAATTTTTATTCGTTATTTAATTGTCCAATTTGAATATGTGATCATTGAATTCAACTTTAGGTTTTAAGATAAAAATTTTGAAATCGTTCCGCTGCATTTATGTTATTTTTCGCTAAACCCAACAGTGGTATCAGAGCCAATGTCTGATTCGCATATTTAATAAAGTTTATGTGATTTATGATATGCATAATATGTGTTTTTGAAGTATGCGATTATGTGTTAATTAAATCTGTATTTTTATGGTTTAAAGCATGTATTTTGATTTTTTATATTTGTTGTATATCTGGGTATATTTGTGAAAGATGTAAAAATCGAAAAATGAGAAAAAAACAGGGCTCGAAGTGCCTCGAGAATCTGCGCGCAGCGCGCGCACGACCAGGCCATGTGGCATGGACACCTTGGCACGGCCTAACTGGCCGTGTGCATGGCACGATGGGTCATGTGTTTTGACACCCGCTTCACTAATTTGGGTCCGAGATCTGGGTTGGTAAATGGGCTATGTAATGGGTCAAAATTGAAATTTGGGTTTGGGTAAATTTGATTAATCGGGTGGGTCAAATGGATGATGACCCAATAAAATTTAATTAAGCCCAACGAGAAGTGTAATCAATGTCGACTTATTAATTAATTTTGGCTTAATTTAATTGATTCCAAATGGGCTATTGGATAGGTGATTTGGATTTTAATTAAAACTAGCTCAATAGAAATTAATAAAGTGCGCATGTTATTCCGAATTAATTAATTTGAGCCCAATTGAATTAAATCAAAGTAGACCAAAAGGATGGTAACTTGGGTTTGATGAAATGGAGCCCAACAAGATTAATTGGAATTAAATATTTAATTAAAATAATTAATTATATTTCTTGGAGATTAATAGTTAGGTTATGGATTAAATATTATTAATTTTTCCTCGACTTGGAAATTACTTGAATATTTGAATTAAGAATATAAATTATTTTTCTTGGATGATTAATAATTAATTCTTTAATCAAATAAAAGTTTTCCCATTTAATGATTGCTTTAAATCATAATAAAATAGAATTTCATATTTTACGTATTTATTTAGTTGTACTAATTTTATTTTAATTAAAGGTAAATATACTTAATTTTGAATTTTGTATATCTAAGCCATCTAGTAGGACTAGAATGATTTTAATTGAAATAAATAATATATAAAAGTTGGAAATTGATTAAAGACTTTTTAGTTGGTCTAAAATTTTAATAATCAACACAAGTGATTTAATATTACGAGCATGTGTTAAATGTTGCGAGCATGTATTAATTGATGCGAGCATATCTCATGTGATTGTAACACTGATCATGGACTAAGGTTTATTTGTTTGACCTTTGGATTTTATGGGTTATCAAGTTTAAGGCTATTTATTATATTCTTAGAAATAATGCATGAATTGTTTTAAGGATTGAAATAGAATAGTTCAAAATTGATAAAGTTAAAAGGTCCATGAATATTTAATAGGTTTAATCTGTGCCTTTTGTGATGGCCTATTCACTCAGGCCCTCTAGTAAAAGTCCATGATCAAGTGATGAATTTATTTATTTGAATTCCATGCTTATTTATATTGAAAGGCATGATTATTAGTAGTATTTTTGTGCATGATCAATATAGAATAAAAGCGATATATAAATTGAATAATGTGCAAAGTGAGACCAAAAATATTTTGATAAATTTAAATTCTCCCAAATAAAAAAATACCGAGTTAGAAAAGGATATGTAACATTTCTAAAATTAAAATTACTATAAATGTGTAATAATTCCCAGTTATGGGGGCTATACATTTAGAAATAATTTGAAATTTTATTAAGTGCATGGAATGCCTTAATCGAAACATATTTCACCCTAGAAACCTGTTCGATTGCAAGGTGAAATTCAATTGTTAGATTATAGGAGTTAGTGGGAATGAACTCGAGTACTTCACGAACCTAGAAATCGGTTAGGTTGCTGTTTGGTGAACTATGGGAAAGGATATTGAAATATTTATTGGATAAATTGATATTAGATATTACTTCAAATAATTAATGGGCTAGAAACCGGTTAAGTTTCAACCCAGCTAATTAATTGAGGACCTCAATAACCGTTGTGGAATACATGCCAATGATGATTCTCTATTTTCACATGGGAGTGTGGGATTCGAAAAATGCAGTGGGAGCCAAGATAAATTTTAAGCCTTAATTTTTCTTGGTTAAGTCAAAACAAGTAATTTAATAAATCTAGTTTATTTCTGCACTTGTTCTCTCGTTAGTCTCTCTCAAATATGACAAACCCACTTTCAATTTTACTCGAAAAGAATATCCTGACTAGACACAATTATGTGGACTGGCTTAGAAATTTGAGGATTGTCCTCAATACGGAATCTCTAGGATACGTCTTGGAGGCTGATATCCCAACGAATCTTGCTAGAATAAGTGCCAACGAGGAAGAGGTCCAAGCCCATGAAAAATAGGTTAAGGACAACATCCGGGTGAAAGGATACATGGTGGGATCTATGACCAATGATCTTCAAAGGTCACATGATAAGATGCCCACTGCAAGAGCTATCCTAGCTCACTTGGTAGAGCTCTATGGAGAGCATAGTCGAACTGCTAGATATGAGATATCGAAAAAGCTCTTTGGAGCCAAGATGAAAGAAAGTGAGAAGATTGGTGATCATGTCCTCAAAATGATTTCGAGGATCGAGAAATTGGAAGCTCTCGAATTCACCATAAATGCCACCCTTCAAACTGACTTAATCTTGCAGGCTTCCTGATTCCTTCTCCCAATTTGTGGTTGATAGAGTGAAATTTAGCTGGGCTAATGAACAAATTGGTTACTGCACAATCTCAAATGAAACCAAAGGGAAAGGAAACTGCCTTGGTCATCTCTTCTGGACCTAAAAAGTCTAAGTCTAAGAAGAAGAACAACAACAAGAAAAAGTTCGGTGAGCTTGGAGCTCAAGGGGGTGTCAAGAAGGGTAAGGGAAAGGCTAAAGGGTTTTACAAGAGCAAGGGGTCTAAGAAAATGGATAGATGTCTCGAATGCAGTGAGCTTGGCCACTGGAAGAGGAACTGTCCCAAATTAGGCAAAGGCGCACAAGGTATGGAACTATTTGTTTTTGAAACTAACTGTTCTATGACCGTATATTCTACTTCGTGGATTCTGGACTCAGGGGTTAGTGCCCATGTCTATTGTTTGGATAAGGATCTGCAGAGACGTAGAAAGCTGGGCCGAGAAGAAGTGATGATCAAAGTAGGCAGCGAAGCGTCACAGCTACTAGGATTGGATCTACTTCTCTTTATTTGAATTCTGGACATTTATTGTTTTTCGATAATGTTTTAGTTTTGCCCAAGGGGCTTAAGAACATTGTATCCATTCCTATCTTAGTTAAGATTGGATACACATTCTGTTTTTCTAAATTAAATTGTGATATTTATTATGGAAATAAATTAGTTGGCAATGCATGTTTAGTTAATGGTTTGTATTATTTGAATGTCCGTGATTCATCTGATGTGAATGTTGTAACTCGTAAACGTGGTAGGCAAGAAGCTAACCTAAGACTCAAGTGGCATCTTAGACTAGGCTATGCCAGAGAGCACAAGATTCACAAAATGAAAAAAGATAGGTTTTTAAGCTCACCAGGGTCGGATCCCTATCGAACATGTGAATCATGTCTCTTAGGCAAGATAGCTAGATCACCCTTCACTGGGACTTTTGAAAGAGCTACTCAAGTCTTAAGGTTAGTGCATACCGAGGTCTGCAGACAATTTGGAGGAATGGCTCGTGGAGGTTTCTACTACTTCATCACTTTCACAGACTATCATTCAAGATATGGTCTAGTGTATCTGATGAAGCAAAAATCTGAATCCTTTGAAAGATTCAAAGAGTTCAAAGCCTTAGTAGAAAATCAAACTGGGCAAAATATAAAAGCTCTACGATCGGATCGTGGAGGAGAATATATAAATGCCGAGTTTGATGAATTCCTTGGACAACATGGAATAATGTTACAACTAACACCACCAGCAACTCCTCAACTAAATGGATTAGCCGAGCGAAGGAACCGATTGTAGGCACATTAGTGGAACTGATATGCTCGGACACGACTCGCATCAGTTCTGTCACATGGGTTTTCCTGAAGTATTAGGCTGAAGATGCACTTGTGACATCAAGTCTTTCACTAGAGTAGTTAGACCCAATTCACCCATTGGTGAGGCCGACCTCGAAATGCAGGCTTGATGGGCAAGTGGCAGTCTTAGCAGATATCTAATATGAGATTTGTTCTCTTATAAATGAAGAGAATGTACCTTATGTGATTATAGATAAATAGAGATCAAAGTCTTTGGCCAAAGCAAAAGAAACGATTGTGCTAAGCACTTAATCGATCTCAATGATCTCGTATTATTATAATTAACACATATGGTCAAGTCCAGTGAGTTTGACACAACCATGACTCTCACTTAACCGAGGAATGTGAACAAAGGGTTTATACATATACAGTATTTACGATTGGAAGATTGCGGAATGATCCTATCATTCGTTTTTGTTTGGGTTACGAAGTGGGCCACGTGACTGGCTAGGTGTTACCCACTTCCTTTGGTTTTCTCTCATTGCCAAACGAAACGAACCTAAAGAGTCGCACTAAAGGATTGACAAAGAAAAATGAAAACGGAATTTTTATTTTTTTCTAGGAATTTTAATTTATTGGATAAATTAATTATTAATTAATTTCCTAAGGAAATATATTAATGAATTAATTTATCTAATTAATTTGATTATTTAATTATTTATTGGATATAATAAATTATTAATTGAATAAGAAAATTAATTAAAACAAAACAAATCCCGGGGGATAAAATAGGCGTCCAAGTGATGCCATAGTCTAGGGCTCTTTTGTTTTGACTTGTTCAATAAGTTATGAGGTATATAAAGACTCATTGACTTTGAACGAGTAAGAAGAACTCTCATAACTCCTAGAAAAGAAAGAAGTAAATATTCCTCCCCTCTCTAATACTCTAGTAGTCACCCATTTAGAGAAAGATGTGGGATTTTTTGTTTTTCGATCCGCTCTGATTATTTAGAGACGACGTAATTTAGTGGTTCGAATCAAGTTCAAGATAAGATTCCAATAAAGAATTGAAGATTTGAAGCTTCAAGTTATTTCGAGTTTTAGAAGAAGAAAAGTTTTTCATCAAATTCATTATAACGAGTAAGTTTTTATTTGTTATTTAATTGTGCAATTTGAATATGTGATCATTGAATTCAATATTTGGGTTTTAAGATAAAAAATTTTAAATCCTTTCTCTGCGTTTATGTTATTTTTCGCGAAACCCAACAGTGGTATCAGAGTCAATCTCTGATTCGCATATTTAATTGAGTTTATGTGATTTATGATATGCATAATATGTGTTTTTGAAGCATGCGATTATGTGTTAATTAAATCTGCGTTTTTATGGTTTAAAGCATGGATTTTGATTTTTTATATTTGTTGTATATCTGGGTATATTTTTTGAAACATGTAAAGAATGAAAAACGGGGTTCGAAGAGTCACAAGAATCTGCGCACAACAGCTGGACGCGTGCTGTGCACGCTGCTGCTGCGCATGGCCTGGCCACCTTGGCACGGCCCGTCGGGCCGTGTGCATGGCCTGACGGGTCATAGGTTTTGACACCCGATTCGTTGATTTGGGTCTGGGATTCTGGTCGGTAAATGGGCTATGTAATGGATCGAAATTGAAATTTGAGTTTGGGTAAATTTGATTATTCGGGTGGGTCAAAGGGAAGATGACCCGATAAAATTTAATTAAGCCCAACGAGAAATTTAATCAATCTCGACTTATTAATTAATTTGAGCTTAATTTAATTGATACCAAATGGGCCATTGGATAGGTATTTTTAATTAAAACTAGTCCAATAGAAATTAATAAAGTATGCATGTTCTGAATTAATTAATTTGAGCCTAATTGAATTAAATCCAAGTAGACCAAAAGGATGGTAACTTGGGTTTAATGAAATGGAACCCAATAAGATCAATTTCAATTAAATATTTAATTAGAATAATTAATTATTTTTCTTGGAGATTAATAATTAATTTATGGATTAAATATTATTAATTTTTCCTCGACTTGAAAATTACTTGAATATTTGAACTAAGAATATAAATTATTTTTTTGGGATGATTAATAATTAATTCTTTAATCAAATAAATTTTTTTCCATTTAATGATTGCTTTAAATCATAATAAAATTGAATTCCATATTTTACGTATTTATTTAGTTGGACTAATATTATTTTAATTAAAGGTAGATATACTTAATTTTGATTTTTTTATATCTAAGTTATCTAGTAGGACTATAATAATTTTAATTGAGATAAAGAATACATAAAAGTTGGGAATTTATTAAACGACTTTTTAGTTGGACTAAAATTTTAATAATCAATATAAGTGATTTAATATTGCGAGCATGTATTAAATGTTGTGAGCATGTATTAATTGATGCGAGCATGTCTTATGTGATTGTAACAATGATCATGGACTAAGGTTTATTTGTTTTACCTTTATCAAGTTTGAGCTATTTATTATACTCTTAGAAATAATGCATGAGCTGTTTTAAGGATTGAAATAGAATAGTTCAAAATCAATAAAGTTAAAAGGCCCATGAATATTTAATAGGTTTAATCTGTGCCTTTTGTGATAGCCCATTAGCTCGAACCCTCTAGTAAAAATCCATGATTGAGTGATGAATTTATTTATTTAAATTTCATGATTATTTATATTGGAAAGCATGATTATTAGAAGTTTTTTTGTGCATGATCAATATAGAATAAAAGCGCTATATAAATTGAATAATGTGCAAAGTGAGACCAAAAATCTTTTGATGAATTTAAAATGAATGTGTGACATCATCGCCCTCCACTAAGCTTTCTATAATTAAAATTACTATAAATGTTCCCAGTTATGGGGGTTATGCATTTAGAAAAAATTTGAAATTTTATTAAGTGCATGGAATGCCTTAATCGAAACATATTTCACCCCAGAAACTTGTTCGTTGCAAGATGAAATTTGAGTTTGTCTATTTTATTTCTAGAATTATGTATAGGTTATTAAATTAATCTCATGTAATGGATAGAAATAGAATAGGCCTTTAAGAGGATATTAATCCAAAAGAAGAGGAGCTTGGAGCCCAAGATGAATAGCTAGGCTTTTCTTTTTTATTTTGATGGCCCATTGGCTTGGACCTTCTAGAAAAAGCTCATGGATGAATGTGTTGGTTTACTATTACTTTCGATGCATGTTCATTAGTTGTATGAAGCATGTATATTATCAATATGCGCTATATAAATATGATAATGTGCAGAGTGAGACTTAGATAAATGTTTAGAACATGAATTCTCCCAAACAAAAATTATACTAAGTTAGTAAGGGGTGCTAGGCATCCTTTCCCTCCACTAAACTTAATAGAGTTTAGATTTAAACCTACTATATGGTATCTTCCCAGTAAGTGGAGGTTATATATCAAGATTTAATTCCAAAATTCTATTAAGTACATTAGATGCCTTAATCGAGACATATTTCACCCCAAATATCGTTAAAGGGTTGCAAGATGAGATTCAAATGTTAGATTATGAGGAGTTAGTGGGAATAAACTTAGATAGTCCACAAAGCCTATAAATCATTAAAGGGTTGCAGTTTTGGTGGATTATGGGAAAAAGATGATTGGACCATCTATTGAATAGAATGATGTTGGACATCATTTTAGTTAAGTAATGGACCAAATATCGTTAAAGGATTGTCATCCATTACATTAATTAAAGAACTCAATCCCTACTACGAAGTTATTAACAATGATCACTTCCGTTTTTCACAGTGGGAGTGTGAAAACAACGATCACTTCCGTTTTTTACAGTGGGAGTGTGAATCTCGAAAAATGTAGTGGGAACCAAGTTATAAATCAAAGTCCATGATTTTAAACTTGGAATTAGTTTAGTTACATATGTCTAATTAAGTGTGGTTTATTTTCTGCAGTTATTTGATTTATCTCTCTCAAAACTAATATGTCTCCCAAACAACTATCAAAATTGATGGAGAACATGATTCTCACTGGTCCACACTACATAGAATGGCTCACAAAGCTAAGAATGATCCTTGACAGTAAATCCATAGACTATGTGTTGGAAGTTGGTCGTCTACCAATTCCTGGAAGAGATGAAAGTGATGAAGTTCGCCTAGCTCATTGGGATTGGTGCTGTGACAACCACAAAACAAGAATGTACATCTTAAGCTCTATGTGCCTCGAGTTGCAAAGGTCTCATGATAAGATGAAAAATGTAAGAGACGTTATCCTTCACTTGGATGAGTTGGTTGGAGAATGCGGCAGGACCGCTAGATATTTCATATCAAGAGATCTCTTCCGAACTAAGATAATTGAAGGAGAGGATGTTGGAGAACACGTTTTCAAAATGATGACCCTTATAGAAAAACTAAAATCTTTACACTTCTACATGGACTTACATCTCCAAGTTGACCTCATCCTACAGTCACTCCCTCATTCGTTCTATTACTTCGTCATAAACTTTTACATGAATGACATTGAGGGTTCATTAGATGGGCTTCTGGAAAAACTCAAAGTTGCTCAAAAATAAATAAGGGAGGATAGATGAAACAATCCGATCGCAATTACTTTTCTGAATCCATTGGATAGAAAAAAGAATAATGACAACCATCTAAAAGAGGGAGCATCCAGCACAACTTGCAACAAAGTACAACGGAGGAGGAATAAGAGGGCTAGAATAAGGACACGTGCTTATGCTGTGGTGAGAAAGGTAGACTATCCTAACAAACGAGGAAAAGGTAAAGAACTTCATGTTTTTTAAACCAATTGCTCTATTACCATTTTTTTCTCTTCTTGGATTCGTGATTCAGGAGCTGATACTCATGTATGTTGTGTGAATCAAAATCTGGAAAGAAGTAGGAAGTTGAGCCCTGATGAGGTGAAGATCAAAGTAGGCAGCAGGCAAAGCGTCGCAGCTACTTCAATTGGATCTACCTCATTACTTTTGAATTCTGGACATTTACTATTGCTGGATAATGTTTTAGTTTGCCCAATAGGCTTAAAAACATTGTTTCGATTCCCGTTTTAGTTAAACTTTGTTATGCATTCCGTTTTATTGATGAACGATGCAACATTTATTATGGTAATAAATTAGAAGGCTTTGCTTCTCTAGTAAATGGATTGTATTACCTTAATGTCCAGAATGAGTGTTCTGTGAATACTATACAAAGGAAACGTATTAGGCTGGAAATTAAACAAAGGTTGATTTGGCATCTTAGACTAGCCCATTCCAGCGAACACAAAATTCATAAAATGGATAAAGATGGACTAATTGGTCCATTGGGATTGGATCCCTATTCTACTTGTGAATCTTGTTTCAACAGCAAAATGGCCAGATCCCCCATCAAAGGGACTTTTGAAGAGCCTCACAAATCTTAGGTTTAGTGCATACTGATGTCTGTGGACCATTTGGAGAAATGGGTCAAGAAAGTTTCATTTACGTCATCACATTTACTGATGACTATTCAAGATATGGTCTGGTATACTTGATGAAGCATAAGTCTGAATCCATTGAAAAGTTCAAAGAATTCAAGGCTTTAGTGGAAAATCAAACTCGTCAACATATAAAAACTCTTTGATCGGATCGAGGAGAAGATATTTGAGCGAGGAGTTTGATGTATACCTTAGAGAGAATGGTATAGTACTACAACTCACACCTCTAGCGACACCATAGTTAAATGGAGTAGCAGCGCGAAGGAATCGAACGCTCGCTCCATGCTCAGTTACACTGACTTACCTATTTCACTATGGAGTCATGCGCTGCTTACAACTGTACACATTTTAAATAGATGTCCGTCCAAATCCATTTCTAAGGCCCCATATGAGATATGGGGAAATAGGAAACCAAGTTTTAATCACATTAAGATTTGGGGATGTCCGGCTTATGTCAAGAAGCCTAAAGTGGACAAGTTGGAGGCTAGATCCTTGAAAGGGCATTTCGTTGGATATCCTGAGGATTCCATGTGATACCTCTTTTACCTGCATGATGATCAGAGGATCATCGTAGCTTTACAAGCCCACTTTCTTGAAGATGAGTTCATTCAAGAAGGAGGAGCAGGTAGAAATATTGTTCTCGAAGAACAAGATGAAACTCTAGTGGATACATCTACACAGTAAGTGAGAACTGAAACTTCTGTAACACAACCACAACCGCAAAGATTAAGTAGAATACTTCAAACACTGAGACGTATGCTATTGCAGAGGGCGTTGGGTCTCCATTCTGTACTAGAGGAGGGACATGGAGATGATCCCTCCACTTATGATCAAGCGATGGTGGATGTGGATGCTATAAGATGGTGTGAAACTATGCAAACTGAGATCGATTCGATGCATTCAAACTAAGTCTGGAAACTTGTGGATCGGCCTGATGGAGTAAAACCAATTGGGTACAAATGGATTTACAAGAGAAAGATTGGTGTTGATGGCAAGGTTGACACCTACAAAGTCAGGCTAGTGGCGAAAGGGTATAGTAAAAAAAAAGGAATTGACTACCAAGAAAACTTTTCGCCAGTGGGTATGATCAAATCAATATGGATTATACTTGCAATAGCGGCTCACCTAGACTATGAGATATGGCAAATGGATGTTAAGACTACATTTCTGAATGGATTCCTAGAAGAGGATATCTATATGGAACAGTCTAAAGGTTTTATATCTGAGGTCGATATTCATAAGGTGTGTAAGCTTAAGAGATCCATTTATGGACTCAAGCAAGAATCTCGTAGTTGGAATCTGCATTTTGATGAGGCTGTCAAAGGATTTGACTTCATCAAGAACGAAGATGAGCCATGTGTTTACAAGAAGGTTAGTGGGAGAAATATAACATTCTTTGTGTTATATGTAAATGACATATTACTCATAGAGAATGATATAGGAATGTTTACCACTGTGAAGAAGTGGCTTTCGAATACTTTCTCCATAAAAGACTTGGGAGAGGCAACCTATATTCAAGAGAATCGAATCTACAGAGATCGAACAAATAGAATGATAGGGCTCTCTCAAGCCCTTTACTTAGAAAAGGTCCTAAAAAGATATAGGATGGAGGATTCTAACAAATGGTTCCTACCAATGAGGCATGAGATACACCTCTCGAAATCTATGTATCCTCAAAGTGAGGAAGATAGAAAAGAAATGACCACTGTACCTTATGCATCTGCAATGGATAGCCTGATGTACGCAATGTTGTGTACTAGACCTGACATTGCTTACATGGTAAGCGTTGTTAGTCGATTTCAAGCAAACCCTGGAAAGGAACATTGGATAGGTGTGAAGAATATCCTAAAGTATCCGAAGAGAACTAAGGATATGATTCCCATCTATGGGAGTGCAACCTGAGAGTCGACGAGTATACTAACTCAGATTTTCAATCTGATGTCGATGATCGAAAATCCACCTCAAGATTCGTATTCACCCTCAACGGTGGGGCGGTGACTTGGAAAAGTTCCACGAAAAACTCAACCACAGGCTCCACGACCGAGGCTGAATACATAGCTGCCTCTGAGGCAGCTAAAGAGGCTGCTTGGCTTAGGAAGTTCATAGAAGAACTTCAAGTGGTTCCCAGCATAAAGCTCCCGTTGCCACTTTATTGTGACAACACCAGAGCAATAGCACAGGCAAAGGAACCTAAGTCTCACAACAAGTCCAAACACTTAAAGAGGAGATATCACATCATAAGAGAGATCGTTGCACGAGAAAAAATGTCTGTTCAGAAAATAACCTCAATTGACAATGTCTCTGATCCATTGACCAAGTCATTGGCATAGACAGTGCTAGAAAAACATCTCAAACGGATGAGTATTAAATACCATACCAAATGACATTGAGTGCAAGTGGAGATTGTTAGAGTGTATGCCCTCAAATGCCATAAAGAGGATAGATTTATAGGGCATTGACTTGTAACTAAACAATATCTTTTCGTAATTAAGGCATTATATTATTGTTTTCTTATAGGCATTTATAAGGTTTGAATAAACAACGTAAAGTCCTTGATAATAAGGCAAACCTTCTACTTTGTATGGGTTAGGAAGAATGGCACTAGAAGAGTTTGACCCTTATTATCTAAAACTGGTTCACAAGTCTAAGAGAGTATTGGTTGAACATCAATACTGGATAAAGACTTGTATGATATGAGTTTTAACAGAGAAAGTGCCAGTCAAACACTATGAGAATGGTAGTAGGAACTTATGTCATAGACATCTTAGTTAGACTGATATGTTCGAACACGGCTCGCATCAGTTTCATCACATAGGTTTTCACTTACTGACAATCAATGATGAAACTGATAAGTTGTGATATGTAAGCGTGAACCTTAGACATGGGGAATCGAGTTGAAGATGTACTTGTCACATCAAGTCTGTCATGAGAGTAGTTAGATCTAATTCACCCTTTGGTGGGATCGACCTCAAAGTGCGACTTGATGGGCAAGTAGCAGTCTTAACTGATTAGCAAAATGAGATTTATTCTCTCATAAGTGGATGAGCTAAATATCCTATGCAGTCATGAATGAGTGAGGTTAAAATACTTTGGCCAAAGCATAAAGATGTTAGACATGAAGGTATACTCACTGACCTCGATTTATTATGAGCCAAGCATATAGTCAAGTCCTGTGAGCTTGACTAAAACATGACTCTCACTTGACCGTGATATAAGAATAAAAGATTTATACTCGTACAGTATTCATAGCGTGAAAGGTTTAGAATGATCTCATTAATTCATTCTCAATTAAGATACGATGTGAGCCATGGGTCTGGCTAAGTGTTACTAACATCCTCTTGGTTTCCTCCCAATTGTCTTTTGAGACAAACCTAAAGAGTCGCGCTTAAAGGAATTACAAAAAGAAAAAATCATGAAAATTGACTGGAGAGAATTCTCAGTATTGGATATCAAAATTAATTAATTAATTAATGATTGGATGATCTTATTAATTAATTAAGTTGACATGTTAATTAATTTCTTGGAGAAAATTAATTATAGAGTTAACAAGGATAAATAATATTAATTACATATATAATTAAACAAATTAAAATGGACTAAGCATAGGGCTTAGAAAAAGCCCTAAGTGGGAGTCCTCATATGCCTATTATTTGTTTTTCATTAATAGTATAAATATACTACTTAGTGAAAATCAAAACAAGCCACAAGTCATAACTTTCCCTCCAAGTCAAAATAGTCTTCCATCTCTCTCTCTCTCTCTCTCTTTCTCCCTCCGTCTAGCCGATTTCACGGAGGAAAAAGAAGATGTTTTTTGCTTTTGATTTTGGCGTGGCAATTTAGAGACGATGACTATTTTGCTGTTCAAAAGGGATCGTGGTTTCTGGTTCAGAAACTAAAATTCGTAAATAAGGTACATATTTCGAAATACAATTTGAATATGCGAAATCTAGATGAACCACTTAGGAACTTTATTGTTCCACTGCATATTTATGTCATAAAATCTCAACAATCTTCCCATTTGGTGGCTAACTGCTTGGACCTGAAAGACTTGGAGAGAAGAGTCTGTTTCTCCCGGCGACACTCACTATACTTCTCCTTTAGTTCTTCATACTTGAGGCGAAGGTGATGAGAGAGTTGAACTGACTGAAAGAACGAAGATATTTGACATGTCAAAAATGAAGGGTCATACGTAACATAAAAAGTAATAGTAAGAATGCCTAAATATACTCACTCGTCCTGCTTAGGCGAAAATATCTTGGTCAATCCTCTCAGCTGTAAGAGAGGATAAATGATTGGAATCGTGATTGGTCACTACAACCCTCATCAATGACCAAGGGGTTATAGAATCAATATCCCAGAAGGATTAAACTTTGGGGTCCTGATTAACCTCAAAGGTAAATAATTTGCCAAGACCAGAGGAGCTAGAGCTCCCAGGAGAAAGGTTGTGAACACGTTTCGCAGGAGGAGCTCTCGGGGATGTGGAGCACACGCCCCTCAGAGATACCTGGCTCCCCAGATTAACAACTCCTTTTCCACTATTACTTTTAGAGGAGAGCTGGTTGAATTGCTCTGCACACTCTCAGCGTCCCCCTTTGTCAAGACCAATGTACCTGGAGGATTAGCTGAAACGCCAGATAGGGGACTCTGAGCACCCTTGGTACCAAAAACGGCCATCATGGAGTCAAAGTCAAGGGTGGACGACACCTGACCAACTTGGGTAAACCCCAAAGGACCACCGACCTTAGCCTCATCGCCATGTGTGAGGCATTGAGGTCCCGACAGTTTCGCCCTCTATTGTTACCTCGAGAGGTTGTAGGGGCCAAAACGCCAAAAGTGGATGGCCTGGTAGGGGCGACAGCACTCACTCTGCCATCTTTCGTGACCCTCTTCGCACCTACAAAATGCAAACATGCAAAGCCAAGTGTTAGTGATCAAAACTAAAACAACAAAGAATGCTTACACGCTATGTCAAGACAAATAAGCATGAAATCATAAGCACGATACCTCGAGTATATAGCTGGCTAACATCAAACTTAGTTTAAAACAAACCGGCTTAGCCATAAATGGCCCTAAGTTTTTGTTGGGCATGAGTAAACTTTTGAGGAATAACTCCTTCATTCCAACGCAACAGCGTGGACATGTTCAAATGGGCAAGAGGAAAGTAGAAAAATTTTGATTTTCAATTGCCCTTGAAGCTAAAATTTTCCCTCAAGAACCTAACGGGGTTCAAAGGGAGAAAATATACATAAGGTGCGAAAAAGTACATCCTAATAGCAAAAAGAGCTTGAAAGGTATCTAAACTTATTTCAAGGTCCAGCTTGGTGAATCGGCGGACAAAACCCTCAAAAAAGGTGAAAGCAGTTAGGGGTTAGTTGACTAATATAAAGATGATAGTGGGTTAGAATTTCCCTAAACAAGTTGTGGTAGGGAAGGGCAAACTCTGAAAGAAACTATTCCAAGTAAAGAGTCACATGCCCTTCGCCCAGGGGGGAGGGGGGGACAGGGGGGAATGAACTCTTCCAACCCTCTGTAGGAACCAGCAACTCAAGTTCCACCGTTGTATTCTCAAAAAGAGCGGTAACCTCGGCTTGAGTTATAGTAGTGTCACAAGTGGTATGGTCGATGGCACGATCCCGCTACTGTTTTGTGGGTTGGGACCCATCCTCAACTTCCTCATAATCACTTCCCAAACATGCGAAATCCTCTGGGATGATCCCTACTATCAGATGGAGAAGAGCTCCCTATTCATATGAGAAGTCGACGACCAAATTAGAAACAAATTTTACACAAGTGATAGCATAATAAAAAATTTCACAAGTCATAAGAGGAGCTAAAATTTTATCGCTCCAAATCTAATAGCACGAAGAGACGCACGTGAAAAGACACGGCTAAGCCTACGAATAGGGATGCCTACAAGCCTACTTTCTATTGTTAGGATTATGCCTCCATGCCAATAAATTAGTTAGGGCATTTACCTTAATGTTGTACAAACTCTTATTTATTAATAAAGCCATTTGTTTTGTTCATATCATTCTTGATGGCATTAATATAAGTATTGAACTAATAAGTCCCGAATAATCAAGAGGGAGCTTCTACTCCTGTTTAGAGCAGAAGGACACTAGAAGTATCGGTTCCTTATTTACTTAAACTAGAGTTTGCAAGTCGAAGAGTCTTAATTGGGCATTAAGACCAGACTTTTATGGCACAAGTTTTGACAAGGAGTGTCAGTCGGTCACTTTCGATGGTGGGAGATTGGTCATAGATATATCATTGTAATTGATATATTCAAATACAGCTCGCCGGAATTCAATCACATGGGTAATTAATGGTTGACTGTCAATGATTGAATTACTGGTCATGGTAGTGTGCTTGAGCCTTAGACCTGAGGATTCACGAAGATTTGACTTGTGACACTGAATGAGTTATTAGAGTAGTTAGATCCAATTCACCCTTTGGTGGGATCAACCTCGAAGTTGCGGTTCAGAAGGATAAGTGGCAATTATATGGTGATTGCTAATATGGGATTCACTGTCTCGAGCAGTAACGAGTTAACGTCCTGTACGATCATAGGTAAATGAAACTATAAGTCTTTGGCCAAAGCAAGAGAACTAACTTATGTGTTGTACATAAGGGTAGTTCAGTAATTTCATCTTACTATGATTCATAAAGCACAGCATCGAGTCCTGTGAGTTTGATACAATCCATAACTCTCACTCGATCGTGATGTTACAGTGAAAGGCTTATACCCACAGGGTGTCTGTGACATAAAGGTTCGTATTGATCTATTCATTTCAATTGGGTTTCGATGTGAGTCCACAAGACTGGCTAGGTGACACTCACATCCGTGATTTCCTCTCAATACCAATTGAGACGAACGTAGAGAGTCGCGCTTCAAAGGAATTGAGCAAAGAAAATTCTTTCGTTGTCAAATATATAAAATAGGTAATTTTCTATTTGATGAGCAACTTAATTTATTTGATTAATTGGATTAATGAAAATAAATTAATAATAAATAATTAGATGTATTTATTATGAACACATTAATTTATTTGATTAATTGGATTAATAAAAATAAATAAATTATAATAAATAATTAGATGTATTTATTATACTCATCCTATTCTAAATTAACAATGGATATTTAATTTAGATGAGTATTAATTAGTATCATGTTTTAATTAGATTAAAATGATAACTGGACTAAGTTGAAAGTCAACTTAGCCCAATAAGGATGAGGGTGGGCGTGTGAGGCGTGTGTGTGAGGAATTGGATGTGCTCAAGGAATTAGTTAATTCTAAGCCAATCACTTCTTATATATACCTGACTGCCTGGTTCAAAATACCCTAGCTCTCACAATTGACTTGGCAGCAAAGAAACAAGAAGAGAAAAATCTCTCTCCTCTCCTTGTTAGCCATCGGCCTTGGAGTGTTCAAAGCTGGTGGATTTTTCTTCAAACTTCTTCCGACATGACATCTAGAGGTAGGAGTTAATCAATTGTTGTTATCCGGAAGATCAAGTTTTTGAATCAAATCAAAAGGTTAGTGAAAAGATGAAATTTGATTTCATCTTCTTGTTAAAGTTTGAATTTATAAAAATTATTAAAACCCAAAAGTGATCCGATTGTGAATCCAGATATGTATTTACGGTTTCACTGCGCATGAACCAGGATTCACAATAGTGGTATCAGAGCCAACTTTATGGCTTTTAATGATTTTATGATATGAATATGTTGGATTTTATATTTATGATGAAAAATATGATTAGATTTTGATTTTGATTTTGATTTTTCATGGGTAGATATATTTTTTGAAAGTTAAATCTGAATTGTTAGACGATTGCATGGTTTATGTTTTGAATACAAATCAATTTTTTGTATTGGATATGAATTTATGCATGAGCATGAATATATGGTTTGAAAGTTGCTGAATTTTAGCTACGAAAAGTCGAGACTATGCAGCCTAACGGGCGACCCGTTCGAAGCACGCGGCACCCAATGGCGCACGTACAGCAGGCCGCCGTGTGGCCCTTAAGGGCCAAACAGCGCCTGCACAGCTGAGCGACCCGTGCAATCGGAGCGACCCATTTTTTTTAATTTATTAAATTAGGTTTGACCTGACGGTTCAAACCACGGTTTTGACCCATGGGTCAACCCAATTTTTAAAATCAAAAAAAATATTTATTGTAAAATGGTTTTAAAATTAATTAAAGGATAAAATAATTTTTGAAATTAGTTTTATGCCTAATTTTAAATTGGATTTAAAATTAAAAATTAATCCTAGTACTAAGAAATTTATTTTGAATTAATTCTTTGTCGAATCAATTGGAAATTGATTCTTTGAAACTAAATTAGAATATTGTCAAATAGGATTAAAATTGAATTAATTTATAAATTAGATTTAAATTAATTCGATTATTTTCAAATCACACTTAATTAAAATTGAATTTTTATTTTTATTTTTTTTGAAAGAACTCCAACATGTTAGCTATCGTTTTATAATCTTTTGATGCATGATGTTTTGGGATGCCTTTTGTGGACTAGTTTTATTTATGGGTTTTGTTTTCTGGGTTGTATTGGGTCTTTAGAAACCCCAGTTTATATTTTAATTTTTATAGATTTATGTATAGGATGCATTGTTATCTATGAAATTAGAATAGGACCTTTCCGGAAAAAGATCTGCTTGGAGCTGGAAGACCTTAAAGTTAGACATAGTTTACATTTTATAGGTCCCCTAACCCTCGATTGAGCCATTGGCTTGACTCAATCTAGATAAGTCCATGAAAAACATGTGTGATAGAATTGCTAAGCATTTTCTATTTTTTTCTAATCTATGTATGCGCACTATAAATAGATAATGTGCAAAATGAGACCAATTAAACGCAAAATTCTCCATTAGATTAAATACTGAATTTAGAATAAAAGGGAATTAGATGTTTTAGGTCTCCATCAAACTTAGGAGAAATTGAATTAATGTCAGTATGCATAATTTCTTCCCAGTAAATGGGGGTTATACATTGCGACATTTATTCAAATTCTCTAAGTGCATTAGATGCCATCAATCGAAACAAATTCCACCCCATATATCGATAGAGGGTTGCATTGTGGTATTCAATTGTTAGATTGATAGGAAGTTGATGGGCCCAAGTTCAGATAGATCACAACCTATATATCGTTAAAGGGTTGCGGTCACGTGATCTATGAGCCAAATTAAAGATTGAATCGCATGTTAGACGACGCTGGCAAGGATTGTCACTATAGTAAAATTAGTGAGCCATATATCGTTAAAGGGTTACAACTCACCGAATTTATTAAAGAACTCAATCACTCACTACGAAGTCTTTCCAATGAGATTTTCAAATATTGCAGTGCGAGTGCAATGATTCGAAAAATGTAGTGGGAGCCAAGTGAAAATTCAAAATCTTGTCTAATTTTACTTGGTGCACAACATAATAACCTAATTGAATCTTTCTTTATTCTATGCAGTTATTTTATTATCTCTCTCAAAATGGTTAACAACCCGATTATTGCACTGCTTGAGAAAAACGTCCTCACTGGACCTAACTTCATTGACTGCTTGGGAACTTAAGGATTGTCCTTGGTTACAAGTCAGTTGACTATGTCTTGGATATAAAACATCCTACGGTTCCCTTGGCGGATGCGGACGGGAGTGTGCATTCCTTTTACAGAGGGTTAATGCTCAGCTCGATGAGTTATGATCTTCAGCACTCCCATGAAAGAATGGAAAATGCAAGGAGCATACTATTTCATCTGAAAGTGTTGTTTTGAGAGCCCAGTAGGACTGTTCGATATTACTTGTCGAGAGAGCTCTTTCGGGAAAAGATGGAAGAAGATGAAAACGTGGTTGGCCACGTATTGAAGATGATCTCCATGATAAGGAAGTTGCAGTCTCTTGAATTTCACATGGATTTCCATCTTCAAACAGACCTTATCCTTCAGTCACCTCCAGATTCCTTCAATCAGTTCATTGTGAATTTTGACATGAACGATGTTGTGAATTCACTATTTGGGATAATGAACAAACTCATTACTACACAAAGTCAAATGAAACAGAAGAAATTTAGACATGCGTACATCGCTTCTGTTGCTAGGCGAGCAGAATCCAAGAAAAAGGAAGAGCATCCTACAAAAGTATTAATGATACATGGCTGTCTTAAGAGGAAAGCACCTGAAGACACTAGATTGCATAATAAGAATCTCAAAAGATCAAATACTTACTTTGCCTATAAGGAGAAGGGTCACTGAAGACGTGACTGTCCCCTAAGAAAGGCAAGAGTTGTTATAAGTATGGAACTTTATGTTTTAGAAACTAACTGTTTTATAAATGTATTCTCCACTTCATGGATTCTAGACTCAGGAGCTAGCGCTCATGTCTGTATTTTGAAACAGGATCTGGAAAGAAGTAGGAGGCTTGAGGAGCAAGAAGTGATGATCCATGTAGGCAGCGGACATAGTGTGGTAGCTACTCACGTAAGATGTACTTCTTTAATTTTATCTACTGGACATTTAGTTGTTTTAGATGATTGCCTTATTTAAAAATATTTGTTCTATTCTCGTATTAGTTAAACTTGGATACAATTTCTGATTTTTGAACAATGTTTGTAATATTTATTTTAGAAATAAGTCTATTGGCTCTGCATCTTTAGTAAATGGTTTATACTACTTGGGGGTAAGACAATAACCCACCTGAACTTTGTGCGTTTTTACACTTTTTTATCCAAATTTTTTTTGTTACACCTTTTTATCTTAACTCCACGGATTTTACATTTTTTTATTTTTTTACATTTTCGGCAGATTAAACAAACGTTTTTTGATACTTTTTTATCCATACTATTTTTTGTTTACACTTTTTTACCCAAACTTTATTTTTTTTACACTTTTTTATCTAACTCCGTCGTATGTGCAGTAACTCCGATGGAATATTCCTTCATAATATGCTAATAGATAAGAAATTGTAAAACCCGTGGAGTTGAGATAAAAAAGTGCAGCGAAAAATTGTTTAGATAAAAAAGTGTAAAAACACGCAAAATTCGGGTGGATTATTGAGTTTACCTCTACTTAAATGTCCAAAATAGATATATTGTGAATACAATCACCAAGAAATAAGGTATGTTTGGGACAAACCAAAGACTCATCTGGTACTTAAGGCTAGAGAATACAAGATTCGCAAACTTGAGAAAAATGGGCTGATAAGCACATTTAGGTCGGACCCACTCGCCACCTGCGAATCTTGTCTCAAAGGCAAAATAACTAGGTCACCCTTTACGGGGCATTTTGAACAAACTAGTGAAGTCTTTGGTTCAATACATACTGACATTTGCGGGACTTTCGGGAAAATAGCTCGTGGAGGTTTTCAATACTTTATTACATTTACTGACGACCACTCTAGATATGATCTCGTATACTTAATGAAGCATAAGTCTGAATCTATTTAATGGTTCAAAGGATTCAAGGCCTTGGTTGAAAACCAAACTAGAAAATGTATCAAAACACTACGATCTGATCGAGGTGGAGAATACATGAGTGCCGAATTTGGTGAGTTCTTGATTGAACATGGAATTGCATTACAATTAATTCCTCCAACAACTCCACAACTTAATAGGTAGCCGAGAAACAGAATAGAATACTATCGGATATGGTTCAATAGATGCTCAGCTATTGGGACCTTCCCATATCGTTGTAGGGACATACATTGCTTACAACAGCCCACATCTTGAACAGGTGTCCATCTAAGTCTATTCCTAAAAC
This sequence comes from Buddleja alternifolia, assembly GCA_019426215.1. Classification (NCBI taxonomy): domain Eukaryota; kingdom Viridiplantae; phylum Streptophyta; class Magnoliopsida; order Lamiales; family Scrophulariaceae; genus Buddleja; species Buddleja alternifolia. Next base: position 5,566,456 of record CM033399.1, on the reverse strand, counting down.
TCCTTATCAGATAAGGAGTGGAAAGATGCCAAGTCTTAAACATATGAGGATATGGGGTTGTCCAGCCTATCTGAAAAAGACAAAAATAGAGAAATTAGAAGATAGAAAAGGTCAATTCATTGATTTCCCAGAAGAATTTATGGGATACCTCTTCTACCTGCGTGATGATCAAAGAGTCATTGTGGCTCTACATACGTGCTTTCTCAAAGACGAGTTCGTTTGAGAAGGTGGTGCAGGAAGAAAGATTGTTCTGGAAGAACAAAATTAAATCCCTTTAAGGATCACTGTTCAAGAGACTAAAAATGAGTCTAACCAAACACAACCACCGTCGCGTAGATCGAGTAGAGTATCTCAGCTGCCTGAGAGATATGGTCATCAGCTACAGGGAGAGCATGATTTGTATGCCGTAGCGGAAGAAAACTATGGAGATGATCCCTCTACTTTTGAGCGTGCAATGGAGGATATAGATTCTATGAAATGGCTTGAGGCTATGAAGCCAGAGATGGATTCGATGTATTCGAACCAAGTCTGGACTCTAGTGGACCATCCTAGGGGCATTGCACCAATAGGTTGTTAGTGGATCTACAAGAGAAAGATTAGTCCGGATGGCAAGGTTGATACCTTTAAAGCTAGGCATGTGGCGAACGCGTATAGTCAAAAAGAGAGAATTGACTATGAGGAAACCTTCTCTCTCGTTGCCATGATCAAATCCATCTTCTGCTTGCAATAGCCATGCACCAAGACTACGAAATTTGGAAGAAGGATGTGAAGACCACGTTCTTGAATGGATACCTTGAGAAGGACATCTATATAGAACAGCCCAAAGGCTTCGTGTCCAATGAAGATTCTCACAAGGTGTGTAAATTGAATTAGATCAATTTATGGACTTAAACAAGCGCCACAGAGCTGGAATCTTTGTTTTGATGAAGAAGTTCGGAACTATGGCTTTTTATCAAGAAAAAAGACGAACCATGCGTTTACAAGAAAACCAGTGGGAGTAAAATATCATTTTTAGTCCTATATGCAGGCGACATTCAACTAATAGGTAATGATATAGGCCTGTTGACTACGGTCACAATGTGGCTCTCAAGCACTTTCTCCATGAAAGACTTAGGAGAAGCGACCGATATCCTTGGAATTTGCATCTGTAGGGAAAGAGCGAATAGAAAAATGGGTCTCTCCCAAGCTCTCTATTTAGAAAAGATTCTGAAAAGATTCGGAATGGAAGATTGTAAAAGAGGCCTCTTGCTCATAAAACATGGACTTAATCTCTCTAAATCGATTGAGTCCTTGATAGGGTGTGAATTTACATATTTTAGAGCCTCATATATATGTTATTTACATTGATTTATGCATGATTTATGTCACATATGCGTTTAATTTGTGTGCTTATTGAGTAAAGGTGAAAAATCACTGCAATTGAGGAAAAGTGGGCGAAAATTCATAATTTTAGAATATTTAAAGATAGAATTTGACAAATATTCCTTCAACAAAGTTGTAGAGCTCTGTCTTAGCTTCATGTGGCGACTTGAATCATCCTAATCAGAGCTTTGTGGAGAAAGTTATGATTGCGCAGAAAAAAATGCTACTGTTTGTGACGTCCGTATGTGAGATTTTTGACGTACGTACGTGAGTCTGATGGGAAAAATAGCATATTTTTGGAAATTTTCATTTCTAATTCAAGTTGGAGTCTTCCCCTTCCATCCTTATATATAGTAGATCAGTTCTCTAGGGTAAAGGACACGAAATACATACAACATAAAGTTTTTTTAGGGTAGTTCTTAGATTAGATTAGTTATGAAGATTTTCAAGAACCCTTGAAGGTGAAAAAATTAAGAAGCATGGAAGAGATGAAGATTGAAGTTCATCCATCAAATATACAAGGGAGTTTCTTAGATTTATATTTGTTTTTGCCTACGAATATGAATCTTAATTTAAGTTTCTATCTTTTATCTTTTATGATGAATTAGATTCTTCGAACTAAGGCCATGTTGAGGCTAAATTATGGTATTGAGTAATAAATTGTGTTTTTCATATTAATTTTATTGTTGCTTTGTGTATTGATTTTGTGCTTTAATTCCAATCATATGCTTGATCACCATATGCTTGCTAATTAGCTTAATTTATTCATTCAAGAGAATATACGTTAGGGTTCAAAGAAATCATCACATCTTCCGAAAAAATTAGGAATTGCTCCTAGAGATAGGTATAGATTTTCGGGTGCTGTTAGCCGGATTTATCCGGGGAAATTCTAAAACATGAATGCATGGTTAATGATTTGATTCTCGGATAGACGTATTTAGAGAACCGTCACTTAGTCATAGGATTATTACAGCCGAGACATCGGGTAGTAATTATTTAAGATTTTTTCCACTAAAGCAACATTAGTCTAATAATATGAGAACATATTTATAATGAAAATTGAGTAATTTGTGTCAATACATGTGTCTTAGTTGCTCTCTTCCATAGCTATCTTGTTTTCGACATCTTGTTTCAATCATCTTGTCACCTATCATTATCTTACTTTTAATATATTGTTTTTGCGTTGTTTTGAGATTATTTTATTTATTTGTTATATCTTTAGTTTTAGTTTAATTCTTGCTTGCTTTAAATTCAAAAAGTCTAAAATACAAATCTATGTAATCCGGACTTATTGTCCACTTTATTACTACACACGACCAGTCTACTTGCTGTTTCAAACACGTGAGGATTTCTCGTGTCAAGTTTTTGGCGCCGTTGCATGGGACTTGTTTTTTTAGTTTTTATTTTTATTGCAAGTATTTAGTTTTGCTCTTGTTTTTTTCTTTAATTTTGTTTTAATTTTTTTTATTTATTAATTTTAGGTACCAATGGTGAGATATTGTCTGTCCTCGACTCTGGAAGAACGAGAATGGGTTCGAAAACTCATACGCGACTTACAACTCACAATAGAAGATTTGGATCAGCCGAAAAATATGAAATTGGTATATAAAGCCATTGATGCTTTGTATGAAGGACCGATTAAGGAAGCTCTAATGATCGTTGAGGAAATAAAACACGAACACTTAGCAATGGTTGGAAGCATCCCGGATATATAAATATTCCAGAGAATCAAATTTGGTTGCAAAACATCATGCAAGCATATTATGAGCAAGAGTTCTTTCCACAACATTACCAAGTGATAATTCCTACTCCGAAGGAAAAACTCGATCGCACCTATGAGGAGCTCCGCCTCACGATGAAGGAATTATCTTTGGTAATAAAGGAGATAAATTGTGACCTCGCTCAATTTTCGAGCAAATTTTCTAAAGAAGCAATTGAAATAGTGTTGAATGACACTAAAAAAAATTTGAAGGAGCAATGCAATACCATGGATTTGAAAGAAAGAAAGTTGGAAAATTTGGAAATTTCTCCCTTTCACAGCATGTCCGAACATAAGGTACCCAGTGTTCAAAAATCCGTGGCAGACTCTTCCAGTGACGAGCATTCGACTCCTATCCTTTGTGACCCTGTTGACATTCCCTTACCTTTTCCCCTAGCCACAGGTAAATCGGTACTTGCTGCCAATGCTGGTAAGTTGTCAGTGAATATGGAAGATGACATGGTTAATTTTGATAGCTATGAGATTTTTAAGCATCCACTTGATTTTGATTTTTCTTTACACATTGATGATTTTGATCCTTTTATTGTTGAGCAATTTTAGGAGAATTTAGCCAATGATCTTCTATAACCCTATATCATGGACCTCAAGTATGTCAAAGTGATGGGTGAAGAAAAACGAGAAGTTATCTCTAGCTTGGAAGAAAATCCCCACCACCACCCGAAGCATGGGGAAGAAAAGGTAATAGAGGTGTTGAAGGACAATAAAAAATTTCGTGAGTGGATGATTGCTTGGTCTCAACCTAGGGTATTTATAACACACGATGGGCCAAGCTTCACTATAAATGGCGAAAGATTGAATCGATACCCAAGAGTGGATTGGAGAACAAACAAGGCATTCATACGTAAACCTCCTTGAGCTCACCTTAATAAAGTCAAGCTAGTGACTTTAAAAGAGCGCTTCTTGGGAGGCAAACCAAGTTTGTAAGTTTTTTTTTGCTTTTTTCTTTTTTTTCCTCTTAGTTTTTAGATTTCTTTTTGTTGTTTTCTTTGAGCATGCACTTTTGGCATGTGTTTTTTTATGCTTGATGCTTTGGTTTGTTTTGAGTGTGTTGAGCATGATTAGTAGCCGGTTCCCTTCACTTTGGTTTGAGATTTTTTATTTTGATGATTTGAGATGGAAAGACACACTTGTGGATAAAGGATTGTTTTTCAACATCTTTGGTTGTGAGTCTACTTTTATACCCTTATTTTGTGCTTTTATTATTGAGACAACATTAGGGACAATGTTGATTTTAAGTTTGGGGGTATGTTGAGCTAAACTTCTAGTTTAGCTTAAGTTTGTGGGGAATTTGTGTGCTTACATGTTTAGGTGCTTTTATGTTGAGAAAATCGAGCATGAAATTTTTTATTTTTTTTAGTCCCCAATTGATGCGATGAAACTGATTAACTTGAGTTCGATGGCATGATTTTTTATTTTTTTTTGGAATTTTAATGCAATACACATGTCTTTTACTTTGCTCGTGGGACCCTAGATTAGAGTAGATTTTCCTTAGATAAATCACAAATGCACGATAAGTTGATGGTAGAGGATCTAAGTGGATAACCATCTTGAAACACTTAAAGACTTTCTCCCGAAAATATTAACTTAGATTCTTCTTAAAGTCATGAGTTGAGTAGTTGCTTCATATGCCTAATAAATAATGAATAAGGTTGATGATAATTGGTATGACTATAAAGTCAGGCTGATATATACTGGAGGTAAAAAGTTACATGCCTATAAACTGTACTATTATGCTAATTTGAGCTTTGCTCAAGCTAATTAGAGTTAAAGTGACTGAAATGTCTAGTTTTATTTCGTGGCCTTTGACACTCGAGTGATTAAGTCTGTAAGGAGTGTTTGGACACTTAATACCCTAAAACTATCTAGTTTGGGAGTCATTGATCCAAAGCTCAATACATGGGTGTCATAGAAAGCTTAAGGGAATAGAACATTGCACATTACCTAACCTTAATGAATTTAAATGGAAGATTCATGTGAGTATAAAAGTTTATATGGTTTAAGTAATGAAATTTAACTCGCTATGAATTTTTCTATGAGGCTTGTACTTTAGGATTGATCGAAGGTTAATAGATATGGGAGAAAATTTAAAATTTGGTAAGGGTGCCACTTGATTATTATGAAATTTGGTAAGGGTGTCACTTGATTATAATGCCTTAGACTTACAATCACTATACCCTTTGGAGGTTTTATTCGAGTCAAGGTGTAACATGAACAAGTCTTTGATATGTGTATACAATTTTTGAGCTTTAACGGTCGATTTTATGCCATTGTTTTTTTGTTGATTAAGTTGATTTGTATTGGTTGGGTGGGACTGAAATTTGGTTGGATTTTGTGGGTATATCTTCTGCAAACCCTCATGAGACAAAACTCTTCCTCTCTGGTAACTTTGAGGTTTAAAGGTTTGTTGCATGTGCTAAATGCAATCGTGCTTTCGACGAAAGTGAGCTATCTTTTGTTTTTGTTTTATCCCTTAGCTTGATGTTGCTTTAGTCTTAGTTTTCTTATTTACTTGATCGAGGACGATCAAGAGTTAAGTTTGAGGGTGTTGATAAGGTGTGAATATACATGTTTTAGAGCCTCATATATATGTTATTACATTGATTTATGCATGATTTATGCCACATATACGTTTAATTTGTGTGCTTACTGAGTAAAAGTGGAAAATCACTGCAATTGAGGAAAACTGGTTGGAAATTCAGAATTTCATAATATTTAGAGATAGAATTTGACAAATATTCCTTCTACAAAGTTGTAGATCTCTGTCTTCGCTTCACGTGGCAACTCGAACCACCCTAATCAGAGCTCTGCAGAGAACATTATGAAGGAAACAAGATCTCTGCGCAGAAAGAAAAAAAAAAGCTACTGTTTGTGACGTCCGTACGTGAGATTTTTGACGTACGTACGTGAGTCTGACGGGAAAAATAGCAGATTTTTGGAAATTTCCATTTCTAATTCAAGTTGGAGTCTTCCCCTTCCACCCTTATATGTAGTAGATCAGTTCTCTAGAGTAAAGGACACGAAATACATACAACATAAAGTTTTTTTAGGCTAGTTCTTAGATTAGATTAGTTACGAAGATTTTCAAGAACCTTTGAAGGTGAAGAAATTAAGAAGCATGGAAGAGATGAATATCGAAGTTCATCCATCAAATATACGAGGGAGTTTCTTAGATTTAGATTTGTTTTTGTCTATGACAATGAATCTTAATTTAAGTTTCTATCTTTTACGATAAATTAGATTCTTCAAACTAAGGCCATGTTGAGGCTAAATTATGATATTGAGTTATAAATTGTGTTTTTCATATTAATTTTATTGTTGCTTTGTGTATTGATTTTGTGCTTTAATTCCAACCATATGCTTGATCACCATATGCTTTCTAATTAGCTTAATTTATTCATTCGAGAGAATATAGGTTAGGGTTCAAAGAAATCGTCACATCATCCGAAAAAATGAGGAATTGCTCCTAGAGATAGGTATAGGTTTTCGGGTGCTGTTAGCCGGATTTATCCGGGGAAATTCTAAAACGTGAATGCATGGTTAATGATTTGATTCTCGGATAGATGTATTTAGAGAACCGTCACTTAGTCATAGGATTATTACAGCCGAGACATCGGGTAGTAATTATTTAAGATTTTTTCCACCCAAGCAACATTAGTCTAATAATATGAGAACATGTTTATAATGAAAATTGAGTAATTTGTGTCAATACATGTGTCTTAGTTGCTCTCTTCCATAGATATCTTGTTTTCGACATCTTGTTTCAATCATCTTGTCACCTATCATTGTCTTACTTTTAATATCTTGTTTTTGCATTGTTTTGAGTTTATTTTATTTATTTGTTATATCTTTAGTTTTAGTTTAATTCTTGCTTGCTTTAAATTCAAAAAGTCTAAAATACAAGTCTATGTGGGATCAACAATCCGGACTTATTGTCCACTTTATTACTACACACGACCAGTCCACTTGCAGTTTCGAACACGTGAGGATTTCTTGTGTCAGTCCTCAAAGTGAGGATGATCATAAGAAAATGAGTAGAGTCTCTTATGGATCTGTAGTAGTGAGTCTTATGTACAAGACTGGACATTGCCTATGTTGTGACCCATGGAAAAAGCATTGGAATGATGTGAAGTGTATTCTCAAGTATTTAAGAAGAACTAAGGATATGTTTTAGACATATGGAGATGGAGAATTAAAGGTGGAAGGTTATACTGACTCTGACTTTCAGTCTGACGTCGATGACCACAAATCCACGTCGGGGTTTGTATTCGCTTTAAATGGTGGAACAGTGACTTGGAAAACTTTCAAGCAAAGCACGATGGCTGATTCAAACACCGACGCTGAGTACATGGCTGCCTCAAAGGCAGCTAGAGAGGCTGTTTGGATAAAGAAGTTTGTTGCTGAACTTCAAGTGGTTCCTAGCACGGAGCTTTCGTTGCCACTTTTCTGTGATAACAATTTAGCCATCACACAGGCTAAGGAAGCTAGGTCTCACAATAAATTCAAACACATTGAGAGAAGATGTCACATCATTAGAGAGATCTTTGGAAGAGGCGACATTGTCGTGCAGATAATAGATTCAGCAAATAACGTTGCTGACCCACTGACCAAGCCACTATCACAGGCGGTGCTAGAACAACATCTTGAGAAGTTGCGATTAGATACCATAGAGATTGGCATTAGGTGCTGGTGGGAGATTATTAGGATTATGCCATCCATGCCATAGAGGAATTAGATTAATTAGGGCATTTACCTTTATGTTGTACAAACTCTTATTTATTAATAAAGGCATTTGTTTTGTTCATTTCAATCTTGATGGCATTAATACAAGTATTAAAACAAACAAGTCCCGAGTAATCAAGAGGGAGCTTCTACTCCTCAATGGTTAGAGGAGAAGGACACTAGAAATATTGATTCCTTGTTTACTTAAACTAGAGTTCGAAAATCGAAGAGTCTTAATTAGGCATTAATACCAGACTTGTATGATGCAAGCTTCGACAAGGAGTGCCAGTTGGTGACTTTGGATGGTGGGAGCTTGGTCATAGATAAATCAATGGAATTGATATATTTGAACACGACTCGCTGTAATTCAATCACATGGGTAATTACTCGTTAACTATCAATGATTGAATTACTGGTCATGGCAGTGTGCATGAGCCTCAGACCTAAGGATTAATGAAGATTGGACTTGTGACACTGAACGAGTTATTAGAGTAGTTAGATCTAATTTACCCTTTGGTGAGATCATTTTGAAGTACGGTTTAGAAGGACAAGTGGCAATTGTTTGGTGATTGCCAATATGGGATTCATTATCTCGAGTAATAACGAGTTAACGTCCTGTGCGATCATAGGTAAATGAAATTATAAGTATTTAGCCAAAGCAGGAGAACTAACTTATATATAGTACATAAGGGTAGTTCAGTAATTTCATCTTACCATGATTCATAAAGCACAGAATCGAGTCCTGTGAGTTTGACACAATCCATAACTCTCACTCGATCGGGATGTTACAGTGAAATGCTTATACCCACAGGGTGTCTGTGATCTAAAGGTTCATATTGATCTATTCATTTCAATTCGGTTACAATGTGAGTCCACAAAACTGGCTAGGTGACACTCACATCCTTGGTTTTCTCTCAATGCCAATTAAGACAAACCTAAAGAGCCGCGCTTTAAAGGAATTGGGCAAAGAAAATTCTTTTGTTGTCAAATATATAAAAATAGGTAATTTGCTATTTGATGAGCAAATTAATTTATTTGATTAATTGGATTAATGAAAATAAATTAAATAAATAATTAGATATATTTATTATGAACACATTAATTTATTTGATTAATTGAATTAATGAAAATAAATTAATTATAATAAATAATTAGATGTATTTATTATACTCATCCTATTCTAAATTAATAATTGGGTTATTAAATTTAGATGATTATTAATTAATATCATATTTTAATTATATTAAAATATGTTGGACCTAATTAATAATTGGACTAAGTTGAAAGTCAACTTAGCTCAATAAGGATGAAGGCGGGCGTGTGTGTGAGGAATTGGATGGGCTCAAGAAATTAGTTAATTCCAAGCCCATCACTCTTTATATATACCTAACTGCCTAGTTCAGAAAACTCTAACTCTCACAATTGACTTGACAACAAAGAAAGAAGAAGAGAAAAATCTCTCTCCCCTTCCCTTGTTAGCTGTCGGCCTGATGGATTTTTCTTCAAGCTTCTTCTGGCGTGATATCTCGAGGCAGGAGTTAATCAATTGCTGCTATGCGGAAGATCAAGTTTTTGAATCAAATCAAAAGGTTATTGAAAAGATGAAATTTGATTTCATCTTCTTGTTAAATTTCGAATTTATAAAAATCATTAAAACCCAAAAGTGATCCTATTGTGAACCCAGATATGTATTTACGTTTCCGCTGCTCATGAACCAGGAATCACAACATATATATTATTATAGATGTCGACTTAATAGTTTTCACATTTTACTAAAATTAAGACTTCATGTTTTTTTTCATAATTAATTTCACGAAAATTAATTATTTTATAATTAATGTAACATCAGTGTAATTTAATATTTGAGGGAAGGGTATTTTGGGGAGTTAAGTGAGTAAGTAAGAGCTGAATAATAATTTACCATCATCGAAACAGGGACAAATTTCACTTATAGATCCTAAAATATTACGTTTTTCTCACTTACATTTCTAAAGTAGAGTTTGTTAGGCTACCGTCCCTAAAGTAATAATTCTGTCTCAGTTTTGTCCTTTTCGGTGGAGATTGAATGGAAATTGAGCGAGTGTACTGCACACACTAGTTAACTAAGATTTTCCTGTTTCACTTTGGCCCTTTTTTGAAATTTTTGTCTCACTTTGATCTTATTTTTTTTTTACATTTTCACCCCTTAAAAAAGCGTACCAACTTCATTTTGGCACCTAAAAATACTTGGAATGACCTCAGTTTTTCTCTACCAAAAAAAGAAGGCCTGAAAACAAAAATCCTAACAAAAAAGGTTGCAGCTACATGCAATTGTGGACCGATTCCAACGTTAGTAAGTTAAATACGGGATCGGAAGATCTTGTCATTTATTACCTACGAGTATATTACGAAATTTTCTTAAACGTTGCGCGAAAAACTAGGCTAAAAAATATGTGAACAGAAAATAGATTCATATATGTATGATATAATATGGATACAAATGAATTATTTGAGAGTAAAAATACGGCTTATTTGTGTATGAATTTGAATGATATATTGCTTTTACTTGCTTATATTTTATATAAATAATAGTATATTCAAAAATTGAGTATTACACAATTAAAAACCTACGAACTTCGATAATCTATCCAAATATTAACTATTGTCAACTACATACTCATATAAACTATTATTTTTATCGAATAAAAGCAAGTAAAAGCAATATATCATTCAAATTTATATAAACATAAACCGTGATTTTACCCTAGAATAATTCATTTGTATCCGTATTATACTCGTACATCTGCAAATCTATTTATTTCACATTCGCTTATTTTTAGCCAATTTTTTCACTATAACTTTCTAGAAGATTTCGTAATATAAATGACGAATTTTTTTCGTCCCGTATTAACTAATTAGGGTTGGAATCAGTCCATGAATACCTTAGATTGGCCAAGTTTTCACAATAGCATGTAGCTGCAACCATTTTTGTGAGGATTTTTTATTTTTCAAGTTAATTTTGATTTTTGGTAGAGAAAAAATGAGGCCATTTAAAGCATTTTTGGGCGCCAAAATGAAGTTGTCCCACTTTTTAGGGAGTAAAAATGTAAAAAATAAAATAAGGACCAATGTGAGACAAAAATTCCAGTAAAGGGACCAAAGTGAAATAAGAAAGCCTTAGTTGATTGGCGTATGTAGTACACTCACTCAATTTCCGTTCAATCTCCATTCTCCCACGGAAAGGACTAAAATGAGACGAAATTATTACTTTGGTGACGGTAGCGTAACAAACTTTACTTTAGGGACATAAATGAGACAAATCTAATACTTTGGAGACTATAAGTGACATTTGTCCTTGAAACAATTGAGACATTAACAAGCTTAAATTTGGAGGGTACACATGGAAGAGAAAAGGACTACTGGATATGGGTGTAAACGAGCCGAGCCCGGTGATTTTGCTTGGCTCGAGCTCGAGTATGACAATATGAGCTCGAGATCATCAAACCGTAATTCAAGAGCTCAAGCTTGAGCTTGTAGGCTACAAAACAGTAAGAGCTCGAGCTCGAGCCTGGGCTTGCGAGAACGAGCTTTCTTCATCCCTGCTTGAAAATTTCTGGAATTCGCTTGCAATTGCCAAACCACAACACCAAGCTTGCAAGGCAGTAAACAGAGGGAAAATGTAAAAAAGTTCACTTATTTCTATCACAATCAAACTCACTTGAGACATGGGTAGTCAAAAAATCAAAAAGAGGAAAAAGAAGTACCAGTGAGAAGTAAAAGGCGATGCTGGTGGCGTCACTGCGCCGGTGATGCAAGGCATTGTTAAGCCTTTAACTATTTTTTTGAATTTGCTAAGAAATAAATTGCATTTTTACCTTTCAGTAAACGTTTTAGCGCTTTTAATAGTAAGAGGATAGGGGACGGCGTTGTTTAGGGGATGACATCAATTTTTAATTAGGTTTGATGAGATTCAATTAGAGTAAATTGGGGATTAGATTTCAGTTTTAATTAAAAAGGACAGCGAATAGTATGCGATGCGTGGACACCAGGTCAGGCAAAATTTGGTTAAAAATCAGAAATGGAGAGTAATATGGCAGCTTTTGGATTTCGTTAAATACAGTGAGTACTCTCTCTTCTCTCTCCCCCTTCTTCTTCACCTGCGTTTGCAAATCGGATTGCTCATTAATTCATCTTCTTTCTATTCGCAAATTGGATTTGGATTCATGAGCTGGAGAGTTTCATTTTGGGTGGTGTTTTGCTGTACTTTGGAAAGAATTGTTCACTGTTATATTGTGAGTTTTAGTATTGTAGTTCGGATTATATCAGAAAAATTCCTATTTATAATCTGATTCTTAACAATTGACCATCAGAGCATCGACCCTGCTCAAATGGCACCAAATCTGAATTCAAGGGTGGATGAAATGGAGAATCAATTGAAGGTTATGAATGACTCCATTAACGTGGTAACAAGATAGAAAGAGGAGATTCTAGCTGAAGTGAGGAACTTGCTAAATCTGCAGATGGAGGCCTTGTTACAAAATATGGATAGGGCTAGAGGTAAGGATCCAGGCCAAACTTCATCCCCACTATTACCTTCTACCCCTGTAAGTGTAGATCAAGAACAAGGAACTGGACTTCCACCCCATGCTGTGAGAATGAATGAAACGGGGAGGAATTGGAACCCTCAAAATCACTTCACCAGGGGTGTGAAATTGGAATTTCCCCATTTTGATGGAACCAATCACAAGAGTTGGATTAGAAAGTGCTCCAAATACTTTTTGGTGAACCCCCTCACTGATTTATGAAAGAATTATACTCTCTGCTATTAACATGGAAGGGAAGGCTGATCACTTGGGTCAGGATTATGTGGAGGGCAGGGAGAACATGACATGGGTAAGGTTCACTGAAATGGTGTTAGAACGATTCATGGAGGCAGGACAGGGAAGTATAATTGGGGACTTCAATAAGTTGAAACAAGTGGGATCAGTGAGCTCATATGAGGAACAATTTGATGAACTAAAGTCATTTATGGTGGGCTTTAACAGAAATTTGAATGAGGATTACTTCATGCATTCATTCATCAGTGGGTTAAAAGAGGAAATCAAAACTGTGGTGCAAATGTTCAACCCCACTAGTTTAAGTGCAGCCACTCAATATGCTAAGCTACAAGAAGCTTCATTGGATGCAGTGTCTAAAGTGTAGAAATCATGGAACAAAGGAGGAGGAAATTCAGCAGCTACTTTCCCAAGAAGTAACAGGTACTAACCAGTGAGTAATACAAGGATGATACCACAACACACTGAGAGGACTCCACTTGTGAGGAAACTGAGTCCAGAAGAGATAGAAAAGAGGAGAAAAGTTGGACTGTGCTTTCACTGTGATGAGCCCTATACTTTTGGGCATAAATGCAAGAAACTTTTCACTATAGTGGCCCTTGAGTTGACAGAATGTGAATTTGATGAGGAAGAAGAGAAAGCCGAGGAAGAAGAAGAGAACTTAGCAATTTCAGTGCATGTACTAGAAGGTAAAGCAGTGCGGGATACTATTAAGGTACTGGGAAATGCAAAGAACAACACCATGTCCATTCCGGTGGATACATGAAGTACCCATAGTTTTTTAGATCCTCATGTAGCCAGAAGAACTGGAGATGAAGTGGAATACACAAATCTAATACAGGTAACTGTAGCAGATGGGAACAAACTAGAATGCAACACCAAATGCCCAAAGTTTATTTGGAAGATAGGCAGCCATGAATTCCAAGTAGATATGAGAATGCTGAAATTGGGAGGTTGTGATATGGTGTTAGGGATAGACATGATGAGGAGATTTGGTCCTGTCACCTTTGACTATGAGCAACAGAGAGTAACTATGTTCAAGGTAGGGAAGCTATTTATATTGCAGGGTATCCAGAGTGAAATGGAGTTGAGGATGATTACTGGGGAGAGATTGAAGAAAACTATTGATAAACAGGCATACAAATCCCTATGTCAATTGTTTGTTATGACTGGTGAGCAGGAGAATAGCAGTGAAGATAGAAAGCAGAGGACACCCGAGATTGAACAATTACTCTCACAATACCAGGATTTGTTTGAAGAACCTAAAAGACTACCACCTCCAAGAGCAAAGAACCATGAGATCATCCTTAAACCTGGAGCTCAGCCTGTTAAACAACCCTCATACAGGTACTCTTTCATACAAGAAAAGAAATAGAAAAATTGGTAGAAGAAATGATGTTATCTGGAATCATTCTAACTAGCATTAGCCCCTTTGCCTCCCCAGTACTGTTAGTTAAAAAGAAGGATAACACCTGGAGATTCTGTGTAGATTACAGAATGTTGAATGCTATAACTGTTAAAGATGGGTTTCCAATCCCTATTATAGATTACTTATTAGATGAATTGAAAGGAGCCTCAATATTTTCTAAAATAGATTTGAGATCTGGGTACCACTAGATAAGGGTCAAAGAGGAAGATATCACCAAAACTACATTTGTAACAGTTTCAAGGCATTATGAGTTTAGGGTAATGCCATTTGGGCTTACCAATGCTCCTGCTACATTTCAATCCCTCGTGAATGTGGTGTTCATAGAATATTTGAGAAATTTTGTGCTTGTATTTTTTGATGATATACTAATTTACAGCACTTACATGAACACACACCTCACTCACTTACAATTAGTGTTTGACAAACTGAGAGAAAATCAGCTTTTTGCCAAGATGTCAAAATGTTCTTTTGCACAAACAAAGGTGGACTATCTTGGTCATGTGATTACTGTTGAGGGAGTGTCTGCTGATCCCTCAAAAATACATTGTATGCTTGATTGACCAACACCAAATACAGTTAAAGCACTTAGAGGATTCCTAGGGCTAACTAGATATTACAGAAAGTTTGTCAAGCAATATGGGATGTTGGCCAAACCACTCACTTCACTTTTAAAAAAAAGGCAGTTTCATTGGAGTGTTGAAGCAGAAAGTGCTCACTAAAGATGGCTATGTCACAAACACCAGTACTCTCACTTCCAGATTATAGCCAATTGTTTGTTGTTGAAGCTGATGCCTGCGATGGAGGAACAGGAGCTGTATTAATGCAAGGAGGACATCCAATAGCCTACTTAAGTAAAGCCTTAGGTCCCAGAAGCTTAGGGCTATCTATTTATGAAAAAGAGTTTCTAGCCATCATTCTAGCAGTTTCTAAGTGGAGACACTACCTCATGTGTGCTAAGTTTGTGATAAGGACTGATCAGCAGAGCCTTAAGTACCTCCTAGAGCAAAAAATTACTACAGCCATGCAGCAGAAGTACATAGCTAAACTAATGGGGTTTACATACAGAATAGAATACAAGAGGGGCTTGGAAAACAAGGCAACAGATGCTTTGTCCAGAGTAGGAAGGGAAGATTTCTCAGCTGATCAACAAGTAGCTCAATGTGCAGTGGTGTCTGTGTTACAACCAGTATGGGTTGAACAGCTCATTCTCTCTTACGAGGGTGATGAGGACATTAAGAATGTTATCACTAATTGTTTGCTGAGACCCTATGATGTATCCTTTTATACCTTCTGTGGAGGGGTGGTGAGGTTCAAAGGGAAAATATATGTGGGGAGTTGTACAGAACTCAGACCCCAAATCCTGGATTTTATGCACAGTTCCAGTACAGGGGGGCACTCTGGAGTTAGAACAACTCTTAAAAGGCTACAAACTATATTCCACTAAAAATGAGTGAAGATGTGAAAAACTTGATTGAGCAATGTGATATCTACAAAAGGTGTAAAGGAGAAACAGTGGCTTATCCAGGCCTATTGCAACCCTTACCAGTACTTGATCAAGCTTGGCATCACATATGTATGGATTTCATAGAGCAGCTACCCAACTCTGAAGGAAAGGATACCATATTAGTGGTTGTAGATAGGCTCACTAAGTATAGCCATTTCTTTGCAATGTCACATCCTCTACCTGCCTCTAAAGTGGCACAGATCTTCATAGATGGAATTTACAAGCTCCATAGCTTACCTTCCACTTTAACTACAAATAGAGACAAACTGTTTGTGAGCAAGTTCTGGAGGGAGTTAATGACTATTTTAGGGATTCAACAAGCTATGTCCACTGCCTATCATCCTTAGAGTGATGGATAAAGTGAAAGGGTGAATCAGTGCCTGGAAAATTACTTAAGGTGCGTGTGCAATCACAATCCAAAACAATGGGCTAGATGGATTAGCTTAGCAGAGTGGTGGTATAATTCCAGCTTCCACACTAACATACAGATGACCCCATTTGAAGCTCTGTATGGTTACAAACCCAGTCACTTCAGTCTCGATCCCCATCAGACCATAAGGGTTAAAGGAGTGAAAGAGTTGATTACGCAAAAACAGAAGGTAATTCATAGTCTCAAGGACTACTTAACTACTGCTCAAAATAGAATGAAGCAATATGCTTATAGGCATAGGAGTGAGAGACAATTTGTAATAGGGGATTGTGTCTACCTTAAGTTACAGCCTTATAAATAATATACATTGAGAGACAAAAGGATGTGGAAGCTTAGTCCTAAGTACTGTGGCCCCTTTGAGATATCAGACAAAGTTGGATTGGTTTCTTATAGGTTGAACCTTCCTAGGACTGCCAAGGTACACCCAGTGTTTCATGTGTCATTACTTAAGAGGTCTGTATCCCCCAACACCACTGTGAGTCCCCCTTTTCCCTTGTTGACTGAAGAAAGGAACTCCATCTTAACTCCTTTGGCTGTTCTGGGAAGGAGGTTGGTGAAGAGGAATGACAAGCCGGTAGCTCAAATGCTGGTGCAATGGGCTCATTTACCTGAAGAAGAAGCAACTTGGGAAGATCGAATGGTGATTGTGGTGCAATTTCCCCAGTTAGAGACTTGGGGGCAAGTCTCTTAAAGGGGATGGAACGGCTTTGTTAAGCCTTTAACAGTTTTTTTGAATTTGCTAAGAAATAAATTGCATTTTTACCTTTCAATAAACGTTTCAGCTCTTTTATTAGTAAGAGGATAGGGGACGGCGTCGTTTAGGGGGTGACGTCAATTTTTAATTAGGTTTGATGAGATTCAATTAGAGTAAATTGGGGATTAGATTTCAGTTTTAATTAAAAAGGGCAGCAAATAGTATGGCGACGCGTGGACACCAGGCCTGGCACAATTCGGTTAAAAATCAGAAATGGAGAGGAATATGGCAGCTTTTGGATTTCGTTAAATGCAGTGAGTACTCTCTCTTCTCTCTCCCCCTTCTTCTTCACCTGCGTTTGCAAATCGGATTGCTCATTAATTCATCTTCTTTCTATTCATAGATTGACTTTAGATTCGTGAGCTGGAGAGTATCATTTTGAATGGTGTTTTGCTGTACTTTGGAAAAAATTGTTCATTGTTAGATTGTGAGTTTTAGTATTGTATTCGGATTATATCAGAAAAATTCCTATTATTAATCTAATTCTTAAGAGGTGCAAATTCAGGCGGTGTTGATTGTTGTGGAAGGTGGGTGGTGCTAGGATTCAAATTTTGAAGATTTTCTTTGGCCTTAGTATTCAATTTTCACGCTGCTGGGTTGAGACTTTTGCTGGGAAAGTGAAAAGCATTGTAATATTTAATTGTTGAATTATTTAATTTATTTTTGTTATTTTCACTTTTAATTAATAATATAATATATTAAATAAGGAAAATCTCACGAGCCGCAAAGAAATCGATTCGAGCCCTACTCGAGCTCGAATCAAGGCAGCTCGTGAGTTACCCTAGTTGAATTTGGTTCCAAATTGGGCTCAACTTGGTTCCAACTTCGAAGTTAGCCTAACTTGTTTCAAGTTGGGCCCAATTGGGTTCCAACTTGGTTCAAAATGGATCTCACTTGGTTTAAACCCAATTTTTTTTTATAATTTATAATTAATTTTAATATCCACTATTAATAATAATCCATTAATCCTAAATGAAATCTTAAAATAATTGTTAAATAATAAAATAAAAAACTAGAAAATTTAAATAATTAAAAAATAAAAAGAATGCAAAAATTATGCTTGACACTAAACCAGCAGAGAATAATTATTATATTTTAGGTAACGAGAGATCGTTGATGGATGATAATTTGAGAATTCACTCAAGTCTTTGCATGATAGATTATAATTTGATAATTTGAGTAATATAGACATTAATTAAACAAAAAAAATGAGAGAAGATGGGTAAAATTATAGTTTAAATTCTATTGAATCATAGAAAAAGCTTTGATCATTTTGCATGATTAAAGAACTCTTCGATGCAATCACCTGCTAGACAAAAAGCTTTTATCATTTTGTTTCGACTTTTGGTTCTCACCAACAATCATTTTGACTGCTGGTTTTGTGGAGTAATATTTGGTTACATTGTGATTTCATATTGTTCATTATGGACCTTTGTATAGGAATCACTTCGAATCAAATCCAACCCTATTTCGATCCAAACCACATTAATTCCATACTTTTGAACCCATACTAAACCCAACCATATTGGATCCGATTCAAACTTGATTGGATCCACCCATTTGCTACCTCTACGCACGGCCAATCCATCCACCACACCACCATCGCGCCTCTACACACCCTCAATCGCATCACCACCATCACAGCCCACCCCCTCACACACTTGAATTTTGCATTTCCAGCACCCCTCCATCACACCTCCACCATACCACCTATTCAACTTCGTAGGCGGTGAGGCGATGCCATAGTGTGGGAGCAGCGAGGCTAGGGTGTGGATTTTGGGGTTAAGGTAGGGTTGTGGGACTCCACCGGCACCACCTCTTTTTAATTTTTAAATTTATTTTATAAAATTTATTTTGTCTTTTATAAATATTTTATATGCCAAATTACATAATTGACGGAAATTTATGCACCTGTAATCACTCATTTTTTGGCCACACTATTGGCGGTTGGGATTAAAAGAACAACTTTTTGAGTCCTATCTGACTAATTTTGCAATCCCATAAACTTCTGGACTAAAATTGCAATGACCCAAGATATGGAACCAAAATTGCAATTCCCTTAATATAGTTAGGCGCCTATAAGCATTTGTCAATTTTATGGTGCAAGGAAAAACTGATACCCAAACCAAGTTTAATCACCCGTCAAATGAAATAACACTAGTAATATGTTTGATCACTGTTCTTTGACTTGGTTGGCCGAAACCGGCCCGGACTAGATAATCTTTTGGTGAAAAATTACATGTTGACAACAACTACGTTTATCATGCTAAAAACCCAACCACAAATGCACAAGTTTACATTCATCAAAACTGGATTCACCATTCAAACACCAACAAGAAATCTTTGGTAAAACTCTTGTAAATTTTCAGTCGAAAGGCAGAAAAGAAACACAATACGGGGCTACACTGTCATATTCATTGGTCAGAGATGATCCGTCTGCCAAGCAAAACAACATGCAGAATCAACTCATGCCATAAAACCTTCTGTACAATGCAGGTTTCTGAGAAACATTCACTCGGTTAACCGTCATCTGAAACATTGTCTGAACCTGCAACAAACAAATTCAGACAGGGGATTTACAATTCAGGGGAACATTTCTTCAAGTTTCATCTTAGTACAAGTATCTAACTAGCCCACAAGATTAGAATTCTGGCTCCGATACAATCTAGGATGGGGAGCACAGTGAAATATTCTTTCAACTGAGCACAACCCCTAAGAAAGGCTTACATTTCTTCCATCTGAATTCATCCAAAAGCCAGACAATTAGAGAGAATGCAAAACATCATCTCTCACAGCCATAAACAACGCACAAGCTTTCTGCACCCAGTTAGTTCTAAAAATAAACAAGGATACAGCCAGGATTCTGGGAGCGCAGTTAGGAATTTCAATGGAGGTAAAATCTTGTATTCGATTTAATTTATATTATAAGTTTGAATCTATGTTCAGTTACAGGGTTGCTGCCGAGGATTGTAAATGAATCGAGTCGAGAATCGAGTCAAATGAGGTATTACTCAAGTTTGCGTTTTTACCGATTTTGAAAAATTGTATTCAAATTTTATTTGATTGTTAATCGAGAACTAAGCTCGAGCTCGAGTATAACTTGATATATTATACACATTACATCATTTTTAACTAATAGCAGAAAAACATAGATAACTTGATCATCAAAGAAGATTAATCTATCTAAATTCTCAAAATACACCAAAAGGCCATAAAAAAAAAAAAAAAAAAAAAGTTCGATCCAACAAAAGCAAAATCCAAATGATCAAAACTCATACCTAAAATGAAGAAATCTTTGAACACCCAATTCAATTCAAGCCCAAGAATTATCAAATGCAGCAGATGTGATCGCCTGCGAAAACTCCTCGAAACTGATCCTCCCATCGCCATCCGTATCCGCCTCCTTTATCATCCCGGTGAGCTCCTCCGCGGTCAGCGCGTGACCGAGCTTAGCCATGGAGTGAGCCAGCTCAGCCGCCGTGATATAACCATTCCCATCTCTGTCAAACATTTTAAACAAATGCTTCAACTGATCCTCCGTGTACGGCGATTTCGCCGGCAACAACTCCGGCGCCACCAGCGCCACAAACTCGGAGAACTCCACCAAGCCGTTGCTGTTGGTGTCGGCTTTCTGGATCAGCGATTCGAGCTGATCGGGGCTCGGCTTCAAGCCGAGCGATCGAAGGAGCGAGCCGAGCTCGAGCTGCGTCAAGCTGCCGTCGTTGTTTCTGTCGAACGATCGAAAGATTTCTCGCAGCTCCGCTAATTGGTCGTCGTCTAACTTTACCGCTGCCTCTTTACTGCTCATAACTGCTAACACCAACAAACTCGAAATTGAAATTGAAATTGATCTTCTCTTAATCCTTCAACAAAATTGAAAATTCAGC
Source organism: Buddleja alternifolia (assembly GCA_019426215.1). Taxonomy (NCBI): domain Eukaryota; kingdom Viridiplantae; phylum Streptophyta; class Magnoliopsida; order Lamiales; family Scrophulariaceae; genus Buddleja; species Buddleja alternifolia. The sequence continues at coordinate 5,545,777 of CM033399.1, read as the reverse complement.
GATTTCCGATTGAACAAAATACACGAAATCGAGCTGAAAATCCTTTATTTCTTTGAGAATTCAGCGGTTTTCTGTTGAACAAAATACACGAAATCGATCACTCTTAATCCTTCAAGAAATTGAAAATTCAGCGATTTCTGTTGAACAAAAACTCGAAATTGAGTCCTCTCGCAATCCTTCAAGCGAAATGGGGGGACTGTTTTTCCTCTTCTTAACCTTTCTGCATTAATCGATAAAACTACGTATTATATTGATTTGTTGAAACTGCAGCTGATCGACGTAACAGCTGTTCTTCTTCGAAATTTCCAGGAAAAATTAGTGGTGTTGTTCACTGTGTGTGTGGAAATTTCTGCGATTTTTGATTTGTGGGAATTGGTTAATAATCCATCTCCATCTGTTTGGAGGAGGTCAACAACCGAATTGCAGGTGAAAACCCTACGAAGAGAGCTAATCAATCGGATCCATTTGAATTGAAAACCCAAAAATATATCAAAGAAAATGCCCTTTTTGTCTCTTGTTTGAGGAGTGGATATCATACAATTGTTTCTTTATTTATTCAAAAAATTACACCTACTATAATAGCTAATTACATAAATTATCTTTTTTATAATTGAATTTATAAATACCTAATTCACTATAACTATAACTGAAAATTATATTTATTCCCCTAAAAACCCTCGATCAATGGTCAAACAATAATAAATGACATTTTTGCTCTCCACTTAAATTATTAAAAAAATTAAAATAATAATTTTGTTACGGCCATACCTCCCTCTTGCTTTTGAAATTACCAACACCTCCCTTCAAAGGGCTAATTATAAGATTTTCAGGGGTTAAATTATAAGAATTTTTAACACATAGTGAGTGATTGTAAGAAGTGCATTATAACAAGAGAGGTTTGTGTAATTTCAAAAATAAGAGGGGGGTTGTTGTAATTTTTTCGAAATAACATTTGGATAGGGGTATTTTTAGAAATTCACATGATGATGTGATAAAAAAACTAATCTCAGGGGGTAAATGTAATTTTCAATTATAGTGTGCTAAGTATTTGTAATTTCAGTTATAAGAGGGATAGTTTGTGTAATTAGCTATTATATTAGTGGGTGTTAGTATAATTTTTTCTTATTTATTTCTCCAAGTATTTATTCATTTATAAACTCAGGTATTAATTTCATAACAATTTGTTGGAGTGATCGTACTAATATAGAAATTTCATAATCACCCTTTAATTTTTGATCATTTTTTGAATTTCTCTTTATTTGGACAGTCTTGATTTTCATTAATTCACCAAGATTTTTGTTTCAAATGTTTTTCAAGTGAATTTATTATAATGATTCTCGTCTAATTTAAACCAAATAAAAAAACGTGACTTAGTAAGAGAGATTTATCATAACTCGTAGCACTTCAAAATTCAAGCGTACTAATATCCGACACTTAGACAGTTAGACTAACATGCAAGATATATAAAAGTTATTTTGTCAATCTCATTTAGAATATAAACAAGTTAACTCGAGTCGAATAAAGTAATGTTCAAGTTTTATTGAATTAATTTTTTTTTTGTATAAAACTTCAAGATTATATTTGAGATTAATATAATTGTCAACAAAGTTTGCTTCAACTACATTCAATCAACCTAGTCGAATAAGAGTTGTTTTGAATAACTTCGTATTACATATTCTTGTAATTTTTTTCTCTAACTCACTTCATTTTGAAACAAATAAACTTTAAATTAAATCAGACCCAAAAAGTACTTTAATGATTCGCTTGTATTCTTAATTAGTTGTGCTCAAACCAGGGACGAATCCAAATTATTTTTTTTTTTTTGGGGGTGGTATTCAAGTTTTTTTTTTTTTTGACAATGTCTTGTATATATTATTTTATTTTTAATTTAATAGATAAGTAAAAAAAACAGTCTAGATTGTGAGAATTGAGTGGTATTATTCTCTAATCCCCTGATTAAGATTTTTTGTTTTAATCCGATATTTTATCTCGAATTCTAAATCATAAACACATGTCAAGTGTACACGATGCTTCCTTATATACACATTTAAGTGTGAATTTCATATATTTGTCATCCACTTATGAAATGGAATAGAAAATGGAGTAAGAAATGGAATAGAGGATCCAAGTGGCTCACCTATATGTATATTTTATACCAATTTGATGGATAAATATAGAATAATTGAATGTATGATATGTCTTTATAATTTTATTGTATTCATCTATTTCTCTCTTCTATTTTTATATTAAGTGAAATTATTAATCCAAGTGTTATGGATGTAATGTAAATTGATTTATTTTTTTGTTGAAACAAATGTAAATTGATTTTGAGGAGTGACAAATGGCATAATGGCCAAAAAGGTGCGGCGTAAATTATGTGAACGAAGCACGTCTATCTCTATTGTGTGCGGTGGGTGGTTATAACTTTGTCAATTCTTGTTTTTAGAATATGCAGACCCATCCCTCATAAGTCATAAGCAAGTAGAAGTGGTCCTATACCTTCTGCATTTATCTAGTCATGCTTCCGTTCTTTTGTACGCTAAAAGATGCATGGGTATTTTGGCCAAATCAAATTTAAAGCACTTTGGCTCTGTCCGGATGTGTTTTCATTTTATTTTCAATTATGTTTTTCTAAAATGTATGAGAAAATGAGTTTTTTGATTTTTGTGTGAAAAAAGTGAAAATAATAAGTGTATTTGGTTGTGTTTTTTAAAAATAGTTGAAATTGGTGATTATGATGTATGAAATGATTGAAAAGTAATGATTAGAAAAATAGTGTTGGATTTACAAATTTAAAGGAGATGAGAGAGAAATATTTAAAAAATTGAAGGAGATGAGAGAGAAAAGTGATGAAAAGAAATTGTAAAATGAATGATGTGAAATGTAATTTAAATAAATGATTGAAATTTATTAGAAATGTAAAAATGAGATTGAAAATGAGAATATTTTCAGTTAAAAACAGTATAAAATGTGTATTTTCATTTTCATATGAAAATAAAAATAAAAAAACAATTTGAAAACACAAACAAACAAGGCCTTTATATTTTGAAGCTTATAAGTTATAAAACGTTATTTTGTTTAAAAACAATTTTTTAAGCGCATAATAAAATAATATCACAAAACATATGAGGGGTAAGTAGTGACAATTATACAAATAAAATTATCAAACTAAATTTATTCGTCGAGATTTTTAGGGTTTTTGGCACATTGCACCCATCAATTATTATCTTTTGGCACAATGCACTCTTAAATTCATTTTTTGACACTTTACACCATTAAATTGCATATACATTGGCATTTTGCACCCTCAAGCATCTAACTCACCCATAAAAATGAGCTCAATCATTTTTGGGAGGGTCAAGCATCAAATTCTGAATATTTTGGTGGATTATTTGCTACCGTTTGGCACTTTGCACCCTTAAATTGCCACCCTTTGGAGCAATGCACCCTTAATTGTATTTTTTGGTAGTTTGCCGGAATACATTAAATTTAGAAGCATTTTTCTAGTGATCAATAATTCTCTCATAATGGATCAATACTATAATTATTTTTGGCAAAATTACTAAAACCTCCCTAAAATAAATTTTTGTATTCAAAAAACTCATTCCTCCAACTTTTCATTCCGAAAACCCCAACATTTAGGTTTAATAAATTTATGAACTTAATCACCCTTAACCTTCTAAATTAAAAATTAATCAATTGTAGTTTCATTAGAAATTTATTATTTAGAACTTTTATATTGATAATCATACTAATTATGAGTTCAATCTTAAGTTTTTAGATTCATTTAATCTTTTATAAAAATTTAAAAAATATATTTTAGATAGTGACCATATTAAAATCAAAAATAAATTATAAAAAATAGTTAAAATATTTAATATTGAACTATAAAATCCGTATTATACGATTTATTGAATTTTGATAAAGAAAGTCAATTGATCAATTCTTCACTTAATAAATGAAGGGTAATTTAGTCCAAGAGTTGTTCATCCTAACTTTTGAATTTTTTGGAATGAATAGTTTGACGAATGTGTTTTTCAGAACGAAAAATATATTCATTGGTTTTCTGGATATAAAACTTTATTTTATGGGGTTTTTAGTAATTTTTCTTTATTTTTTTAAAATCTCAAATGAGTATCTATGAAAAACAAGGACAGTGACGGAAAGAATTCTCAAGAAGATTTGGGAAACCATGTCTTTTAGCCGGGGGTAGGGGTGGTTGTTGAGTCGAGTCGAACTCGATTTGGGCTCGAGTTTTTTCTAGCTTCAATCGAGCCTAAAGAGCCAAACTTTTCTAACGAGTTAATCTTGAACCAATTATACCTTTTCGGGGGCTCGTATAAAAAAATTTATTTATTAATTTAGTAATATTATATAATTATATATTTAATATTTAATAATATATATAGTAATACAATATTAATAGTATATACTAATTTTTTTATTTTTTTATTATTTTTTCCCCATGCTCGAACTCAAAATTTTTGGCTCGAGCTCAATCCTAGCAAGTTTGGCTCAACTTCAAAAAATAATTAAAGTACTGATGCATTATGAGTGAATTATTGGTCAATGGAGCATAGAGAGTTGAGAAAAAGTATTTCTAATTTCATGTGTTCCAGCAAAGTGCTAAAAAATACCATTAAGGATGCATTGAGCCAAAGGGTGCCAATTTAGGGGTGCAAAGTACTAAAAATACAATTTAAGGGTGTATTGTGCCAAAAGGTTCAATTTGAGGGTGCAATCCACCAAAATATTCAGAAATTGATATTTATACCCTCCCAAAAATGAGTGAACTCATTTTTATGGGTGAGTGAGATGCTTGAGGGTGCAAAACGCCAAGGTATATACAATTTAATGGTGCAAAGTGCCAAAAAAATGAATTTAAGGGTGCATTGTGCCAAAAGATGGTAATTGAAGGGTGAAATGTGCCAAAAACCTAGATTTTTAACTTATTATTAAGAAGCTTATAAACAAGTCAACATTTTATTTTGGAGCTTATAAACTCCTCTCCTAGAAAACAATCCAGATTATGGAGCTAAGTTCACCGCAAACCCTTTTAGTAAAACTAGTTTTATGGTTTCCAACTACTAAAAAGATTTTTATTTAAGGGTGTGAATGTCTTTTCACAACGAAACAAATATAACAATTATTAAACATATTTATATAGATGATACATTTTTTGGACATCTTAGATCTCTCAAACTTTTTAGAAAGTATTTTAAATAGCTTATAAGCTCAACTAAAACACCTTCTGGACAAGAACGACAACCCCTCGTTTAATTGTAAGTGACACAAATGTCATTTTACAAAGATATGAGAATAATTTGTAGCCTAGGTTATTAAAAATTAATATGTTGCTTCAAGAGAAGAAACAAAATAATTTCCCCATTCCAATGTTTGTGTTTCTAGTTCTTCTCTGACGTCTCAATATAAGATTCTATTTTCAAAATGAAGTTGAAAATACGGTATCAATTTGGAGCTATAAAGTATGGACACTTCGAAAATTATCTATGGGCGGTGTCGGGTGCATGTTGGGCATGACACGCCTTCGACACTCCTCTGTCACCGGTCGGACACGGCCAATCTAAGTCCATGATTAAAAAATAAAAATAAAAATTCGGACACCGTGTCAGACATGCAAATAAGGACAGGGTTGGCAGTTTTCCTAAGAAATTAAAAAGTGTGGAATACAAATTGTATCGTTGTTGTCGTCTTCTTTACTGAAGGAGCCATCATTATCTTCTTCATTGTTGTCGTAGAAGGGTCCCCATCTCGAAGATATTAGCGCAATGTTCAAACTTAATTTTTTAGTCTTTTTTAGACTCCTATTTCACAAATTCGAAACCCTAAATCTCCAAATTGAAATCTACATTATTTCAAAATTAATATGTTAATTAGGGATTATATTTGCCTAAACTACACAAAAATTGTTAGAATAGTGCCCTGCGAGCCAATCTTAGTGAGACTTTATTTATTTATTCTTATAATTAACAATTTCGTTTTACATTATATTAATAAAAAACATTTCTTCATATTATGTTTATATTATTTATAACTGTATGATGAAGTCCCTAGAATTCACACATAACTATGAGACTTGATATTTCAATGGATGGATATCATAAAATAAGTTTCTAAGACTGTGATTTCTAAATATCGTCCAAGTTATAGAATTATCAAGATGAGACATTGATAATTCGGATAGACTTGTGCCTATGATGCAAACTCTTAATTAGAGAATGTCTCGTCTTATAGACATTAGTGTAGTTGACACAAATGCACATACGCTGGTGCTTGTTAAGAACAAGTTCATTGATTACCCTGACTGAAACTTCCTAAATTGGAGTTATTTCTATATATGTCGAATTAGGAGTTTCTTAATTACGATAGTGCAAGATGCGTTCTTTGACTTGAGTCATCATAGTAATCTTGTATATTGACTCACTGCACTTTGACTCCTATACCAGTTATTTTACAAGGACACATATGAGCTGGTGATTAGGTGTAGTAATTCGTATATAGAGGTTGGTGTTGACAACAAAGGATTCATCACTTGTCTAGATGAACAAGTGAATTTTCTATAATATTCTAAGTTATTTGACTGAGTTAGTTCTTAACCAAGGTAAGTAAGTAATTAATTAAGAAAGGAGTTTCTTGAATTAATTAATTATTAGTCAAACACACTTGAATTATTAAGATTGAATTTACAAGGATCTCGACCAATAAAATTTCTCGATTCTTAATTCAATTGGGAAATTAGTTGATGGAAGAATCTCACATGCATGGAATGCGCGATTGGAAAGGTTCACTTTGAATCGCCTACATCTAGGTCTTCAAGATAACTAGCTAGAAACTTTTCTTTGATTTATGGGTATCTTATATTTAATGAAAATTAAATAATAAGATGGTTAATTAAAAGTGTTTAACTAATCGAGATAATTTAATTATCCAAATTAAATCATAAAGGTTATGAACCCATTACTAGTATATTGGTGAACCTAAGGGTCACACAAAATACTTGGACAAATCCATTTTTTAACTGAGGAAATTTAATTCATAATAATTGAATTAATATATTAATTAATTAGATTAGTTAACTAAAACTTTTATTTATTCAAGTGTTGGATAAATAAATAATTAAGTTGATAAGATCAATTTAATTAAGCTTAAGTCTAGAAGTATTTAATTAATTGGAAGTGACTTTTTATTAATCTAATATGGTGGATTAATTATTAAAAGGTTATTTTATTAAGCCTTGGTCAAAAATTTGGTGGAGGAAAATAATTAAAGAGTTTAATTAATTTTCTTCTAGAAGGAAATAAGATTTCTTAGAGAAAAAGAAAACTAATTAAAATAGAAGAGTTCTATTTGGGAATTAATTAGTCTTCTATTTAATTAGTCTTCTATTCCTACATGGAAAAGATTCCTATATGAGAAAGAATTGCAAGAACCTAGTCCTATATATAGGACATGTAGAGAACGAAATTCACATAGCTTCACAAGTCAAATGTTTCGTTCCTCTTGCATAGAAAAATGGTTTCTCTTTTTTCTCTATCTTTCATTTAGTGTTCTTGAGTTCTTGATTATTCATCAAGATCTTGAATTAAAGAATTCTTCCAAAATACTAAGAGAAGTAATTTTTTGCTTTCACCTTAATCTCGTACACTATTCCTTAGAGTTAGAATAAACGTTTATAGATCAACCTAGCTAAAGATTATAAACGAATGGATATCCGGAGCGTAGATCAACTTTAGAGGAGAAATACTTGGGTGTCTGAAGTGAATCAAGAATCCGCTTAAAGGCATTTTTGGTGGAGGAATTCAAAATCGTCATCAAAGGGAAAAATGAAGGAGTTGATTCAAGGAAATAGGAGCAAGCTAGGGAGCTTACGTTAAGGAAGAAGAAACTCTTATATTTTTGTGAAAAATAGAATAAGGTAAGATCTTTTTTATTTAAGTTTTAAATAACTATTGTAAAGATGAGCAAACTTATGATACGTGATAAGTCCATAGGATTAATAAACTCGCATGTTTAAATCCTAAAAACTAAAAGTTTAGAGCTTGTATGGTATTGTTTTCATTTTCAATTTTCAATACCCAATTGAAAATTGTAGAAAAGTGAATTTTCAAACTTTCATTGGTTTTTGTGTTAAAAATGAAAATATGTTTGGATGAATTATTTTGAGTTGTTATTTTATAAGTTGAAAATGAAAATATGTTTGGATGAATGTAATTTTGTGTGGATTTTTTTACGAAAAGTAGTGATGAGAATAAAAATATATTTAGATGAATAGTTTTTTTAAATATAAATATAATAAAAAATTATAAGATTGATTTGACATAAAGTAAATTTGATTTGTAGTTAGTGATATAGTTATATATATATATATATATGCATAGGTATATGTATGTATAAAAGTTGTATGGATATATATAGTCATCCAAATTAAGTAGATATACGGATAGGAGAATAGGAGTGGTTGGAGAATTGAATTGATGGGATGGGAGGAGGAATACATTGGAAACATGAATTGAGAAATAAATTCCCCAAATTTCATGGAAAAAGGAAGCCAATTTCAAATTTGTGTATGTGGATTTTTGATTTGTTTCCCAAGTTTTGGGCTTAGGTTCTCAAAATATTGAGAATTAAGAATTAAGACTAGGGAACAATAAGTTGGGCCAATCATGTTTTGGGTTTCAAAATAATTGAGAATTGGGATTTGGGTTTTGAAAACAAAACCATAAAAGCCTTTAATTTTTCGCTGTGCTTAGTCGGGCTACATGTATATTTCCCAACAAAAATTTCTTGAGCATTTGATACTTTGATATTTGAGAAAGAGATTATATTTATAATTTAGGAAAAATTACACTTTTGGTTCCATAGGAGTTGGCCCAAAACACTTTTAGTCTCGTAGGCTCTTTTTTGACATTTTTAGTCCCATAGGAGTCAAAAAGTGACACCTTTAGTCCCAAACGTTAAAAAATGGACGGAAAATGGTGGGTGAGTCACACGCGCCCGTTCATGTTAAGGAGGAAAAAAAAGAAATTCACATAAATTCAAAATATTAATTAAATAAATTTAAAAATAAAAAAAAGAAAAAGAAAAAGAAAGAAGACGATTGTCGCAACAGCACCCCCATCATCACCATCACCCCGCCGCCATGCTGCCCCGCCGCCACAGCCACCTCCGTCGCCGACGATTTGTGAAGCTGTGTTTTTCGGGTTTGGGGGTTGGGTTTTGGGGTTCGAGCGGTGGAGGGTATTTTTTGAGAGGTTTCGGTCTAGTTTTGGAGGTGGCGATAGCGGCGGCAGCATAGATTAGGATGGGGATGTGGGGTGTTGGGGGGGGGGGGGGGGGGGGAGGGGGCGATGAAGACGAACAACTCGTCTTCTTCATTTTTCTTTTCCTTTATATTTTTATTAAATTTTTTTTTCTTTTAATTTCTTTTTGAATTTCTTTTTTTCTCTCCTTAACACTAACAGCGCGTGTGACTCAACCCCCACTTTCCGTCTATTTTTTAACATTTGGGACCAAAAGTGTCACTTTTTCAATCTTATGGGACTAAAAATGTCAAAAAAAGTCCTACGAGACTAAAAGTGTTTTGGGGCAATTCCTACGGGACCAAAAATACAATTTTTCCTTGTAATTTATTTATAATTTGTGGTTGTTTGCATTTTTATTTTGTATTTGTTATTGACTTATTTTGATAAGTAATTGAATTTTTTTAAATATATACATATTTGCAAAGATGCAAGAAATGTACAAATTTAGTAAACAACATTTTCTTAGTTTATTTTTCTAACAAATTATTTTGAAAGTAAAATCAATATCTAATTTATGCAATATATATATATATATATATATATATATATACATTTGGCAGTAGTGTCGGAGCCGTGTCGTGTTCTAATTTTTATAAAATAGCGTGTCCCTTCTCCATGTCCTGTCGAGTCCAAGTCGCAATGTCCCGTATTTGTGCATCATAGCTTTGGAGTAGTGGTTTGACTTCTAAGTCAAATAAAGGTTGCTAAACAATAATTGTTGGGCCTTGGTCTAATCCTCAAGGGCACAAACTAGAACTACCAGTGATTTTTAGAAAATAGCAGGACTCAAAATTATTTTGCTTCGATCACAACTACTCATCAAATGAAACATAACAAACAAATTCTATACACGAATAATTGTGAATATATATGGAGATTAAACAACTCAGCTAAGAATAACATCTAGAACTATTATATCAATCTAGTATCAAAACACATCTATCATTAGGTCCACAACTTTGAAATAAAACAAAATGAAAGTCTACCCTTCTTCATTTGACTACCATTGGCATAAGTCATAACCACCAAGCATTAAGATCAAGTCAATGGCTATTGCTGATGCATATTATTATTATTAACAAATACTATTTGAATTCTAACGCCTCTGACCTGGTCAAGGTCACAAGTATGTTTTCTTTTCTTTTTTGTTAATAAGGTTTATTCCAATACTTTTGCTATATACCAAAGTCGAGAATGTTTATATACACTCATTTATGGCACATACCAAACGGTGTAGATCAGATCTCATCAATAATAACATACATTATGTGATGCTTGACGTGGTGTGAAATACTCCTTTTGGTGTGAAATACAAAGTGTATGTGACATTTCGCAAAGTATTGGACACAATATTATTTATCAACTCTTTCTAACGTCATGTTTAATGGAAGATTCTAACACCAAATGAAACTCCTAATAGTTTATTTGGGAAAAAAATGCAAAAACTCTTCCCGTGATAATGTGAAATTGCAAAAAAACACCTCTGTTACTGAAATAGGTTAAACGCCCCCATGTGTTATCAAAAGTCTGCAAAATATCCCTATTCCGTTAGAAGTTCACGGAAGAGTTGTGCACGCAAGTGTTCTGCGAATATGGGCATCTTTTAACTGCTTTACAACTTTATTTGCAAGTGCTGGACTATTTTATCCCCTCAATACACTATATAATGTAAATAGCTTACCATTAACCGATTACCACTATTTTCTTCTCTTCTCTCCTTATGATCCTTACTCTATCTAGCCACATTATCCATCTTTTGAGGTAACATTATTTTTTTATTTTTTATTAAATTTAGCTATTAAATATTAATTTTTATGTTAACTATTTCGTTTACTTATTTTATTATTTATTAAATCGCCCATTGTTATATTTATTAATGCTTGGTTTATTAGTATTTTTTTCATTTACAATAACTGCTTCTATAAAATCAACTTCAAAAATGAGGAAAAATTGGATATGAGGTTTAAGAACCCAAAATGCTATTGCAAAAAAATAAAGAAAAAAAAGTGCATCGATTCGAGTAGTCGGACCAACCAAGGAAACCGAGGGGCTACTATTTTTAATTGTCAAACATTTGCGATTATTTTGCTTGGTTGGAGCCTATAAGTGTTTTTTGGAAAAATACTTCAAAATCATCACAAATTGACGAAGTAGAAGAAGAGGTATAATCTACCAACATTTTGGGAGATGAAGAGAGTATTGCAAAGGTGATTAACATTTGCCAACAATTGACAAAAAGGGTGCGAATGTTGGAGAATATGTAGACAATGCTCAAGTCTATTATCGTGGCTGTTTTTTTTTTTTAACCATTGCTATAATTATGAAATAATTTGTCATCTATTGTAATGAGTGAAATCAAATGAAAGAAGACTAGTTTTGTTTTTGTTCCCATGTTTGTTCCTTGTGCTGTTTTGAAATATAGCATATAAGACAAGACAAAATATACAAAATACACAACTGAATTACTTCAAAAAAAAAATACAATATTAACATAGGCAAAACGGCTAAAACATTGTTCAGTATCTTCACCCAACAGCACTACCAATCCATAAATATCCAAGAAAAAATAACCTAGCACCATCCAAAAATAGACAAAAGTAGAAGAGATGATGCAGATAAATATTCATTCAGACATTCTGAGAGTTGCAAAAAATAGACAAAAAAGAGACAAAAATAGATAAATATTCTGACATTCTTTCTTTTGGAATTTTTTCCACTTACTCCTTCAGCTGATGTAGAATTCTGAGAGGTAGAAGAGATGCAACACTATCTCTTGAAAGTAGAAGGTCTTGGAGTATTTGACCTAGAGGTCTGTGATCTTTTTGGTGGCCTTGAAGTAGTTGAAGTGGAGGCTTGTGGTATTTTTGGTGGCCTTGGAAGAGAAGGTTGCATCCTTTTCTTAAGTCTGTCAAGAGCAGTCAATGATTCAGTCCTTTGAGTCACTGAAGTAGGAGGAGCTCGAATTGGAATCCTCCTAGGCTGTGGAGTTTGTTGTTTCCTTGATCTTAATCTTGGAGGATTAGATAATGAAGCCTGTGTTGCGGTTTGTGGAGCCTAAATAAGCAACAAACAAAGGCCTTTTTCAGCACACAATTCAATACAATATTTATTAACTTTCAAATCATAAATGAATTACACAAACTGCATGGCAACTTATACCTCAAAGACATCGCTTAGGTTAACAGATTCCATTGGCAATTCAGGTTGTGATGGGATTTGCAATGTATTAGATTTTAAAAGCAAATTCAGTACACAGATATGCAATCATTAGTAGCTAGTGGTTCACAATGATCGACGACAACATCTACATCTAGGCATGAAGTTTGTCGGTTTGGAGCCTTGGCAGATGCTATTGATATTGTATCTTGATGGAGGATATTTTCCACGGACACTGGCTAATTGAAAATATCACCCTCACGACCTTCTGCAGGTGTAATATCATAAACCATTAGTTTTGCATGTTTATGTTGATATAATTATCTAAACAGATTTCTTCATTTTCATTCTCATACCTTCCACCATTTACAATTTCAAAAAACCCTTTGTCATTTTCCGTCTCAAATTCATCCTTCGTGATCATCTCAGCATATAGAATGCTTCTATGTTTCGATACATTACAACGATCCAAAAAATAACACTTGGAATCAACATCATCCATGATATGTTTTGAACTTAAAGCTTTATAAGACAAAGGTGTTAGAATAGTGCCCTGCGAGCCAATCCTAGATAGGCTTTCTTTATCTATTCTTGTAATAAACAATTTCGTTTTACATTACATTAATAAAAGGCATTTCTTCATCTTATGTTTATATTGTTTATAACTGTATGATGAAATCCCTAGAATTCACACATAGCTATGGAACTTGATATCTCATTGGATAGATATCATAAAATAAGTCTCTAAGGTTGTGATTTCTAAATACTGTCCAAGTCATAGAATTATCAAGATGGGACATTGATAATTCGGATAGACTTGCGCCTATGATGCACACTCTTAATTAGAGAATGTCTCGTTTTATAGACATTAGTGTAGTTGACATAAATGCACATATGCGGGTGCTTGTTATGAACAAGTTCACTGATTACCCTGACTGAAACTTCCTAAATTGGAACTATTTCTATATATGTCGAATTAGGAGTTTCTTAATCACGATAGTGCAAGATTAATTCTTTGACTTGAGTCATCACAGTAATCTTGTATATTGACTCACTGCACTTTGACTCCTGTGCCAGTTCTTTTACAAGGACACATATGGACTGGTGATTGGGTATAGTGACTCGTATATGGAGGTTGGTGTTGACAACAAAGGATCCATCACTTGTCTAGATGAACAAGTGAATTTCCTATAATATTCTAAGTGGTTTGACTGAGTTAGTCCTTGGTCAAGGCAAGTAAGTAATTAACTAAGAAATGAGTTTCTTGAATTAATTAATCACTAGTCAAACACATTTGAATTATTAAGATTGAATTTACAAGGATCTCGACTAATAAGATTCCTCGATCCTTAATTCAATTGGGAAATTAGTTGATGGAAGAATCTCACTTGCATGGAATGCGCGATTGGAAAGGTTCACTACGAATCGCCTACATCTAGGTCTTCAAGATAAGTAGCTAGAAACTTTTCTCTGATTTATGGGTATCTTATATTTAATGGAGATTAAATAATAAGATGGTTAATTAAAAGTGTTTAATTAGTCGAGATAATTTAATTGTCCAAATTAAATTATAAACGTTATGAACCCATTACTAGTATGTTGGTGAACCTAAAGGGTCACACACAATACTCGGACAAATCCATTTCTTAACTAAGAAAATTTAATTCAAAGCGGTTGAACTAATATATTAATTAATTAAAACTTTTATTTATTCAAGTGCTGGATAAATAAGATAAGATCAATTTAATTAAGCTTAAGTCTAGAAAGCATTTAATTAATTGGAAGTGACTTTTAATTAATCTAGCATGGTGGATTAATTATTAAAAGGCTATTTGATTAAGTCTTGGTCTAAAATTTGGTGGAGGAAAATAATTAAAGAGTTTAACGAATTTTCTTCTAGAAGGAAATTAGATTTCTTTGTAGAGAAATAATTCCTTTTAAAGATATGAATATGTTTCCTATTAAATAAGGATAAGGTTCCTAATAAATAGGAATCTACATGTATGAGGAAACTAATTAAAATAGAAGAGTTCCATTTAGAAAATAATTAGTCTTCTACTCCTACAAGAAAAAGAATTATTGTAGAAGAGTTCTATATGGAAAAGAATTGCAAGAACCTAGTTCTATAAATAGGACTAGTATGGAACGAAAATAAGATGATGACTTTTGAAGCTAAAAATTTTCATTCCTCTAACATAGAAAATCTTTTCTCTCTCTCTCTCTCTCTCTCTATATATATATATATATATATATATATATATATATAAGTTCTTGAGTTCTTGATTATTCATAAAGATCTTGAATTCAAGAATTTTTCCAAAATACTTAAAGAAGTAAATTTTTGCTTTCACCTTAGTCCCATACATTATTCCTTAGAGTTAGAATAAACGTTTATAGATTAACCTAGCTAAAGATTATAAACGAGTGGGTATCCGGGGTGTGGATCAACTTTAGAGAAGAAACACTTGGGTCTCTGAAGTGAATCAAGAATCCGATCAAAGACGTTTTTGGTGAAGGAATTCGAAATCTTCATCAAACGAAAAAACGAAGGAGTTGATTCAAGGAACGAAGAGCAAGCTAGGGAGCTTACATTAAGGAAGAAGAAACTTTTCGGTTTTTTCGAAAAATCGAATAAGGTAAGATCTTCTTTATTCAAGTTTTAAATAACTAGTGTAGAGATGCGCAAGCCTATGATACATGATAAGCCCGTAGGATTAATAAACTCGGATGTTTAAATCCTAGAAACTAAAATTTTAATTTTCCGCTGTGTTTAGTCGGGCTACATGTATATTTCCCAACAAAAGGAATATAACTCAACTTTATATCTGTATTTAATCGATCCACATGAGTCTTTTAACATATATGGTCATGAAATCTGAAAGTTTTATCTTGTTTAGATCATCTAGTAATTTGAAAATCTTAAATTCAAGAAAAACATAGGATTGTGCCTTAATTCAATTGCTAAAACAAGATTTCAACTAAAAGTTTAAATAATTGGAAGATCAATATAAGTTACTATAGCAGAAAAATGAGAACTTCCAAATGGTTCAATAATTTACTATTAAACTGCAAAATTGAATAACAATGCAAGTAGTTCCTGCAAAAAGTAAAAAAAAAAAAAAAAGAAAGAAAATTAATGATAAAGTAAATCGTATTTTATCCTTTCCTATTTGGATCTTTTTATTACAAATGATATATAATGGAGGGAAAAATTTCACTTCTGGTCCCATAGGATTTCACACATTTCAGATTTAAATTCATTAAAATTTTAGTTACACTTTTGGTCTTATAGGACTGAAAAAGTTGCACTTTTGGTTGGACAAAGGTGAGTGTCATACACTTTTGATGATGCATGTATGACACTCGCTATTTTTTATTCATTTTTTTTATGGTTGAGACCAAAAGAACAACTTTTTGAGTCCTATAAGGCCAAAAGTGCAATTGAAATTTCAATGGGACTACATATGAAATTGACAAAGTCCTACAAAACTATAAATGTAATTTTCCTTATAATGTAAATTAAATTTTTTTTTCAAGTGAAATATTATTATGTATTAATAATATTTTTAAATTAAATGAAATTATTAATCCAATTGTTATGGATGTAAAGCAATTTGATTTTGAGGAGTGACAAATGGCATAATGACAAAAAAGGTGCGGCGTAAATTACGTGAAAGCACGTCTATCTCTATTGTGTGCGGTGGGTGGTTATAACTTGGGATAAATGCAAAAAACCCCTGGGTTAAGACTTTTTTGCTAAAAAGTACTTGAGATCGCGAAATAGTCTAAAAGCATCTCGTGTTAACGAAAAAGTCTGCTTATTTGACCCTCGCCCTTAGCAAACTAACACCGTTAATTTTTTCCAACTTTTCCTGTTATATACCCTTTATAATATTGTTAAAAGTTTTTTTTTTTTTGGCCAAATCTCATAAGAAATCCCTTTCTTATATCATTTATCCCACTTTAGTACCTCTTTTCTCAATTGCGCTCAATTAGTCCCTTTATTCTCATTTTTATCCCAACAAGGTCCCCCTTTTCTCAATTGCGCTCAGTTAGTCCCTCTATTCCCATTTTTATCCCAACAAGGTCCCTGTACTCAATTTTTCCGTCCAAAACTGACGAAATCAGACAGAAATTGTTAAGCAGAAAGGGCAAAACTGGTATATTATTTTGTATTTTTAACATAAAATATTTACAAAATAAAAAAAAAATTAAAAATGGTGAAGAAGAAGACCACCTGAACCCATCCTCAAACACCCTCAAACTCGTCACTGCCCTTCTCCCCCCCCCCCCCCCCCCAATAACAACGCCTCAATCTGTCACCTATAGACCGCAAGTTGGGTTATGGTTCTTCAGTGGGTTGAGGCGGCGATAGATGGCATCGGGTTTGGAGCATTCCGGTGTTCGACGGAGGTGATTAGCATGGTAATGTTGTGGGCGGGGGGAGTCGAAGCAGGTGGCGGAGTTGAGGGTGTTGTTTGGTGGCGGCGGTGGTGCGGGGTGGCAGGGCCAGTGGGATTGAAGAAGAAGAAGAAGAAGAAGAAGACGTTGTGTTGTCTTCTTCTTTTTCCATCATTTTCTTTTTTATTTTATTTTATTTAATATTTTTTTGACTTTTTAATTTTAATTTTAAATATATTTTTTTAAGCCTTTCAACTGTAACCCTCCTTTAATTGATGAACAATGGTAGGTGGGAAGTTTTTGAGGGAAACACTTGGTTAAAAGTCAAAAATAACCTGGACTTATCATGGGCGCCATCAGATTCCGTCAATTTTGGATGGAAAAACTGAGCTCAGGGACTTTGTTGGGATGAAAATGAGAATAGAGGGATTAATTGAGCGCAATTGAGAAAAGAGGAACTAAAGTGGGACAAATAATATAAGAAAGAGACTTCTGATGAGATTTGGCCTTTTTTTTTTTTTTTTTGCAATTTCTTTACATTTTTCTTTCTTCTTTTTTTCCTTTTCTTTTCTCCTTTTCCCTTTCTGCCTTCGTCTTCCCCAAAACAAGGTAACAGGCCCCCTGCCCATAATCATAGAACCACCCACACTGTCCCCCATCGCCACCTTAGACCTGTATTGGAAGACCACGGCCGGGCACCCATGCCCCCAACACCCGATTGAAACACATCACCTCCTATTCTGCCAGAACCAACCTCTACAAAGTGCTCCCCCCGGCCTCCAAGGATACACCAAGACGTCGGAAAACAACCACACTTTGGTCACCATTGAACGATCTCCGCTCCAACAACTCCATTTTTCGCTGCAACCCACCGGATTCGTGATAGGTCTTCCTCTGTTCGTGGCTTCTGAATTTTTTCCCAGCCTTTTATCATGTTTTCTTTTTTCTCTTATTTATTCTGATTTTACAGATATTTTTTTTGCATTTTTCTGATTTTTCGGGAGAAAAATTACCTTTTTCTTTAATTTTTGAATTTCTTTTTACTGATTTTTCAGATTTTTGTCTGATTTCTTATGATTTTTTTTATTTTTTTTGCATTTGATCGACAATGCAGCAAAGAGCATTTTAATTACACAATTGAATATTAATATATAAGACATAATTGGGCCAATCGAGCAGACACTAGAATTTTCCTTCTTGCTATTTGATTTTTAAATATATAAATATGAATATTTTAATTTTGAAGTAATTTATGCTATTTTATTTATTTACATGGTAGTTATTATTATTATTATTTGGTGTAAAAAAATTAAAACTCGAACAATGTAATTTATTGAAATAAATGTTAAATATTACTATATCATTGTTCTAATTTTACGAATCAGGTCTTTTGTAGCTACAAATTGAATTTATTGATATGAACTTATTACACATCAATTTCTAGTAAAAATATTTTAATTAAATAATTCAAAATATACTAGAACTTTTTATTACTTTTGAAATAATAATAATAAAAAAAATTGATATCTATTTTAAATGTAAAGCAATGGGGAAAGAATATATAGAAATAATGAAGTATATGAAGTTTTTTGGTCCAAGCACAATACCCAAGTTTTATATTATAGGATAGGGTTATAATTGACAATTGAATAGGTCAAAAGATCTGGAAAACGGCCAAAACACTCTGAAAGTCGTAGGGCCAGCGCGTGCATCCCTATTCTGTTAATTTCTAGGGGAATGGGAATTTCGCGCAGACATTTCGCTAACACGGGGGGCTTTTAAAGCTATTTCGCGATCTCAAATGGTTTTTAGCAAAAAAAAGTAATAACACAGGGTTTTTTTTTTTTTTTTTAATTTATCCCATATAACTTTGTCAATTCTTGTTTTTAGAATATATGCAATCCCATCCCTCATAAGTCATAAGCGAGTAGAACTTAGAAGTGGTCCTACACCTTCTGCATTTATCTAGACATGCTTCCGTTCTTTTGTATGCTAAAAGATGCATGGGTATTTTGGCCAAATCAAATTTAAAGCACTTTATATTTTGAAGCTTATAAGTTATAAAATGTTATTTTGTTTAAAAACATTTTTTCAAGCACATAATAAAATAATATCACAAAACATATGAGGGGCAAGTAGTGACAATTATACAATAAAATTATCAAGCTAAATTTGTTCGTCGAGATTTTTAACATATTATTAAGAAGCTTATAAACAATAACATTTTATTTTGGAGCTTATAAACTTCTCTCCTAGAAAACAATCCGGATTATGGAGCTTATAAGTTCATCGTAAACTCTTTTAGTAAAACAAGTTTTATGGTTTTCAACTACTAAAAAGATTTTTATTCAAGTAAGGGTGTAAAAGTCTTTTCACAGTGAAACAAACACAACAATTGTTAAATATATTTATATAGATGATACACTTTTTGGACATCTTAAAAACTCTCAAACGTTTTAGAAAATATTTTAAACAGCTTATAAGCTCAATTAAAACACCTTGACAAGAATGACAACCCCTCATTTAATTGTAAGTGACACAAATGTCATTTTACAAAGATATGAGAATAATTTGTAACCTAGGTTATTAAATATTAATATGTTGCTTCAAGAGAAGAAACAAAATAATTTCCCCATTTCTGTTTCTAGTTCTTCTTTGACGTCTCAAGATAAGATTCTATTTTTCAACATGAAGTTGAAAATATGGTATCACTTTGGAGAAATGGTGTGGCTTCCAAGTCAAATATAGGTTGCTAAACAATAATTGTTGGGCCTTGGTCCACTAGTGATTTTGAAAAATTATCGGGACTCAAAATTATTTTACTTCAGTCACAATTATTCATGAAATGAAACATAACAAACAAATTCTATACGGGAATAACTGTGAATATATATGGGGCTTAGACAACTCAGATAAGAGTCACATCTAGAATTAGTATATCACTTTGGTCTCAAAACACATCTATCATTGGGTCCACAACTTTGAAATAAAACAAAATCAAAGTCTACTCCCCTTCATTTGACTGCCATTGGCATAAGGCATAACCAGCAGGCATTAAGATCAAGTCAATGGCTATTGGCCTATTGCTGATGCATATTATTATTATTATTATTATTATTATTATTATTATTATTAACAAATAATTTTTGAATTCTAACACCTCTGATCTAGTCAAGGTCACAAGTATTTTTCTTTTCTTTTTTGGTAATAAGGTTTATTCCAATACTTTTGCCATGTACCAAAGTCAAGAACGTGTATATACACTTGTTTATGGCACACACCAAACGGTGTAGATCAGATCTCATAAATAATGACATACACTATGTTGGTGTTCAATACAAAGTGTATGTAACATTTTACGAAGTATTGGACACAATATTGTTTCTCAACTCTTTCCAATGTCACGTCTAGTGGAAAATTCTAACACCAAATGCAACTCCTAGTAGTTTATTTGTCCATCGAGTGATTCTTGTTAAGTGTGAGAATCTCAATGCAATCACGACCATCAATACGACTATCAATGTATGATGGCAACTACATGCACCACATGATGGTTGTAATTGCCCCTGGACCCAAGCTCCTTTTCTCTCTCACACACAAATGGGTGTGTGGAGACCACACATTGCACCTTGTCCTGCGAGAGGTAGAATTGGGAATGTCATACCCAATGTTGGATTTTTCTATGGTGGACTAGAAGTGTTACTCCCTGTGTCTTATCTTTTTCACACACTGAGATATACTGTGTAAACCCCACACACAGTTGTGTGAAAGAGATAAACACAATAGTACACTTTGGAGTAACACTCCCAGCGTACCATAGAGTTATCCCCCGATGTTGAAAAGAATTTTCCCCACTGGAGAGCGGAACAATCGTTCTCGATAAGCACGTAGACAATCCACATCGAATGGCATATATAGGGAGCATTTCATCACTATTTAATGAAATGTTGCTAATGGACAATTGAACTCTTAAGACGAAGTACATAAGAAATCAAAGAAATTATATCGAATGAAATTTGTACTCAAACGAACTTATACAGTCGTGATATGTCCAAGATTTACCAATACAGGATACATACAAAGACAACAGATGCTTCTACACCTTGAATATACGCATAACACCTACTGAATGCCGCAAACAATGCGTCTCAAGTTCTGTGGTGCTACATATCAAAAAAAAAGTTCTGTGGTGCTGGAGCCTTTTATTGTACAAATCACAGAAAATGCTACATCATATACACAAAAAACATATATAAGACAAGTCTACGTATGAAATACCTGACTAATAATCCAAAAGTGGACTCCCTTCCTTCACAAGCACGAAAAGGCCACCACCATCGCCTCTTGAAATTCGAAGATCTTTGTCAAGGTATGTAGTAAGGAGCCATGATTTTGTACGTTCACCAGGAATGGGAATCTTCAAAGGAGGCTGACCAGAGATAGTGCGTGCTATACCCGCCACAGCATTTTGAAGTGGACCGAGAGATTGCTGTAGGGGTGACAAATTTATGTTTTGCCCAAAAATATTAACGCTTTCTGGAAGATCTATGTTTGATTTGATTTCGGGGGGTTCAAATGTCCCTTCTTTAAATTCAACCTGCAAAAGTTTGTCTGGATTAGTTATTAAATGATTAATCTCAAACCATGTCGTACACATTTATGTAGACTAACCTATAGTATAATTTGCAAAGACGAGATATAATACAATATACTCCTGTTCCAAATGTATTGCTCATTTCATTTTCTGGAACGTAATGGAATAAGACTTCGGTTCCTGAAACGGGAACTTTTTTCTTCCAAAACTACCCTCTCACTTAAACTAATGACGTGAAACCAATCAACAATCAGTTTTGAGGACAATATTGTCAAGGTACATAAAACTTTACCCTTTTGAACTCCCAAACTAACACTCCGTGCAAGTCCAATGGATGCATAATATTGCGATGGATGGATTATCATATTAGGAACATTATAAGGCAACAGCATCCTTTAACTCGGCGATAACGTATGAAATTGATGTCCCACATCCATTAGTAGATGAATAAGTTAAACCCTATTCATCAATTATAACTATAGGCAGGCCATGAAAGAAAGAAGACCAAATTTAAATTTTTGATAGTAAAAAACAATTTGCTTGATTTCTTTCCTTCTTGGCAATGGTAAAGTTTAGATTATTGAGTAACATTATGTGCTACCTGTATTCTTGATGGGCTTCGGACTTCAAAGGATGCAGAAGCACTAAAAGAAATGGTGGAGACAGGGCTTGATATTTTGATGGAGTTCACTATGGTAAGGCTGCTTGTGTCAATTGATTGGCTAATCTTTTCAACTTTCACCGACGGAATACTGCCTGCTGCAAGTAGAGGCAATAGTTCAGAGAAGGCTGTGTACCTGATGCAAGAAAGACGGGAAAATCAAATAAATAACATACACGAGTATCTGCAAACTGGCCCTTCACATCTAATTCAGCATTTTCATGACATAAATACCTCAGAAGAGCTAGTGGGACGATGGAAGTATCATTGCATGTTTTATTCATTTACTTTTCCTGGTTTTCAACTCTTTATCACAACCGATTAGTTCAAGTGTGAAAGTCGAGGGAAGTATTTCATTTTTCATTTCTATTTTTATGTTTTGACATTTTAACTGACTAATTCCCAATCAAAACCTTGAATTTCATTTTTTATAAATCATGTTTATTTGGAAGCCTACCTCCTTCAAATTGCAAATGTTCATATTTCTCTTTATTTGTCTTGATTGAATTTTATTCATCAAACCACATTTTCTTCGAGTGCCCTTTTGTTAAGGAAGTGAAGATGGAATGCTGGCTAAAACTAGTCAGGTGTACTAAAACAAATGGGAAGAAGTCGTGCAGTGGAGGATGAATATCAGCAAAGGGAAGTCGCGGTTGAGCCACAAGAAACGGTGTATGTTTGCAGCTATTATATACTTCATATGGTTGGAACGTAATAGACATTTATTTGACATAGGTAGAAATCTAAGTCTCATAGAGCAGGAGCGAGAGCGATAAAATTTGAAAAAATTTGGGAGCGGGAGCGCCTTTAAGCATGTGTAATATAAATATTTTTTAAAGTTCATTTTGTCATATATCTCACATGTTATTATAAATTGTTCAGCCAAATTACCTTTAGATATTATTTTGATAAGATTATCTCATATTAAAATGAGTATTTGTTAACTTGAATTTTAGAAATAAGATGATGTGATTGTCTTTTTTAGCACGCTTAAAAAATAAAATATACGATGAAACAAAGAAGATTAAGATTATTAAAATAATATTAGTTTTAGGTCTCAACTCTTGATTGAAAAGAACACCAAAGATTCAAATTCAACATCACAAGTTACAGATATTGATTTTTTACAAAATTTATATTTATTTCAGTCTTTTTTTTTTGTTTTGAGATGCATATGAAATATCAATTATTAGTGAAAAAAATCATTCTTATTTCCTCAAGTATGGTTCCTAAATTTTAGTTTGAAAGTTAAGAATTTTAAGAGCGTCATAGAACGAAGCTCTCAAGCTCGGAGAGCTAGAGCGTTAACCTTGTCTTGAGGATTATGTGATCTAGGGTAGAAATAGCGCCAAAGAGTTAGTTGAGAAGATATGGTCTAATATACAATGTAAATGTGCAAGGATTTGACACCAGGGCTGTCTGGTGAAAGAGTTGTAAGTGTTGATTGTTGAGTAATAATATACACTTACAAGTTCCCAAAAAAAAAAAAAAAATTATTCATCTGATATCCGCTAGCAAAAAAGGTTCTCCATAATTATCTATTTTCTTGATGAAACTCCCGTAAGCCAATATAAAGATGGACACTCCATGACATTTACATCCTTAATGACTGGTTGCAACTATTCATTTATTTTTTGACAGCATATTCAGCGTTCGATTTTAATATCTACGCTTATCAGGTTTTGAACCGAGGTCGGCCTCAAAGTAGAAACGTGTGCTGAGCAATGCAAATTGACGGATAGAATGAAGGTTTAAAACATAAATGGAGAGGATCTGTAGGGAGCTAACAGCTCCAAAATATTATTGTCGGTACAGATCTCAATTATTATTAACACTGGGAGGTTGATGGAAGTTCAGATATATCAAATTCTCATGCAGCATACACGGCTTACTAGCGGAGAAATGTAGATAGGCCAGAAGTATGCAGTATGTATACCATAAATAACTTAAAGTATAGCAATTGTGCCTGATGGTTTGATCATGTTACTATGTTATATATAACTCCAGTTGAAACGAGCAAGTCAAATATGCCCCAATAGAAGCCTCTCAAATGTCTTATCTGACCTCAAATTAAACGAGTAGCAGTTGAAATGCCTTTAACAGGTCATTTTTCAATGCAGGCGCAATAGTGTGAGACAAACATTATCGCTTGCTTTAATATCTCCAACTTCAGATGGCCATAGAGCTGAGAAAAATGCATTTGATACATCTCATAAAATGATAATGATTGATATAGGTAATCCAACTCTATTTGATTGATATCTTAAATTCAATCAACTAAGCTACTTGTGTGTTTTAAGTTTCTGGTTTAAGAATTTGGCATAACATCTCTACCGGGGTTGTTTTTACAGGCAATGCCATGAGATTTCTGTTAAATTGTGATGTATTAAAACAGCACGTCTTAATAAAGTGGGGTGAATATTTATAATTTTAGGAAAATCCTATTGTAGACCTGAAACACTCGTATGGTGAGGGAATTGGTTAGGTTGGGGTGGGTGTGGGTGGTGTTAGTGGCTTAGGAAAACAATAAGGGAGTAAAGTGCATTTTCCTTTTATGGCATCATCACTCTGTTTCTTTACGGATCTCGCAGAGCTCATGAATGAAAGTTGTTCTGCTTATATCAGATGTTTTCCTCCTAACAATGTCAGTTAGAAATTATATAATACTCCCAAAGCAGCAAGACTATATTTACACTATCCTATATTAAGGCCCTTTGGCGTCATTTTCAAAATTCAAAATTTTCTGGAATTCCACAAAGCATTCAGCTTCAAGATTCACATCAGAAATATTCTTCTACAACAAATATTAGATTTTTCAAATTTCTTATAAAATTAACTAGAGAAGAAAACCAGATCTCGTAAACCCTTGATCACTAACAGGATTCACTAATGTGATTCACCGCACTAAAACCCATTTGTGAAAAAGGGCAAGACCTCAACTGTCTTGTTTCTACAGTCACCAATAATTAAGAAAAGTCCAAACTTGCTAAGTGCTTTGTCCAGATCAGATTCGAAATACAATTACATAGAATATTTTCATATTGACAACTTATACTTCTTCCCACAAATAGAATACGATCTCTCATTGGAACATCAGTAGCCATCACTCTCATCATAACGGCTTAAACTCTGGGGAATGTTCCTATTAAGAATATCATGACAGGAATTTGGATTAATCAAAATGACTTAAAAGGTTGTTAGGTTTCAGAAACTTTTCGCTGGAAATGGGAAATAAATTTAGGTTGGAAATGAATATGCACAGTCTGTAGTGATTCAACTCTGTCCCGTTACTTACTAACCCAAGAGTAAAATATTTGGGCATTAGGGCTGTAAATCTTCTTAAAACTAAAAGCCTAGTGATTAATTTACTATATATGGACAAACTAATTTGACTTTTTTCCGCAGCTAATAATTACAAAAGCATCCTACAATAACTACTTCAGCATAATTAGAACAGGTGAAAAAACTTAAGATATAGCTGAACCTGAGTACTTGGCTCCGAATTAACACATGCTTTAATACAAGGCTGTCAAATATGGCTGAAGTGTACTTATGATTCGGAGAAAAATCCGTTGCCCATCTTCCATGTAATTCCTACGTTTGAGGAGATGTAGAAACCCCTTCAAATTGCATATGATATTACAGTATACGATTGGCGTTGTCTAGACCATTATTTTTTTTGCGCGTTATTTAGATGAGAATAAGGTTGTCAACAAATGAAATACTTATTAATTTCAGATTCCATTGTAGAAGACGGTACTTCATTTTGGAAATAGATTTATCCCATATGAGATTGAAATTGGATTTACCATAAAGCAAATGGAAATGATACTCGAAGTGCGAATTGTTTCCAACCTTCCACGTCTTGAGCAATCGCAGGGAATGGAGTAAATTGTCCTCCGATGGATCCTGCTCTGGAAGATTTAGGTTGTAGAAGGATATGTACTAAGGACAATACAATAAACAACAGACAAACTCAAAATGCAGTTCTAAAAGAGGATGCGAAAATACGGATCTAGATCTTGCCGCCTACTACATATTAAAATTCTATACGATAACGGAACTTATAATTGAAGATGCATTTTCAAAATGAAGTCCTATCTCCTATGATGTAGTCGACAAAGTTCCATAATATCCCCTCAAATTATAAACAAAAGCGACTTGCACATGCCGCTGCATTTCTACACTCTCACAAGTCACAAGTAAGCTAGGAATTCTCCAGACCCGTTCGCTAAAACATTGGTTAGATGACATAATCAGCTATACACTTAACTGTGAGACACATACTTACAATCAAAAATCAACCACATTATTCTCATTAACATCTCAACTAACTCTCTTGCCTACATTTATTTATTTCGATAGACCTTTTCAAAATGAAAATCTTCCCATATGCTAATTCAACAACAAACATATTCCAACAAGTAATAATAGCACAAAATGGCAGCTCGGTGGTAAATACGTAATAAAAGACTGCACTATTCCAGTTCACAAATTAAGAAACGGAAGAGGAATAAAGGATGAAAACTCACACTAAAACCCAGTTCCCATTTAGTAACTCCGCGTTTTCAGTTGGAGCAGGAACCGGATTCGCGGCCTCCAACTGCGAAACGAGCTCAATCGCCTCTGCACGCACTTCAGCTGAAGCCCGGAACCCCAAATCCGACCCGTAAACCGTGTCCACCAAAGCCCGTTTCAGCTCCCAAAGCTTCACACTATCATCATCATCTTCTTCCTTCACACTTTCACTAGCAATCGGGCTCCCATTCCCCAGCTCAACGTCTGACCCTCCCCACTCATCCTCGTCCTTCGGGGGATCCGGGCCCGAGAATCTCGAAGCGGGTTCGGGCTCGGGCTCGGGCTCCGATTTCTCGCCCCACTCGTCAACAAATGTTGGCTTTTCGGACCCGGATTCGGATGACGTGTCGGGCTTTTCTGGCCCGGATTCGGAGGGGTCGTTAAAGGAGTAGGAAGAACGTATGGAGAAGATGAATTTGGGGTTGGAAGAGAAAGATAAAGATTGGGGTTTGGTGGATTTGGGGGAGAATTTAGGGGTTTTGCGTGAGAGGAGAAGAGAAGAAGGATGAGGGTTTAGAAGAAGCGACATTGTTGAGTATGTGGAGGTAAGGGAGGAGACAGGGAGTGACTTGTTTGGAGTTCGGAAAGAGAGGCGTGTGTGATACCTTTGTTGTACTTTAGCATTTGTGCATCACAAAATTATTGGAAATTTGTTCAAAAAGAAAAAATTGTGGGCCATGTTTGGTTATGTTTGGGAATTTTGGTTAGAATTATTGGTGAGAAATTTACGGAAGATGTGCAATTTTAATTGGATTATATTTATTTTTGTTTTGGAAGTTGGGATTTGAGTGATTTTTTGGTGAGATATTGTTTGTTTTTTGTTTACAGGGGAAACATAAATTAGTGTAATTGTCAAATCAAGTAAGTTTTTGTTTGTCAAATATTAAAATTGTAATAATTATTATATAGATAAATATATATTTATATATGAATAAATATATATGTATATATATATATAAATAAGTAATAGTGGTAATAGTAGTTGATATATATACTTAAAAGAAAAGTGTATATATATATATATGTATGTATCTATCTATCCATATGCATATATGTATGTATGTATCTATCCATATGCATATATGTATGTATCTTTATCTTAGAAATTTAGCTATGAGATAAATTATACACAGTCACACACATAAAAAAATGAGTAAAACAAACCTTAAACTTAATCTAAATAGGAAACACAATTCTATTCTTAGGTAATTAGGAAAACACTCCTAATACAAGTCAATTACCAAATTCAAGCCAAAACCACTTATGAAATAAGAATCCCTTGCTTCAAGTAACTATTCACGCGGACAAACCCGCATTGACCAAGCAGTTGACTCAGTCAAATCCTAGTTGATCGTGGTCAAACTGCTTTTGACTGCCCGAAACCTTTTTTTTCCAAATAATATACATTAAGAGAATTTCAAAAAAAAAAAAAATAGCAATGACAAAACACACATAAACATAGGTAATGCACATGCATTTCTCGATCCACACACATAATCAAATCACAAATTTAGCCATGAAATAAATTATACACAGCCACACACATAACAAATGAGTAAAACTTTAATATAATGTGTATAAATGCCATATATATATATATAGATATAGATATATATAAATTCAAACACTTTCACTATAACTAATTTGAAGAAAAAAAATTGAGAGTTTTACTTTAGAAGACTCCACAAATTTTAATCTATATTTTATCAGTACTATTTCTCATGATAGAATTACAAACAAACCATAATTTTTCTATTTTAAATTTTAATGGTAAAATACTCTACAAAATCAAAGAAAATTTATTTAAAAAAAATACTAAATTGAAAAAAAAGGTAGACGGTGAAAGGTAAAAGAGAGTAGAGAGCTAGGAGAGAGAAGAGAGAGAGAGTGAGGAGAGAGAGAGACCGAAATGGAGAGGAGATAGAGAGAGAAAGAGAGGAGGGGGATAGATTGTGGACATAGCTAGAAGAGAGAAACTTTTTATATAAAAAAGAGAGGAGAGAGAATGAGGTAGAGAAGGGACAAAGAGAGAGAAAGAGTAGATAGAGGGATAGAGAGGAGAGAGGGAGGAGTGTAGGGACAAAGTAGACATAGTAAGATGGAAAATAGTGATTATGTTTTTTTGGACCAAAAAGGTAGTGTATTTTTGACGAAATATTGTGTGAACCAAACATTGTTTGGTGAGAATTTTGGACCAAACATGAGTTGGAAATATAACCAAGCATACCCTTGATTTCTGAGATGGTATGTTTTTTTTTTTTTAAGGTTTTATCTTGTACACTAAAGTGAAAAAAGGGTATTTTAAAGTCATGAGAAGATTTCGGTAATGTATGTTTCAACATAAGATTTTATTTAAAAAGTTTCTACAATATGAATTTTTTAGAAGAAAAATGTGGAATAATTATAGTTGATATGTGATATTTTTTAATAGAAAAATCTCATAGTTGTGCAACTTGATATCAATGGGTATCTGGCGAACTATCTAATTGCTTGGTCTAAACTTGGAACTATGACAGTCTTGTCTTTTAATCATATCGATAAAGTTTTAGCTCGCTTCTTTATCTTTTATGTTTTCAGTAGTTTAGATAAAATTCTCTTGAATCAATGTAAGTTATGGGAGTGGTCTTGTACACGAGATCATGACTATAGAATACGTTGTGATTCTAAAATTCGTTCCAAATCACAGAGATAGTGAGATAAGACATCACAGTCTCATAAAGACTTGCTTATGTATAACACTCTCATGGAAAAGTAGTTTGTTCCATGGGTATTGATCTAGGGATGAGTACATGCATAATGATCCATATTGGGAGTAGAGACTGAATAGCCCGTTTAGGATTCAACGATGGTTTCTAGTCGAACTTGGAATTTAAGGGTTGCGCAGGTGTGAGATTAATCCTCAATGATCTGAGGTGCTTGTCATGGTCATGACATTTTTAGCACACTACACTTTGATCTAATCCATGATTCCAAAAATCTTGAAATGAAATATTTTGGGTGTGATAGATGATATCAATAGGGATCCATTCGAGGTACAACACCTAGAACTTTTCTGTGATGTTTTTGTAACCTAGATGATCAACAAAGTCTCTGGCCAGAGCAGTGTCTTCAAAAGTGTTTTGGTGGTCCTTGCTTGGTATACAAGGTCACTAGAGTTCTAACATGGTCATAACTTCTAAATTATTAGAGTTTCGATTGGTACCCAAACTCTAGATTCGGACGAAAAAAAGATGGAGGGATTTTAGCTATGCTTGCATGGACACGAGACATGATAATATTCAAAAAATTTAGGACACGATAAGGTGGAACAAGTTTAAATAAATTATATCACTACTATCTATAAGAGGGAACATCTCAAATCTACAGTAATATTTTTGTCATCCTTCAATTTGTTTTTGCTTTTTGTTCCGCTTGCAATGCATGCAAACGACGTCGTTTGTTTGTTCACGTGTTTCTAAAATGGTCATTTTGGGGTGCTCAGATTGGCAATTTGAATTGCCTTTATTTTATTTTATTTTGAAAATTTGTGATTCTTTGTCTTCAATCGCAGTTTCATTGTTCGTGACATTGTTTGCTTGTTAGTGTGTTTCCAACTTGATCATTTTGGGGTTCTATGGTAGGCAATTCGAATTCTCTTCGCTTGGATTAGATCTACCTTGCGCGCAGAGGAGTCATTTGTTTGTCTTTTTTGTCCTTGACCTTTCATTTTCGTACGGCGGTTTGCTGTGTATTTTGTATTTATGATTTTGCTTTTTTGGAACTTTGCTCCTATTTGTCTTCAGTCACATTTTTGTCGTCTATGATAGTAATTTCGTTTTTTATTTTATATCTCGCCATGAGCTGTTGATGTTCAATATTGTGTCGTTTGGGGCATATTTTTTGTTGGACCCACCAGTTTTTTTTCCTCATTATGCTTTTTAATTGTGTCTGCATTATTTATCACTTGGTAGTTTATTTGTCCATATTGCTTTTGGCTTCAATAGCAGCCAATTTGGTTTTTTTATATGTTTTTGCTTGATTATTGAATTTCAAATTAGATTTTCTTATTTTCAATGTTTCTCAACTCGTGTTAGGCGTCCTTTTTCGGTTCATTTGGCATCATTATCTTTTCTTATGTGTTTTTTGTATTTTTTTATTTGTCTGTTTGAGGGAAAAAACCGAGGTTAAGGGAAAAAGAGTATGGGGTGTATTAATTCCTCTTTTATGAAGTCTTTCATCAAGCTATTTTCATGTTGGTAGCCTCCAATATTGATATTAGCAAATGTGTAGAACATGCGAAAAATGCACGTTGAGCTATCCTGGAGGCAAGCTAATAAGTGAGGTCATGTGTGACCTCATGATGAGCTCATGGGCTAACCCATGAGGTGGTGGCCGATTATTTGGGGGGGAGGGGGCCGAAAATTCCCCTATTTCCCCTCTTTCCCTTGCTTTTCCTTCCACTTGTTGGCTTGTTTGATAAAACTCCTCCCTTCCAACTTTTTATGCAAATAGGACTTTTCTTTTTCTTTCTTTCTTTCCAAGACTTCTTCAAGATCCCTTATTTTAAGGAGAAAATTTAGGGAATTTATATTTTCCTTCATCTTTCCAAGCGTCCTCCTTCCTCCTTTTTCCTAGCTATTTTCAAAAATAGCTCTTTATTTCCATGAGGATATTTAATTTATTTTCTTCTCTTTTTTCCTCATAATTTTTGAAAATTACTCCCCCATAAAATAGGAGTATTTCCCGATAAAACTCTCATTTTCTCCTAATCCTCATAGAATTTGAGGAAAAGGGAATCTCTTTAGAACACCCCTTAGCTTCCAAATATAAATACTCCTCCTTGGCCTTCATTATTTTTAAACACACAATCTTTCTCCACCTCAAATTTTCAAAAATTCCAAGCCCTTTTTTCTCCAAAAATTTCAAAAATTATACATCATGCAAGCCAACTCCGCCAATTCAACAGGTAATATTTCTTTACACATAATTCTAGGATTTTCGTCGTTTTTCTTTTGTCTTCATATTTTCATAAAAATATATCTTCTCATGCATCGGATAGCTCGTTAAATTTGTCTTCTCATGAAAAAATGGTAGAAGTGTCGTCCGATGATAGCACAAATGTTAGCTTTTCATCACCTCATAAACAGTTCGCCTTGTTGGATGAGGATACTTCTAACGACGAGGCCTCTCTTGTAGTAAGTGAGGAACAAATTCGTTCAGAACGGCTCAAAATAAATGAGGACTTTCCATCTATGAGGTATATTCCTCCTGTTTTTCTATATCCAATGCTCAAAGATTAACAAAGAATTTACGTCTTACTCGAGGATATGAGATAGCCGTTCTGTCTCCTCATGATCAGCCGAACGTGCTCCCTACGAGCTCCCTTTGCTTTTTTGTAGCTCAAATCGAGATGGGTTTGCGTTTTTCGATACCCTCCTTTTATATTGATGTATCGAACTGATATCAGGTATCCTTATGTTAGCTATGCCCAAACTCTTTTAGCCTTATGGCAACCTTCTTTATGGTGTCTTCTTTTAGGGGCGAGGTCCCCTTAGCAAATAAATTTTATTCTTTTTTCCAACTCAAGAAATTAGAAAAAAGAGTCTTTTACTTTACTGAGAGAGTCGGGGTGCACTTTTTGACTCATAATTTTAAAACTCCCAGTGATTGGCGACATCGTTACTTCTTTGTTTCTTCACCTTCTCCCTGGTCATTTCCCAATACTTGGATTGAGGAGAGTCTTAAATACCCCTGGTTTTCTCCAAAGGACCGGCCTCCTTCCCATCAGCGTATGTTGGGTAGGTTGAATGAGCAAGTTTACGATATCAAGAACTTGATTGATGAGATTTTGCTAAGACATTTTCACTCGAGTCACACGTACACCTCGCTGGGGGATAATTTATGTATATCGTCAGCTTTATACGAGCTTTCCTCATGCATGCATATAAGATTTTCATCATCTATTCGTATTATTTTGTTATTGTTTGCCTCCATTTTAGCTTTGATTATCTATCTGTCTTCGTTGTCAGGTGCCAGCAAGTTTAGGGCCCTTTTGAAGAATAAGGCTGAGCTACCTTCTCCTGATAAGTGCGACATTAGGGCACCTGTTGGATCGAACTCAGTGAAGAGGGCCCTTGATACACCTCCAATTTCACTTGATGAGTCAGCTGCTAGGCAAGCTGACGGGAGATATAAGTACAAACGTCTTAGGAAAGCAAAAAAGAGCCTCCCTGTGCATGCTGACGGGCAGGGTCCCGAGCACCAGCCTCCCTCTTAGCTATCCCGCGAGCTATCCGGCGTGAGAGCTTCTTATAATTTGACACCTCCTATCAGGAGGGCTCGTGATCATTCTTCTCAAGACAGGGCTCCCTCCACTTCATTTTTCCTTGGTGGGAAAATATGGCTTTTGATCAGTTACTGGGTCTTGCTTTGTTAGAAGACCATCGATATATGGGTAACCTTTCTGACTCCGCCTTTATGGAGGAATTCTCCTCCACAATATTGCAGGTATATGCTCCTGGCTTTTCCTCCTTCTTTTTGGTGGTAATGCTAATGACAGGTAAGCATACTTGGGGTGATGCTATTGTCAGGCTTTGTTATAAGGAAGCCAAGCGAAATGCTAGCTTAAAAGAACAGCTTTCTATCAAGTCAAAGGAATTAGAGAAAGAACATGCTTTGAGAAAGAACTTATCTGCTGAGATAGAGCAGCTAATGAAAGATTTTGCGAAGTTTTGAGGCTAAGGAAGTAAAGAGAAAGCGTCAGGCGGCTCATCAGGAAGCCACTGAGGGCTTCGCCCATTCTTCCAAGGCCTTCTTAGAGGCTTATTATCAGCGCAGGCAAGAAGAGTATCTTAAATCTGATGACTTCTTTTAAGTGTTGTTGAATTCAGCTCTCCCATATTATCGTCATGGTTTTCGTTCTTGCCTTAAACAGTTTGTCGAGGTTGGGATTTTACCTCCAGATTTTGATTTTTCGTTTCTTAAGGAACCAGCGGGGTTAGAAGATGCTCATCTTCTTGGCGAGGAAGCTCCCATGTATACGCCACCTATTATGCAGCCAATTGAGACGCTAGCTAAGGAGATAGCTGATGAGACTACTGATTAGATTGTCGGCGCGACAGGTGATGATTTTGCTGAGAAGCCCGCCGTTGAGACAGCTGATGAGGCCCCTGATGAGATTGCTAACAAGATCACTGATGAGATACTTGCCAAGGCCCCAGATGATGTTATTACAGGTGATTAGCCTCCCCTGAGTCCTTTTTCGAGATTATAGGTGACCTTGATGTCCGCGAGGAGCTTGATTTTCCCTCCTTGATTAGATTGTTTAGATAGCTGCTTTCTTTTTCCCGCATTTTATTTTTCCTGTAAGTACTTTGTTTTTATGCTCACTTTTCATGATATATATGTTAGTTTTTGTACCATGCTCATTTTTGGGGCATGAGCTTTTCCTTTCTTTGAAGTAATAAAAGATATTTTATTTGAAGTAATAAAAGATATTTTCTTTTTTGTTCAACATATGATCCTGATAACGAATGCTCGTGTGATGATCACAAATATACATGCTTTTCATAGAAGATGATGCATAAGCATAAGTTTATTCATAAGATACGCATGTCATGCTGCCTAGGGCTTATCAATAACCTTATAACAGGGCTTACGTGGCCTACGGCTTAGGCTTTATTTCTTTATATATTATGATTTATGTGCTGCCTAGGTCTTACGACGCCTTTATGGCTTACACAGCCTAGGGTGTATGTGATGTCTTATTTATTATTTAGGGTGCTGCCTTGTGCTTACGCTGCCTTTAAGGCTGACACAACTTAGGGCTTATGATTCCGCTGTCTTCGGTGCTGCCAAGATTTTACGATGCCTTTAAGGCTTACACAGCCTAGGGCTTATGCAATGTCTTATTTGTTATTTAGGGTACTGCCTAAGGCTTACGAAGCCTTTAGGGCTTACACAACTTAGGGTTTATGATTATGCCGTCTTCAGTGCTGCCGAGGTCTTGATGCCTTTAGGTCTTACACAGCTTAGGGCTTATGCGATGTCTTATTTTTTATGTAGGGTGTTACCTAGGGCATATGCTGCCTTTAGGGCTTACATAGTCTAGGGCTTATGATTTTGCCGTCTTCGGTGCTGCCGAGGTCCTACGATGCCTTTAGGGCTTACACAGCCTAGGGCTTATGCGATGTCTTATTTAAGGTGATTCCGAGGTCTTACGATGCCTTTAGGGCTTACATAGCCTAGGGCTTATGCGATATCTTATTTAGGGTGCTACCGAGGTCTTACGATGCCTTTAGGATTTACACAGCCTATGGCTTACACCATGTTTTTGCCTTTATTTGTGAGACATTTTAGCCATATCATGAGCATAGTAGTGAATCATAAGACTACTTCTAGATGCTTTCAAGCATTTATTTTAGAAAAGCAATAAACGTACTAACTTCATCTGGATAATCTTTTCTTCAAGTGTAGAACTTCCTCAAGTTGTGCACATTCTACGACCTAGATAGTTTCCGGTCTTCTACATCTTCAAGCATGTATGTACCTTCACTCAACACCTGCACCACTTTATAAGGACCCTCCCATGTAGGTCCCAGCTTTTCGATCGACTTTAGCACATCAGCTCGCCTGAGGACTAGGTCCCCCACTTTAAATTCTCTAGCTACCACCTTTCGATTGTAAACAGTGGCTACTCTTTGTTTGTACTTCGTCATCCTCAAGTAGGCCATGTTCCTAGTCTCTTCAATGACGTCGATGCTTTCCCTCATCAATTCTTTATTCTTCTCAACATCAAAGTACTTTGCCTTGTAAGACATCATGTTGACCTCGGCTGGTATAACAGCCTTTGTATAGCTAAAAGGGGTTTCTCCAGTAGTGCTGGCGGGAGTGGTTCGGTAAGACCAGAACACACTCGACAGCTCCTCCACCCACAAGCTTCCACTTTTCTGTAGTCGTGTCTTAAAGCCTTGCACGATGATCCTGTTAGTGACCTCCACTCGTCTATTACACTATGGGTGGCTCACAACGGTGAACAATTGCTTTATGCCCATCTCCATGCACCAGTCTTGTATTTTGGCGCTTTGAAATTGCCTTCCGTTGTCAGATATTATCTTGCAGGGTACCCCAAACCTAAAGAGTATAATCTTCTTTAGGAATTTGACAACCTCACTCTCTGTGATCCTAGCTAGCGGTTTCGCCTTAATCCATTTGCTAAAATAGTCCACTGCCACCAGTAGAAACTTCTTTTGTCCGACGCTAGTGGGAAATGTGTTGGGTTGACTCATTCCCTCGGGTGGCTCGTGGCAGCAGAATTTTAAAATTTACAAGAATAAATGTACAACCACCCAAAAACAGGAATATGGATTGGTTTGATCGAATTTACAAGGAGGTAAACGAAATTATACCTTTCAAAAATTTCGTTTTTACCTCGAGCTTTGGATCGCAACTACCCTGTGGTGCAAATCCACACAATTTTCCTTGGGTGAGAAATTGCCCGTCGACTTTTCGTACCTCTCGATTTAGAGTGCTTCAAGCGGCACCTCTAAGATGTATCCACGTCTCATTCAAGTCACCAATTGTTTTGCCTTGCGTGCTAGATAACAAAACAATTCTAAGCTTGCCTTAGACGTGAATATGTGAAAAGTAGGAATATTTCTAAGTCGTTTAATTCAACATATGAATAGAACGATGTCTTGTTGGAAAAGGGATATGGAGAGGCCGATTTTTACTAGCTATAAGGGGGGCGGACTTTTCAGCACATAACATTGTTATTTTAGTCTCCTTCATCTCTTATTTATGGGTAAAGATTACCTAGAATCCAATTAGGAAAAGAAAACTTCCTTTCTCCTAACACTTTAGTAACCCTAATCCTATAAGGTAACTAATGAAGACTTGGAGGAAAAGAAAACTCTTTCTTCTTCCACCACACACCAAAACACACGCCCCTCTCCTTATATTATAGTCAAAATTGGTCAACATAATTAATTGGACTCTAGGATTTAATTTTGACTTCTCAATTTAATTATAGGCTCAACTCATCAATTAAATACAAGTCTAATTAAATCCAACCAATTTAATTTCCAACATCTTATTTATTTAACTTGGGCTCCACCCAATTAAATAAAATATTTAGACTCTACTAGGACCATTAATTTAATTAATTCTACAAGATTAATTAAAAGAGTAAAATTAATTAAATCCTTCAATCAATTTATATTCCATATTAGGAAAGTAACACACTTTCCTAATTTCCTCAATTTTTTCGAAATTGATTAATCACATCTTATTCAAACAGTGACTCTCTCGAGTAAGTGTGTGACCCCTTAGGCTCGTTTCTATCTAGTAGTAAGTACACTTTCCCACAGTGGTGGTCCCAAGTGGCATACGAAAGGGTCTAAAGAGGAGGGAGGGTTGAATAGACCCTGAAGTCTTTTTCGACTTCAAAAATTTTATACCACTTTAAATTGTAGAACGCTTTAAGTCACAAGCGATAGGTCAAACACTTGGTTTTAAAGATAACTTAGATTTAGTGATTTCAATAGTTACCAAAGTAGGGTAATGTTTCAGTCGCTTAATCAGGGTTAGCACAGCGGAAATAGTTTTATATATTAGCCTCCTTTTTAGTCAATAGTCACTTGTGATGTATTTAAAGCCTTTTTCTTTTAATGAGATAAACAGTAAAGGCAATAAAACAGTAAATAAAATAAAATGACATAAGATATATAAGGTTCACTGTGTGGTGTAATCACAGCTACGTCCTTCTTCTCCTTGATCACTTGGAGGAATTTTACTATGATGATGTTCAAAGTATCACACAGAAACTTCTACAAAATAGCAAAGGATGAAGACGATCTTGGGCTCCTTGATCACACAGATTTCTGCACCAATGAAGATCCTCTTCTACAAGCTTCTCTCACTCAGAAATACTGCTCGTATTGAGGGCTTCAACTTCTTTCTCACACAGATGAAAGGTTGAAAGGTTTTCGTCACAAGGGTTTGTTTGTTTTGAAAGACCAAACAACTTGAATATCTCAGTAGGAGTTTAGGGTTCTTCTAGAGAAGATGTTTGAGATATTTTTGTGACTATCTGGAATGTATATAAAGCTTAAAAAGATTTTGGCTATGGAGGATTTAAGCTTTTTCGAGATTTCAGCAAAGGTTCGACTTTTTAAAAATTACTTTTTTTAGGGTTTGATGAGGAAGGTATTTATAGGCAAAAGATTGGTAAATGTCCGTTGGACACATGTAGAGCGCGTGCCTCTCACGGGCGAGTGAGAATACCTTTTTCTGACATTCCTGAAATCCTGCAGTTCTGATTTGATGTAGCAGGTTTGAACTCTGTAGCTCTGACAGTCTTTTAGCCAATAGGGTGGATTGTTCGTAGGTCATGATTCTTATCACATTTAATGCACTTATCAGGCATTTAATGCGCTTGAATTTATTTCCCATTGGAAATAAATGTCCGTTGAATGATTGCATTTAAGTCCTTCATGACTTGAGAATTTATTTCAGGTGAATCCAAATTAATTTCTTGAGTGTTGAAATGCTTGATTCAGTAGATCCTGAAATTAGTTCCTTAGCGATTGGCAGTCGCTTCAGGAGAGATTCTTTGTCTTCACAAACTTCAGACGCTGATCTTCAACTTCATCTCTGATAGACTCACTTAGAATTCTAACAAAGACTTAGCGTCTAATCTTAATCTAAAATTTATAAAGATAAAAATCAACAAGCCTATTCTAAAATAATTACAACTCTTTTCAGACGCTTAGACAGATGTTCTAAAAATATAAACTTACAATCTTTTGGGGTCTAACATAAAATCCTATCTTGTCATCATCAAAACTTCTAACATGAAATTTCCTAACACACAGTGTTAGTGTACCTTCCTAAAATGGAAAGTACTAGATTAAATCAATCATTTGATTTAATCAAGCCTCGAATTAGTCACAAAGCTAATTCTCAGCACTTACAAATCGCGGTTTGCCCACCTAGCATAGGGTCCCAAAGACCTAGATAAAATGAAAGTAAAGATACGCCTTTTGCGATCTTGATCCTCATATAAGTAAGATCCCTCTATCTAATCTCCCGATTGAATCTAGAGCATTGGCTATGGTCGAAACTCTATTAATTCAATACTATGTTTCCCACGTTATGTGAAATCGACTTTAACTATCTAAACGAGGAAACCCTACGCCTCTTTAGATATCATACTTCAGCTGGAGATTCCTTAAGTCGATCCCCTATGTAACCATAGGAGATTAACCAATAGGCTAATGTCAGAGAAAGATTCCTTTCAATTCTCACGTGCCTTACCACGTAAGACGCACATGTCTGAGTTTACCCATATACGATCATCTAAAGTGATCATGTAACAAATCAAGAACATGCGCGGTTACGCATAAGACATCCAATGGAATCTTAGGTCCATAAGGATTACTCTTACACTACAAGACCACTGGAAGTTCCACATTCGACTGGGAATCCATTTTAGGAACTTCCATGGGGTTGTTCAGTTCGCCCAATACCACAATGACAACCCTCATATATGCATTGGCTTTCACGGTGCCAGTATCTATGGAACGAGATACACTTCTCCTAGAGTATGCATCATATGAGCAAGTCTTTTGGGTTGCATCGATATCCCTTCGTCTTGATGAACCCTTTCACGACTTGGAACAGTGTTTTTAAAGTTCACAACCTTCGAGACTGTTAACCGTCCGTAACAACACGGAATCGAACAAATAATATAGTGAAAGTAAGATCGTCTCCACAGGGAAGGTTATCAAGTACCAAATAAAGTTTATCTTATTATTTAGACTATCGATTATCAAAGATTTGAGATTTTAACTAACTAAAAGCATAGATTTATAAAAACAGAATTTATTATAAATAATTAACACAAATATAATTAAAACGAACAATCAATTAACGAAAGGCTTAGGGATTAAGATTTCATCAAGGTATTTCTATGGATTATTGACTTTCAATGGATTATCTTTCTTGTTTAAATTAAAGACCCAATTTCCTTAAATACACGAATACTCTCCCGAGATCTTCATGAGTACCCACCTAAATTAATTAACGTTACTCCCATGATCAAAAACTAATTTAGATGAATCCATTAAGTTCTATGAATATTGTTTAACTAGTCTCATGCAAAATTACCAATATCCCTATTAAGCAATTTACACATGTCTATTAAATCTGAACCAATAAACTAATTCACCTCCCGGTACTTCTTAATTTATCTTAAATCATGCAATTGGTGATCAATCAATTACAAGCATTAAACACTCATTAATAGATAAACCAAACAAGAAATCACATCCATCAATCATCAATAATCCAAATCAATACACAAGACTACATCTTAAACCCTAGAAAATAATTTAGCTATGCATAATTAAAGAAAAACAAGAAATAAATTGCATAAACATAAAGTTACTCATGTTCAACAATGGAGGATTGGAAGAATACAACTTGAGAAGATGAAACTTTTCTCTCCAAGAACTCTCTTCAAGATCTCCTTTCTCTCTCTAGAAGTCTTCTCCAAGATCTACTTTTTTTGTAAGAATGAATGAATTTATTCCCTTCCACCTCACTCTAGCCTATATAAATGTTTTTGCCATTTCTTTTTAACTAAAAAGGAGTCTTAGATACATAAATTATGCCCATCCAAGTCATAAAATCGGCCCACAAAAATTCGCAGCTGCACAGCTGTGCAGAATATCTGCACAGTTGTGCAGTTGCCTGTGCAGAAATCTTCCTCTTCATTTTTCTTCAACGAAACATTCTCGTTTGGCCTTTCAAATGCATTTCTTCACATCCTCTTGGATAACCTTCATTATTCTTGTAATAAATACTCCTTCAACTCATCAAAATCCTCGCTTTTATGCCTATAAAAGCATTGAAACGACTTAGAAATCAAAATACATAAATTAGGCTAAAAATAAAGCAAAAGCCTAACAACAAGGCATAAAATAAAGATAAATGTGAGGTAAATCATAATGAAAATATGTAAAATATGAGACCTAACAGAGACATATTCCATCATTTCCACACCCAATGTGCGATGATGTCCCATAGCTATGTGTGATCCTTCAAGACTTTATTTAAAGCCAAAGTAAAAACTAATTTAAGAATAAAGACATGCCATATAAAATAAATTGACTTTATTTATACGAAAATGATTTTTCAAAACTAGAGTTATTATTACATAAGAATGGCGCCCAATAATTGGCGCGCCGAGCACTAACTCTAACAAAATGGCCCCACTATGTCCATTCCCCATCTGACAAAGGGGTAAGGTGAGCTCATGGCTCCCATTGCTCCTGCTAGCTGGTGGCATAAGGTTGCATGCACTTGGCATTGCTCACACCTTCTCACTAGGTCCCAAGCATCTTCCTTCATCATGGGCCAATAGTAGCCTGCTGTAAGGGCTTTTCCTTGGTGATGGATGCATCCGCATGGTCACCACACAAGCCTTCATGTACATCTTTTAGAATGCTCAACCCTTTCTCTCTCTCTCGAGAGACATCTCAAAAATGGGTGAGTGAAAGATATTTTATACAAGTTTCCCTCGATTATAGTAAATCAGAGGGCTTGCCTTTGTATCCTCAAGGCCTCCTTCTTGTCCTCCGGTAATCGTCCACTAAGGGTGCTCTCCAGTCATCTAACTCTAAGGTTATGTAATTTACCTCTTCTCCTACCAGGGAACTTGACATGGCTTTGATGTAATTTGCCGAGTGTGGTAGTTAGCTAATGAACTAGCTAGCCATGCTAGGTAGTCGGCTTTTTCGTTCTCCACACGAGGTATCTACTTTATCTCGAAGGTCTCCAGTTGGTCTTTCAAATCTTCGATTTTCTTCAGGTACTCCATCATCCTTTCTTCTTTGGCCTCGTATCGGCCATTGACTTGGCAAACTACCAGTTGTGAGTCTGAGTAAACTACCAGGTGTTTTGCTCCCGCCTTTAACGCCATCTGGATCCCTGCGATCAGGGCTGCGTATTCGGCCTCATTGTCAGAAGCACGAAAATTGAACTTCATTGCATATTCTAGGTCATCTCCCTCGGGGGTCGTTAATACTATTCCGGCACCACTTCTCATAGAGGTAGCTGA
Source organism: Buddleja alternifolia (assembly GCA_019426215.1). Taxonomy (NCBI): domain Eukaryota; kingdom Viridiplantae; phylum Streptophyta; class Magnoliopsida; order Lamiales; family Scrophulariaceae; genus Buddleja; species Buddleja alternifolia. The sequence goes on along the minus strand of CM033399.1, from coordinate 5,503,964 downwards.
ACCATCAACATGGAGTAACCAGACCTTTTTGACATCTTGGGAAGAGGGTACTTTTGCTATGAAATTAGCTAGCGCTTGAGCCTCGATGGTGGGTCATGGAGCATAGGTGATGTCGAACTCACTGAGCTCCACTGCTAACTTGATCATCCTTCCCGACACCTCGGGACGCCCCAATATCTAATTCAAGAGGTAATTGGTGCATATTTCAACGCTGTGTGACAAAAAGTATGGCCTCAACTTCCTAACGGTGGTTACCAGGGCAAAGGTTACCTTTTCAATCTCCAGGCATCTCTCCTCAGCTCCCCTGAGGGCTCGACTGGCATAATACACTGGCTTTTGATCTCGTCATTCATCGTGTATTAGCACAGAACTAATAGCGTGACTAGAAATCTCCATATACATGTACAACTTCTCGCCAGGTAATGGTTTAGTTAGCAAAGGTAAACTGGTCAAGTACGCCTTTAACTCTTCAAAGGCCTTCTGACATTCTTCGTTCCAGGAGAATGTGCTAACCTTCGTGATGACCCTAAAGAAGGGTAGGCTGCGTTATCCTAGTCTTGAAATGAAATGGCTCATGGCCACCACCCTAACTGATATATCTATGAGTTAAAATTAGTGTTGACTAATACATCTCATGCATAGAGTCGAACTCCTATTTGATCCAATGGATTGGATTGGTGTTGTTCATTAGATAAACAACATGGAAAATTGGAGCTAGAAGATCTAGTCTTAATATATGAACTTAAGTGATGATTGAGGATTTGTTTTATGCCAAATGGGAAAAAAAGGCTGAGGACTTCTCTTAAGAAGAGACAGAGGTTGACTCTACCATTAAGTCACGCATAAGAATGCAGTGATAAAAGGTAGTTAGATAGAAGAACTTGTGGGGTTCTTCAGATCGAATGTCAAGTACATAAGTACTATGACTATCGAAAAAGGGTGTAAGCTCTTAAAAAGGAGCAGAGGTCTCACCTATTATCTAGACGTACCTAGTGGCGAATAATCTAAAAGATTATTTGATCAAAGTCGCGTTCAAGTGGAACAAAGTCAACTCGGCGGAAACATGGCAAACCCCTTTCACCAAAACCCTTGAGTAGTAGCTGTGATCAATGGGTCATCTGGATGATGGACCTGTGTGGGAACAGCAGTCTCTTGGGCAAGTGAGAGATTGATCATGTTATGTTCCCAACGAGCCATCTGTTGGCTTGAACATTAACACTGTGTCAGTCTTATCATTTAGAGTATATCAAACCTTTTATGGAATGGTTCTTTATTGTTATAACTCGTGTTAGTATAGATAAAGATCTCATGGATTACATATGGTTAGGGGAGCTATTGGGATACATATGGAATCCTTTCAAAGATCCTAATCCTAAACACGTTCTAAGTCATAGAGGCTGTGAGATGTGGGATATCACTGGCCTCGCCAAGACTTTTTCATGCATGTACACTCTTCCAAGAGATCGATACATTCTATTGTCGATGGCTTGTATGGAAATACATGTATGGAGATTCATACTTAGTATGGAATTGAACGACTCTGCAAGGATTCCTCGTTGGTGCTTTCAAACTTGGCATCCTTTGGGTTTTGTAATGTGAGATGATCCTTAGACCTGAGATGTCGTTGGAAAGGGTACTATCCACTCTGCTTAGATATGCACGTTCACTCCAGGAGAGTCATACGGCGTGTATGTTGGGAATAGTCTAGTAGTATAGTGGAACAATTGACAGTTAGAGAGGATTCATCTAGGGTCACGAGTACCCTGAATTTCCTATGCTGTTGAGTGAGGCTGAATGATTGGAAAATCTCTGGCCAGAGCATTGTCTTATAAGAGAGATTTGTGATCCTGCTTAAAAGACCGGATCATTAGTCGAACCTACATAGTCATAGTTTTTGATGCTACTGGTTTTCGACCGTCGCCAAAACCTAAGTCTTGGACGGGAAAAAGATGAAAAGATTCGAGTCGCAAAAAAATTGAAATTTGGATTGGTTTGCATTTTCATCATTAATATCTAGGAAGTCATGGCAACGTTGCTAGACTTCAAACCAACGACCAGTAGGTGCCTTGGGTTAATTGGTGAAATTAATCCAAGGTCTAGTTAATTATTATGAATAATTAATCTAGCATATGGAAGGACGTATTGCTAGCTTGTTAATGAGCCTAAAGGGTCACACACAACACTTAGTGTAGTACCTATTGACTAAGTTAATTCTTTGTGAATTAATTGAGGGATTAATTAATTGGAATTAATTAATTAGGAAAAGATATGAATTAATTAAGTGGTTTTAATTAATAATGGTCTTATAATTTAGTATTAGATTATTAAATTGGAAAAGACTAATTAATTAATTAGTGATCTAATTGATTAATATGTGAAAGAAGAAATATATATATATATATATATATATATATATATATATATATATATATATGTAACATACATGTAGACATGTATGTGTGTATTGACTTAAGTGGAGGATTTTATCTTGTTCACCAAGTCTATGTATATATGTATATTTAATAATAAATATCTTATAATAAATATTTTGGTAGGATCTATTCTAATTAATTAGGTAACTAATTGATATGGAAAGATCTTATAAATAGATATTAGGATAATTATCATGGATATGGTAAGATCTATTTTATTTAATTAGTTCACTAATTTTATGGAAAGATCTTATTTGGATAGATCTTATATATTTGGGAAGGATCTCAAATATATGGAAATATCTTGTTTATTAATTAGTGGATCTAATTAACTATGAAAGAGATTAAAGATGGAAGGAGTCTTTATATAAAATATTGTATATATATATATATACACACACGCGCGCCTATTAGGCATTTTTTTAGTGGTGTGAGAGTTTCTATATTTTATGGACTCTCATCCTATATATGTGTATTGACATTTTATTCTGTAACCTAATTAATTCATAATTCCCTCTATACAATTTAGATTGTGAAAAACTGTCTCCATCTTTTCTCCTTCAACTCTTTCCCATCTATTTCTTCCAACTCATGTGTTGAGTACGACGAACACTAAATATATTCCTACCCACTTCTCACAAAGCCAAGATTCGATATTCTCCTTGCTAGCACTGGTGGAGATAATTGAGGGTATGAGCTAAGGTGTGGATAAACTTAGAGGTGCAACACTTGGGACGCTAAGGCAAATCCATCCGGAGAGGTGTAGCAGGGAGTTACTTAAAAAAATATTGTTGCTTTTTAGTCTTCAAGAGGTAAATACGAGTAAACTTTCTCTTAGGATAGTTTTTGAACCCGATGGTACCATGTCTACCTAGCCCTAAGTTGGGGGATGTCGCTTTAATTTTATAATTATACCTTTCGCTGCGCTAGCGTCCCTGGGGATTGTACTATCGAACCCAACTGTAGTATCAGAGCCAAGGTCTTGACATGGCTCAGATTCTTTGTATATATTTATGTTTATGTGCTTTAAATTTTATTTTATCGCATGTAAAATGGTTTGGATTTTATGATTTTATTTTTGGATTGATTAAAGTTGTTTAAATCTGAAAATTAATTTGGATCTGAAAAATGGATTTTTTCAAAATCTTGAAATTGAGTTTCTATTGAAACTTGGATGGCTGCTTTTTCGATTCATAAATATTCATGCGTGTTTGGCTTTGACGATGGAAGAAAAATAAACCCGCGACAACACTCGTGTGCCGTCACGGAACCACCGTAACCGCCGCTGACGATGGACAGTAGCAGCCTGCATGAACGGCGAACAGCCGTGGTTGTTCGCACGGAACCGTCGCGAATGGAGCTGTCAGAAACAACACCGTCATGCGCGATGACGTACGTGAATTGGGGCAGCTCGGTGAATCGAAGGCCGCCATCGACACGACTGCTCACTATGGAAGGAACCCTAGGGTTTTTTCAAATTTTTATTAAATTGCAATTTGGCCCCTTGGATTATTTTGTAATCTTATGTTTTGGGTTTAAAATGCAAATGTTTATATTTTTGGGCTTGGACCTAAACATGAATTTTTCAAATACATGGGCTTTTATTTAAATTTTGAAAAGACAAAATAAATTTAGTATTTTATTGACTTTCGAGATTATTATAAAGTTGAGTTTCTAAAAAAGGGCTTTTATTTAAATTTTGAAAGGACGAAATAAAATAGGTATTTTATTGACTTTCGAAATTAAAATAAAATTGAATTTTCAAAAATAAGATTATTTTATTTATATTTTGAAAGGATGAATAGAATTGATATTTTATTGACTTTCGAAATTAGAATAAAATTAAAATTTTATATTGGCCTCTGTTTGAAAAAATGGATTTCTTCATTTTTTTTGAAAGTATGAATTTTCATTTAAATTTTGAAAGGAGGAAATAAAATTGGTATTTTATTGACTTTCAATATTAAAGTGAAATTGAGTTTTTTTTTTCAATTTGGGGCCTTTATGATTAATTGAAGTAGACTTCTTCATAGGATTTCAAAAATATGAGTTTTATTTGAATTCTAAGTATGAGTTAAAATTGGTATTTTATGGATTTGGAAATTGAATAAAATAAATTATTTTTGAAATTGATCCTTTTCAGATTAAATGGAAAAGTGGACTTTTTCATTAATTTTTCAAAATGAGTATTTATTATTTAGTTCTTAGAAAATTAATGTGATATTAATTGATTCCTAGAATAGAATAATATTAGAATTTTGAAAATTGAATTGATTTTCGGGTTAATAGAAAGTTATGATTTTCCATGAAATTTTCTGAAATTTATTTTTAGAAAATAATTAATTGGTGAATTAGATTATCTTTAATTAAAGATGGTAACTTTATGTTTATGATCGCATGATGCGAGCATGTATTATGTGATTGTGTGGTGATCCAGGTCGAGCCATAGACTAGTCGTTTTAATTTGAGGCCTGCGTGCCAAGTTTTCTTTTCATGTACTTGAGAGGGTGAGGTTTTCTTTTGTATTGTATTGTTGTAATTCGAAGACGAAGATGAAGACATCTTGGAGATAAAGTTGGAGACGTTCAAGCTTGAGGAGCTATGAAGACCTTAGTGTAGGGTCTGAGTCCTTAGATTAGATTGATCGACACCTTGATGGCTATGGGTATTTTAAGATTGGCTTGACTAAGATCACATTTACTGCTTTGAATATGGGGCATGCTTGTTGTTATTTATCGTTAGTATCTTATATATGGTATGCTGTGTTGCATGATTACCTAAGAAAGATAAATAACTGAAAAATGGTGAGACCTTGTATATAAAATATTTTATATCCATATTAAGTCCTTAAATGGATAAATCAGGGGGCCTGGAAGCTCCCTGATTAGGTCCAGTGCTTTCCATCATTGGATGTGAGAGGGAATAACGCGGCTTGTCATCATTGACCATGAGTCGTGGGATGGTGGCAAGTTTAGTATAATAATCTCACAACTAGGCCTTCTACTATGACAAACGGTCATACTAGAAGTGCACACGGATACCAGTACTACCCAGGGGTCAACCATGAGTCATAGGACTCATTGGATACTGTTATTATGTGAGAATTTGATGGGTCAGACTTAAACGCAGATTAGTGTACGGTTGCATCGTGTTCTCAGAACGTGCATGAAATGTGAGGCAAACATCTCGAGAACCACCTGGATGTGGATGGGGTCGTCGTGCCTGTTCAATGTTACCACACATTGACCATGTGTCATGGAATGAGGTTGGGACATTGACGCTCGAGCCTACGGGAAATTGTTGAATTTCTCGTCTTTCTGTCCGCGGGGTGATGGAAATTGAAAAGTAGTGGGAGCACACGTGAAGTTAAAATTTCCATAATTTCATGTGGATATAATCTATGATTGAATGCTAATGTTTTTTTCATTTTTGTAAAGTAACAGTCAAATGGCTAAAACTCCACTCTTAGTAATCCTTGAAACTAATAAGATAAATGGCCCGAACTTCCCCGACTGGTTTCACAACTTTAAGATTGTGCTGCAATTTGAAAGTCTTGATTATGTTTTAACTTAGTCTATTGAGCCTGCACCTGAGGCAAGTGATCCAAGGGCTGCTCGTGATGCACATGAGAAATGGTGCAAAGATGATATCTATGTGCATTGTCTCATTCTTGCCTCTATGACTAATGAGTTGTGGAGGCAGTATGAGACTGTGGAACACGCATCAAAAATTATCCTTGCACTGGAAGAGCTGTACGGCGTTAAGACACGCCGTAAGAGGTTTGCTATCTCTCGCGAGTTATTCAAAGCTCGCATGACTAAAGGAACATCGGTCACCGACCATGTCTTGAGAATGATTGCCATGGTGAACAAACTCATTGACATGGAGGTGTCGATAAACCCTGAAATGGCTATTGATTTAGTACTTCAGTCGCTCTCTTCTGCCTATGATCAATTCGTAGTGAATTTCAACATAAACCAATTGGTTGCCACTCTTCCTGAGTTATTAGACATGTGGCGCACTGTTGAGGCAACGATCAAGAAGGCTAAGCCTGTGGTGCTTGTTGACACTTCTTCATCTCCTATTTTTGGTGAAAAGAAAAGCAAGAAGGGAAGGAATAAGAAGAAGGGCAACGAGCTACAAGCAAATGACAGTATCAAGAAGGTCAAAGGGAAAAGTGGAAAATGTTTTAACTGCAAGAAGAAGGGACACTGGAAAGATCAATTCCCTGAGCCACATTGTGAGCGCACTAAAGGTACATTTGTTGTAAAGTTAACTTGTTAGTTAACTGTGCTTCTTAAGTGTTATGACACTGTTATCGTGCTCACTTATGCAATGGATTGTAGATGGTGGGAAGAAGCAAGGAACAAAGAGATGAGGTAGTGGTCTTGAAGGCGCCAAGGAAGCGTTTGTCGCAGTCAAGGCTGAAGGACAAGAAAATCATTTACTTTTTCCATTTTTAATGAGACAATATTTTGTAGAAAGTTTCTATCATGTTTTTGAATGAACGTTATGAACCATATTTTATTCTACCTTGGTTTATGGGTGGAGATTCAAGTTTTTATTAAAATGTTTTTATTATCTATGGTTCTGTAATTAATTCTTGTGACATGCTATCTTCAATACACTTGACTTATATCGCACAACGAATGTATTCATTGATCTAGTTGCCAAGGTAATAACCTAGGCGAACATATTAATCTATTAGGCATAGAATAATAAGTGTAACCCTGAAATAAACACATTAGATGTGACATGTAAATCACACACATCTAGGATGTGAAAGGTATTGCTTGTGTCCAAGCAAATAGTGGGAGCAATTGAGGATAATGGATCCTCTCGTCTTATGTTTATAAGTAACCTCGTACACGTGGAACGAAAGTGATCGTTTCACAATATCCTACCTTCATTTTGAAGGAATTCTTTCATGAAAGAATGAGGATAGTAATGAAAACTAGGGACTCGATAATCATAAACATCACTGGTAGTTAAAATGAATAGACTAGTAAACCTGTAAACCTATGAACGTAAGTTCCATATCCTTCGAGACGAAAATTCTGACGGTGGATATGATGAAAGTCAAGGAATCTTGACAAGAAGTGGAAGCGGGCCTAACAGCATAAGTGCTTAAAGATCAATCTCTGATTGAATCTTTTCAATCTTTTCTGAACCCAAACTCTAAAGGTTAATATGTATACAATCGGCTTGTTAAGTATCACGTGTTGGTAACGTTGCATGAGTAGCGTAAATGTGATCATCATCTCAATTTTCAAAATGGACTTGAAAAGGAAGGGCACCCTAATTGCATAAATATAGCAACATGTGCAGGCCATTAGGTTGCCATAATCCTTTTCTGTCCGAACACATAGATGTTATGTTGACTAATCTCAACGTGGAATAATTAAAAAGGGTGATTCTTCTTGTAAAGCATAACCGAAACGTAGATGTAAATCTATGAGTTAAATTGGTGATGACTGATATATCTCATGTATAGAGTCGAACTCCTATTTGATCATTTGGATTAGATTGGTGTTGTTCATTAGATAAATCACATGGAAAATTAGAGCTAGAAGATCTACTCTTGAGATATGAACTTAAGTGATGATCGAGGATTTGTTTTATGCCAAATGGGAAAGCAAAGGCTGATGACTTCTCTTGTGAAGAGATAGAGGCTGACTCTAGCATTAAGTCACACATAAGAATGCAGTGATAAAATATAGTTAGATAGAAGAACCTGTGGGGTTCTTTCGATCGAATGTCAAGTACGTAAGTACTATGATTATCGATAAGGGTGTAATCTCTTAAAAGGAGCAGAGGTGTCACCTACTATCTAGACGTACCTATTGGCGAATAATCTAAGAGATTATTTGATCAGAGTCGATGTTTGAGTGGAACAAAGTCAACTCGGCGGAAACATGGGAAACCCCTTTCACCAAAACCCTTGAGTAGTAGCTGTGATCAATGGGTCATCTAGATGATGGATCTGTGTGGGAACAGTGGGCTCTTGGGTAAGTGGGAGATTGATATTGTTATATGCCTAGCGAGCCATCTGTTGGCTTGAACATTAACATGCATGTACACTCTCCCAAGAGGTCGACACGTTCCATTATCAATGGAAATACTTGTATGGAAATACATGTATGGAAATTCATCCTTAGTATGAAATTGAACGACTCCGCAAGGATTCCTCGTTGGTGTTGTTGAACTTGGAATCCTTTAGGTTTTGCAATGTGAGATAATCCTTAGACCTGAGATGTTATTGGAAAGTATCTGCTTAGATATGCACGTGCACTCCAAGAGAGTCATAAGGCGTGTATGTTGGGTATAGTTTGGTAGTACAGTGGAACAATTGACAGTCAGAGGGGATTCATCCAGGGTCATGAGTACCCTGTATTTCCAATGTTGTTGAGTGAGGCTGAATGATAGAAAAGTCTCTGGCCAGAGCATTGTCTTATAAGAGGTATTGATGATCTCTTCTTAAAAGACCGGATCATTAGGCGAACCAACATAGTCATAGTTTCTGAGGCTACTGAGGTTTCGACCGTCACCAAATCCTAAGTCTTGGACGCAAAAAAGATGAAAAGATTCGACTCGCACAAAGATCAAAATCTGGATAGGTTTGTATTTTCATCGTTAACATCTAGGAAGTCGTGGCGACGTTGCTAGACATCGAACCAATGACCAAAATATGCCTTGGGTTAATTGGTGAAATTAATCCAAGGTCTAGTTAATTATTATGAATAATTAATCTAGTAGAAGGACTTATTGCTAGCTTGTTAATGAGCCTAAGGCGTCACACACAATACTTAGTGTAGTACCTATTGGCTAAGTTAACCTCTTTGTGAATTAATGGACGGATTAATTAATTAAAATTAAATAATCGGGGAAAAGAATGAATTAATTAAGTGGTCTTAATTAATAATGGTCTTATAATTTAATATTAGATTATAAAATTGAGAAAGACTAATTAGTTAATTAGTGGTCTAATTAATAATATGTGAAAAAAGAAATATATATATATATATATATATATAATACACCTAGGCGTGTATGTGTGCATTGACTTTGGTGGAGGATTTTATCTTGTTCGCCAAGTCTATGTATATAAGTATATTTAATAATAAATATCTTATAATAAATATTTTGGTAGGATCTATTCTGACTAATTAGTTATCTAATTGATATGGAAAGATTTTATAAATATATATTAGGATAATTATCATGGACATGGTAAGATCTATTCTATTTGGAGGTGAGAAAGACATTGAGCTGATGAGATGCCACAGCTGGATCAATGCCCACCAGGCCCTCTTCCGACCAAGCAAATATGTCAATGTAATCACAGAGCAGCTATGTTAGGCTGGACACCAGTTTAGAGTCCAGTTGCGACCCTATTTTGGTGATTCTGGAATGGTCGCCTAGCACCAATTCCACAGTGATTAAATCTTCCACCGGTTTAGCTTTAGGCTGGACGTCCAACTCCTTGATTCCTCCCTTTATGGTCATTATTTCTTCTTTTTCCGGACTAGATCTTCTCAGTCAGTCTCTCTCCATGCTCGCCGGTCTTTTTCCCGAGCTAACGACTTCCACATAGCAATCCTGTGTAGCATGCTGGTATCCTTTAATTTCTCCTACACCTTTGTCAACTAGGAACTTTACTATCATATGATAGGTGGAAATTACTGCTTGAAAGGCGTTCAAAGTAGGTCTCCCAAGGATAGCACTGTAAGCTGACGGGGAGTCCACTACCAAGAAGGTCACCATTCTCGTCTTTCTTTCGGGCTCTTCTCCAAAGGATAGAGACAATTAGATTTGCCCTAGCGGCTGCACCACCTCTCCTGCAAATCCAAAGAGAGCGGTCTCCACGGGCGTTAGCTTAGTGCTTTCCAGGTCCATTCGCTTGAAGGCGTCATGGAAAAGTATATCCATCGAGCTGCCACAGTCTATAAAGACTTAGCCTACATCATAGTTGGCAATGATAGCCGTGACCACTAGGGCATCGTGATGGGGGCGGTTAAGGGGATGCCCATCACCAAGCCTAAATTGTATAAGAGGTTCGGTATTAACCGCGGCTATCTCCTCGACTATTTCCTTGGCTTCTTCTTCAATCATCTCTAAATTAGATAACTCCATCAAATCCCTAATGTGAGCTCGTCGGGCTGTATGAGAATCTCCATCGATGGGACCTCCTGATATCATGCTAATAAACCTTCTTCTTTGATTCGGTCTTTCCTCTTCTTCTCGTCTTTCCGCTACTCCATGGGGATCTTCCTGGGGACGGATTTTGACATATGCACAGTATCATGGCGGGGTAGGACTCCTTTCAAACATCCTCATGTTCTTTTCTCGGTCATGACATATGAGCTCTTGTAAGTTCCCACATAATATCAATCTTGCTATCTCATTCAATAAATGGCGATAGGTATTAGTAACATGCCCATAATCTTTGTGAAAGCGAAAATACAGGTCAGATTTGGGCTGAGTGGGCCCACGCTCAACACTCCTTGGCCATTTTATCATCATCCTGATCCTGTTCTCATTCTCTATCGCCATAAGAGCTTTTTCGTGAGTCACCTTAAGAGATGTCCGAGTTGGATTACGATACTCTTCTCTGTACCTATTCGGATAGGCAGGCTTCTTGGACTCCGCTGAGATCTTCTTTTCATTCTTAGCAGCAGGGTTGCTCCTAGCTAGCTTTGCTTGGGTTGCTTCCTCTAGATTCACGTATTTCTCTGCCCTTTCTGGCAGGTTGTCAAAATTGACAGCAGGCTTTTTAGCCAGGGACTTGAAGAAATCTCCGTCATTCGAATCTTGGGCGAATGCATTAGCTAGAACCTCAGCATTAGCGGAAGGTACCTTCAAAATAGCATCATCGAATCTCTTTATGTACCCTCTTAAGGGCTTGTTAGCTCCTTGATGCATATTGAACAAGCTCAAAGAGGTCTTTTGATACCTCTTGTTACTAGCAAACTGATGTAAAAACATCAGGCTGAACTCCTTAAATGGGTGGATCGAGCTAGGAGCTAGCTGATTGAACCACTACTGAGCGGCTTTCGTCAGGATGTTCAAGAAGACTTGGCACTTCACCCCGTCAGTTCATTGATAAAGTAAAGCACTATTCTCAAACTTTGATAAGTGCTCCGTGGGGTCAGTCGACCCATCATACTCCGCAATATTCGGGGCTTGAAAATTATTGGAAAGCTTTTCCTCCAGGATTTAGGGCCCGAACAGAACTCCTCTAGGAGGTGGTGGGACATGCCCTCCTAGGCGTTGCCTCATTTCTTTCATTTCCACCCTTAATTCCTCGAATCATTCCATTACCTCTGGGTGCGTCATATTGTTGACCATAGGGTTCATCGGTTGTTGCCTCCAGGGCATATTACCCATCTCACCAAGGTGCTGGTGACTCCATCCTTGTTGGTTTCCTCATGGAAATGACCACCCCTCTCGTAGGTTTGACTAGGAGGGAAAGATGTTGTAAAGAACGTCGTTCCCTTGAAGCTTGAGCCATGGGGATAGCAGGGATGACAACTGGAAAGTGTGGCAATAGAATGCTCACCGGAACTTCTCTCCTCAGTTGCGTGTATCCTCCTTGCAAAGTAGAGGCCATCACCGTAGTGAATATTCGTCCCCATTGATTTGTGGGAGCTCGCTCGCTCTCTACTGGTGGGACACCTGACGGGATAACACATGCTATTTGGTGAGCATGCTGCTCGTCATTTCCTTCCAATGGTTAGCCTCCTTCGCTTACAGACACCTGTCCATGCGCTAGCGGGGTGAGTCCTCTGTTCTCATTAGCTAGTTGTGGATGAGGTGGCTGGATAGGTCCCTCCAAGTTATAAGGGGATAAGTGACCGGCTTACTGACGACGTGTGTATACACGTGTGATACCTGGCACAACCACTTGCTATGAGGGTAAGTTTCCTTGAGGTGGTGATTGAATGAATCCTAATGCAAACAGTGGTGTTTTTTGGAATGGGAACACAAAAACCGAAGTAGGTGCAGGATTTATCATCAATAATTCCCCGGTGCAACATCGTGCTGCGTGATGGCCACGGAGGCGCGGTCTCTTCACTCGTCGCCGGATCGGTGGCGGTCCTTTCTTGCGCAGCTGTCGCCGGCTGTTTCAATGCAATAACTCACATCTCAAACTCACTTTCCCAAAGATGGCGCCACTTGATGCTGGTTCGATTTTACACCAATAAAATTCTAGTAGCCAAATAAGACTTTAAATTTATTTTTATATAGTGCTATTTAACATAACTATAATTAAACTATGAAAAGGGATAATGTAACAAAATATAGAAAACCCATCAAAATTATGTTGATTTGAACATTCAATTCGATTTTACATTCATACAAAGTTACACAAATTTGTCTAACTACTATAAACAATTATAAAGGCTGAATATAAAGATTGATAAAATGAAATATATTTAAACACTTTATTAGGCTGAAGATTGGTTCCTCACGATTAAAATTCTAAGTTTTAATGATAAGATTCATTTTTACGAGTTTTTAAGCCCCTTGAGTTTATGTTTTAGGTTCATTTATCGCTTGATTCATGCCACTTGTGCATTTAATTCGTGCGTTAAGTGATTTTAGGCCTTAAGTGGATGCAATCGAAAAAAGGGCAGAAAAACGTCATATAAAATGAGTTTAGGCCAAGATGTTTCACACCTCCATGCCCAAGCTAAGGCATAATTATGCCTGGGAACTTTAAACAATAAGAAGTAAGCTGAAGTTACGCATAATGGGGCCTAGGCGCCATTCCCCCACGCCTGGGCGCTACATTTGCCACACCTGCCATGCTTAAGCCCTATTTATTTAGATTTAGAGACTGAATTTGATGAAGTGTCCTTCTACACAGTTGTAGAGCTATGTCTTATCTTCATGTGGGAACTTGTATTATCCAAATCGGAAGTCCGTGGAGAAAGTTATGAAGGAAACACGATTACTGCACAGAAAAGCAAGAAAATGGCTCAGGCTCCTGCAGGCTACGCCTAGGTGCCACTTCACTCACGCCCGTGCGTGGATTGATTCATGCCTGTGCCTGGATTGTTGCACGCCGGGGCGCCGATATCCCTATTTTTGAGCCCTATAAGTATTAAATCAAAGAGAGGGTCTAGGGTTCGGTTTTGGAGGCCCTTTTTGGACCAAAAACTAGCCTCTAACAATATTTTGGAGTCCAAGAAGGAGGATTAACAAAGAATTGAAGTCTTCAACTTGATTTCATCATCAATCAAGTATACTAGGGAGTTGTTCATTGCTTTCATTATATCTTTGTCTATGAATATATACATGTTTGCCTTAACTTTCTTTGTACTATTGATTATTAACTAGATCTATAAGACTAAGGCCATGTGAAGGCTGGTTTGCGAAGTATCTATATAATAGTTGGTTGTTTGAACCAATTCATGTTTTACTATGTGTTGTGAGTGTATTCTTGTTCTACGTACATGTACTTGATCACCATGTGTTCGATAAATTTCCTAGGTGATTGTTTCGAGAGAAAATTTAGGGTGCATGAGATTCACAACATAATCCATAAACAATGAAGAATTGCCCATTAAGTGACAACGACAGAGATTCCCGGATGCAGTTAGCCGGATTAATTCGAGGAAAATCTAGAGCTTGAATGCATGATTATTGGTTAGATTCTCGGATAGGGATATTTTGGAGACCGTCAATTAATCATAGGATTATTATTGCTGAGACATTGGGTAGTAATTGTTTAAGGTTTTTTCCACCATAGTAATATCGGTCTAATGATTCAACAACTCATGTTATTAAGATATTGTGTCAAATTGAGCCTTAGCATGTGTCGTAGTCATCTTTAACAATTAAAGTTTCAATCAGTTGTTTATCTTCACTTTTCTCTTCAAACTTTCAACCTTTACTTTAAGGATTTACTTTAAGTTTCATTCAAATTCAACCTTTACTTTAAGCGTTTACTTATAAAATCTAAAACTAAAATACAAGTCTCTATGGTTCGATATCTGGACTTTTGTTCACTATTACTACACATATGACTAGTACTCTTGCTGTAAATCGCGTTAGGTTCTAGCCTGTCACTTAATTAAAAAAAAATGAAATCTAAATCTCAAACCTCAAACTTGGATTCTTCCCTTTATCATCACAACCTGGTACTGTATGCCTATGGTTAGTGCGCATTTTCTCACTTGCAAAAGAAGAAGAGACATATATTAGTACAATCAATGTGTTCATCCTTAATATTTAAATCTTGTATAATATTTGGTGGTCTTTCCACTAAATAAAGTGGAAAAAATAATTTAAAACTTACCTCAGCACTAAGTCGAAGTAGTTCTCTGAAAAATCTAATTCATCAACAAATAAACCTCCTTCTTTGATTCGGTCTTTCCTCTTCCTCTCGTCTTCCCACTACTCCATGGGGATCTTTCTGGGGATGGATTTTGACATCTGCACGGTATCATGGTGGGATAGGACTCATTTCAAACATTCTCATGTTCTTTTCTCGGTCACAACATATGAGCTCTTCTAAGTGCCGACATGCTATCAATCTTTCTATCTTTCTCAGTAAATGGAGACAGGTGTTAGTATCATGCCCATAATCTTTGTGAAAGCGGAAATACAGGTCAGATTTGGGCTGAGTAGGCCCACGCTCAGCACTCCTTGGCCATTTTATCATCATCTTGTTCTCCTTCTCTAGCGCCATAAGAGCTTTTTTGGGAGTCACCTTAAGAGGTGTCTGAGTTGGATTACGATACTCTTCTACGTACCTATTCGGATAGGCAGGGTTCTTGGACTTCGCCGAGATCTTCTTTTCATTCTTAGCAGCAGGGTTGTTACTAGCTAGCTTCGCTTGGGTTGCTTTATCCAGATTCACATATTTCTATGCCCTATCTAGCAGGTTGTCAAAATTGACAGCAGGCTTTTTAGCAAGGGACCTGAATAAATCTCCGTCCTTCGAACCTTGGGCGACTGCATTAGCTAGAACCTCAGCATTGGCGGAAGGTACCTCCAAAACAACATCATTGAATATCTTTATGTACCCTCTTAAGGGCTCGTTAACTCCTAACGCATATTGAACAAGCTCAAAGAGGTCTTTTGATACCTCTTGCTACTGGCAAACTAATGTAAAAACATCAGGCTGAACTCCTTAAATGAGTGGATCGAGTTAGGGGCTAGCTGATTGAACCACTGTGGAGCGGCTTTCGTCAGGGTGGTCAAGAAGACTCGGCACTTCACCCCATCAGTGTATTGATGAAGTAAAGCAATATTCTCAAACTTTGATAAGTGCTCCGTGGGGTCCATCGATCCATTATACTCCGCAATATTCAGGGCTAAAAAATTATTGCGAAGCTCTTCCACCAGGATTTGGGGCCCAAACAGAACTCCTCTCATAGGTGGTGGGACATGCCCTCCTAGGCGTTGCCTCATTTATCTCATTTCCACCCTTAAGTCCTTGAATCCTTCCATTACCACTGGGCGCATCATATTATTGCTCATAGGGTTCACAAGTTGTTGCCTCCAGGGCATATTACCCATCTCACCAAGGTGCTGGTGACTCCCTCTTTTTTGGTTTCCTCTATGGTCTCCTCATGGAAACGACCACCCCTCCCATAGGTTTGACTAGGAGGGAAAGACGTCTTAAAGAATGTCGCCCCCTTGAAGCTTGAGCCCCAGGGATAACAGGGGTGACAGCTGGAGGGGGTGGCAATGGAAAACTCACCGGATGTATCCTCCTTGCCAAGTAGAGGCTATTGTCGTAGTGAATATTCATCCCCATTGATCTGCGGGAGCTCGCTCGCTTCCTACTAGTGGGACACCTGGCTACTTGATGAGCATGCTGCTTGTCATTTCTTTCCAACGGTTGGCCTCTTTTGCCTACAGACACCTATCCATGCGCTAGCGGGGTGAGTCCTCCATTCACATTGGCTATTGGTGGATGAGGTGGCTGGATAGATCCCTCCAAGTTAGGAGGGGATACGTGATCGACTTCTGACGACATGTGTATACACGTGTGATACCCGGCACAGCCACCTGCTGCGAGGGTAAGCTTCCTTGAAGTAGCGATTCAATGAATCCCGATGCAAACTGTGGTGTTTTCTGGAACGAGAACAGGGAAATCGAAGCAGGTATGAGATTTATCGTCAACAACTCCCCCGGTTCAACACCGGGCTGCTTGGTGGCCAAAGGAGGTGCAGCCTCTTCACTCCGGAAGCGGTCCTTCCTTGCGCCACTGCCGCCGGCGATTGCAAGGTAGCGTTTCTTCGCTCCTAACGTCTCAATCCTTGAACTACTTCCATTTCAATGCAATAGCTCACGTCTTAAAATCACTTTCCTGAAGACGACACCACTTGATGCTGGTTCGATTTTACACCAAAAAAATTCCAATAGCCAAATAAGACTTTGAATTTATTTTTATATTTGATATGTGAGAATGATTAATTAAAAACTAAAAAATGTAGAGAAATGGAAGAAGAAATGAACTTCTTTATTGACTTTGAATATTGAAATATATAAACTCTAATATTTGGAGTAAATACATTTTTTCCTCTAACTAAAATTTGACTTCTCCCAAAATTTTTATAAAAAATAAAAATCCCCTTCTATTTATAACGAAGTGGACGATTTTTTTTGAGGATGAAGAGTCCTCCATTTGTCTTCCACTCCACTTAGATATTCTAGGGATAAAAGTTAAATAAAATCCCACAATTTAGGATTTAGTAGTGATGAGGATATTATCCCCTCTAAGAGTCCATATCCATGCAAGCCTTCTTGTAAGCTTTTTCATGAGATTTCTTTTGGGCTTTTCTCCTTGCATTCTCCCGAACATATCCTTGGGCTTTTCATGAGCTTTCCCTTTGAGGACCTTCTTCAATTTAATTAATTGAGCCCAAGCCCACTTCACGTTGGCCCATTCGGAAATATAAAAATTACGACCCATATCACTATTGTAATGTTGCCTTTCGGCCTTCTATATTAGGGTTATTTTGTGTAAATTTTCTACTATGTCGTTTTTCTGTTTATTCCTTTTTTTTTTTTTTTTTATCTTTGGTTAATTAACTTTATCACTACTTGGGATAAATAGGGAAAATTACTAAAAAAATTCCTAAAATAAATTTTTATATCCAAAAAATCCAAGATAATATTTTTCAATCTTAAAAATTCATTTTACAAACTGTTCAGTCCATAAAACTAAAAAGTTATGATTAACAATTTTTTGGACTAAATTACGATTCATTTATTAAGTTTAGAATTGAGTAATGATCTTTTTTTATCAGATTCTTTTTCTATTAAATTGATAAATAGTATGATACATATTTTATTTTTTAATATTAAATATTTTGAATACTTTTATATAATTTAGTTTTGATTTTAATGTGGTAACTATCTAAAAATATATTTTTGAAATTTGCTAAAAAATAAAAAAATCTAAATATTTAAGATTAAAATTATTTAGTAACTGTTATCAATATGAAAGTTCTAAATAAATAAATTTCTACACAAAATTATAATTAATTAAATGTTTGCTGTAAGGTTAAGAGCGGTTAAGTCCATAAATTTATTGACCCTAAGTTTTAGGGGTTTTGGAATGAAAAATTGGTGGAATGGGTTTTTTTAAATGAAAAATATTTTTATGAAATTTTTGGATTCAAAAGTTTATTTTAGGGGAGTTTTAGTAATTTTCCCTAATAAATATTGGTTTTAGATTTTCTCTTCGTCGCTACATAATTATCAACATGCGGCGCCGGTTTTTCTTTTTTGTTGTAATTTATTTTGGTTGAGTGAATATTGTTTGTTTTGACTTCTCTGGGGAATCAGTGATAATGACTAATAATTATTTAAACATCAATATCAAAATCTGATTAAATATGGAAAGCATGGCCACTCGAAACAAGCCACATCAAATGACCTATGCTTAGATAGAGGACAATCGACATTGAAAAATTTTGGCGCGCCGAGAGCAGCTTATCTAGAAACTGAAGAATGGAAAAATTAAACCTAATAAAAAGACTAGTGAATTTGTGAAGAATCATTGGGTTGGATCAGATCATAGCAAATTAAATTGTCACTGATGTGGGTTTGTCGAGCGATGAGATTTTAAGAAACATAGAATCATGGGTTGCCGAGGGATTTAGTTGTAAACTCAACGATTTTAGTGATAATAAAGTACGACTATGTCTCCCATTAATCATATCAGCAATTGAAGGTTACTTCATTTCTTTAAAATTTGAATTTGATCTTTATATTAGTGTTGAGAGTAGTCTCAAGTGCAATAACAAATATCAGGTGATCGAAGATTTACTAGATCTCAATTGAGAATGGTCGGGGAGCCGTCTCTACCGAAAACAATCGATCGTAAGTGATTTAGCTCGAAAAATATCGATACCGCCTCAGTCAAGATGACCTCGTATATCGAATAACCAGTGTATTAACAAGAATATAGACTGCACTTGGATCCGGCCAAGCTGCCTACGTACCCCTTGAGGATCAAGTCTAACGTAATTCCAAAGTAGTAATTAGAGAATCTATAATTCGTATTACGAAGGTATCTTTTATTTATGATTTAGGATCGTACTCTCAGATCTCTTATCGTAATTAAGTCGACTTAAGTTTCGTAGTATTTATTGCTCCAATCTTCCGTCCATAAATCTTCATAAATGGGGGTATTTATAGAGATTCCACTTTGTACTGTAGAGAGAATGACAGATGTGACGTCTTACTCATGGATGCTTTACACATGTATTCCATGGATGGTACAGATCTACTACTACTATTGGGTCGGGTCGGGTCGATCCTACCCAATCTTCTTAAAAACACGCGGATCCTGGAGTGTAATGTAATTTTATCTTCAGTACGTGGTATGCAACGTATAATGAAGACGAATATAATTGTATACCTCGTATAGGAATACGAAGGAATACACGCAAAGTTATTCTTGATACATCATTAGTCCCCACTTCGTTAGTCAATAATTCATTTAAATTTATTGCTGACAAAGTATATATGTATCTGAATTCATTCTTGAATCTTATCCTTTCGACTGTTTTAATTACCTTATGTAATCATTACTCTGCAGCCGTTTACATCATCAATTCTGACACCCCAATTTCCAAGAGACGTGTCTAATCCAAAGCACAGACGTTTCGAATCCCTAAGGTTATCAGATGAATTCGAAACGGCACACCCCCTCGCCGTTGGATGTATCTTTTTCAAACTGATCCTAACCATTAATTTCGAACTTTCTCTCCCTATAAATATCCCTGAGATTTTTACCATTTCACTTTTTACTCTCATCCAACTTCAAACTCTGAATTCTCAACATCCTCTTAAGGTTTCTTTATCATCTTTCTGGTGTTCTTGCTGTGTGGAGTCACTCTTTTCCAGTTCTCCTTCATTATTAGGTATAAAATCAGCCTTTCTCTTTTCATTATCTAATATTCTATACTTTTCAAATAATTACCATGAGTAATTCTGGCATAAGGGGGAGTTCACCTCGTATCTCTGACGAGGAACACGAGGCTACCTAGTCGAGTCAAAGTGGTTCTAGTAGTAGTTCTAGTAGCCCCGTAACTTCTCCCGAACCCCAGGTAAACGATCGTCTCCCCCTTATCGAGCCCGAGGAACCTGACGTTCCTCCTCCGTATCTAAATCTTGAGGGGGATGAAAATACCAATTTATAACTTTTTCCTGATATGAATAGGGCTCTTAGAACTACACCTTGGCTAGGCTATTCTTCCACTTTAACTCCAGCCAATATTGCTGAGATTAGAACTAAATACCATATTCCCTCTAACTATCGAACTCTTGCTCTTAATTCAAATGATAGAATACATCGTCCCCCTATGGGGTATCGTACAGTCCACGTGGCTCATTTAGCTTCAGGACTTAGATTTCCCTTGCATCCTGCTATTGAAAATATTCTACTTTTCCTCCGTTAAAGTCCCTCTCAACTTCTTTCCCACTCTTATAGACACATTGTCTATTTTATTGTCGTCATGAGGATGTATGGTGTACACCCAACTTCAACGGATTTCTATCTGTGCATCGATGCACTAAACCTAAAGAATTGGGTTTCTTTTTCCTCGCACCTCAACGACATTGTCGTCTTCAAACTTGAGAATGTACCCCGTCCCTGGGGTAGGGACCTAGTTGACTTAGAGCACATCGGCAGGCCCACCATTTCTCGTCGAACCTTAAAGCGCATCCTTAAATGGCTCTTCAAGCCTGAGGTCATGGTGAGTGAGTCGATGCTGGTCACTTGTGGGCTAAGCCATGCTAATGTGCCCCTTATTCAAAATTTTGGTAATCATCTTGTATTTATCTCGTTTATGTTATGTTGCATTCCTCTTCTTATTATTTCTAACACTCGTTTACTCCCAGCAATGGAATCTAGAGAGGCTCGAATGAATAAACGAGCAGTTATCGCTGCTGAAGCTGCTCAACGAGCCAGCACAGCAGGTCGTGGAGGCGGCTGAGGACACAGTCGTGGTCGCGCTCCGAGTCAAGGCGGAATCAGAATCATTGATTCCCAAGACCACGGGATCAACTGTGCTCATCCTCCCCAAACGACCATCACGCCTCGACCACCGAGGCTAGCGGCTCGAAATGAATCTAACGAGGGAAAGGAGGCCTAGGGAACCTCTCTCATCCGACGAAGGTGCCAGAAGCCAGTGGGAGAGTCATCCGCAGCTTCTTATGGGCGTCCAGAAAAATGCCTATACAGAGAAGGTACCTCTTCATCAGCATTTCCGATGATCACTTCATCGGCTTACCAACCCGATGCCGCTGCTGAGCCCACTGCTCGTGATTATGATCTGCTTAACCAAGCAGAATCATTTTTACTGAAGGACTACTTGGAATGCGAGGTCGTTGAGCGTGCTCCAGCTCGTTCTGATCAACAGCCTCTCATTCAGGATTGGCATGTCTATCCCGATAGCAGTATCATCACATACTTCAGTGGTGATACTGCCATCGAAATCTACCAACATACTTTGCTGCCGAAGGATAAGGCCCTCATCCTCGACCAGCCCCACCCCCTTGTCGAGAAGCAGACAACACATTACTTGGAAAAGGTATATCTTAACATCTACATTCTTCGTAATTTAACTTCGTACCTTACTTTATTATTGAGAATATTTTTATTACTATATAGACCAAGCTGCTGTTCCACTAAATGGCCCTCAACACTTCGACCATGAAGAAGATGTTGAGTAGGTCTCAAAAAGAGCTCAACGACTACAAGGGTCAAGTTGCTGCCGAGTTAACTGCGGCGCAAGAAGACAGAGAAAAAACGGCCTCTGTCTAGGTATTAGATTGTTCGAGGTTGCTAATTATTTGATTAGTAGATTGATCGATAGTTATTTAATTATTTTGGTTTTCATGTCATAGTCTGAACTCGATGTGATCTGCTGATCGTACGATGCAGACAGAATCAAGATGGAAGAACTGAAACAAGCACACATTGCACTTCAACAGCAATTGAACGCAGTTCAAGGAAGTGCAATGGCTGAGGCCCAGCGTTAGTTCAATCTGGGGAAGACAGCGGGTCGTAGGGAATTTCAAGAGTCCCTTGCCTTCAGACGTCAACTCGAGGAGGCTCGTCTAGGAGGAGCACAAGACATGCTTCGATCAACTGTCATCGACGATCGTCTGCTCGATCAGGGCCTCTACGATGTACAAGATGGCTTCTTCAAAGCCATCGATTATTTGAAGGAAACTGAAGCCTTGCCCTCAAATTTTCAAGAGGATGAGTTTGCTGAAGCCCACCTACGAGCTCCTCTAAAGCAACCCTCTGCTGCTCCCGAGGAAAGTATTACATATACACACTTTCCTGAATTTGACCGGTTCGTCATTGGTGAATCGGGGGCAAGTGTCTTGTTCGAGCGAGAACTGGAGGCGACGTATGATAGGGGTGACCAAGCCATCGCTGGGGGTGCAGTCGACGGGGGTGCTGACGAGTTTAAATATTTTGGAACAACTTGATGTGAAATGTAATTCTATTTGAAAATGTTATATTAAATTGTCCATCAAGCATTCAATATTGTATCAATATAACTCTGATTCGACCTTGTAATAATTCCTCATTAAGCAAACAACCAGGCATTTGTGATTACGATACAGAAAACATATAATATTGTATCGAACAACATTGTTTTACAGATAAAATTTTCTTAGATTGTTCACATTCCAAGGCCTTGGCAAATCTTTTCCATTTAAGTCTTGTAGCCGATAAGTCATTGCCTTCGTGATCTTAACGATCTTGTATGGACCTTCCCAGTTTGCTTCCAATTTCTTAACATGCCTCGACACCTCCAATTTTTTTAAAACTAAGTCCCCCACTTGAAAACATCGAACCTTTACCCTCTTGTTGTAAGCCCTGGCCATTGTACTCTTTTGCCTCAAGATATTCGCATATGCTCTATCTCGAACTTCACTAATTACATCCAATTCGAACTCCCTTGCTATTTGATTTTCGTGTGATTCGTATGCATGCACTCTATGAGTCATCATACCGATCTCAACAGTGATAGCTGCTTCAGAACCATAGACAAGGCAAAATGGAGTTTCTCCTGTCGACGATCGAGATGTAGTCCGATAAGCCCATAACACTCCAAGCAATTCATCTACCCATCCAGTTCGTTCGCCTTCAAGCCTCGTCTTCAGATGCTGCAAGAGTATGCGATTGGCCACCTCAGTTAATCCATTCGCTTGGAGATGTCTCTACTGAAGTGAAGTTCTATTGAATTTTCAGCTCGTCACACCATTCTGTAATGGTTCTTCCATTAAATTGTGTACCATTGTCTGAGATTAATATTCGAGGTACTCCGAACCTGCATGTTATATTTTTCCACGATAAGTTGTATATTTTCATATAATCCAATCCTGTCAAATGATTCTAGGTTTATTAACCTGCATATTATATTTTTCGACATGAAATCAATGATGGCTTGCTCCGTGATACGAGCCACTGCTTCAGCTTCAATTCACTTCGTGAAATGTTCCACCGCTACGATAATGAACTTGTTTTGATTCTTAGCAGGAGAAAAAGGTCCTGTGTCATTGTATATAAAGTTAGTTTATGCTCCTTTACCAGGCTGAATATATGCATACATGTGTATATATAATAGGAGCCAACCTAAAATATCGATCCCCCATTGATCAAATGGATAAGCAATTTTTATTGCTTCCATTGGGGTTCCAGGTTGATGTATCTCATTGGAGTGCATCTGACACTCTCGATTTTTTTTTGAAAATTCATATGCATCTTTAACCATCGTGGCCCAAAAGTATCCTTACCTCGTGACTTTTTGAGCTAATGATCATCCCGCAGAATGATTTCCACAACTGCCCTCGTGTATTTCTCGCAACACGTATTCAACTTCTGATGGTGACAAGCATCGTAACAATAATCCCCCTATCGACCTTTTATACAACTCGCCTTGCATCATCACAAATCGTACAGCTCTGTTCCTAACCTTCCAAGCTTCCATTCGATCTTCAGGTAGCACATTGTTAATCAGATAATCCATAATGATATCTTTCCATGAAGGCTCATGAATCACTGGTGTTACTACACTCATTGACTTGATCTCAAAATGCTCAGCTATCAACAAAGTTACTGTTCTGCTCGTTATCCCTACGATTTGATTTGCAAACTTTGACAGCGCATCGGCACGTTGGTTCTCATCTCTGGGGATCTGGTTTAATTCAATTTTTTCAAATTTTGGCATCAACTCTCTTACTTTACCCAAATATTTTATCATCATTTTTTCTTTAGCTTCATACGTGCCGGTCACTTGTCTCGCCACCAACTAAGGATTTGTATAGACTTCTATCGTTTTTCCCTCCAAACTTGCTGCCATTTTTAGGCCTGCTATGAGAGCTTCGTCTTCTGCTTCATTATTGGTAACATCAAAATTTAATTTTATCGCAAACTCCATATCTAACTTGTCCGGAGTTTGTAACCAAATTCCAACACCTCCACGCCTCATCATCAACGACCCACCAACGTGCAACAACCAAGGTCTGGATGGTTCCACAATGGTGACCTCGCATGGTGTTTCTATCGTCATCTCAACAAGAAAATCTGCTATTATTTGAGCGTTTACGGTTGTTCGGCTCCGATATTCAATATCGAACTCTCCCAACTCAATGGCCCACTTGATGAGCCTTCCTGATATATTCGATTTTGCTAACACTTGCCTCAACGGTTGGTTCGTTAAAACAATGATCCGATGAGATTGAAAATACGGTCTCAATTTTCGCGCTGATGTCACCAAAGCCAACGCCCATTTTTCAATTTCTAAATAATTCAATTCTACCTCTTGAATCAGCTTACTGATATAATAGACTGGTTTGTGTTCGTTCCCATAGTCTCGAACCAACACTGCACTGATAGCTGCCAATGAAACTGCTAGACACAAATACAAGGGTTCGCCAATGATAGGCTTCATCAACAATGGGGGCGACATCAAATATTCTTTCAATTCTCGAAATGCCTTCTCACAATCCTCGATCCAGAAATTTTTTTTTACCTTGCGTAAGATTTTGAAGAAATGCAACCCCTTATCTGCAGACTTAGATATAAATCGATTTAAACTGGCCATCCTTCCCGTTAACTTTTGCACATCCTTTACGCTCGTTGGAGATTGCATGTTCAAAATAGCCTCGATCTTTTCTGGGTTCGCCTCTATACCCCGCTCGGTAACCATGTATCCTAAAAATTTTCCCCCACTAACTTTGAATGTACATTTATTAGGGTTTAACTTCATCATATATTTTTTCATTATATCAAAAGATTTCTTTAAATGATTCAAGTGATCTACTTCATCTACAGATTTTACGAGCATATCATCCACGTATACTTCCATAATTTTTCCATTTTCTTCTTCGAACATCATGTTGACCAACCGTTGATATGTGGCCCCCGAATTTCGTAATCCGAAGGGCATTACATTATAACAATAGACTCCTCGTGCCGTTACGAAGGAAGTCTTTTCCCTATCCTCTTCAGCCATCATGATTTTATTAAAACCTTGATAGGCATCCATCATACTCAATAATGCACAACCTACAGTCGAGTCAACTAGTAAATCAATACGAGGCAGGGGATAAGGGTCCTGAGGGCAAACTTCGTTAAGATCAGTAAAATGAGTACACATGCGCCATTTGTTTCCGGCTTTTGGTACAAGAACTATATTGGCTAACCATTCCGTAAATTGAATTTCATCTATATAGCCTACTTCTAGTAGTTTCTTCAATTCATTCTCGATTATGGAGTCTCTGTCGGGGCCAAAATTCCTGCGTTTCTAACGAATGAGCTTTGCCTCCGGATCAACATTCAACCGATGTACTATCACCTCGGGATCAATACCTTGAAAGTCGGCAGCTTTCCAAGCAAAAATATCAGAGTTGGATTTCAGAAATTTTATCAGTCTTGATTCCATCGTAGGACTTAACTGTCCTCCTATCCTCGTTGTTTTTTCTGGGTCATTCTCAAAAAGTTGGATTGTCTTGTGCTCGATGGGCTGTACTCTCATATCACTCCACTTCTGCTTTTTCTCCATTTGCTCCGTCAAATCTTGTTTTTCCTGATCGATAACATTCACCCTTCTAACCTCTCTCTTCCTCTTCTTGCTCGAATTCGTCATCAGAGAGGTTGTATAGCAGTCAAGAGCCTCCAATTGATTGCCCCTCACTTCACCAATACCATTTATCGTTTTGAACTTCATCTTCAAGTGAGGAGTCGACACTATCGCACCAAATAAATTTAACCTCGGTCTGTCCACAATCGTATTATAAGCAAATGGAGTATCAACAACTAGGAAAGTGACTTGTAAGGTTTTCGTCTTTGGGGCCGACCCCAACGAGACATCAAGCTCAATAGATCCCTTTGGCATAATCTGCGAACCAGTGAATCCCATCAGCAGGGTGTTTACTGTCCGTAAATTCACTCTTCCCAAGTCCATTTTTCAATAACACATCCCAAAAAATTATATCAGCCGAACTTCCTGTATCCACCAAAAACTTGTGTACCGCAAAATTTACCACATCCATCGTAATTACCATCGGATCATTGTGGGGAACCATCATGCCTTTGTAATATCTTTCATCAAAACCAATAGGTTGGTCGTTATTTTGTAAGGAAAAGACCCTCGAAGGCTCCTGAGGATAGTGATTGCCACGCATCTCCCTCTTATTCTTATTTCTAGCATTAGACGAATCGCCTCCCACCGGTCCACCTACTATTGTATGTATCTCGGCTCTTGCCACATTGCCTGGCTCGTTGTTGTTTTTCCGTCGATTATCACGACAATGGCTATCATCATCTTTCCTATCATCATTTCGACGATAATTACCACTTCTATGATACGCATCATTCTGCACTCTGTCATAGGAACGAACATCCTGTTCTCTATTACTCTGATAGCGATCACCCCCTCCTTGAAATTTATATCGATATGGTGATCTACTGCATGATCTTCTTGCTTCTTTCAAGCGATAGGCATTAGGAGCCCTGGCCTCCGCTAGAGTTCGATCAATAAATTCATTCAAAACTCCTTCTTTTATCAATCGTTCAATCTCATATTCGAGTTGACAAAAATCCTCTGTATCATGCCCTTTATCGATGGAATCAACAGTATTTTGTCGAATTCAATTTGGGTCCTGCTTTCACCTGTTTCGGCCATTGAATGGCACTCAAGTGTTGTACAGCCATCAATACATTTCCTCTGGAAATATTTAAGGGCATATAGTGTTCGTATTTTGCATATCGATTGGGTCGTTCATGGTTCTTTTGTGACCTCGACCCTTCGTGTCGATCGTTGTTCAATTTTAGATCTTTTCGATCATTAACGGGCTTAATAGCCTCTGAATCTTTTGATAGATTCATCTCTTCTTCGTTGATACATTGTTCCTCCAACTGCATCAATTCTTCCTGATCCTTCGGTTTGCACCGAGCCAATGCAAACGCTAATGTGCCTTTCTTCAATGCCAACAAAAGGAATGTTACTATAAGATCATGAGTTAACTCCGGTACCTCTAGGACTTCTTGATTGAACCGATGCACGAATTCTCTCAAGCTCTCTGTCGGACCCTGCTTAAATCCCAGCATGGAAGTCACTGATTTCTTGGCTTCCTTGTTTGCAGCGAAGTGATTTTCAAATTTTGCAACTAGCTGCTCGTACGAGGTTATCGAACCAGGAGGTTGATTGGTAAACCAATTCTGTGCCCGACCAACCAAGGTCTTTACAAAGACTCTAGTATTCACTGCATTAGACTGATGATGCAGCGACATCAATAATTCAAAGGTAGTCAAATGTGGCCCTGGAACACCTGTTCCATCATTGGTAGGCAAGACGGGAGCCTTAAACGAACTCGGTGGCTCGTCAGATATTATGCTTTTACAAAATGGCGAATTTCTAGCCATCAACGCCGACACAGGCCTGAATCACGGTAGAAAATCCTCCGGCCTAGGACTCACCCTCTCCAACTTTTCATACATATCATCGATCTCTGCCCGGGATAAGACTGGCTTCTCCTTCTCTATCCGAATAGGTTGCTTCCCTGGGCATATCTTCGACCTCAGATCCGCCCTACTATCCACTTCCTCGTCAGACTGCCCTCCTGCCACAACTCCATCTTTCTTCTTAGTCTGCTGGGTCGTCCCCTCTAGCTCTTGAAAAAGTCGCTTTAGGACCATCGGAGTGGCGGGTGAAACCTGAGTATTTGGAACCATCCCCCCTCATGCCACAAGCCTACTCAAAACCTCATCCACACGCTCCTACACCAACTTATCCAACTCTCCTCTTGCCATCTCTATCCTACCTTCTCCTCGAACTTCAGCTTCTCTCTCCGGCGCCGCAGATCCCGAATCTTCAATACGAACCTGCTTCCGCTTCTTAGTATCTCCTTCCATCTGCAATGAATTCAGCGACCTTCGAGTAGTTTCCCACAGACGGCGCCAACTGATTTAGCTCGAAAAATATCGATACTGCCTCAGTCAATATGACCTCGTATATCGAATAACCAGTGTATTAACAAGAATATAGACTCACTTGGATTCGGCTAAGTGGCCTACGTACCCCTTGAGGATCAAGTCTAACGTGGTTCCAAAGTAGTAATTAGAGAATCTATAATTCGTATTACGAAGGTATCTTTTATTTATGATTTAGAATCATACTCTCAGATCTCTTATCGTAATTAAGTCGACTTAAGCTTCGTAGTATTTATTGCTCCAATCTTCCGTCCATAAATCTTCATAAATGGGGGTATTTATAGAGATTCCACTCTGTACTGTAGAGAGAATGATAGATGTGACGTCTTACTCATGGATGCTTTACACGTGTATTCCATGGATGGTACAGATCTACTACTACTATTGGGTCGGGTCGGGTCGATCCTACCCAATCTTCTTAAAAACACGCGGATTCTGGAGTGTAATGTAATTTTATCTTCAGTACGTGGTATGCATCGTATAATGAAGACGAATATAATTGTATACCTCGTATAGGAATACGAAGGAATACGCGCAAAGTTATTCTTGATACATCAGTAAGCAAAACAATGTCCCTATTATGTATATATTTTATTTATCAGCATTTGGGAAATCCAAGTGTGGTGTTATTTGGGTTTGGGTCGTTTGTTTATTAATCTTGATCTAAAATGAAGTTGTAGGTTCAGTTTCTTTTTTAGTTTGATTGCAGCTTAGACTGATTAGAGAAATTCGTTAATAAAATAAAATAAACAAATCAAAAATCGATAGTCCGTATGGATATCATTGTTGCATTAGAGGAGTGGAGATGAGTCTATTTATTGTGCATGGAAGGACGTCAATCTGAAGCGGGAAATACTAAATTATATTAGCGATGAGATTTGTTGAGCGTTGAGTCATGTTGCCGATGGGTTTTAATTTTGTGAACCTAAAGACCTTGAAATAATGAAGAACTAGCATGTGCCCCGTGTTATGCACGGATGTTATATAAAAAAGATAAAAAATAGAAATTTTTCACATGTATTTTTATAATTTTAGAATTTTTGTCTAGTCCAATAATAATTATTTGCATATTGTGGTAGTTAGCCCCTATCGATTCTATTTAGTTTACAAAGTAGATTTGTTCAATGTAATAGTGATACATGTGATTGATTTCTTTAAAACATCACTATGTGATTGATTTCTTCAAAAAAGAAAGAAAAAAAGATTTTAACTTCCATCTAAATTGATGAGATAACATCATTGCCCAATTGGCTATAAAATATTATTGTTTATGTACAAATATACAATTTACAAAAAAGAAAAAAAAATTACAAATATATAGATTT
Organism: Buddleja alternifolia; assembly: GCA_019426215.1. Classification (NCBI taxonomy): domain Eukaryota; kingdom Viridiplantae; phylum Streptophyta; class Magnoliopsida; order Lamiales; family Scrophulariaceae; genus Buddleja; species Buddleja alternifolia. The sequence goes on along the minus strand of CM033399.1, from coordinate 5,474,220 downwards.
TTCACTTTTTAGCTCCTATGTAGAGTATACACAACCAAGCAAAAGAAAACCAATGAAAGGGCATTATATCTTTCATAGTAACGTTTAATTTATTGAAACTATTTTTTTTTGTTTTGTTTTTATATAGAGAAACATGAAATAATTTTATAAAAGGATTTTTCTAACATCTAATGTAGATGTATGTCTAGATTGTGTCAATTTTCTAGCCTAACTAAATTATCTTGGTGCAAGAGATTAAAAAATCAACCCGAAAGCAAAAGGAAAACAACCTTGGTCCTTATCACACATGGATGAAACATAGAGTTCATCCTTGTTATTAGATTATTTAACCAATGGGGAGCAATATGAAATTGTTATGTAACTTGATAGGAAGATAAGACATTATGCCAAAATGCTACAACTTTTTATTTTTTCAACTTTTATTAGAAAAACCATATTTTGTAAGGAAACAAAAAATCGGTACAAAGATAATCAATTCGAACTCTTTTAAACAATAAAAATAAAAGAACATTAGATATTTAAAATTGAGTCAAAACTGGAGAAATGAATTTAAATAGACATCAGAGGTATAAAATGACTTCTTATTACTTTTTTTTTTTGATAATTAGACTTCTTATTAGTTGATAGCTAAAGAGAATTGAGAAGTGAACCAACAATAATATTTGACCAAGGAAATAAGAAATGAACAGCAACATCGTAAACATAGACACGTACTTCTAATATGTCAATTGAAAAAAAACATTTAGAATAGAAATTTATATATATAAAAAATAAAAATAGTCAAGAATTGTATTTGATAAATAAGATATTGAACTCAATAGGCATGAAAAAAATTTGATTTAAAAAATAATATCAATGATGAAAAAATAAAGAATAATGACGATTAATCACTGAAAGAACAAAAACAATTCACTCATTCATTTCACAGCAAACTCGAAGAATAAAAAATAAAATAAAAGGATAAAAATAATAGTATAATGACTAAAAACACAAATAATATACAAAAATAAAATAAAAATCTTATACTCCAAATGAGTAGTCGAACTCATGGAAACAACATATATATAAAATTTCATAACAAATATAGAAGAAAAGATATAATGAATGAAATGAAAATGAAGCAATGATGGGAAAAATCTGAAATTTCATAAATCAATATAAATTATGGACTTCGGTGGGGTGGGGGATTGAATAAAATCATATTGGTATAGAAAAACAAAAAAAACTATGACACAAAAGCATTCAACTCAAATAGAGGTGAAAATATAAAAGTGAACAACAATAAACATCTGTTTGCTTGATTAGTCAACAATAAGATAAAATATAAAATGACCTCAATATAATTAAAATTAAAAATAAAAATATAGAATTCATGAATCCTTGCAAAACCAATTCACATTTCATCATCTCCATCATATGTATGTCTACTGAGAAAATTGCAGTCTTGCGGACCTTTTGCCTTTTGATTTTGAAATGAGAACGTACAACTATGAACAGGTATTTAAGAATGAAAGTATTATCAATTAAAAAGTTCTAAAAGAAGAATATATATGATTGATGATAAATAAGAAAGTCCATGAGTAAGTTTGAAAGTTAATATGGAAACTATTTATAAAATATCTAATTGTTCTTCCAACAAATAAAATTTTTCAATATAATAAAAGAAATCATAAGACACCATATCTTTTTTTTTGCTAAATATAAGACACTGTATATTAGATTTTTATCAGAAATGTATACTTGTGATAAATAAAAAACATTGCTCTGGGCTTCAGCCACAACTTTATATCACAGACAAAATAATAAATCATAAATGAGAAAAGTAGGTGCTTCAGCCATAGTTATGGATTTTACAAAGGAAAAAGGAAGTATTTTATATATCAACAATGAGTCTTGCCAAATATACGAATGAAGAAAAGTAAGAATATAGTGAAAAATTAATAAAAGAGAGAAAACGTTCGAGGAGAAGCTTAAACATAAAAAAAAAAATCATGAAATGAAAGATAAATTTACTTAACAAAATACTACTCAAAACCGTAGGTATACAGAACACAATAGAATCGTGGAAAAGAAAAGGCGATTAAAAAAAAAGAAGATAATCACCAAATATTAAAAATAAAGAATTAAAATAAGAGATAAGTGTACTCAACAAAATAGTACTCACAACCATACGTATATAAATTATTACATAATCAAGAAAAAGAAATGTCGATTGAAGAAAGAAGATAATCACCAAAACATTAGAGAATATAAAAATAAAATGTGTAGGCTCATCTAGTGAAAACTCAAGAAAATAAATAAATATGATTCACCCATTGCGTAGCCGAACTCAAGCTACAATCCATATATGTCAATGGTGAAGAAAAAATTCTAATGAATAAATAAATAAAAACAATCTCAATAGTTTTGAATTAAATTAACAAAAGAAAATTTATGTTTCTTCATAGCAGAAAATTAGAAAAAAGAAAAAAACATTGATATAACAAAAATAGAAAAACTCACAGCAAATCAAACAAAATATAAGAATCATTATGCCTTCTCACTATTCGAAGGGGGAAATATGACGGAAGATAATGCCATTACTTTCATCAATCACCAGTTCACCACTTTCCTCATAATGCCATCACTTTCATCAATCACCTGTTCACCACATTCCTTTTAAGCATTTTCTTGTTCAAGAAGCTTGCAAGTTTTTGTGGGAGCATATTATTTGAATCAAATCTGCAGTAACTTAAGGTTGGAAAAAAATTAGGAAAAATAATCTATCAAATTAAAGAGTCACCCATTTCAAGGAAACTTTCTTGCATTGGAAATTAACAAAAAAAATTAAAGACTTTCTCATATCAAGGAAACTTATTGTTATTTGTAATTGACAATAAATTCGAAATTTATTAAGCCAATTTGAAATTTGAAATTCAACCCAATCAACCAATATTTTTTAATAATAAAATAATTTTTTTTTTTGAACGGAAACGGTGATAACTATTATTAAGAATCAGCCAAAACGGCTTCGCCAACTTGAGGGGGTAAAACTTCATCCCCATCAAGTTCCTCAGTTGCAGACCGAGCTAACAAATGTGCGGGCAAATTACCCGATCGTCTGACAAAAGCGAAAGAAACCGAATAAAAAAAAGGAACAAGTCTAAAATATCACTGACAAAAGGGCCTAAAGGGGATAGATCCCTATCCTCCGCCTTCAACTTGTTAATTAAAACCTGGCTATCACCTTCCACCACAATATTTATCCACGCCATTCGCCTAGCCAGAATCATCGCTTCCCGCGCAGCCAAAGCTTGCGCCACTTCCGGGGATACACTAAACTGAAATCTCTATTGCCTCCAAGCCACACAGGTGCCATTCGAGTCTCTGCCGATATATCCCGCTCCTGCTGCCCTCGGGTTAACAAACAACGCCCTATCGAAATTCACTTTAATCGTCGAGCTTGCCGGAGGAATCCATCTCGCATCTTGAGCAGCATGTGAAAGCATGGGGCACACCTCAGTAGCTTCTTGATAAGTGGATCGGAAAGACCTTGCCTTGGAAATAAGAGTATCAGGATCAGAAGAGGTATTATCCATAATAGAAGAATTTCGATTTTGCCACAGAAGCCAACAAATAGTAAGAAAGAAATAATAATTCTCCACTTCCAATTTTGCATGGCAATGTCTCAGCCAATTTTCCATGTCAGAGCTCCAAAAGGATATAATAAACCACGGTAAATTCGACAAAGCCCAAACCATTCTCGCGAATGAGCATGTAAAAAATGCATGCTGTTCATTCTCCTCGTGAGACCCGCAGAAAGGGCAAACAGCATCCCTGATCACTCTACGCCATCTCAAATTAGTCGCTGTCGGGATCGCCTTCTTGCACGCTCGCCAGCAGAATACTTTAATTTTAGGCGCCACTTTTGCTTTCCAAATAAAATTCCAGGAGCCAGTTACTCCCTCAACCTGAGACCACGACGGTGCTCCGTTCCTGGCCGACTTCAGATCCCTCGCCACATGATAAGCACTTTTCACGGAGAAATTTCCATGCTTCGTATAATGCCATACTAGCCTGTCCGCATTGTTGCGGGAGCCGAGGGGAATTGATAAGATGCTCTCTACATCCTCCTGCCAAAAGTTCTCCTCTAACCTTTCCACATTCCACCACCCCGTTGCCTCATCAATCAAATCGCTAACTCGGGCCCCATCCGGTAATGACCTTTCGATAGTTTGTATCATGAAAGTTCTCGGTCTCGGCAGCCACGGGTCTTCCCATACCCTGATAGACTCTCCAGTTCCCACTCTCCATCGACAGCCGCCTTTAAGGATATAAGATGCTGCCTTAATGCTCTTCCAAGTATACGATGCATTTGATCCCTCCGCTGCCCCAAAAATATCAGATTCCGGAAAGTACCTAGCCCGTAACAATCGGGTCAACAAACAATGCGGGTTTTGTATGATTTGCCAACCCTGCTTGGCAAGCATCGCTAAGTTGAAATCTTTGAGTGCTCTAAAACCGATGCCTCCCTCATCTTTCGATTCGCATAACTTACTCCAAGCCAACCAATGTAACTTCTTAACTTCGCGATTATTCCACCAAAAATTAGCCATGGCCGATTCAATCTCCCTTAGCAGAGAATCTGGAAGATTAAAGCAGCTCATCGCATACGTAGGCATCGACTGAATAACCGCTTTCAGAAGCACCTCCTTCCCCGCCTGAGATAAAAATTTTGAACTCCACCCATCCAGTCTGTTATTAATTCTATCCCGAATCGATGCAAACACCTCCTTTCGGGATTTGCCTACCACTGCCGGCAACCCCAAATATTTATCGTGTTTATCAGCCAGTTGAACACCCAAAACTTTCGCCAAGCCTTCTCTATCCCCTTCCGGCGTGTTCTTGCTAAAAACTACTGTGGATTTTTGTAGATTAATCTCCTGACCCGACACTCGAGCATACCGTGCAAATAGATTTTTTAAACACGTCATTGCCACCTCCGTTGCTTGACAATAAATCATAGTGTCATCCGCAAATAGCAAATGGCTCACTCCCGGTGCATTTCACGCGATGTGCACTCCCACTAAATTGCCCGCATTCTCCTCCGCCTGTAACATACAACTGAAAACTTCCGCACATAAAAGAAATAAGTAGGGGGAGAGTGGATCTCCTTGACGGAGTCCTCTCTGGGGGGTTAGGAAACCAAATTGAGACCCAGTCAACATGAATGAGTAAGTCACAGACGAGATCCATAACATAATAAGATCAACTATACTTTGAGGAAAACCTAGCCTTTCTAAAACTCTCCGAAGAAAAATCCACTCAACCCTATCATACGCTTTGCTCATGTCAAGTTTCAGGGCTGTATGTCCGTCTTTACCCCAAGACTTGTTTTTCAGATAATGATTAATTTCGTACGCCACTAGGATGTTATCAGAAATTAGGCGACCGGGAATAAAAGCGGATTGAGGCTCCGAAACAATGTTGTGCAAGAAGGGTTTTATACGTTTTGCTATGGTTTTAGACGCAGCTTATAGATGACATTGCATAGACTAATCGGGCGAAATTGGGTTATAAGCTCAGGATTATTACATTTTGGTATGAGAACAATATGTGTAAAGTTAAATTTGGGAAGAAACTTTCGAGAATTAAGGAAATTAAGGACACATGCTAACACTTCTCGACCCACAATAGGCCAAAATTTCTGGAAAAATAAAGGAGACATACCATCCGGGCCAGGAGATTTCAACGGGTGCAATTGTGACAGGGATTTGGTTACTTCGTCCGCTGTGAATTTCCGGGACATCTCCTCGTTCATAGCTACAGTAACTTTCGGCTGGACTAGTTCCATAATTTCTTCAAGATTGTGAGCGGACGGGTGGATGGACGAAAAAATAGTGCCAAAGTAGTCTGTAATAATGTGTTGGATCTCTTCATCCTTTTCGCGCCACACCCCATCACTATCTCTAAGCCTATTGATAGTGTTCCGTCGTCGCCTCTCTGAAGCACTTGTGTGGAAATAAGTAGTATTACGATCCCCATCCTTTAACCACAAAGCTCGACTTCGTTGTTTCCAACCCGTCGCCTCCTTAGCTAACATCTCCTCAAGCTCAGCCCCTACACTCGCTCGTTCCTTTTTGGCTTGTACCGTTTGATTTCCTATGTGCAGATTTTTTAGTCTATCCTCCAACTCCTTAATGCGCTTAGGAATTTTTCGAAACTCGTTCTTATCCCAACAGAGAAGCCCAACTCTACATTTTTTGATATTGTTCCATACCACCTCGTTAGCACAAGAGTCGTCACATGGGTCCCACGCTGCCCGAATCACCTGTTCACACTCACTACTCCTCAACCATGCCGCCTCAAATTTGAATTTGCGCTTTCTGGGTCGAGTGCGTTGCACTTGTGTTGGCTCAGGTTCGATAACAATAGCACTATGATCCGATCTAAGCACACTCACTGTGGTCACGGTAGCATTAGGAAAGAGCGAACTCCATTTTAAATTGGCACAAGCCCTGTCTAATCGGCATTGAACATTATGCTCCTCTTGACGTCCGTTATTCCATGTCACCAAGTCCCCACTAAACCCCAAATCAAAAATCCCTGCTTCATTAATCGCTTCACGAAAATCTCTCATTTGCCACAGGGCTCGATTACGGTTACTAATTTGCTCATGAGGATGTAAAATCTCGTTAAAGTCGCCGGCCACTATCCAAGGAGCAAACGAAGACCTGCTCAATTTTTTAACAATGTTCCAACTCATCTTGCGATTACTCACCTCCGGTTCCCCATAAAAACCTGTGAATCGTCACGACTCTCCTTTAGGATTACTAACCACACTAGCATCAATATGATTAAACGAAAAAGACTGAAGTATTACATCGATAGATTTGTCCCATAAAAGAGCTAAACCTCCTGACTTTCCCCTCGACTCAACACAAACACCAAAAAAATTCAAACGATTTTTTAGAAACTCAAAAGCGACTTTATCTAATCTAGTTTCGGAAAGAAAAACAATGAATGGTGAATGCCACCGGATGAGCTCCTTGAGCTCCTGAACTGCCCGGGACCCTCCCAGCCCCTGGCAGTTCCAACAGAGAATACTCATTGTCCTTAGCGGGACTGCAACTGTGCAGTCTACGCTGGACTATCAGGTTCGTCGACCAAACACAAAAGCGGGCGTTTCGGTGATGGTTCTATGACCTCCACCGGGACGTCAGACTCAGCCAGCTGTTTTCGTTTGAAAGAACCGGGTGTGTGCGAGTGAATTTCAGAAATACGAAAGTTGCGAGCATTTCGAGATTTTCGTGAAAAACGACCTTGGGGAATTCGAGGTGGAGTTACAGCTATTTGAATAGGAATATTTATTAAAAAAGGGTTTAAAGCCGAACTTGGAGATTGGAGAGGAGAATGAGTATAAGTTGTACTCCTCTCCTGGTTCATGTGAAAGCCGCCTGATTGTGGTGAGGAGGATGAGTGAAAAGCATTTTCCAAATTATTTTGAGTCAAAAGAGGTCATCTTGGCAAAAGTAACCCCCCTGGTTTTGGCACATTAGACCCAACATTATTGGCGGGGGATTGTGGGTCTTGCATGGGAAAATCAGTATCTCTATTATGCAGCTGCCCGCTGCTATCTTGAAATCCAATCAGAGTATTTTGGATAACCTCATACTCATCTCCCAACTCAGTATGTATTCTGACGCTCCTATAAACCGGACTTGCATTATTAACCGTGTCATTAACCTCATTGTCCTCAATAATAAAATAATTCAAAATTCTAGAAAATTAGTATTTCAGTCAAAATTGCTCAATTTGGTTAAAAGACTTCCTTCAAATAATAATAGTAAATAGAAATGGATAACCATGTCTCTCATTAAGCGGATTACAATTTCATGACATCGAAGGTCCGTAAATCTTGCTATTGATGTTTATAATAGGAATTAAAGGTTATCTTGGTATCGATATAATCAGGATATTAAAGTTTGTTTATTTTTTATTAAGCATTACCATTTTCCCCAAGCATGAATGAAATTCAAGGTATTAAAGGTTATTTGACATCTGTGAAATTTTATTTTGTTGATCATTATTAATGTTGTCTCGAGATTGTTTTGTAACAAATTTCAGTTGATCAAAGATTTACTAGAGTCGTCTCTTGCGGAATTTGACAATGGTAAGCAAAACTATGTCCCTAGCTAGTTGTGTTTATATTTTATGTTGGCAATGTTTAGTATTATAAATATTGGTATTGTCGCTTAGTCGTTACATAGTGATAAATAAATTTGTTTGGGAGAAATACTAAAACGAGGTATCATTTTGTTCCAACCCCAAAAATTCTCTTAAATTTCTATATACAGTTTCATCAGTATATCCATCTCTCAATATCAATTGTCAAAAGTATATCCATCTATCCAATATCCATCATCAAAAGTATATCCATCCATATCTCTAGGTTTCGTCACTTCCATCCCACCCAACATTCTTGTCACAACTTCTCTCCCAGATATTTTCTCATGTCAGTCATATTTCGTTACCCGTTGAGCGGGCACTAATGTTCTTGGGAAATAGACAAAGCAGTTCTCATTTGATGACACCTTTCTCAGGTGTGCCATCATTCTTAGTCATGGTAGGATGCTTGTTCCACGTAGAGCAAGAGTGTGAGTGTGAGAGCGTCAACATTTGAAATCTTTTAAGAGTGGGAGCACCTTATAGCGTGTCTTAATAAAATAAAAAACAAAATAATTAATATAAATTATTGGCCCAAATCCTCATTGGATGTTTTATTATGAGAAGCTCATGTTAAAATAATTATTTATTAACTTGAATTTTAGTAATGATTGGACGACGTGGTTGTCTTTTTACGATGAAATGAAAAAAGATTAAAATTATAAAGGGCATTAAAGGTTGAAACTCAATCTTACAACTTACAATATTTGCATTTCTAAAAAATTATATTTGTAATTTCATTTTTCTTATTGTAATAACAACTATTTTTAATTATTTTGAATAACGGAAAAATATTCATTGAATAAACATGAAATATCATCTATTAATAAAATTTTCTTGAAGTCTGGCCCATAAATTTTAGTGCAAGATTTAAGATTTCTTAAAGCGCAATATTGTGAAACTCTCGCTGTTAAGTCGCAAGAGCGTCAACACTATACGGAGAATTATGTGATCTAGTTCGGAACACCAAAACATACCAACTATAAGTTCACGAAACATACCAACTATAAGTTCACGAAAGAAGATCAGGACACTTGTCATCATTTAGCGGGGTCACGTGTTCTTCTTAAGTGGCACATGTGAGGTTAGGCCCATCTAGGGTCTTGGGCTCGATCGGGTCTTTGGATTGTGCTCGATCGAGTCTTCATGTGTCAACCCGTTGTTGGGTCTATTCGACCCCGCTTCACAGATCTCCATTTTGGGGGAAAGTACTTATATAAACCGGGTGTTGGGTCCCATCTGTGGATGTAATACTCTACAAATATCTAATAGTGATGGTTAAATTTTCGTAAGTACCAATATTTGTTATATATATAGATTACATATGTATATTGTTTCTTATGGTAAAATCTTATAAGGGGGCTTAAATTTAATTTCTGAAACTTGAGAGGTGATTTAGTGTAAATATACGTTAGGTATAAATAGACCCATTAGGAGAGAGACTTTACACGGACGGCAAAAATCAAAGAAGGGAGACGACGGAAAAATCATCATTGACGGCAGGCAAATTTAGGGCTACCAAGTCTTTCAATTTCAGATCACGTAATTAGTTAAGTGCCAGGGAGAATTGGATTAAATTGCAAAGCACAGGAGCGTAGCAGGTAAACGACGACAAGTTAGATTCATGAATTTCTCATTGTTATTGATTCCAATATAAAGCCACTGTGTCTCTCATAATTTATTATAACTAGAGGAATGGTGTATATATATTAGATTTTTGACTCCATTAATATCAAGTTTCCTGTTAACTAAGAGATTATGAGAAATAAAGTAATAATTTTACTTTTGGGAATGGATTAGTGGCCGACACTAATAGAGAAGGTATTGGAATTGTGAATTGTAAATATAAGGAAATTATGTAATCTATCATAAGTTTTATAAGTATATATCATGACTCTTGGATTTTTGAAATAGAGTACTGGTAATCATCCGGCCAATTAGTTCAATTCTATTAAAGTCATCAAAATGTGATAAATTGACTCCTTAGCTTTGTGTGAGTCATGAGGTAATAGCAGTAGTTGTAGGCATAAGGAAGAAAAGTAAGGTCGAAACCGCAATAACTTATTCAGTGCCATATATATATATATATGGATTCATAGGTTAGAGATATGTATAAAATAGTTCGCAATTGACAGAATTTATGGTTAAATACACTATTATCTGTTGCCATATTTGAATTGTTATTGATTCAATGCTTAAATTATTTAGATTCAATTGGAGAGGGATCGAGGAACTCTTAGCAAGTACATAAGTTAGCTTAGGGTTGGATTGACCGAGGTAAGTGATTCTTCACTCTTCTAGTTATATAAAATTATATATGTATTATTTTGGGTGTGTGTGTGATTTTCATAATTTGGATCGTGCAAGTGTATATATGTATGTATATGGAAACATGAATGATTTGGGTCTCTTGAACTTGGATTTGAAAAGTGCAAAAATACGATTTTTTGTATGTGATTGATATATGGTTTTGTAAACGCAGTTATTGTGGAGGTGATTTCTAAAACCCATTGTCTAGACCATTACATCATTGACTATTCCGAAATAGGAGATGGGCAACCGAGTATGTGAGTGTCGGTCAGTGACCCAGTATAGGGGGGTTGTGCCTATACCAGGACCCAGTATAGGGGGGTTATGCCTATACCAGGACCCAGTACAAGAGGGGTTATGTCTGTACCAGGACCTAAGACAGGGGGGTTAAACCTGTCCCTGACCATGATTGTCTTATGTGTTGGTAGTGCGTGGTGAACTTTATGTGGAGGTTGAATATTGTTTTTAACTCAAGTTATGCAAATATTATTTTCTTTAAAAGTGATTTCCTCATGAAAATTATGGGTAGCTTTATTGTGTACTTTTGAGAAAATGAAAATATTATTTTGATGCTTGCTTGATCCGACTAGTTGAGTGATGGAATTGCTTATTGGGCCATCGAGCTCATTCTTTTATTAATATTCTTTTTCAGATACCCAGACTTAGTGGAGAGGAGAAGTTTTGACGTTGGTTGACCAAATCTTATGGAGCTCAATTAGTAGTTGTTTATATATTTTTCCTTTAACTTTATCCAAGGATAGTACACTTTGGTTTGGATAATTTCAATTTAGATATTCTTTGGGAGAATCGTATTTATTTGAATTTACGGAGAATTTTATTATTAATGGAGAATTGAGTTTTTTTTTTTTTTTTTGTTGATAGTGGAATGGGTATTATCGTATTTCGTATATTTTTAGGTATAGATGCTCTATACCAATGTTGTTGTTAGGTTAGCCTTGCAGGCTTTTGGGATGTTCTCAGAAGCTTGCGGCGGTTGTCATGAGCCCGGGGTTTGGGGCGTGACAGTGGACCTTGTGGTTGTAAAAAAAGCAAATTATTTGTGTTTTAATTTAAAATTACATATTAAGTGATGTGTTTGATTTATAACCACAGGATGCACAGGTGGGGCCCAAAACCGGGTGTATATAAGTGTTTTACCCTTTTGGGGGTGTTCTAGCCATTTACTTGCGCATTATATTTTATCCCAAATCTACTTAAACAGATTTAAGTCCACTTTCATGGCAATTTTTCATTGTAAATTTTCCTTTCCTCTCATCAGCAATTCCTGAAACCGATGGGCTCCCACTAAACATATATCCGCATCATCAATTGCCAAAATATGAGCGTATAAATTTCTTTCACAATTATTGATGAGAAGAAAGAAAAAAAAGGCCATGAATTTCCATTTTATTTTCTTGGTCCGTCTCCATTGAGACTTTCCTTCAATAACAAGAAAACTGCAATCTGTGGCTCTGTGGTGCTTGTAATTTCTTTTGTGTATGTGTGTGAATGAAATATGAAAATGGGCTAGCCCAACATGTAAATCTGGTTATCTAAGGGGTAATTCTATGCTAGATCGGATCTAATTATGGGTGTAAGTGACTGTCGAGCCGACTCGTGAGCTCGGTGAGTCGACTCGAGCTATTTCGAGCTTGAGTTGAGCTAACTTATAGTTGTTCATAATATCATGAGTTGGCTTGCAAGATTTTATTATTATTTTTAATTATTTTTATATGACTAAAAATACTCAAATTTTATTAGATAATACTTAAGGTTTTTTATAAACATATTTTAATAATACTTAAGTTTTTTTTCCCTATGTTTTTAAGTGCAAAACAACATCAACAATAATAAAATTTATTTTGTTGATATTTTATATGATATATATTTCTATAAATTAATTTAATAAAACATGTTTTCACGACACTTTCTTCTGTTTTCTAAATACTTATTGAATAGAAGCTACTTATTTATTATTTATGTTAATAATGTTTAATATACATTGTTAACATATTGCGATAAATTAAAAAATTAGAATTTATTTTATTCTATTTTCTAAAAGAAGAAAAAAATATACTAATTTTTTACTTCAAACTTGAGCTCGAACTCGAGCCTAAAAATTTCATGAAGCTTGGGTCCAGCTCGACTCATTACACCCCCTAAGTCTAGTGGTCGAAAAGTGTGTCTGCGTTTATCTCTTTCATACAACTGTGTGTCGTGACTACACACAATATACTTTATTGTATACATCTACAAAACAATGCCCAAAGGGCTATACGACTTTCATCCTCTCTTCACTTTTTCAAACTAATATGAAATTTGAACATAGTATCAGAGCAGGTTCGGTCCTATTTCATTTTGCTTCCGCACAGCAAGATGGTTATTCCGTGCATTTCGTTCATTGTTAGCAAACCAAACATGTGTTTATGAATTATTCCATATAATAGTGGATGATGCCTTATTCCGTGCGTATTTAATGTTATCGTGGATCTCCAACATCATGAAGTGAAGAAGAATCCAAGCTTTCTTGAAGACATTTTTTTTATTTCAAGTTGAATACTTCAATTGAGATTCCTGTGTTCAACTTGAGGGGGAGTGTTGGAAATCAAGATTGATCTTGACAATCATATTTGATATGATTTAGATTAGAATTTAGATTATTAATATAGTTGGGATTAATTTGATATGATTTAAAGTGATTTCCTCGATCATCACATTTATCACATGTTAATTTCACCTATATATAGAGGTGAATATTGTAAATCATAATCAAAAGAGAATGAAAGTCTTACAACTCTTTGGGCATTGTTTCGTGGATGTAGGCCAAATGGTCGAACCACGTAATTCTTGTGGTTCATCAAATAAAGATGAATCCAGTAACGTTAGATCACGAAATACACCACGTGGAACGCATTGATGTCGGGTGCATGTTTGGGGATTTTTTTTATGAAGTTGTGTGATGATGAACAAATATTTATTTCCTATCCTGTTTATTTTGATGAAGTTGCATGGTGTTGAAACAATATTTATTTCATGTCATGTTTGTTTATGTAATTTTTACTTTAAATAATCGTTGCTTGTCTAATAATATATGCATATATAATTTAATGTAAATATACATGTGGTATATATATATATATATACTGGATACTGAATATTGATAAATAGTACATCTATATATATATGTATAAACACGAAATATTTATAAAGTTTATATATCCATATTTATGTATATGCAATATTGCTACATATAAACATTCCATAGACATGGAACACACACACACACACACACACACACACACACACATATATATATATATATATAATGGGAGTTTTTACGAACTCTTAAATTAAGTGCTTATTAGATTATGAATTAAATGAATTTATTTGGGAATGTTTGCAAGCTCAAATTGTGATTTTGATTCTCTTAAATTAAGTGATATTAATCCATAATCTACAAGTTGGTAAATGAGTGTTTAAAAGTGATTATGGTATTTTATAAGTAAAATAATTTTACTTTAGATATAAAGTGATCACTTTTTTTTTTTGCAAACAATCATCTACATCTTTTTTTCACTTTTCACTTGTGCTTGCAAACAATACCAACTTTTGTTGTTTTTATCAATTCTAATTATTTTCAATTATAATCACTTTTGTATAATCAGTTTAGTTTGCAAACACTCCCTATGAACACTTGTTGTTAACCGTCCGTAACAACACGGAATCGAACAAATAATATAGTGAAAAGTAAGATCGTCTCCACAGGAAAGACTATCAAGTATCAAACGAAGTTTATCCTATTATTTAGACTATCGATTATCAAGATTTGGGATTTTCACTAATTAAAAGCAGAAATAATAAATTAATTAAAACAGAGATAGTTAAAGCGATAAATCAATTAACGAAAAACCTAGGGATTAAGATTCATCAAGGTATTTTTATGAATTATTGACTTTCAATGGATTGTCATTCTTGCTTAAATTAAAGACCCAATTTCCTTAATTACATGAATACTCTCCTGAGATCTCCATGAGTACCCATCTAAACTAATTCTCGTCACTCCCATGATCAATAATTAATCTAGATGAATCCATTAAGTTCTATGAATATTGTTTAACTAGTCTCATGCAAAATTACCAATATCCCTATTAAGCAATTTACACATGTGTATTAAATCTGAATCGATAAACTAATTAACTTCCCGGTACTTCTTAATTCATATTAAATCATGCAATTGGTGATCAAGTAATTACAAGCATTAAACACTCATTAATAGATAAACAAAACAAGAATCAAATCCAAAAATTATCAACAATCCAAATTCATACGCAAGACTAGATCTTAAATTCTAGAAAATAATTTAGCTGTGCATAATTAAAGAAAAACAAGAAATAAATTGCATTAACATAAAAATACTCATGTTCAACAATGGAGGAATGGAGAAATACAACTTGCAACTTAAGAAGATGAAAGCTTCCAATTCCAAGAAATCTTTTTCCTTCAAGTCTTTTTTTCTTTCTTTCCAAGTCTTCTCACTCAAGAATATGACTCTCCTACCTCTTATCTAGCTTAAAAACATTTTTCCCTCTTTCCTTAACTTAAAAGGAGTCTTAGATACAAAAATAAGCCCATCCAAAGATACAAAATCGGCCCATAAACTAATAAAAATCCGCAGTTGCACAACTATGCAGAATATATGCACAACTGTGCGAGCTGCCTATTGCATTTCTTCAAGTCTTTTAGGTTAGCCTTCATTATTCTTGTAAGCAACACTCCTTCAACTCATCAAAATAATCGATTTTATGCCTGCAAAAGCATTGAAACGACTTATAAATCAAAATACGTAAATTAGGCTAAAAATAACGAAAATGTTAATTACAAGGCAGA
Organism: Buddleja alternifolia; assembly: GCA_019426215.1. Classification (NCBI taxonomy): domain Eukaryota; kingdom Viridiplantae; phylum Streptophyta; class Magnoliopsida; order Lamiales; family Scrophulariaceae; genus Buddleja; species Buddleja alternifolia. The sequence goes on along the minus strand of CM033399.1, from coordinate 5,458,818 downwards.
AAATAAAGATAAATATGAAGTAAAACATAATGAAAATATGAAAAATATGAGACCTAACACTTATACATCAAAATATATTTATATATATACAAAATATTTTATATTTATATTGTATATGTATAAGAAAACATAAGGAATATATACATAAGAAATATTTTATATTTGTACATACAGAATATTTATAAGAAAAATATATTTATACATTATATTTTGTGCGATGTATATATATGTATACAATGTATATATGTATAGAGAGACTATTTATAAATTACTCTATAATATATATATTGAGTACATAAATATATTTTATCCCCTATATATCATGGGTATATATATTTGTACATATATATCGTGTATTCTTGTATATACTCAAAGCATAGACAATTTTAATTTAATTATCCTGTATTACTAACATAATTTGATCAATTACATTACATAAATTAGATCACTTACATGAACTTCACGAGAAGCTTCATCTACCCAACCATTCTTGTTTACACTGTATCGAGTTGTCCTCTAAGTATCAGTTCGTGTTGGCTCTTGCACGGTTTCAAGATCACGCTGAATAAAAATTGTGAGAAGCATAAAAATAAGCAATATTGTATATATGAAAACTTTCTAAATAGTTTACCTCTTCATAGCAGTACTGTGCAATAGATTTTGTTCCACAAGCGTGATTAATTGTCAATTTCTTTCGATTTTCCTTGTTTCTGTTACTAACTTTCTATATTTGTACAATTGCCATTAAGCATTCAATGTCACATCAAGAAAAAATTCTATTAATAAAACTTATAAATTCCTATTAAATGAAAATAAGTCAATGGACAAAGAGTTTATCGTTTTAGAATACCTTAAACTCATCGCTTTCGAAGTAGTTGACCAATAGCTCCCAATCTTCTGAGTTACTCCACTAGGAGGCTGGTGCAAAATATCTTCCCCATCTTTGTTGCAGAGGTAGTACTGATGTAGCTTGTGTTGAGGACTTCGATATTGGCAGTTCAGTTGCTGGTAAACTGTCTCTTTGACTTTGAAATCCTCTTGAAGATTAAACTTTTGCTGCAATGTTCATGTACAAAAGAAATCATTAGTGCAAATTTCTATTCGAAAATTTAATATTAATTTCAAAAAAAAAATATACATACTTTTATCGCCAACCACATCTTCTTCTTGTTTTCAGTGTGAATATCCTTCCAGTAGGCATATTGAAGGGGTACAAGTTGCTTAAGGACAACGCAAACCTCGGTCTTGAAATCTTTATTATTATGACCAACGATTCGTTGTCGTTGTGGATGAATAGTCACATTGAGCTTCTCTCTCTTGCGCCTTTTCTTTTCAACCGAAATACCTGTTGTTATCCCTCTTTTTCTCGTGGTAGATGTTCCTGAACAAAAAGTAACCATATAATTGTTCTCTGGAAACTTAAATTGCTCAAATATTAAATGGCTAGTATTAAATAGCAAAATTCAAACAACTAAAAGTTATATACAAAATAAAAATTAAAATATTATAAATATTATACAACCTTCAATATTATTGTCGATTTGTGAATCAGTGAATTCTGCTTCTTGTTCTTGAATATCCTGTCCCGCTTGAGTTTGTCCACGTCTATCTTGATCGCGAGTAGTCATGTTCAAACTACGTCAAAAATAACATCCTCTGTCAATAAAATAGAACTAAAAGAAAGTTCAACAAAAAATACTAAAACAAAGTTCAATAATGCACACAAAAGTGCATAATTCTGAGAAGTGATTGTGCTTGGCATCTGTAGAAAGATCACTCTTCGTAACCGACAAAAATATATTTCAAAGTAAAGACTTCAGTTACTTCCATTCCAACTACAGTAATATTAATTTTCCTTAGGTAACATGATAGTTTGGAATCACTGGTACCTCACAGTATAGCAATAAAACTATGCATGTCCACAGGACATGGATCGATGTGCTCTGATACCATAAAAGAAATTGATAATAGTTCATGTATTTATGCATTTTGACTGAAAGTAAATAGGAGGCTTTTTATACTTGCACATCCAACAAAGGAAAGAAAATAAAAAATGGTAAGATGCTATTTTGCACTAAAAAGGAAAACCAAAAATTGATTCGTGGCTGAATATCAGAAATCTCAATCCATAATTTGTCAGCAGAAGTCTTCATCCCAAATCACAATTATCTCTTGTTTGCTGAAATCTTGCTGCCAAATCATACTTAATTTGTCTGCTAAAATCTTGCTACCAATTCACCATAACTCATCAATAATTCCAGTATTTAACATGCTCAAACCTAATTCTCTCTAGTCTCGATCATACTTTTATGACATATTATCTAAAAACTTAATTAGATTATTAGGAATTTCGAACCCACTAAACCCCCCACATGATAAAAAGAACAGGCATAGATGAAGCAAAACTTAATTAAATTGTTAAGTATTTCGTTGCAAGGACAGACAAAAAGAGGGAGCAAGTTTGTTAAAGAAAAACATAGAAGAAGGAAAACCATGCAAATCCACACTATTATGAAGAAATAGAGAAAAAATTATAATGAAAAATTCAAAAAATCATACCCGGAGAGCACCTCCTATTGCGGTTCGTCATTACGAGGGAGAAAGACTGTTATGAAGGGAAGAAGAAGCAGAACAATGGATATTCGTATGCTTGAAAGTGGAGACGTTTCGCAATCGAGGGCCTAAAATTTAGGAGAAGAGAAGAAATGTGTTGCAGAAAAGATTAGCTCCCACACAGCTCACCAAATAATAATATTAGCGCCATGATTTCCCTCCATTCCAAATAAAAAAATGTTGAAATTAATTTTTGAATGGATCGGGTGCAATAGAGTTCGTAAGGGATGTGCAATCTGTCGGTTTCGGTGATTTTGGTTTCCGAATATACCAATCGAAAACCAAACCAAATTAATCTGTTCAATTTTATTCGAAACTTTTTTGGATCGGTTCGGTTTCCGACTAAACCGTTTTTTTTCAAAAAAATTAAAAAGGAAAAGCTGCAAAAACTAAGTTAACAATCGCAGAAGCCAAAAATTATCAATCTTCATTATAGTTTATTGTTTAGTTTGCAATGGAGAAGACAGGGAGTTGGAAAAGAGCGTGCTAAGTTCTGGTTGTGGTTTCAGCTATTAATTCTTTATTATATTATATAATAAATAATATATATATATATATATATATATATATAATTCAATTTTTCGTTCGGTTCGGTTAATATCTATCGACATATATATTGGTTGGGTTTTTGGTTCGGTTCGGTTCGATTTTCATTTAACCTTTGATTTTAATCACCTATCATATATCAATGGTGAAAAATACAGATCGACTTTATTGTATCCGCTGCACTACGTAATTATCCAAAATTTCAATAATCAAATTTTCTAATATTGATTCATTAATCTAACCCTTCAGCTAATGAATTTGTTAAAAAAATTATAATTGAAGATATTTTGGGTTTCTAATATTTTAATACTTTTACATGCATTGATATTTTCTATAGCCTATTGATAATATCTATCGACATATATTTTTTAATAAAAATAATAATAACTGACCAGTATTAAGTTACATGTGAGTAAGATTGTACATGGATCGAGTCGAGCCGAATAAGTTGTTGTTCAAGCATTTCAATTATTATCGAACTATAGAAATTGTGCTTCTAACTTACCATATGCACAAAATGTTAACGAACCAAGCTAAAATGTTGTTCAACCTTGATTTGATATGTTAACGAATTAGGATAAAATGAGCATTTAATGATTTGTCTCGAATCGAGTAGTTGGATTTGTCTTTCAATCCTACATGGGGTTTAGGGTATGGTTTAGGAGTTTAGGATTTAGAATTTAGGGTTTAGAGTTTAGGATTTGAGGTTTTGTTCTAATTGAAAATTATCCGTGGGATATACTAGGTTGCAAATTAATAAAATATGTATAAATTATCATTGTGGGCTTAATTTAGTGCCAAACAAATTATGTTTAATTATTGCAACTATGCAATAATAATTTTAAGACTCATCAAACATGTAAGAACTTATATTGAGCTCAATTCGCAATGAAACAAATTCGAGCTCGATTCATCTTATGTTGACTTTGATCGGCTTAATTCCATGAAATTAGTTCATGTAATTATTGTTAGGAATTTCATGTTAGATATTTTGATGATGACAATTAGGATTCTATGTTAAACCCCAAGAAATGTAAGTATAAAAACTTTCATAGAACAAATGTATAAGCGCCTGAAAGCTTGTTTATTTTATTAGGCTTGTATTTTTATCTTTATAGATTTTAGACTAAAGATGTGATACTAAATCACTAGAAGAGTTCTGTGTGAGTCTACCAAGTGATGAAGTTGAAGATCAAGCGTCTGAAGGAACAGTAAAGATAAAGATTAGTCTCAAGCGTCCGTCAAGCGCTAAAAGACTGTCCCAGGTTATGAAACCAGCGCTCAAGATTTATTATGAACTTTAGACCAAGTACTTAACACTAAGTCAATGATAGAATTCTGAGTGAGTCTATCAAAGATAAAGTGAAAGGTCAAGCATCTAAAAGTCGGGCAAACATACTGACTCTTTTTAAGCGTCTGTTTAGCACATAGAAGACTGCTTTCAAAAAGCCCAACATCCAAAAGCTCAAGCGTCCAGTTCTCAAAGCGTAACCTGAAGACTTAAGCCCAAGTTATTAAAGACTTAAAAATGCATGAATCAACAGTAATTATTTCCAAACGGAAATAAGACAAGATGCATCAAAAGTCGGATAAGTGCTATTAAAATATAAGCACTACAACTTATGGGCAAACCATTTATTTGACCAAGACTGTCAGAGTTATGAAACCAAGAACATGCCTAAATAATTAAAAATACCCAAAGTTAGGAATGTCAGAACTCATGGAATGTTTAGGGAAACGAGATCCCAACCGTGTCTAACGGACAAAAACCACAAATAACCTATAAATAGCCCTTTCAACAAAAAAAGAGGAAGTGACACATACGAGAGATATACCTGAATATATTAGTGTGAATAAAGTCACAATCTCTTCTATATACAAAAAGACACAAGAAAAGAATACAAACTTTGTTGAAAGAAAAGCCTACAAAATTCATTGCCAAATATCCTTATAAGCTTTTCACAAATATTCCAGAAACAGTCAACTATATCTCAAACCTTTTTTGAAAACCCTACACTACTATTGAGATATCTTCAAGTTGTTTGAACTTTCCAAAAACAAACAAACCCGTTATATAAACTCTCAACATCTTTCATCTGAGTGAGAAAGCTTGTTGATTTAACAAGCAATATTTTTCTGTAAAAGAAGCTTGTGGAAGAAGATCTCTATTGGAGCTGAAATCTGTGTGACCAAGGAGTTCCGGGATCAAGCGTAACTTGCATTATTTCTGAGTGGAAGAAGCAAGGGGATAGAAGGTCTTTATTGGAGCTGAAATCTGTGTGACCAAGGAGTTCCAAGAGGCAAGATCATATCCAATCTCCCTCTATTTTGTAGAAGTCTCTGTGTGACTGTTCGATAATCATCATAGTGGAAAACCTCCCTGATAAAAGGAGAAGAAGGACGTAGCTGGAATTACATCACCCAGTAAACCTTACAAATATCCTGTGTCATTTACTGCTTTAACTATTTACTGTTTTCTTGCTTTACTATTCATATTGCATATACTTTGATAAAGTTTTTAAAACACCTATGCGACTACTTTTGATTAACAAACCGAACGCTAAGCTATAAAATACTTCCGCTGTGCTAACCCTGATTTAGTGACTAAACTTTGCCCTACTTTGGTAAGCGTTGAAATCACCGAGTCTAAGTTAACTTTCCTCAAGCGCCTGAAACTAGCGCTTAAGTCATCATCTCTCAAGCGCCGCACCCAGCGCTTAAAGCTTTCCGAGCGTTCAAATACTTCAAAGTGATACGAATTTTTAGAAGTCGAAAAAGACTTAAAGGGTCTATTCAACACCCCCCCCCCTTCTAGACCCTTTCGTATACCACTTGGGACCAACAAGTGGTATCAGAGTGGTTGAAGTTGAAACCTAAGCGTTTCCAAGCGTAACTGCTTGTTTAGATCCATTTTTCTAAAAATAATTACTTTAAACTTTTCCTGGCATTTTCTAAAGTTCCCAAGTTGACCGAGTCAAATTATTATTCATGGAAGGTCAAAGCGTTTACTTATTTGTGTTCATGTGATGATGAAATGTGTGATATCATTTCAGATGGGCCAATGAAAATATACAAAGTTATCACTAGAGCGCCCGAAGCCACAGAAGAAACACCTGATGGTTATGTGGAGAAGCCCAAACAAGAATGGTCCACCGATGAGCATCGACGAACAAATCTAGACAATGTCGGTCGGAATGCTTTATACATAGTTATTGGTGACAATGACAACTTATTCAACAAATTCAAATCATGCAACACAACTAAAGAGATTTGGGATAAGTTGGCTACTATTTGTGGTGGCTCAACACAAATCAAGGAAAACAAATTATCAATTGCCAAAGAAAAGTTCAACAGCTTTAAGATGTTATCCAATGAGACGCTAGAACAATTAGACATGAGATTTACAGCTCTTGTCACTGAATTAACATCTTTGGGCATGGAATTGCAAAATCGGGAAATGGTCGTCAAAATCTTCAGAAGTCTCCCGAGTAAATTCCTTATGAAAACAACTGCAATGAGAGAATCAAGCAATCTGGATAGTCTAACTCCAGAAGATGTTTTTTCAGAACTCAAGGCATTTGAGTTTGAATTGAATTCGGCCAGCGATGCAGTGAGCAGTCCAGTAATTGAATCTGGAGCGCTAATGGCATCAATCAAAGGAAAATCCAGTAGTAAAGGAAAGGCTTCAGATATAAGTGAGGAAGAAGAACTAGCGCTTCTAAACAGATTCAGAAAGTTCCTGAAATATGAGAAGAAAGGAAACAGTCCTAAACATCCAGGACAAAATTTATATCAAGCGTCTGTTCAAAATCTACAACAATATCAAGCGCCTCACTATCCTGCACCTTCCTCTCCAGTGCCAATTCAGTATCAAGCATCTTCTCAGCAAGATCTCTCAGCGCCAGTGGTCTCAAAACCACAATTTGCAAGATTAACAAATGAACAAAAGATGAAAACTAATCTTTGTTATAATTGCAGGAAACCAGGGCATTTCCAAGTTAATTGCCCATATCCAAATGTGTCTAAACCTACAAAGCAAGACCAAACAAACAGAAATCAATTCAGGAATAATCTGAGGCAACAAGGGTTGCTAGCAGAATCAGAACCATTCTACACACCTGAAGAGGACTTGGAATCATCAGATGAAAGTAGTGATGATGAGCCTTCAAGCGACTCAGCATTCATTTGTCTCATGGCAAGAGATGCTGAAGCGTCTGACGATTCGCTATCTGAGGTAACCACTAAATTATGTCATCCTCTTTCTTATGATGAATTACTTGACAAAGTAAAAGAATACTATAAAGATTGTCAAGAAGCCGCAAAATTATTTCAAAATCACCTTTATATTATTTCAGCGCTCAAAAGGGATAAAGTAACGCTCAAAGCAGAGTTGCAAGTTCAGCAACAGTGCATTGAGAAGAACCAATCGCTTGAGAGTGAAATTATTCAATTAAAAAGTGATATTGACATAATAGTCAAGAGAGAAGCTGAAGTGATTGCTAAACTTGCTAAATTAGAGCAGCTTATCTCATTATTATCAAAAACTTCTAGAACGCTAGATAATGTGACTGAAGTAACCAGAGCATTTGGTGAAAAGACCGGTTTAGGTTGTGATAAATTTGGTCATAAAACCAAAGCGTCTAAGGTTATAACATCCAACAAAGGAAAAGGTGTAACCTTTGTTGAAGAAAGCTCAAACAGACAAATGCTGAATGAGACTCAGAATGTTGGTACGAGATCAAATGAGAAAGTCAACACTGACTCAAGCAAAGGAAAGACCAAAGTGAATGATTCACAAAAGAAAGTATATCCAAACGCTCAAAAAGCTAAGGAAAAACTTTCTACAAGTAAATCAAATGCTAAGCGTCTAGCACCAAAAGTGCATCCTAAGTCAATATCAAGGAAATACCAACGTCAATATCCACAAAGATCTAGATCATAATATCAATACTATGATAACTATGACTATGACTGTGATTATTACTATAATCAAGGATATTACTATACACCTAAAAAGCACACACAACACAAACCAAAACCCAAGAAGGCCAATCTTCCCGAAATAAAGACAAGGCAAATATGGGTTCCGAAGATTCTAATTCGTACTAACGTTACTAACAAAGAAGGACCCAAAACAAAATGGGTACCTAAGAAGAATTAGAATTGCCCTTTGAATGCAGGTACCTAGAGCCAACACCGATACCTCAATTTGGTACATAGATAGTGGGTCGTCGAGACATATGACGGGCTCAAAGGATCTCTTGATCGACTATCGTGCAACCAATGGTCCTCAAGTTATATTCGGTGATAATTCTAAAGGTAAAACTAAAGGTATAGGTATCATGCATAGGGGGAACATCATGATTAATGATGTATACTATGTTGAGGGTCTTAAACATAATCTCCTAAGCATAAGTCAATTCTGTGATAAAGGCTTTGAAATTAAATTTTCTCGTAACTTTTGCGAGATAATCGATATTAAGACAGGATCTACTAAGTTAAAAGGAAGAAGAACAAACAATGTATACTTAGTAGATTGGGATTCAACTTTAGATAACAACCCTACATGTTTCGTAGCTAAGAATCAAAATGAATTGGGTTGGTTATGGCATAGAAAAATGAATCACCTCAACTTTAAGGCAATCTCTCAGTTAATATCGCTAAATCTTGTGGAAGGATTACCTAAGGGTTCCTTTAATAAAGATCGCTTATGTGATGCTTGTCAAATGGGTAAGCAAGTTAAATCATCTTTTAAGAACAAGCTTCATCTATCTACATCTCGAATACTTGAATTACTACATTTAGATTTGTTTGGTCCTATTCAAATCATGAGCGTTAGTGGTAACAAGTATTCACTAGTAATAGTTGATGATTTCTCACGCTATACATGGGTAGAATTTTTAGCATCTAAAGATGAAACTAGTGCCAAGCTCACATCTCTAATTCGTCAACTACAAAACTCAAAAGATCTAAAGGTGACAAGAATTAGAAGTGATAGAGGAACTGAATTTACTAACCATATTGTTGAGAAATTTTGTAAAGACCTTGGAATACTTCATGAGTATTCAGCGCCTAGAAGACCTCAACAAAATGAAGTGGCCGAGCGACGGAACAAAACGCTTAAAGAAGCTGCTAGGACGATGTTAGCCGAGTCTAAGCTGCCTCAAAGGTTTTGGGCCGAAGCTATCAATACCGCTTGCTACACTCAGAACCGGTGTATGATCAACAAGCAACATGAAAAGACTCCATATGAGTTATGGAAGGGACGTAAGCCGAATGTTTCATAGTTTCATGTATTTGGTTCAAAATGTTTCATTCATAACAATGGATCCCAAAGCCTAAAGACATTTGATCCTAAAACGGATGAAGGAATCTTTCTAGGCTATGCCAAAAATGGAAAGAGCTATCGCATCTTAAATAAGATTAAATCGAAGGTTGAAGAATCCATTCATGTTGTGTTTGATGATGCTAACCAAGAACCGAGTAAGGTTAATATTGATGATGTAGGAATTGAAGATCTATCTCAATGAACGTCACAAATCAATCTGTGTGATGACAGTGATATTGATGAAGACAATGAGATCATTGTACCTAATCCTAAGATTACTCGTGAGGTTATCAATAATGACATTGCAAGAAACGCTGATGATCATGAAGAGAGTGTTCATCAAGAGCAAACTCGAATTGTAAACACTGAAGCGCCTACGCAAAGAGTTGATCAAGCGTCTGCACAACTTAATCAAGCGTCGGATCAGTCTCTTAACCCGTTCCAACCAGACAGAAAATGGCTCAGAGACCATCCACCAAAACTAATTATTGGAGATATTAGAGATATTGGAGCACCTGTTCAAACTAGAGCCGCTACAATAAATGAGGCCCTGTTTGCAGGCTTCCTATCTCAAATGGAACCTAAGAAAGTGGATGAAGCGCTATGCGATCCAAGCTGGATTGAAGCCATGTAAGAAGAGCTAAATCAGTTTGAAAGAAACGAGGTATGGATGTTAGTGCCAAGACCAACTCATCAAGGAGTTATTGGTACTAGATGGGTTTATAGAAACAAAATGGATGAGAATGGCATTGTGATTAGAAACAAAGCCAGACTTGTAGCACAAGGATACTGTCAAGAAGAGGGTATCGACTTCGATGAGACATACGCTCCTGTCGCCCGTCTTGAAGCTATTCGCATGTTTCTAGCGTTTGCAGCATTCAACAAATTTACAGTATATCAAATGGACGTAAAGAGTGCATTTCTGAATGGTAAACTTCCAGAAGAAGTATATGTGAAGCAACCACCAGGATTCATCAACAACCATGGGAAAAGTATGGTCTACAAATTGGACAAGGCACTTTATGGTCTTAAACAAGCACCAAGAGCATGGTATGACACTCTTTCTATCTTCCTTATAGGTAAAGGCTTTTCAAAAGGCAGCGTTGACACATCGTTATTCAAAATTACCCATAATGAAGATATTCTCTTAGTTCAAATTTATGTTGATGATATTATATTTGGATCTACCAATAAGTGTCTATGTGAGAAATTTTCGAAAATGATGCAAGATCAATTTGAAATGAGCATGATGGGTGAATTAACTTTCTTCCTAGGATTAAAAGTTAAACAACTCCCTAATGACATATTTATAAACCAAACTAAATATACTAGAGATATGATTAAGAAAATTGGTATGGAAAATGCATCACCTTCCAAAATTCCAATGAGCCAAACGCTTAAGCTAGATAAAGATGAAAATGGAAAGAAAATTGATATCACTAACTATAGAGGTATCATTGGATCACTTCTTTATCTTACATCTAGTAGACCTGATATTATATTCTCGGTATGCATGTGTGCACGATTTCAAGCCGATCCTAGAGAATCACACGTAATTGCTGCCAAAAAGATCCTTAATTACCTAAAAGGCACACAAAATGTGGGTTTATGGTATCCTAGGGATTCTCCTTTTGAACTAATTGGTTATTCAGATGCAGATTTTGCAGGATGCAAAATAGATAGAAAAAGTACTAGTGGTACATGTCAATTTCTAGGTGATAGACTAATTTCATGGCATAGTAAGAAGCAACAATCCATAGCGACTTCTACCGCTGAAGCTGAGTATGTAGCCGCTGGAAGCTGTTGTGCACAGATCCTTTGGATGAGGCAACAACTTAGAGACTATGGAGTAGTCTTAGGTCCAACTCCTATCCATTGTGACAATCAAAGCGCCTTAGCGATGACTTAAAATCCAGTTCTTCACTCTAGAACCAAACACATTGACATCCGCTATCACTTTCTACGTGACCACGTTCAAAAGAAAGATATCTCCATGCATTTCATTGGTACAGAAAAACAACTGGCAGATATCTTCACCAAAGCACTCAACGAACAAAGTTTTCTCACTTTAAGAAGTGAACTAGGTATGATTGATCTGAATGCTTAATCATTCGAAACATCATATTTTTTAGGCATAAAATTTAGAGGGAATTCACTTTATTTTATGTATTAAATAATTGACAATAAGTTATCAACTTTAGGGGGAACCTACATAAGGGGAACCTTAAAAGAAATAACTCTATTTAAGTGAATATGACCAAAAACGTTTTTCCTTGCATTGGTCATAAGTACTTAGCGTTATACACTCAAATCATTCGGACACTTATCACACATATCCTTCTTAGCGTCTGTGCTTTTTTTGAAAAAAAAACACTAAATGCTTAAACTTATTCCCAGTCAAGCGCTTAGTAAAAGATATTTCAACTAAAGCGTACCTTACCCGACGCTAAACAGAAAATAGTGGATTAGTCAATCAATGCAATTAATGCTGACTTGACATCCCTTATCTCTGTTCAAGAAAACCCAAGGGTACTCATTGCTTTTTCAAAAAGCTGGTTCAGCTTATGTACACGTGTAAATACACTCACCATGTATTTTAGGCGAGTACATCTAACGCTGAATATTTTAAAATTAACTCAAAAGTAAACATTGACACCAAAAGTATATTGTCTTTATCAAAAATAGTGTCCTTGCATACTTAGAAAAATAAGACAAATATTACATCTTTATATAAAAAGGGGGATTTGGAAAGAATTCAAAATTTGTCGAGCGTCAATATAAAACATCCTTACAAATAATAAAGTATGACGAGCGTCAAATTTCTGATAAAGCCAATTCATGTCTACATGCTCCAAATAATCAAAAATTGGCGGGTACTTACATAGTTCTTCAAAATGATGGCTCTCAAACAGTTTGTGATGGTATACGTGTCAACATTTCACACGCGCGTGTATCACACTTAAACTCTGAAACGTTTTCTTTCAAATCTCTACTCGGACTTCAAAAGATTATATGTGGGAGTTACCAAATGTAACCGTGCCTATCTTTTAAAATTCACGTCCACAGTTATTTTGCTCAAAGGCTGAGATCTAATTGATTTCCACGTGTCAAAATCCTAACAAAGAGAGAAAACACAAATTCAAAACTGTGTTACTCAAAACTAATTTTGTGCAGAAGAGAACCCATTTCTACTCAAACTCTCTGCAAAAATCTCCCTCTCTCTCTCAAAGCAAAAATCTCTCAATCGCTCTTTATCAAAAATGGCACCCAAGAAATCTACTGCTACTTCTACTGACAAATTATTCAAGGTAACTGAGGGTCTCGTAGTGGACTGGAAGTTCCTATACGAACATACCCAAATTGACCTATTGGAGATGATGGATTCTGTTGCCGAGGCTGGGCTTCAGAAGTTCCTAACCAGATATTCATACATCTTTCTTGGTGAAATCGATCAGTTCTGGAGAAATGCTAAACTATCAGAAGACGAGAATTCCATCTCTTGTCTATTCCCTATCTCCAAGAAAGAATCCAAGCTCTTCACTCTTTCTGCCGACACTATCGCTCAAAACTTCACCTTACCTAATGAAGGAACAACTTTGGACACCATCACTGACGAACAGATTGAAGAAGTCTGGCTCCGAATTCGAGCGTATGACGGTGTTCCATACAAACAGTACTTTGAGAAGAAAGATATCGTCAACAGATATCGTGTCTTGGCTGATTTCTGCAGCAAAAACATTGAATGCAGAGTGGGGACTTTTGACAAAATTAACCCGTTGCAATTTCGCATGATGACAACCATCCTGGTAAACATCAAAATTAACTGGAGCGCCTATGTGTTCAGCAGATTCAGAGACTGTCTGCGTGCTTCAAAAAAACCTTATGGCTTAGTTCTTAGTGACCTGCTATTCAGAGCAGAATGTACATCTTCGGCTGGATTTACTATAGCCAAACACAAATTTTATGGGCTAAGAATCATTCAGAATCTTTTTAACCCACCAAAGATCGGAGGTGCGGCCAGACCTCTCTCTGAGCGCCAAGTTGTGCGTGAAACGTCAGACGAGGAGGCTGAGCGTCCAGCTCCAGAGGAAGCTAAGCGTTCCACTCCGAAGAAAGCCGTGAAGCACCCGACTGTTACCAAAAAGAGGGCTACCCGAAATCCCAAGGCTCAACCTATCCCATCTCCTCCACAGGATGATGCAACTACGGATGAAGATGAAGAGGACAAGATTCCTCTTATAAGCCGAAGACAACTGGAGAAAGTCCTTAAAACTATAAACCTTGAAGAACCTGCTGTTGCACCCACTCAAGCGCCACCGGCTGAAGGGGTGAATGTGAAGCGTATCTTCAAGAAACGCAGAGGATTACGTAAGCGTCAAGCCGATGTTACTCCTCCAGAGCCTGAGAGTACTGAGCCAAGCGCTCAAGTTACTATTGCTGTTGAGACTAGTTCTCAAGGTAAGTTTATTTCTTCCCACAGCATTTTCTTACCTACTTATGTAGAAGATCCTCCCCTTATAGAGGATACATCTTGTACAACTCTTCCTCTAGCCGATGTTCAAGCGCCCAGTGATGTCCATCTGGATGTCGATATGACCGATGTTGTCGCCATCGCTCATGCAGCCGCCACAGAATCTGCAGGCTTAGAGCTTGATGAACCTGATGTTCCAGAGGTCCCACTCCTTGATATGGAAGAATAAAGGTGTACATGCCGGAGACCGTCCAGCGTTTATCCTTGATATGATTCAGACAGAAGCTGATGTTTATCCAATTATGAACCAGATAAAAATCATTTTGAGGCAATCAGAGACATTCACCAGCAAGGATTTCGTGCTATCCTTAATGCATGAACTGAGTACTGCATGACTGAAGTCAATTGGGCTGAAGCGTATGTTGGCAACAAATACAAATTCGAAGAGTTGGTTAGTGATCCTCATCTTTTCAGCGCCTGTATACATGATAAGAAGCGGAAATTCGCTCAATATTTCCTAGAGAAGCGTCAACGGAGAATTGGGTCAGTTTTGAGGCTGCCACTTATTCGCCAACAAACTGAGCAATGCCTACGCGTAGCGTTGCACAAATTTGCAAACACTCCTCTACGCTTCGATACTAAAGCATCTTCCAGCGACAGTTCTTCACCGTCTTGCTTGAACTTCACCTCAAGTGACTGTGACGACAACTTTCGACTGATGATTAAGATCATGACTCCTCTCTCTCATTTTGACAGAGTCTTCACAGAAAATCTGCGCTCATGGAATGGCTCTCGGATAAACTCCTTCACCGGATATCCACTCCTTCCCTCCATCAGATAGGAAGTTCATAGCCATTATGACTTCGTCTTATCTCTACTGGAAAGAAACCAAGCGCTTGCTCAAGCTGTCTACCCCTATTTGGAAGAATACTACAATGACTATGTTCCTGAATCTCAGAAACTCAAAGTTCTTCCAACGGACAGGCTGATTGGATTCTCTCAGCATTATTGCTCAGATGCCCTATTCTCCATCTGCCGAGCACCTTCCCGAATCTTTCCAAATCATGTACTGGATATCCTTGGGCCAATGTACATTAGGGCCATGGATAGTCCACTTCGCACCCTCATTCAAGGTACTTACCTTCCTACTCTACATTTGAATGAACTTCTACAGAGTGCTACATATCTATATGCAGATGAGCCCTTTGCCAGCATGGACTTCCAATTTACGGATTTTAGCCGTATAGAATCAGCGCCTGCTGAAGCGCCCACTGAAAGGTTACTTGCACTGCCAGTGTTACCTCTTGCTGAAGCGCCCGTTGAAGGGTTGCCTGCTCCGCCAGCGTCCCTTATTGCTGAGCGCTCACCAAAACAGCATCCAGCGCCTATTCCTGTTGACAGTCCATCTGACTCTGACTCTACTGCATCAACAAAGTCTGCTATTGACCCGGAGCTTCAAGGGACAATGTTTGATCCTACTTATCAAGTTCCCATTGAATCACTCAAACACACGTCTCGCTTGAAGCTTCCCGTTGAACCTGCGGTTTCTTCTGCTCAAGTAACCGTGGCTGAAGGCCTTAAGCAATTCCAGCAAATGGATGACACTACTCAGGCGAGTCACCTGGCCTTGAAAGAAGACATTATCAATCGCTTCACTACTCTAGAGACCTCTCTGACAGACGCTAATCAAGCCAAACTCCTGGTTATGAAAGAACATTTCGATCAGCGTCTTAACACTCTTGAGGCCTCTGTCGCTCAGATGGCAATAAGGGGGAAGAGAAGAAGAAAGGGGAGAAGAGGAAAACTTCAAGTTCAAGCGCTCAAGATCCTCCTCCGCCGCCCAAGCGTCAACATACTCCCACTCCTCCTCCTATACAAAATAAAGAGCAAGATCCCTATCCATCTTGGGTAACTGCTTTTGCCTCTACTGGAGAGCCCAGTAAAAGAGAAACTCCAAGAGCGCTCTATCCAGATCTTCCAGTACCTTCAAGAGCACTGCTTGAGCAGTTTGACATCCCTCTTTCCAGAGCGACCATTCCAGAACCTACCGATCCAGAAAAAGTAGTTATGGAAAGGAAGATGTCTGATCTAAATCGAACCTTCAGAATCTGCTTAAGGTATATGGGTATTGACCCAGATGAATGGGATAAGCATTACGTCGCTTTCAAACAAAAGCAAGTAGATGAAAACAAGTATATAATCAATAAAGATCATGATGTGATGATGACATTAGAAGATCAAATAACTGAAGCAATCCGCGCAGAAATGCCCAAGAGATACAAGATCAAGTCACGATCTTGATTGTACTTTTGCTTCTCTTGTTTTCATCTCTTTCTTATTTCAGTTGTAAAATGCTTGTACCTTCAATGATATATATAATGCATTTTTCAGCTGAAACACCTCGTTGAAGCTTAACTGACTTTAACTAACTTACTAACCAACGCTAACCATTACTTTTAGCCGTCTAACTCTTGAACTATAAAAGAGTAAGTATTGCCATCATCAAAAAGGGGAAATTGTTAGGAATTTCATGTTAGATATTTTGATGATGACAATTAGGATTCTATGTTAGACCCCAAGAAATGTAAGTATAAAAGCTTTCATAGAACAAATGTATAAGCGCCTGAAAGCTTGTTTATTTTATTAGGCTTGTATTTTTATCTTTATAGATTTTAGACTAAGGATGTGATACTAAATCACTAGAAGAGTTCTGTGTGAGTCTACCAAGTGATGAAGTTGAAGATCAAGCGTCTGAAGGAACAGTAAAGATAAAGATTAGTCTCAAGCGTCCGTCAAGCGCTAAAAGACTGTCCCAGGTTATGAAACCAGTGCTCAAGATTTATTATGAACTTTAGACCAAGTACTTAACACTAAGTCAATGATAGAATTCTGAGTGAGTCTATCAAAGATAAAGTGAAAGGTCATGCGTCTAAAAGTCGGGCAAAGATACTGACTCTTTTTATGCGTCTGTTTAGCACATAGAAGACTGCTTTCAAAAAGCCCAACATCCAAAAGCTCAAGCGTCCAGTTCTCAAAGCGTAACCTGAAGACTTAAGCCCAAGTTATTAAAGACTTAAAAATGCATGAATCAACGGTAATTATTTCCAAACGGACATAAGACAAGATGCATCAAAAGTTGGATAAGTGCTATTAAAATATAAGCACTACAACTTATGGGCAAGCCATTTATTTGACCAAGACTGTCAGAGTTATGAAACCGAGAACATGCCTAACTAATTAAAAATACCCAAAGTTAGGAATGTCAGAACTCATGGAATGTTTAGGGAAACGAGATCCCAACCGTGTCCAACGGACAAAAACCACAAATAACCTATAAATAGTCCTTTCAACAAAAAGAGAGTAAGTGACACATACAAGAGATATACCTGAATATATTAGTGTGAATAAAGTCACAATCTCTTGTATATACAAAAAGACACAAAAAAAGAATACAAACTTTGTTGAAAGAAAAGCCTACAAAATTCATCGCCAAATATCCTTATAAGCTTTTCACAAATATTCCAGAAACAGTCAACTATATCTCAAACCCTTTTTGAAGACCCTACACTACTATTGAGATATCTTCAAGTTGTTTGAACTTTCCAAAAACAAACAAACCCGTTATATAAACCCTCAACATCTTTCATCTGAGTGAGAAAGCTTGTTGATTTAACAGGCAATATTTTTCTGTAAAAGAAGCTTGTGGAAGAAGATCTCTATTGGAGCTGAAATCTGTGTGACCAAGGAGTTCCGGGATCAAGCGTAACTTGCATTATTTCTGAGTGGAAGAAGCAAGGGGATAAAAGGTCTTTATTGGAGCTGAAATCTGTGTGACCAAGGAGTTCCAAGATCATATCCAATATCCCTCTATTTTGTAGAAGTCTCTGTGTGACTCTTCGATAATCATCATAGTGGAAAACCTCCTTGATAAAAGGAAAAGAAGGAAGTAGTTGGGATTACATCACCTAGTGAACCTTACAAATATCCTGTGTCATTTACTGCTTTAACTATTTACTGTTTTATTGCTTTACTATTCATATTGCATATACTTTGATAAAGTTTTTAAAACACCTATGCGACTACTTTTGATTAACAAACCGAACGCTAAGCTATAAAATACTTCCGCTGTGCTAACCCTGATTTAGTGACTAAACTCTGCCCTACTTTGGTAAGCGTTGAAATCACCGAGTCTAAGTTAACTTTCCTCAAGCGCCTGAAACTAGCGCTTAAGTCATCATCTCTCAAGCGCCGCACCCAGCGCTTAAAGCTTTCCGAGAGTTCAAATACTTCAAAGTGATACGAATTTTTAGAAGTCGAAAAAGACGTAAAGGGTCTATTCAAACCCCCCCCCCCCTCCTTTTAGACCCTTTCGTATACCACTTGGGACCAACAATTATTTTCGTTTACAATTATTTATTATTATTGTGATGCGCATTATGACGTATACTAAATAATCCAGTCAATTTAGATAAGATTTTCATTAAATATGATTAATGATATGTTTTTGATTAATTTTGAATGGATATGTATTATCATCATTTTTAACTTGACTAATTTTGAGATTTGATTAACGAATCTCAAATACAAAAACAATTTCTGTTTAGAAAAAAAAATCTCAAACGAAATTGAGTGACATTACATAAAGGGGCAAAAGGGCTTTTAGACTTCTTCATTTTTTTTTGGGTACAGCCGCCTCAGGAAAATCATAATGACTAACTCTATGTTAAAAAAGAAAATGAAATAAACGAATGATACAAAGAATAAAACTCCAATTTTCTTCTCAAAATATTTATCAAATAAACAGTTTTTCCATGCAACTTAAAATTTTTAGGTAATAGTTATGTATAGCCATACTAACTTGCAGGGCCTTAAACGAGCTGAGTTGAGTTAAACAAGTTTTTGTTTAAACTTATTTAAATTATCGTCAATCTTCAAAATTTGTGTTTGAGCTTGATTTGATTGTTAATTGTGTCGCGCTCGAACAAACTTTAATCAAGAAAAATACTAGTTGAGCATTAGTTACTTAATTTTCTTTACATATTTTATCAATTTTTACTAGTTGGGCTTCAAAAAAAAAAAAAAAAAAGAAAGCCCTTTTAACCATTTATCACATTCCGTGACATTCTGCAATTTTTTGTATTAACCTGTTTAGAGAACCTCTCGGAAAAGAAAAAAACTATTTCGAGAAAGCTGAAAATAGGATAGTATTAATTTTCATATAAGTCATTAGATGTAATACCCACAATCCACAAAATTAAAATGCGCATAAGAAAAGGACAACATGAGAGTACTTTCAAGGCTCAACCTTTTAATCAGCAAAGCAAAATGTGAAAAGTGATAACTAGTGGAGTTATTTACATACAGAACTAAGTGGTTCATCAAATTACAAAGTTCATATAAGAAGATTAAAGTTCAAAATTAATTTGAGAGTATCCTACTACAACTCCACACAATCAGCAAAAATCTGCATCTGCTGCCAACTCTTCAGCATATTGAGGTTGCAACCTTACAGCAACTCAGACTCTTCCTGAAACTACCCAGTCACATACATCAAAAAGATTTAGCTCCTAAAAACAATGTACATCAATTGGGTATTTTCATGTACAAGGATCTCTTGAATGGATTCCCAGCTAGCCATCTGGTGTGAAAGGACTCTGTTTGAAATGAATTTTTGCATCCTTAACATCAGCAAGAGCAATCAGAACTCTCTACAGTAAATACTATTATAAGTCTAAAGAAAAAAAGAGCATCTAAGAAATTTCCTTTTGATATAATAAGCAGATATAAACCAGTTTCACAAGAAATTAATTTGTTCGTATGTTCACAAAGGTTAATAAGTCTAGAGATTGTTCTTGTCTTCCTTGAAAGTTACCTACTGACATGAATAAGAGATTCTCCAGATGTAAGAACACAATTCCTAAGGATCCATGGAGTGCTGGAAAAGCTGCAAGAAATCATTGGAATATTATTATAGATACAGGAACTTTAAGAAAGCATTGTGCCTTAGGAACGAGCTAGCTGCTAACCTTAATGTCAGAGTACCATCAGTGCAATTGAGATATTTCTCGCCTCTAGAGGTTTCATTAATAAAATCTAAGGCAGAAGAAAACAACATATTCTGTGTGGGGAGTTGGAAATCTCTGCTCTGCAATCTTGTAGTTGCAGTTTTGCAAAATTCAAACAATCTCAATACTATATCTTACTCAATCTCAAGATAAAACCTGCTATCCTGCAAAAGGAGGATAAAATTTTAAACAGTTACTAGTATTTTATTCCATTATACCAAGTATGACAAACAGAAGAAAGCAAACTGCAGGCACCTCAATATGAGCAGAAGCAGCTTAAATGTTCCCCGATGTTAGTTTGGTCTCTGCTATCAATATCCGTCGTAAGAACATGTCTTCAGTAATCATACTTCCAATGAAGTTATTGAACTGAATGAATTCAATGAATAATCATATGGACTATAGACATTGAAATTTCTTACACGAGCACAATCACATAGGCACTGATACATGTAACACCACAAAGTTATAATTAACTATGCAAAGCTATATACAACGCGTATTCAAAAAATTAACACATTAACTAAGATAACTATACGAGTGAAAACTCAAATCAACGGTAAACTAGCAGAATCATTACGAAATTTATATTTCAAGACATGCTCCAAGTTCAATGAGTTAATTCAGAAAAGAAAACTAAAACTCTGTTGCAGGTGAATTATCAAGTAGTGATCAGTAGCAGAATAGCTACTACAACTTCTTCAAAAGCATATCACACTCATTGAGAAATGCTAAGAAACAAGTGCACGCAACTCATAGGAGTTGGCGTTGTCAAGCATCCTCACTGTCATCAGCATTTTCTTCATCATCTTCTTCGTTGGCATTTTCTTCTTCATCTTCCTCGTCATCATATTCAGCCAATGTACAGTCTTCATCTTCGTCTTTATCTCGAATATCAACAAATATGTCAACATGCTCTTCCCAGGGTATCGCTCCCTTTGAATTAATGGTTATAGGTGGGATATCATTCCTAGGCCAATCCATATGATCACTAGTAAAGTCTTGCATTTCAACAGTATTATGTAGTTCATTTTTTTGGTATGATTCATTAGTAAATACACATTCATCTGCTTTGCTCTCAAGTACATTCCATGAACTTCGACCTTGTGCTTCAGTTACAACTTTCGAGTCATTGCCTAATTTGATGTCATTAACATAGAACACTTGTTGTGCTTGAAATACTAACACATATGGTTCATTCGTCTTCCATGGCTTTGATGTGTTAATGCTCGTGTAGTTGTACTTGTCTTTCTGGACTGACTTACCCTCAAACCAATCACACTTAAACAACACCACGTGATGGTTTCCCAAACAATCAAATTGAATTATATCTGTCAAAACACCATAATAATCTCGAAATCCTGATTCCTCCTCAACTTTGACAACCACACCAAAATTCTGAGTTTTCTTATTCATCTCACGTTACTTAGTGTGAAACCTTAAACCTTTGACAATACAACCCTCATAATGAGTTACCCGTTTGTCGGGGTCATATGCTAAGTGTAAGAGATCCTCAGTAACAAGTGAAGTTTCTTCACTTGATGCCACTTCAATCTATTAGTGAAATTTGAGTTAATGAATGATCAATCAAATTAAACAATATAAAGAACTTTTTTTTGTAAAATAAGACTTACACGTCGTTCAAGCCATTAGCGAAAAACTTCTCGTGATTCTTTTCCACATTTCTACAACCATTTTGTTTAAGTTCTTCCTTGTGTTCACTAAATTACAAAATATATTTAATTCAAATAATTAGACAATACGAAAATCAAATATAATACTTAAAGTGCGAACATAAACATAGTTACAACAATGCAATACCATAGTACCTCATGAATGTCAATACTTCATCACCATTCTTCAAAACATAAGAATGAACCTGTTTCCACAATTTTTCATCAAGATAATCATAGACACCTTTCCCTACATGACATGAGTTTTCAGAAAACACAGACAAGCTTTCTCGCAATTTGTCTCTATACCATTCATAATGACGTTCTGCTTTGTTGAATTGTGCCTCAATATCGTTCAAGTACATCGAGCAGAAAGTTAAGCACTCTTCAGCAATATAACCCTCAACCATTGATCCTTCTGGAAAAGCCTTATTATCAACATATTGCTTTAGTTTGTATAAGTACCTGTAGAACATGTTTAACTTAACTGATAAAACAAAGGAAATATTGAAAAAATATATAGCTACATAATATCTTACTAAGATTAAAATATATCTTACCTTTCAATAGGATAAATCCACCGACACTGTACATGCCCTCCTAGCATTGCCTCTCGTGCCAGATGAATAGGTAAATGCATCATGATATCAACGATTGCTGATGGAAAAATTCTTTCCAACTTGCACGAGGTCAAAGAAATTTGATCCTCAAGATGTTCCAGTTCAACTCTATTCAATGCCTTTGAACATAATTTTCTAAAGAAATCGCTTACTTCATGTAATGCCTCACACACATTATCGTTCAAGAACCCACGTATTGAAAGTGTTAGCAACTGTTGTAAGATAGTATGACAATCATGGGTTTTCATTCCTATAAGCCAACAATTCTTAGTACAACACGCTTTGACAAACTTGCAGCATAATCATCTGGATACTTCACTGAGGCTAAAAATGAGCACACCTTTCTTTTTTCAGCAGTAGATAATGTATAGCATGCAGGGGGCACTAAATAAGAATTCCCAACGAGTTTTGGGTGTAATTCATGCCTGATACCCAATAGTTGCAAATCAAATCGAGCCCTGATATTATCCTTAGTTTTTCCATCAATGTCCAATAATGTGCCTAGAATATTATCACATACATTCTTCTCTATGTGCATCACATCTAGGTTATGTCTCAACTTCAGAATCCTCCAATATGATAACCTAAAAAATATGCTACGCTTTCTCCAGTTCAATTCACCATCACACTTTCTGTTCTTTGGTTGTGTCTTTCCAACCGAAACTGGACGAACATAACTTAGTTGTTCTAACACATCATCCTCCGTCAAAGGAACTGGTTTATCTCTATTTTCTTTATGACCATCAAAAGCACTTTTCAGACTACGCCATTTGTGATGGCGCTTCAAAAAACAACGATGACCCATATAGGATATCTTTTTTCCATTTTTTAACCAAAAGCTACACGTTTTCTGGTTACATACAGGACATGCTAAATACCCCTTTGTACTCCATCTTGATATTATTCCATATGCTGGTAAGTCATTTATAGTTCACAAAATTGCTGCACGTAGACTAAAGTTAGTACCAGTTGACGCATCATAAGTTTCAATACCATGATCCCACAAATCTTTCAAATCATCAATCAATGGTTCCAAAAATACATCTATGTCATTTCTAGGAGACGATGGACCTGGAATAATCATTGACAATATGAAGAAAGGAGCTTTCAAACATTTCCATAGTGGTAGATTGTATGGCAAAAGAATCACCGGCCATGTACTGTGAGATAAGCTCATATTCGAAAATGGATTAAAACCATCGGTTGCCAACCCAAGTTTAACATTACGAGGGTCTTGAGCAAATGACATGCATATGGTCAAATTCTTTCCATTCTTGAGCGTCAGCAGGATGCCTTAACACTCCATCATCTTCACATTTTTCCTTATGCCACCTCATATCTTCCGCAGTTTTCTTGGATATAAATAACCTTTGCAATCTTGGCTTCAAAGTAAAATAGCGTGAAATCTTTTGAGGAATCTTTTTACGCTTCCTTTTGTCATTGGTATCAGTGCCAACCTCACTACTTTTATATCGAGATGCTGAACATTTGGGACACTTTTCTTCTTTATCGTATTCCTTCCTATATAGAACACAATCGTTCACACATGCGTGGATTTTCTCATAGTGTAAACCAAGATCTTTAATCATCGTTTTAACCTCATAATATGAGGAAGGAAGTGTCTCACCATTAGGAAGTGCCTTCTTCAAAACTTCGAGCAACATGGAAAATGATTTGTTGCTCCATCTACTAAGAATCTTTATGTGCAGTAGTGTTACGATAAATGACAACTTGGTGAAATTTTCACAACCTGTATATAATTCCTTATCAGCATCAACCAGTAATCTCATAAATCTATCAAATTCCCACTTCGGCAATGCATTTTCATTTCCCATAGATTCCTCTTCTCTCCAAGCATTTGTTGTTGATGCTACATAACAATCTTCTAGCATACTCTGCATGTCAGCATAATCATTCTGATCCCATCGACTATCATTGTTGTTCACTTCATTGAACTCAAGTTGATCATTATCTTCCTCTTCATCAGAATCAATGCCTTCATCATTGGACTCGTCAAGTTCTTCACCACGAAGCACCCACGTAACATAATTTTGAATTATTCCATATTCAAGTAAATCAGCTTCTACATCATCTCGATTTTGGAGATAAACATTATTGCATTTCTTACAAGGACACCTAATCTTTTTCCCTGGTTCAGTTGAAGAATATGCAAAATTCAGAAACTCCTGAACTCCATTTTCATACTCGGGTCGTGTTCTATCCTCAAGCATCATCCAATTTCTATCCATTTCAAGTACTATACACACAAAATTATATTCGTCATTGCAGTTTGGAACTAGAAAGACTTGCAATATATTTAAACAAAATAAAGGAATAAAGGAATTTAATAATTGCAGAATGATCAATCCATATCAAACCATCTAAGTAGACTTAATATTTATTTTATGAGAATTCTCAACTTGAACTCTCTTGATAAGAAATTACGAAAATAGCAAATTTTTCTTTTTTTCTCAATTCAAAGTTGACCCTATAAACATTTTGACCTCACATTAAAAAAGATAGTAATTAACTAACTTAATTAAATTAAAATCAAATTATGTTAATGAACACGTGAGCAACAAATTTACATAAAGGCTTGAGTGAACATTAACTCACATAAATTGATGATCCTTCTAGGAACCATAGAATTTCCTACAACTCTTTCAACTAAACGAGAAAAGATGAAGAAGAAAAGTCCTAATTCCTAAATCATTTCTTAATTTTGACCGTTCGTCATAATTTTACCCAAAAAAAAAATCTCATTTCTCACTCACTGTCAATTTCTCCCATTTTTTGCGCTCAATTCCAAAACTAATTAGTTAACCAATAAAAGAAAACGGGTTAATTCCAATTCTAATTAAAATTACATTTGGTTCATTTTATAATATTCGCCACAACCCATTATAGACATTTTTAGTTTTATTTTATTTGACAGATTCATTAAAGTCAAATACTAATAAATACAAATTAACATAAAGGCTTGAGTGAAAATTAACTCAAAGAAATTGATCATTCTAGAAATCATAGAATTTCATGCCACTCTTTCAACTCCTAATTCCTAAATCATTTGTTAATTTTGACCGTTAATCATAATTTTACCCAAAATATATAAATATATATATATATTCTCATTTCTCACTCACTGTTTTTGATTTCTCCTATTTTTTTTCTTAATTCCAACACTAATTAGTAAATCAATAAAAGAAAAATCATATTCCTCAAACATCATCATATTAATCTAGAAAATTAATCATTAATGTAGAAATAACAAGATTAAATAGCTTAAATTACTATTTCTTACCTCAGATTTGGAATTGGGTAATTACTAATTAGGCTAAAAAAAGAGGGCGGGCGTGAGTTTGAGACGGCGGAATCTTCAGGCCCGGCGGCGGCAGCGACAGGGGACCGTGAAGGTGAGTTTGTGAAGATGAGAGGCCTTTGTTTGTTTGATGTTTCTACGTGTAGGCTGTAGCTGTAGCTGTACTGGTGGGGTGTGTGAGTTGAGAGGTAGTGTTTTGTTTTTTGATAAAGAGAGGTAGTGTTTTTCTAAGGTAAATTATAGGATAAACTTTCAGATAGATGTAAGATAAATGTTAGGCCCACCATAGTTGACCATTATGACCAAATTACGTAAATGAGAGGCCTTGTTCATTGCTTTGTTGGATTTTCAATTAACTAGGTAGATATATGCATCCTTTCATGTTTCAAATGAGTAGAATAGAATTAAATTCTTATTCTACTTAGTGATGAGAACGCAAAATGGATATTATGACTTTAGAGAATTATAAGTACCAGATTTTTTCAAAAAGACACAAATGTTTGGTTTCCAAATATTATATTAATAAATAATATAAAAAAGATATTAATATGAAAAATAATTTTTGCATATATAACGGAATTATTTCTTAACAGCCACCACTACCCAAAAAAATATAATTGATTCGTTAAATATTTTTTGTTATTATTTTTCATTTTCAATAGGATTAGATATTAGTAGTTGTGCGGTCGTTGATTATTACTAGAGTATAGGATTTATATGTACGTGTGTGTGTGTACATATATATATATATATGTTATCAAATTTATTAATTTGTCCAATGTAAAATATTTTAATATTTACAAATCTCAAGCATCAATATGTAGAGATTTGAGAATTTGATGGCGGCAAATTGTTTCAAACATTTGGAGAAAATATGACTATTAACTTGGCGTATATTTATTATTAATAATATATTTGGCATATATACAACTTCCGTATAAAAAATTTCTAGTGACAAAGTTCATTGTCACTAATGGTATATATTTTTAGTGATAGTTTCTTATTGACACTAAATATTCTAGTGATAATGATCTTTGTCACTAATGGTATACGTTTTTAATGACATTTGTTTATTGACACTAACTATTCTAGTGACAAAAGTTTCTTATCACTATTACTATAAGTTTATAGTGATAACTTTTTACTGACACTAAATGCTTTTGTAAGAATTTTAGTGATAATTTTTAATAGTGTCACTATAATAATCAGTTTTAGTGACAACTATTATTTCCCTCTGTCATCTGAAAATGGCACCAAATTTATAGTGACAAAATTTAGTGATGAAATAGAATGTTGTCACTAAAAATGGTTGCTTCCAATAATTAGTGATAACAATAAATATCGTCACTACAAATATGCCTTTAGTGACAATCGCATTATCATCACTAAGATTATCGTCACTAAAAATCATTTTTTTTGTAGTGATATATATATATATATACATATATATAAATATCCAATAATACGTTTTTATATGTTAATAAAAATTATAAAACACACACACACACACACATATATACATTCATCCATATAACTATTATTACAATCTTAATACCATATTATAACTTTAATCATTAACTAATTATTAACAGGCAAAAGCTTACATGATTTGACTGCTACACTAACTTTTGTTCCATCTGAAAACAAAACCAAATACCATTTCACAAAAAAGAAAGAAAAAAAACACCCAAAATAAAACTAAACACAAACTCATCAAATATGCACGTGTCCCAAAAAAATTCTCAACAAAATACCTTTGTAACACATAACCTGACACAACCTTAGTTTCTGGACAAGTTGATAGATGGTTGTTTCCCTGTATTCTCATATTCCATCCTTGTTCCACCAACTTTAAAAACATGATAGATTCAGTCACATGTTAAAAAACTTGAAAGGTCTTTTCTTAGGAGTGATTTTCATATTCAAGCAAATGACCATAAGCCTATGGTCTGATCCTCCTTCTGGCAAAAACACTATTTTAGCTTTTGGAAACTCCAAAGTCCAATTGTAATTGATGAGGACTCCATCAATCTTAGTGTAAATTATGCCTCCTTTTATATAGTTATTATTCCAGGCGGGTTCACACCCTTTCTACCACATTTCTTGAAGTTCGCACCACTCAATACAGTATTTAAAGTCTGCCACTTCACTCACTGAGATAGGGACACCTCCAATTCTTTCATTAATTCTCAATACACTATTAAAATCACCTAACGAGACTCATGGTATGGTAATGATCAGTTGATCTATAAATCAACCCTATTGGTCTCCTGGTGTTATGCATATATATATATATGACAATAAATCTCTTTTGAGTTGTTATATTATGATACTTTACAGTGCATATATTGAGCACTAGACTTTAGGACTTGAACATTAAAGAAATCATGCCTCTAAGTTATCCATATTCTCCCTCTTGGATCATATCTAGAATGTTATTCACACTCTCCCAAGTTGCAGATGTTCTATTGTATACCCTTTCCAGTTTCTCCATGTTGATTTTGTGTTCTAAGATATATATAAGCCTATCTTAAACTTATTAAAGAAGCTATAATTTCTCTCTATTTAGTTGGCTATTAAGCCCTCTATTATTCCAAGCATCTACTTGCTACATGAGTTATACCTGTAACAGTTACTAGACCTGGAGTGACACCAAATTTAACATTACGAGCACTGTCTTTCACAACCTCCACCGACTGTTGTCCAACTTCCTGTCCTGTTTGAGTTCTACCAGTTCTGGACTTGTTAATCCACTCTCCCTGTGTCCCTTGTTGACTATTGTATTTAATAATAGCTTGTAACTCTTGGTTTGTTGCTACACTAGGCTTGTCTAGCACTCTCCTGACATCCTGTGCCCCTTCATTTTGTTTAGGAATCCACATTTGCTTGCTCTTTTTCCTTCTACAAACATTTTTCCCATGTACATATCTTTGACACTGAGCACACTTGGTAGGTTCTCATAAGTCACCATTTCTTCCATGACATATGTATTTTCATTCTTAAAATGGACTATGTTTGGTATACTATTCACATCAACTTCCACAAGCATCCTTGCATAATGGATTCTTTCTAACCTGTCATGTTGTTTACCGGTATAGGAGTCCTAACCAAGCTCACTATCTTACTTAATGCATTGCTTCCCTATACTTTAAGTCTATCCCTTCCAATTGTATCCTAATTGGCACTTTGTCAATTGATAGGAGTCATTTTTACGTGTTTTTAAGCCCCTTTGCGTTTATGTTTTAGGTTCATTTATCACTTGACTTTGTCACTTGTGCGTTTAATTCGTGCATTAAGTGATTTCAGGCCTTAAGTGGATACAATTGAAGAAAGGGTGGAAAAATGATGTATAAAACAAGTTTACGCCAAGATGTTTCACACCTCCACGACCAAACAAGCAAGAAATAAGCTGGAGTTAGCCAAAATCATGTTTTAGTACCATTTCCGCACACCTGGGCGCCAAATCAGAAACAACCTCCACGTTGGAACGCCATTTTGATATTTTTAGAGACATAATTGGATGACATGTCCTTCTACAAAGGTTTAGATCTATGTCTTATCTTTACATGGGTACTTGAATCATCCAATTCGGAGATCTGTGGAGACGTTTATGAATAAAACACTATCCCTGCGCTGGAAAACACGAAAGTGGCAGCTCATGTTCTTGTTAGGTGGAAAACAAGAGAATGGTAGGTGCAAATTCTTGGTAGGTAGAAATTCTTGATAGGAGGAAAGAAAGAGAAGGGTAGCTCAAATTCTTGGTAGGTGGATTTTTGGGTATTTAAAGGGGAGTGGGGAGCTCACTTGAGGACATCAAAAAATCATCCTTTGAGAGTGTGAGGACGAAAATTCAGGGGTTTGGGGGAGCATTCTCTTGGTTTTGAGTCATCCTATCATCATACTTGAAGAGCTAAGAAGAGGAAAAGGAGGGATTCAAGCTTCCAATCAAGAATCGATCATCAATCCAAAATAGGGAGTTTCTTAGTTTGATATTCATCTTTATCTATGAGTAATTCTACGTTTTTATTGTTTTCCCAATTTCAATTATGAACTAATTTTCTCTTAACTAGGGCCATGTGAAGGCCAAAGTTATGAGTATATATATATGATATTATTCTTCGTATTAATTCTACAATTGCTTTGTGTTTTGATTTTGTACGTAATTACTTGCATATGTTTGATCGCCATATGTTTGTCATATTGCCTAACTTAATAGTTTGAAAGAATATAAGTTAGGGTTCAAAGAAATCATCACATCATCCGTAAAAAATAGGGAATTGCCCCTAGAGATAGGTAGAGATTCCCGGGTGCAGTTAGCCGGATTTATTCGGGAAAATTCTAGAACTTGAATGCATGATTATTGATTAAATTCTCGGATAGACATATTTAGAGAACTGTCAATTTATCATAGGATTATTACAGCCGAGACATCGGGTAGTAATTAATTAAGGAATTTTCACCAAAGCAATAGTAGTCTAATAATACGAAGAATAGTTCATATTTATATTAAGAAGTAAATTTGGTTGAAGCATGTGCCTTAGTTGTTTTATCTCATAAGAATCTAAATCTATTTGCTAAGTCTCGGTTTTACATTTTTATTGTAAATTAATCACAATCTTTTAATTCAATTTTAATTGCTTTTAAATTCCTTGCTTTAAATAATCTTGTCTCTGTGGGATCGATAACTCGGACTTAAAGTCCACTTTATTACTACACACGACCAATCCACTTGCTGTTTAATACACGTAAGGATTTTTCGTGTCAAGTTTTTGGCGCCGTTGCCGGGGACTTGATTTATTTTAGTTTCAGATTTTATTGCAATTTTTAGCTTTAATTTCTTTTGTCGTTTTATTATTTTCTATTATTCTTACTGTTATTTTCTATCTTTAAATTTCTGTTGGTTTGCTTCTTTGTTTCAAACAGGTTGATCTTTTGGTGAATGACTCGAGCCTCAGGAGAGGCTTTAGAGGAATTTGACCCTGAGATCGAGCGTACGCTTCGTGCAAACCAGAGAAATCGAGCTATGGCTGGCAACTTCCCTGATATGAATCTACCCGAGAATAGAGAATGGTTGCAAAATCTGTTCCAAGCTATGCAACCGGCACTACCAGCACCACCTCCATCTGTTCGTGGTAATCAGCCAGCCCGTGTACACACTACGCCGGGGCCTGTTGTGGTCCCCAATTTTGCCACGCCGAACTTCCACATTCCACCTCACATGTTTAGCATGGTTCAGGCTGAACAATTTTATGGTGATCTGAAAGAGTCACCTCATGACCATCTAGAGCACTTCGAGAATGTGTTATCTACCATGCAATTCCACCCAAGAGATCTTGATGCCATCCGCCTCCGATTATTCCATTTTTCGCTTAAGGATAAAGGGACTTTGTGGTACAAGTCGTTGCCCCCACAATCCATTGAAACGTGGGAAGAGTTAGTCGAAGAGTTTCTCAACAAGTTCTTCCCTCCATCAAGGATTAACGAGTTAAGAAGCGAGATCAAGGGTTTTAAGCAAAAACGGGATGAATCGTTAGCATCAGCATGGGCAAGATACAAGAGTCTGCTTCGAAAGTGCCCCGATCACAACTATTCAAGAGACGAGCGAGTGCTACATTTCTTTAATGGAGTCCGGTCTCGGATTCGTCACAGACTTAATGCAGGAGCAGGCGGTGATCTTTTGGGTCTCGATAGCAGAACAGTGTGGGCTAAACTAGAGCAGATGGCACGGGATGATGAACTGTACCCTGAAGATGACGATGAGTTTCCTCTACAATCCCGAAGGGTTGCTGTTGCTCAAGAGGTAGAACAAAATGTTAATCTAGAGGCAGAGCCAACCATTAGTGATGTGAACTATGTCGGAAATTCAAACAAGCCTCAATTGAGCTTCCACATACCCGAGAATTTTCCGAAAAGGCCAAATCCCGCACAAAATTCACAACAAGGCATCTACCAAGCACCGAGGCCTCCGTTTTACAACAACCAAACTCAAAGGCCTGGAAATTTTAAGCCACAAGGTCAAGTTCCAAGACCTTCGACTGTCGAAGAAAGATTGGCGGCTCACATGCAAAAATCAGACGAATCATTCGCAGAGCTTCGATTGATGTTACAGGGTGTTATGACGGGAATGAAAGAGATGCAGCACCAATTTGCACAATTATCGGTTGATGCAGGTGGAAGAGCACCCGGGACACTGCCGAGTGATACAGAGAAAAACCCAAAAGAGCAATGCCATGCCATCGCTCTGAGAAGTGGCAAAGAATTGAAAAGTGCACCTCCCAAGCAGTCCAAGTCCGCACTTGAAGAGGACAATGTTCAAACTTTTGATAAACTTGAAAATTCAAATCTGTCTCCCAAGTACGTACTTGACCAGAACCAAGTAAGTACTTCACACAGCTCAAGTCCGTACTTGGGGCAGGATCAAGTCCGTACTTCACAGGCAGACAGGGCGTCTTCTGAAACTTTGACTCCTTCTTTGTCTAATCCTATTGAAATACGTCTCTCTTTTCCCCTAGCACATAAAAAGAATAAGAAAGATATGGATAAGAGTTTTCTTAGGATTTTAGAAATTCTTCGAGAAGTTCGAATTAATATTCCTTTTATTGATGCGATTTTGCAGATGCCTAATTACATCAAGTTCTTCAAGGATATTCTATCCAATAAGCAGAAGTGGGAAGGCAATGGAACGGTGTGCTTGACTGAAGCATGCTCAGCAGTGGTGTTGAACAAGTTGCCACAAAAACTCAAGGATCCAGGGAGCCTCACAATTCCTTGCACTATTGGGCAACTCAAATTCGACCGAGTGCTATGTGATTCGGGCGCCAGCATAAATCTTCTTCCTTACTCGTTGTTCCAGAAATTGGGTTTGGGGAATCCAAAGCCAACCTCGATGAGCCTCCAACTTGAAAATTGATCAATTAAACACCCGAAGGGAATCATAGAGGATATCATCGTGCAAGTTGACAAGTTTTACTTCCCGGTGGACTTCGTGGTTCTGGAGATGGAAGAAGATGTTGAAGTTCCTCTCATCCTAGGAAGACCCTTCCTAGCCACAGGTAAAGCTATGATCGACATAGCCAATGGTAAGTTAACTTTGAATGTGGGTGAGGAGAGAGTTACTTTTGACGTATACAAGGTTATGAAGCATGTTGGTGATGATGCGTCATGTTTAAGAATAGATGTTTTTGATCCTTTGATTATTGAGCACTTTCAGGAAAACATCTCTGATGATCCACTTGAGGTATGCATAATGAACTCCACGGATGTTGAGTCGGCCAGTGATAAACAACTGGAAGTTGTTCATAGCTTAGAGAGGCGTGCACAATACCCCACGAAGAAATTTGAGAAGTTGGATAGCCCACTGTCTAGCCACTCCAAACCATCTATTGAAGAGCCACCAACTCTTGACCTAAAAACTCTACCCTCTCATCTTAAATATGTTTATTTAAATGACGATGAAACCTTGCCACTCATCATTTCTTCTTCTCTTACAGATCAACAAGAAGCAAGGTTACTGGAGGTGTTGAGAGATCACAAAAAAAAAAGCCTTTGGATGGAAGATTGCTGATATCAAGGGGATCAGCCCAGCCATCTGCATGCATAAGATTTTAATGGAAAAAAGCTCAAGGCCCACTATACAACCACAAAGGAGGTCTAATCCTCAAATTCAAGAAGTGGTGAAGAAAGAGGTAATCAAGTTACTCGATGCCGGCATTATCTTCCCTATCTCTGATAGTCCATGGGTAAGTCCAACGCAGGTAGTGCCCAAGAAAGGAGGTACGACAGTAGTTCGTAATGACAATAATGAGTTAATTCAATCTAGAATTGTCACTGGTTTTAGGGTTTGCATAGACTATCGTAAATTGAATGAATATACCCGAAAAGACCACTTTCCCCTCCCCTTTATCGATCAAATGTTAGAAAGATTAGCCGGGCATGAATATTACTATTTTTTGGATGGGTACTCCGGCTATAACCAAATTGCTATTACACCCGAGGATCAAGAGAAAACTACTTTCACTTGTCCTTACGACACTTTTGCTTATAGGCGTATGCCTTTTGGCTTATGTAATGCACCTGCTACTTTTCAAAGATGCATGATGGCTATATTTCATGACATGGTCGAGCAATTTCTTTTAATCTTCATGGATGATTTTTCTGTTTTTGGCTCTACATATGATAGATGTTTGCACAATCTAACCTTAGTTTTGCAGAGGTGTGAGGAGACTGATCTAGTCTTAAATTGGGAAAAGTGTCATTTCAAGGTACAAGAAGGAATTGTTCTGGGTCATAAGATCTCCCACAAAGGGATTGAGGTGGATAGAGCGAAAATTGAAGTGATAGCTAATCTTCCACCACCCACCACGGTCAAAGCCGTGAGAATCTTTTTGGGAAATGCCGGGTTTTACAGGCGTTTTATTTCAAATTTTTCTAAAATTGCTAAACCCCTGTCTAACTTGACCATGAAAAATGCAGTGTTTGACTTTAATGATGCATGCATGCAGGCCTTCCTCACCCTGAAGGAGAAATTAATCTCATCACCTGTGATGTCCGCCCCAGATTAGAGCCTACCATTCGAGTTGATGTGCGATGCGAGTGACATTGCCGTTGGAGCCGTACTAGGTCAAAGGAAGGGTAAAATCTTTCATACTATTTACTATGCTAGTCGTACCTTAAATGAGGCCCAACTCAATTATGCTACGACTGAAAAAGAGCTTTTAGCTGTCATTTTTGCTTTTGACAAATTTCACTCCTATCTTGTGCTTAACAAAGTAATAGTATACACTGATCACTCGGCCTTGAAATACTTGCTTGCTAAAAAAGACGCTAAACCTAGACTACTCAGGTGGATCTTATTACTACAAGAGTTTGACTTAGAAATAAAAGATAAAAAAGGATCTGAAAATGTAGTAGTTGATCACCTATCTAGACTAGAATTAGTGGATAAGAAAATGGATGAGACCCCAATAGGAGATGAATTCCCCGATGAGCAGCTTTTTACTCTTTCTTCTATTTCAATCCCATGGTATGCTGATTATGCTAACTATATAGTTGCTGGAATTTTACCCCCTGATTTGACATTTCACCAAAGAAAGAAGTTTTTGAAAGATGTTAGGCACTATCTGTGGGAAGAGCCCTACTTGTTTAAAATTGGTGTCGAGGGAATTATCAGGCGTTGTGTACCCGAGGAAGAAATGACCTCCGTCTTAGCTCATTGCCATGACATGGTGATAGGTGGCCACTTTGGCCCATCTAAGACTGCTGCCAAGGTTCTGCAATCAGGTTTTTTCTGGCCTACTTCATTTAAAGATGCACACGCTTATGTTCAAAAATGTGATAGATGCCAAAGAGTAGGTAATATCTCTAGACGACATGAAATGCCTATGAATAATGTGCTTGAATGTGAATTATTTGATGTGTGGGGTATAGATTTTATAGGACCTTTCCCTAGTTCTTGTTCCAATAGGTATATTCTAGTCGCTGTTGATTATGTGTCTAAATGGGTCGAAGCTGAGGCTTTGCAAACTCATGATGCTAGGGTTGTTCTTAGATTTCTGAGAAAACATATTTTTCCACGATTTGGAACCCCGAGAGCAATTATAAGTGATGGAGGCACACATTTTCGTAACAAGCAATTTGAAAACTTGTTGAACAAATATGGTGTTAAGCATAAAATCTCGACCCCTTACCACCCTCAAACTAGTGGGCAAGTCGAAGTGTCTAATAGGGAAATTAAACGGATTTTAGAAAAAACGGTAAATAGCCATCGAATTGATTGGTCTCTGAAATTAGATGATGCATTGTGGGCTTACCGTACTGCTTTTAAAACCCCTATTGGCATGTCCCCATATCGTCTTGTATTTGGAAAAGCTTGTCATTTACCTGTCGAACTTGAACATCGTGCTTATTGGGCTATCAAATTCCTGAATTTCGATACAAGTGTTATAGGTAATAAGAGGTTGCTTCAACTGAATGAGCTCGAGGAGTGGAGACATGAAGCATACGAGAATGCAAAACTGTACAAAGAACGGACCAAGAAGTGGCACGACAAGCATATTCTACCCCGGGAATTCGAGGAAGGTGAGAAAGTTCTTATGTACAACTCTAGACTCAAGCTCTTCCCAGGCAAGCTCAAATCGCGTTGGTCGGGACCCTTTCGAGTCACCCGAGTGTATTCTTCCGGAGCTGTGGAGCTTATCACTGAGGATGGACAAGTATTTTTAACCAATGGACATAGGCTGAAACACTACTCGGGCACTGACTAGAGCGCAGACACATTATCTGTCAAGCTCCGAGAACCATCGACTTAAGTCGATCCTGAATAGTCGAGCTATTGACTATAAACAAGCGCTTCTTGGGAGGCAACCCAAGTTTGTAAGTTTTTTTTTCCTTTTGTTTTTGTTTGTTTAGTTTGTTTGTTTATGTTTATGTTCAAACATGCACTTTTGGCATGTATGTTTTCGTATGCTTGATGGTTTGAAAAGTTGAAGTGTTAGATATGATAGACATTTGGACCCCATGTTTAGAGATGCTTATTTTACTCGAGAGGAGAAGAAGCTTTGTAACGATGCATTGGAAGTTAAAGGATGTTTTTCAACATCCTTGGTTGTAAGTGTTCTTTTACCGTTACGTATACTTGTTGTAACAACATTGAGGACAATGTTGGATTTGAGTTTGGGGGTAGAAGAGTGCTTATTTTGAACATTGAAAATACAATGCTAATTTTTAACTTGAGTTTGGGGGAAAGTTTGTATGATATCATGTTTAAATACTTCTTTGTTGAGAAAATCAAGTATAAATTGTTTTTTTTTTTTTATCTTTCCAATTGATGCATTGAAATTGATTAACTTGAAAAAAAAATGGCATGATTTCTTGAAATAATTTGAATTTAATGGAACATATATATTTTTGAAATTGCTCATGGAGACCCTAGACTAGGATTGATTTCTTAGATGATTCACATTGCACAATAAATCGAGGGTAGAGGAGTTGAGAGGATAACCATCTTGAGACACTTAAGGAGTTTTTCCCGGAAAAATTAACTTAGATTTTTCATAAGGTTATAAGTTGAGTAGTAAATTTTTATGCTAAACAATGAATTAAAAAGGTTGAAGTTATGTATGACCACAAGTGGTCAGGCTAATATGTACTGGAGGTGAAAAGTTTCATGCCTATATACTGTACTATTATGCTAATTTGAGCTAAGCTCAAGTCAAAAAGAAGCGAATTGTTTAAAAGATCTAGTTTTATTTCGTGGCCTTTGACACTCGAGTGATTAAATCCTTAGGAGTGTCTTTACACTTAATGCCCCAAAACTATCTAGTTTGGGAGTCATTGATCTAAAGCTTGTTACATGGGTGTCATAGAAAGCCTAATGGAATAAAACATTGCACATGATCTAGCCTTAATGAAGTTAATTGGAAAGTTTCATATGAATTGAAAGTTTGAATGGTTGAGATAATGAAATTTAAATAGCTATGAGATTTTCTATGATTCTTATGCTTTGTGTTTGATCAAAAGTTGATAGATATGGGATTAATGTCCAAAATTTGGTAAGGATGTCTTTCGACTATAATACCTTAGATTTATTTTCACTACACCCTATGGAGTCTTTTCGAGTATTGGTGTCACATGAGCAAAAGTAGTTGATATGTATATATATTTGTGAGCTATAAAAGGATGATTTTGTGCCATTTATTCTTGTTAATTATGTTGAGATGTATTCATTTGGTTGGGATTGAAAGTTTGTTAGATTTTGTGGGTATATCTTCTGCAAACTCTCACGAGACTATAACTCGTCCTTTGAGGTAACTCAAAGGTTTAAAGGCTTGTTGCACATGCTAAGTGCAATCGTTTACTCCACGAAAGTGAGTTCGTTTGTTGTTTTTGTTTTCTCCTTTTGGTTGATGATGTTTTTCATGCCTAGAACTTTTATTGCTCGAGGTCGAGCAAATGATAAGTTTGGGGGAGTTGATAGGAGTCATTTTTACGTGTTTTTAAGCCCCTTTGCGTTTATGTTTTAGGTTCATTTATCACTTGATTTTGTCACTTGTGCGTTTAATTCGTGCATTAAGTGATTTCAGGCCTTAAGTGGATACAATTGAAGAAAGGGTGGAAAAATGATGTATAAAACAAGTTTACGCCAAGATGTTTCACACCTCCACGACCAAACAAGCAAGAAATAAGCTGGAGTTAGCCAAAATCATGTTTTAGTACCATTTCCGCACACCTGGGCGCCAAATCAGAAACAACCTCCACGTTGGAACGCCATTTTGATATTTTTAGAGACCGAATTGGATGAAGTGTCCTTCTACAAAGGTTTAGATCTATGTCTTATCTTTACATGGGTACTTGAATCATCCAATTCGGAGATCTGGGGAGACGTTTATGAATAAAACACTATCCCTGC
This sequence comes from Buddleja alternifolia, assembly GCA_019426215.1. Taxonomy (NCBI): domain Eukaryota; kingdom Viridiplantae; phylum Streptophyta; class Magnoliopsida; order Lamiales; family Scrophulariaceae; genus Buddleja; species Buddleja alternifolia. The sequence goes on along the minus strand of CM033399.1, from coordinate 5,420,777 downwards.
GCTGGAAAACACGAAAGTGGCAGCTCATGTTCTTGTTAGGTGGAAAACAAGAGAATGGTAGGTGCAAATTCTTGGTAGGTAGAAATTCTTGGTAGGAGGAAAGAAAGGGAAGGGTAGCTCAAATTCCTGGTAGGTGGATTTTTGGGTATTTAAAGGGGAGTGGGGAGCTCACTTGAGGACATCAAAAAATCATCCTTTGAGAGTGTGAGGACGAAAATTCAGGGGTTTGGGGGAGCATTCTCTTGGTTTTGAGTCATCCTATCATCATACTTGAAGAGCTAAGAAGAGGAAAAGGAGGGATTCAAGCTTCCAATCAAGAATCGATCATCAATCCAAAATAGGGAGTTTCTTAGTTTGATATTCATCTTTATCTATGAGTAATTCTATGTTTTTATTGTTTTCCCAATTTCAATTATGAACTAATTTTCCCTTAACTAGGGCCATGTGAAGGCCAAAGTTATGAGTATATATATATGATATTATTCTTCGTATTAATTCTACAATTGCTTTGTGTTTTGATTTTGTACGTAATTACTTGCATATGTTTGATCGCCATATGTTTGTCATATTGCCTAACATAATAGTTTGAAAGAATATAAGTTAGGGTTCAAAGAAATCGTCACATCATCCGTAAAAAATAGGGAATTGCCCCTAGAGATAGGTAGAGATTCCGGGGTGCAGTTAGCCGGATTTATTCGGGAAAATTCTAGAACTTGAATGCATGATTATTGATTAAATTCTCGGATAGACATATTTAGAGAACTGTCAATTTATCATAGGATTATTACAGCCGAGACATCGGGTAGTAATTAATTAAGGAATTTTCACCAAAGCAATAGTAGTCTAATATTACGAAGAATAGTTCATATTTATATTAACAAGTAAATTTGGTTGAAGCATGTGCCTTAGTTGTTTTATCTCATAAGAATCTAAATCTATTTGCTAAGTCTCGTTTTTACATTTTTATTGTAAATTAATCACAATCTTTTAATTCAATTTTAATTACTTTTAAATTCCTAGCTTTAAATAATCTTGTCTCTGTGGGATCGATAACTCGGACTTAAAGTCCACTTTATTACTACACACGACCAGTCCACTTGCTGTTTAATACACGTAAGGATTTTTCGTGTCATCAATACTACTCTTTGTGTAGTTCATATTCTTAGACTAAGGACTCATAATTAGTGGTTTATTGTCAATGTGGAAAATCCCTAATTGCATCACTGTTTCTCTTGCCTCAATTGTCTGAAATCTTACTATAGTATACATAAGGCATATATAAAACCTTATCAATTCCATGCTGTTCCCAAATTCGTTTAACAAATCCATTCAACACTGAGTGGAACCCAACACATAGTATTCAATGGCTGATTTCCAATACTCTACTCTAGATTGAACATCATCTACCATAATTCTACCCACTTTTTTTCCAGATTTAGTTTCAGGTGGCATAAATTGAAGTTTACAACCGGCACTTCTAAGTTTTGACACATCGAAATGATCCCAAACTGTGTTTAACTAGAGTTGTGTTTGACACACACTCCTCTCGTTTTTCTTCTAATTGTTGTACGTAAGCTTGCTGTTGCACTTCGGTTCATTGTGATTGGAACCTTAACTTTTGTATACAATCTTCCAGCGATTGTGTTATACCCATTGCTCCCTTATGTTTTGCTAGCACTTGTTGAGACTGCTTGAGTATTGTTGCAATTTTTCCATCGTTACTTTTCCCCATTTAGTGACATGCGGGGAGAGAGAGAGAGAGAGAGAGCCATATACAGGAACTATTGTTGATTATTAAATCGTATTTTTTCTTTCCCTTATATTTTTGCACAGGTGCACTTCGAGTCCCACATTTTGGTACTTTTGTCTTTTCATTTACTATCTCAGGCAGCATTAGGAGTGCATCTATCTACTTTTTCTAGGAGTGGTGGAAGTTTCACTCTTTTTCCAAATTGCGTTAGTCACCACTTTGCATAACCATTTTTTTTTCATTTTTTTCCTCTTGAAAATGATATAACTTCCTCTGATAGCTCTAAAAACCCTTCTCCATTCATATGTTATCTTATTGTTTCCTTTCTTCATCACAACCGGCACATTAACCACCACACCACAACCCTTCCTTTAACCCCAACAATGACTCCTACCTAACAACAAATACCACTGCATCCGCCATCCAATCACCACTCCGCCCAGACCCTATTATAGAACAACACTTAAAAAGACCACTATAACAAGATAAGGTAGTAGGATGCCTTAATAACACTTTTCTATGAATAGTTGAGGATCAGTCAACCTATATTTTCAAAGCTTAGATGTTGTAAAAAAATTTATACTCTCTCTCCACTCTTCTGCCAACAAACCCATCCACCATCGTTGTCTTCTTGTCCTAAATCCGTCTCAACTACCCCTTCTTTCTGTTATGATTATGCCCTCAGATGCCATAGAGGATAGAATGTATAGGGCATATCTTGTATTGAACTTAAACTCATCCTAAATAAAAAGCATTGTTTTGTTTTCACTTAATTCTTATCCGCATCTGTAAGTTGTGTAAAACATTTTGTCAAGGTTTTCAGTATGATCCCTCTACTTCCTATGGGATAGGAAGATTAGCACTAGAGAGATTGATCTTGATTATTAAAACAAGTTCGCAAGTAATATGAAGTGTTTAATGGACAAATAAAGATTTTGAATACTTGTACAATCTTAGCTCCAACATGGAACTGCCTGTTTGGTATCATGGGATGATAGGAGATTAAGATTGTAGACACATCAGTGGAACTGATATGTTCGAACACGACTCGCATCGGTTCTGTCACGTGGATTTTCACTCTGTGACTGTCAATGATGGAATTGATTATGTGTAATATGTATATGTAAACCTTTGACCTGAAGTATCATGCTGAAGATGCACTTGTGACGTCAAGCCTTTCACTAGAGTAGTTAGGCCCAATTCACCCGTTGGTAAGGTCAACCTCAAAATGCGGACTTGATGGGCAAGTGGTAGTTTTAGCCGATATCTAATATGAGATTTGTTCTCTCATAAGTGAATGAGAATGTACTCTATATAATTGTAGACAAATAGAGATCAAAGTCTTTGGCCAAAGCAAACAAGACGATTGTGCTTTGCACTAAATCGATCTCAATAATCTCGTATTTATTATAATTTATATATATGATCAAGTCCAGTGAGTTTGACATAACAATGACTCTCACTTGGCAGGGGAACGTGAACAAAGGGTTTATACATATACGGTATTTACGACTAAAAGGTTTCGGAATGATCCTATCATTTGTTTTTGTTTGGGTTACAAAGTGGGCCATGTGACTGGCTAGGTGTTACCCACTTCCTTTGGTTTTCTCTCATTGCCAAACGAAACGAACCTAAAGAGTTGCGCTAAAAGATTGACAAAGAAAAATGAAAAAAGAATTTCTATTATTTCTTCTGGGAATTTTAATTTATTGGATAAATTAAATAATTAATTATTCATTAGATGAAATAATTAATTATAAGGATAAGATTAATTATTAATTAATTTCCTTGAGAAATATATTAATGAATTAATTTATCTAATTAATTTGGTTATTTAATTAATTAATTTATTGGATATAATAAATTATTAATTAAAATAAAAAATTAATTAAACAAAACAAATCTCGGGTATAAGCGTCCAACTGGATGCCTACTAAGGCCTATTGGGCGTTCGAAAGGGAGTCATTTGTTCAATAAGTCATGAGATATATAAGGACTCTTTGACTTAGAATAAGTAACACAACATTCATAACTCTCCTAGCAAGAAAGAAAGAAAATATTCCTCCCCATCTCTAAACCCTAGCCGTCAACCTTAGAGAAGAAAAGTGGGATTTTCATTTGTTGATCCGTACGTGATGATTTAGAGATGACACACTTTCGTTGTTCAGAACAAGTTCAAGTTTGAAGAATCAAATCAAAGGATTGAAGATTTGAAAGCTTCAAAAGTTTCAAATTGGAGAAGAAGAAGATTTTCTCCATCATCATATTCATATTAACAAGTAAGTTTTATTCGTTATATGCTTTTAGATTCAATTATGCGAATTAGAGTACCAATTGGGTTTTCGTTTTAAATTTTTGAAATCCCTGCCTCTGCGTTTATGCTTTTTCGAATGAAACCAACACTTTCTTTGTCTCAATTTGATTTTATCAAGAGCACTTTGATAAACCTCGATCATCGCCAACAAGTTGGGTCATTTTATTTCAATCAGCAATGGAATCTTAAGAAGATAGGTTGCTACTTTTGAGGACTGGTGTTCACTATCTCGTATATTGTGGCTCTTTGGTATCTGTACAACATTGATAAGTATAAGGATATGTTGCTGGACCCCGTTAATATGGAGGCCGGTGGCATAGGGGATCACATACTCTTTAATTTTGTGGTTTATATGTTTGCGATTCCTCTTATCTTCTAGATCACTCTCTGTCATAAAAGACTATATACAATGATGGATAATGTTGGGCTTCAAAAATTGTTAGCATCCACTAACAAATTCCAGGCCTTCACAATTTTCCTGGTCTTCTCTGTTTATCTGGGCATTTCAGTAGGCTCCGAGGATGCAATACTTTGGTTCTTATTGGATGTGTTGGTTTGTGTCAATTTCATGCAGATATGCTTTAACCAACCTGGGGACTTAGGTATACTCGATGCCTTCGTGTCAATCGGTTTAGGAGTTTTTTTTATCTATAAATGGATGCCTTCGTGTCAATCGATTTAGGAGTTCTGAGGGAAAATTGCAATATTGGTACCGTAAGTTGGCTAACACGTTTTTCTTGGTACCATAAATTGGCTGGGTAGCAATTTTGGTACCTTATCTTGCAAAATTTCGTAATTTTGGTACAAATTGGCCGGAAAATTTTGAATTTGACCGGAAAAGTTGTGATTTTGACTAAATTTGGGGATTTTGACTGAAATTTGGGGATTTTGACCGAAATTTGGGGATTTTGACTGATTTTGACCAAATTTGCTTATTTTGACTTAAATTGGGATTTTTTATTTAAATATAAACTAAGAATTATTTCAATTTTTTTTATAACTTACTCAAATTATAAAATAAAAAAATTAAGTATAAAATATTATTTTAATCTTTTAATTAATTAGTATATAATAGATTATATAATTTAAAAAATAAATTTATAAATAATTCAAAAAATGTATTTTAATAAACTATTTTTTATTACAAATAAAATGTATTTTATTTAATAAATTTAATAAACTGAATTTTTTTAAAAATTATTTAATATATTATTATATAAACTAATTAAATAAATAATAAAAATTAATAAAAAAGAAAAAAGAAAAGGGGGAGGGGGGTGGGGAGTCGTTCATCTCCCCGCCCACAAAAAAACCACACACAACACACACATATGTGTGTCGACTGTGTGTCTCGAACACACGCACAGTCACACACAAACACACACACACATATACACAGATACACACACACACACAAAAACACACACATATACGTATGTGTATGTATACACACACACACACTCACATATACACACAGACATATATATATACACACACACACACATATATATATTGCTATTTTTCTTTTAAGTTTAATATATTTTTTGTAATATATATATATATATATATTCGTTTAAGTTTAATTTTTATTTAAAAAATTAGTATTAGATGTAAATTTAGAAATGTAAAAGGGGCAATATGGTAATTCCAGCAGCCAAATTGGGGGTTGAGGGTAATTTGGTAAAAAAATAACCCTAAAATCAGTCAAAATCCCCAATTTTTGGTCAAAATTCTCAAATTTAGGTCAAAATCCCCAAATTTAGTCAAAATCGCAACTTTTCTGGCCAATTTCAAAATTTTTCGGCCAATTTGTACCAAAATTGTGAATTTTTGCAAAATAAGGAACCAAAATTGTGAATTTTTGCAAAATAAGGTACCAAAATTGCTACCCAGCCAACTTATGGTATCAAAAAAACGTATAGGCCAACTTACGATATCAATTTTGCAATTTTCCCGGAGTTCTTATTATCTCTAAACGTGCTCTTCTCATCAAGTATTTCTTGACTGCACCCCTGAATGCTCAAGATACCTATTCCTACATGCGGTTAGATACAGTGATGTGATCGATGGAGATTTGTGTGAACAGTTCCCTTCTTTGCTTATGGAAGCCGATTAGAACTCCTGGCGAGATCTTGAAGAAACTGGAAGACAAACACTATTTTTGAAACAGACCCTTTCAATTTTTATCCCTCTCAAAAGATGTGGTAAATCTATACTATTTATACATAAAAAAAAAGGCCTTTATAGACTCATACAGGCCGTTTTGACAAAAACAGAGATCTCAAATCTCAACATCCACGTGTTTCTCAAATCTCCCAAATCCAACTTTCACGTCTTTTTAACTTCTTCCAGAAACTGATTCATCCGCTCGCCGTCTCTTCTTCTTCTTCAATCTCATATCTGTTAAGAACTGAATTAATAATTAGAATTAATAAAATAAAACCCAATCTCTAAATTGAAACTCACAATGCAACAGTAAACAAGTATCCCCAAATTACAGCAAAAGATCACTCAAATTAAAGTTATCCAGCTCACGAATCCAATTCCAATCTGCAAATGGAAGGAAGATGAATTAATGAGCTATTCGATTGCAAACGCAGGTGAAGAAGAAGAAGGGAGAGAGAGAAGAGAGACTCACTGCATTTAGCCAATATCAAGAAGCTGCTATATTCCTCCTCATTTCTGAGTTTTAACCGAATTGGCCAGGCTTGGTGCCCACACGTCGCCCTCCCATTTGCTGCCTCCTTTTAATTACAATTTAAAATTAGGCCCCAAATTACTCTAATAGAATCTTAGCAATCCCTAATTAATAATGACGTCACCCCTAAACGATGTCGTCCCCTGTGTTCTTTACTAATAAAAGCGTAAAAACGCTTATTGAATGGAAATGCAATTTATTGATTGGCAGAAATTTAAAAAGCAGTTAAAGGCTTGACAAAGCCCTCCCCTTTAAGAGACTTGCCCCCAAGTCTCTAACTGGGGAAATTGTTCCACAATCACCATTCTATCTTCCCACGTTGCTTCTTTTTCTTCAGGTAAATGAGCCCATTGTACCAATATTTGAGCTACCGGCTTGTCATTCCTTTTTACTAACCTCCTTCCCAGAACAGCCATAGGAGTTAAGATGGAATTCCCTTCTTCAATCAATAAGGGAAATGCGGACTCACATTGGTGTTAGGGGATACGGACCTCTTAAGTAATGACACATGAAACACTGGGTGTACCTTGGCAGTATCAGGAAGGTTCAATCTGTAAGCAATCAATCCAACTCTGTTTGATATTTTAAATGGACCACAATACTTAGGGCTAAGCTTCCACAGTTTGTCCCTCAAGGTATACTGTTTATAAGGCTGTAACTTAAGGTAAACCCAATCTCCTACTGCAAATTATCTTTCACTCCTATGCTTATCAGAATATTGCTTCATCCTATTCTGAGCAGTGGTTAAGTAGTCCTTGAGAGTATGAATCGCCTTCTGTTTTTGTATAACCAATTCTTCCATTCCCTTAACCCTTATGGACTGATGGGGATCCAAACTGAAGTGACTGGGTTTGTGCCCATACAAAGCTTCAAATGGAGTCATCTTTATGTTAGTATGAAAGCTGGAGTTATACCACTACTCTGCTAAGCTAATCCACTTAGCCCATTGTTTGGGATTGTGATTGCACATGCATCTTAAGTAATTTTCTAGGCACTGATTCACCCTTTCACTCTGTCCATCACTCTGGGGATGATAGGCAGTGGACATTTCTTGTTGAATCCCTAGAATAGTCATTAACTCCCTCCAGAACTTGCTCACAAATAGTTTGTCTCTGTTTGTAGTTAGAGTGGAAGGGAAGCCATGGAACTTGTAAATTCCATCTATGAAGATATGTGCCACTTTAGAAACAGGTAGGGGATGTGAGAATGCAAAGAAGTGGCTGTACTTAGTGAGCCTATCTACAACCACCAATATGGTATCCTTTCCTTCAGAGTTGGGTAGTTGCTCTATGAAATCCATACATATGTGATGCCATGCTTGATCAGGTACTGGCAATGGTTGCAAGAGACCTGGATAAGCCACTGTTTCTCCTTTACATCTGTTGCATATATCACACTGCTCAATCAATTGTTTCACATCTTCACTCATTCTTGGCCAGTGAAATATGGTCTGTAGTCTTTTAAGAGTTGCTCTCGCTCAAGAGTGTCCCCCTACACTAGAACTGTGCATAGAATCCAAGATTTGGGATCTGAGTTCTGTGCAACTTCCCACATATACCTTCCCTTTGAACCTTACCACTCCTCCACATAAAGTATAATAGGATACATCATATGGCCTCAACAAACAGTTAGTGATCACCTCCTTAACTTCCTCATCATTCTCATAAGAGAGAATGAGCTGTTCAATCCACATTGGTTGTATCACAAATACCACTGCACAATGAGCCACTTGTTGATCAGCAGAAAAATCTTCTCTTCCCACTCTGGATAAGACATCTGCTGCCTTGTTCTCCAAACCCCTCTTGTATTCTATTCTGTAAGTAAACCCCATTAGTTTAGCTATGTATTTCTGCTGCAAGGCTGTAGTAATTTTCTACTCTAGGAGGTACTTAAGGCTCTGCTGATCAGTTCTTATCACAAACTCAGCACACATGTGGTAGTGCCTCCACTTAGAAACTACTAGAATGATGGCTAGAATCTCTTTTCATAAATAGACAGCCCTAAACTTCTAGGCCCCAAAGCTTTACTCAAGTAAGCTATTGGATGTCCTCCCTGCATTAACACAGCTCCTATTTCTCCATAGCAGGCATCAGTTTCAACAACAAACAACTGGCTATAATCTGGAAGTGAAAGTACTGGAGTTTGTGACATAGCTCTCTTCAGTGAGTTAAAGGCACATTCTGCTTCCTCACTCCAATGAAATTGTCCCTTTTTTATGAGTGAGGTGAGTGGTTTGGCTAACACCCCATATTGTTTGACAAACTTTCTGTAATATCCAGTCAGCCCTAGGAACCCTCTAAGTGCTTTAACTGTAGTTGGTGTTGGCCAATCAAGCATACATTGTATCTTTGAGGGATCAACAGACACTCCCTCAACAGTTATCACATGACCAAGATAGTCCACCTGTGCTTGTGCAAATGAACATTTTGACATTTTGGCAAAAAGTTGATGCTCTTTCAGTTTGTCAAACACTAGTTGTAGGTGAGTGAGGTGTGTGTTCATGTTTGTGCTGTAAATTAGTATATCATCAAAGAATACAAGCACAAAATTTCTCAAATAGTCTTTGAACACCACATTCATGAGAGACTGGAATGTAGCAGGAGCATTGGTAAGCCCAAAAGGGCATTACCTTAAACTCATAATACCCTGAAACTGTCACAAATGCAGTTTTTGGTATATCCTCCTCTTTAACCCTTATCTGGTGGTACCCAGCCCTCAAGTCGATTTTAGAAAATATTGAGGCTCCTTTGAATTCATCCAATAAGTCATCTATAATAGGGATTGGGAATCCATCCTTGATAGTTATAGCATTCAACATTCTGTAATCCACACAGAACCTCCAGGTGTTATCCTTCTTTTTAACCAAAAGTACTGGGGAGGCAAAGAGGCTAATACTGGATTGGACAATTCCAGATAACATCATTTCTTCTACCAATTTCTCTATTTCTTTTCTTTGTATGAAAGAGTACCTATATGGGGGTTGTTTAATAGGCTGAGCTCCAGGCTTAAGGATGATCTCGTGGTCCTTTGCCCTTGGTGGGGGTAGCCTTTTTGGTTCTTCAAATAAATCTTGGTACTGTGAGAGTAATTGTACCATCTCAGGTGTCCTCTGTTCTCTCTCTTCACTGCTATTCTCTTTCTCACCAGCCATCACAAACAATTGGCATAGGGATTTGTATGCCTGTTTATCAATAGTTTTCTTTAGTTTCTCTCCAGTAATCATCCTTTGCTCCATTGTACTCTGGATACCCTGCAATACAAATGGCTTCCCTGCCTTGAACATAGTTACTCTCTGCTGCTCATAGTTAAAGGTGACCGGTCCAAACTTCCTCATCATGTCTACACCTAGCACCATATCACAGCCTCCCAATTTTAGCATTCTCATATCTGCTTGGAATTCATGGTTGCCCATTTTCCAAGTAAATTTAAGACACTTGGTGTTGCACTCCAGTTTGCTCCCATCTGCTACAGTTACTTGTATTGGATTGGTGTATTCCACTTCATCTCCAGTCCTTCTGGTCACATGAGGATCTAAAAAACTGTGGGTACTTCCTTTATCTACTAGAATGGACAAGGTGTTATTTCTTGCATTTCCCAGTACCTTAATAGTATCCTGCACTACTTTACCCTCTAGTGCATGCACTGAAATTGCCAGGTCCTCTTCTTCTTCCTCCACTTTCTCTTCTTCCTCATCAGACTCACAATCTGTCAACTCTAATGCCACTATAATGAAAAGTTTCTTGCATTTATGCCCAAAAGTATAGGGTTCATCACAGTGAAAGCACAATCCCACCTTCTTCCTCCTTTCTATCTCTTCTGGACTCAGTTTCTCACAGGTAAAGACCTCTCAATGTTTTGTGGTAACACTCTTGTATTACTTACTGGCTAGTACCTGTTACTCCTTGGGAAGGGAGTTGTTGTATTTCCTTCCCCTTTGTTCCTAGACTTCTGTACTATAAACACTGCATCCAGTGAAGCTTCTTGTAGTTTAGCATACTGGGTGGCTGCACTTAAGTTGGTGGGGTTGAACATTTGCACCACAGTCTTAATTTCCTCCTTTAGCCCACTAATGAATGAATGCATAAAATAATCCTCATTCAAATTCCTGTTATATCCCACCATAGGACTTTAGTTCATCAAATTACTCCACATATGCACTCACTGATCCCATTTGCTTCAACTTATTAAAGTCCCCAATTATACTTCCTTACCCCACCTACATGAATCTTTCTAGCACCATTTCAGTGAATCTCACCCAGGTCATATTCTCCCTCCCCTCCATATAATCCTGATACCAGTGATCAGCCTTCCCTTCCATGTTAATAGCAGAGAGTATAATTCTCTCATAATCAGTAAGGGGATTTACCAAGAAATATTTGGAGCACTTTCGAATCTAGCTTTTGGGATTAGTTCCATCAAATCGGGGAAATTCCAATTTCACATCCCTGGTGAAATGATTTTGAGGGTTCCAGTTCCTCCCTGTTTCATTCATCCTTGCAACATGGTTTGGAAGCCCAGACCCTTGTTCTTGCTCCGCACTTATAGGGGTAGAAGGTAACAATGGAGATGAAGTTTGGACGGTCTCCTAACCCCTAGCCCTATCCATATTCTGTAACAAGGCCTCCATTTGCAAATTCAGCATGTTCCTTACTTCAGCTAGAATCTCCTCCTTTTGCCTTGTTACCATGTTAATGGAGTCATTCATAACCTTCAACTGATTCTCCATTTCATCTACCCTTGCATTCAGATTCGGTGCCATTTGCGCAGGATCGATGCTCTGATGACCAAATGTTAAGAACTGAATTAATAATTGGAATTAATAAAATAAAACCCAATCTCTAAATTGAAACTCACAATGCAACAGTAAACAAGTATCCCCAAATTACAGCAAAAGACCACTCAAATTAAAGCTATCCAACTCACGAATCCAATTCCAATCTGCAAATGGAAGGAAGATGAATTAATGAGCTATTCGATTGCAAACGCAGGTGAAGAAGAAGAAGAAAAGAGAGAAGAGAGACTCACTGCATTTAACCAATATCAAAAAGCTATTATATTCCTCCTCATTTCTGAGTTTTAACCGAATTGGCCAGGCTTGGTGTCCACGCATCGCCCTCCCATTTACTGTCTCCTTTTAATTACAATTTAAAATTAAGCCCCAAATTACTCTAATAGAATCTCAGCAATCCCTAATTAATAATGACGTCACCCCTAAACGATGCCGTTCCCTGTGTTCTTTACTAATAAAAGCGTAAAAACGCTTATTGAATGGAAATGCAATTTATTCATTGGCAGAAATTTAAAAAGCAGTTAAAGGCTTGACAATATCATTGTTCCAGTGTTGCAGAGTTTCACTCAAATTTACACCTGACAAACTTTTACCCTAGTTATACTTTGGAGTTCATTCTTCAAACACCACAATTCGAACACTGGCATTTCTTGTCAGAACTTTGATAATATGGTAATTTTTGTTTCTATTACACCTAATTTGAGATTTTTCTTTAGTTGCATATAATATTTTATTCTACTATACCGAATATAAGTTTATCTTACCGTATCGCTGAAGATGACTGAGCAGTTGTGATTTTTCCACTTTGCCTCCTTCACCATTGTTACTTTGCCTCCTTCAATTGAACTCCTGTCATGTTTAAGCGTTTTAATTTATTTAGTTTCAGTTAATCAATGTTGAAAATGAGTGTCCATTGTGAAACGGATGGCCTTAATGTAAATGTGATTGATATTACATTCATTGGCGAAGGATTGCGTGATATTTGTAGCCTCGGTTGTGCTTGATCATTGCAGGCTAAGAAACTAAAAGAGAACTCAGCGAGAAAGTCGGTGGAAAAAATGATGTTTATTTTGGGGTATAAGGAACATCGACCCATTGTTCCTATAATTCAAGGTATCAATTCTCTTATAAATTTATAATACTCACAACTGCAAAGCCAAAAATGAAAACCGGGTTGACCCATCTAAAGGTGGAAGACCCGAATATGTTGCTATTATGAAGTATTAGTGAATTGTTTGTGTTTAAGGTCCCTTTTGTTTAATCATCCTGAATTCCTGAGCTTATCTATTTGTTTAAGAACCAAATAGATGGTGGTGAGATCTTTACCAAAGTTACGAGTTTAACTGCTTCGTATGTTTTACTACGAGATTGGATAAATGATGAACAATCAAAGCTGCTGGAGTGAACCAAATTGTGTTGGTTGGATCAATGGGGGGAACAGATCCCAATCATCCCTTAGAACAAACTTGCGAAATGGAAAACAAATTTATGTATATATCTATCTATACTGTTTATTAAGGCTGATGGCCTTAGAGTTGTTGTGGAACTCAGAGTCATATTCCACCAAATATAGAAATAGCGAGAGAAATATTGTACTAGAAAATCACACTATATTTAATTCCCAGGAAAGATTGGAGGCGTCACAACGGTCGCGCTTAAAACCCAACCTTCTCGACAGAATTAACTCGACGAATTTAATAGCACAATATAACACTACAACTATAACTAACAATGGCTACTTGAAGAATAGCACAAAATAAAGAACACCAAATTTAACGAGGTTCGGCTAATTTAGCCTACGTCCTCGGACCCCACCAAAATATTTCACTAAAGGACTAAAGTGAAACTATTACAAACTATAGAGGAAGAAAGTAGAAATTGCTAAAAGACTTAGGCAATTTGGGATGGATTCTAAACTAAAGAGGTGGTCTCCTTTTATATGAGAAAGAGACCACCCTTTACAATATGTTTCCAATGTGGGACAAATGTGCTCTTCATTATCAAAGGAAATGAGCCATTTCTTCACCACACTTCAACAAATCTCCACCTTGGCGAATTTCCAAAATCTTCAATCTCCTCGTCAAACGGGGTCACCAAAACCAATCTTCAAATTTTCCAATGTTCCTTTCCAGGATCATGCATATACCTGCTCACAACCCCCACTACTTGGGAAATATCAGGCCTCGTACACACCATACCATACATCAAGCTACCAACAACATTTGCATACGGTACTTTTGACATGTATTCCCGTTCTGCTTCAGACTTAGGTGACAGTGGCGCTAAGCTTAAAATGAGGAGCAAACGGAGTACTAACTGGTTTTGACTTTTCATCAATGCCAAAACGCCTCAACATCCTACTCAGATATTGTTTCTGAGTCAAACAAAGCCTCCTCAATTTTCTATCTTTGAAAATCTCCATGCCAAGAATCTTCTTCGCGTCACCTAGATCCTTCATCTCAAACTCCCTTTTCAAATGAGTCTTCAACTTCTCAATTTCTATTAGACTCGGGGAGGCAATCAACATATCATCAACATACAGAAGAAGATATATGAAGGATCCATCTTGTAGCTTGTGCAAATACACACAATGATCGTATTTGCTTCTTGTGCACCCAATTCCCATCATAAACTTGTCAAATCGCTTGTACCACTGCCTCGGAGATTGCTTCAATCCGTACAACAATTTTTGAAGTTTACTAAACCAAATTTTCATTTTCAGCAACTTTGAATCCCTCTGGCTAAGTCATATAGATTTCCTCTTCCAAGTCTCCATGTAAAAATGCAGTTTTACATCCAACTTAACTAGTTCAAAATCCAACTGTGCTACCAAAGCCAACAAAATCCTAATGGAGGAGTGTTTTACAACTAGAGAAAATACCTCAATGCCCTCCTTCTGAGCGTAACCTTTGGCCACCAATCTGGCTTTGTAGCGAACATCACCTTGGCTAGGAAACCCATCTTTCTTTGCAAATACCCATTTACATCCAATTGCCTTCTGCATTCCACCTGTTCAAAACAAACAAACAAATAAAGATCGGCATTCCACCTTCTTTGCAAATACCCATTTACATCCACCTGTTTGGGAGTACCATCTTGCTGTTCTTCATTCACCTTTTCGAACACGGTAGATTCATCAAAGGTGACATCCCTGCTAAAGATTATTTTCTTTGTCTCTGGACACCAAAGGCGATAACCTTTTATACCAGAGGTGATCCCCATGAACACAGCTTTCTTTGCTCTAGGATCCAACTTTGATTCCTTAACATGATAATATGCAGTGTAACCAAACACATGTAAGGAATCATAATTAGCAGCATGCTTTCCAAACCATTTTTCAAATGGTGTTTTTCCATCAATAGCAGTAGATGGTAGACGATTAACGAGATGACACGCATATGTCACAGCCTCAGTCCAAAATTCTTTACCCAACCCAGCATTGGATAACAAACACAGAACTTTCTCTAGCAAAGTCCGATTCATGCGTTCTGTCACTCCGTTCTGTTGTGGTGTATGTCTGACAGTGAAGTGTCTGACAATGCCTTCATCCTCACAAAATTTCTGAAATGGACCACTCCTAAATTCTCCACCATTGTCTGTACAGAGACGTTTGACCTTTTTATCAGTCTGAGTTTCCACCATCTTTTTCCATGTGAGGAATACTTCAAACACTTCATCCATGTTTGATTCTTATGAAGGGACTGCATTTCTTCACTCATGGCAATCCTCCACTTTCTTTAAAAGTCTCATCCAAATTTATCAAATCGGTAACCAGTTGATTAAAACTGGTAATGTGACTATTCATAGTGGAACCCGAAACAAATGTGAAGCGAAAGAGCCGCTTCTTCAAATGGAGCTTATTCTGACAACTTTTCTTCAGAAACTTCTCCTCCAGTGCCAGTCTCCCATGTTTGATTCTTATGAAGGGACTGCATTTCTTCACTCATGGCAATCCTCCACTTTCTTTAAAAGTCTCATCCAAATTTATCAAGTCGGTAACCAGTTGATTAAAACTGGTAATGTGACTATTCATAGTGGAACCCGAAACAAATGTGAAGCGAAAGAGCCGCTTCTTCAAATGGAGCTTATTCTGACAACTTTTCTTCAGAAACTTCTCCTCCAGTGCCATCCACAATTTAGATGCCGAGTTTTCTTTCGAAAATGCATATCTTTGCTCTCTGGATAGACACGAACGAATTGTTCCACATGCCAACCGATTCATCATACTCCAATCTTTTTCCTCTATATCATTTGGTTTCTTCTCTTCAATAGCTAAGTATAGACCTTGTTGAAAGAGTGCGTCTACAACTTCGCTTTGCCACATACCAAAATGGCATGTGCCATCAAAAGACTCCACTGTCAATCGTGTATTCACCACAGTAGTTCTCGCCCAAATGGACGACGACGATGCTTTTGAGGTAACTTCCATTTTTGGTTACAAATTATTCTTCAATAGCCCTCCAAATGCGAAAGCCAAATAGCCTGAGAAAACGTTTCTGATGTGGAAGATCAGATTAACCACAGAGCATACTCAGAATATTCGAGCTCTGATACCACTCGTTGTGGAACTCAGAGTCATATTCCACCAAATATAGAAATAGCGAGAGAAATATTGTACTAGAAAATCACACTATATTTAATTCCCAGGAAAGATTGGAGGCGTCACAACGGTCGCGTTTAAAACCCAACCTCCTCGACAGAATTAACTAGACGAATTTAATAGCACAATATAACACTACAACTATAACTAACAATGGCTACTTGAAGAATAGCACAAAATAAAGAACACCAAATTTAACGAGGTTCGGCTAATTTAGCCTACGTCCTCGGACCCCACCAAAATATTTCACTAAAGGACTAAAGTGAAACTATTACAAACTATAGAGGAAGAAAATAGAAATTGCTAAACTAAAGAGGTGGTCTCCTTTTATAGGAGAAAGAGACCACCCCAATATGTTTCCAATGTGGGACAAATGTGCTCTTCATTATCAAAGAAAATGAGCCATTTTTTCACCACACTTCAACAAGAGTAACCACTTTGGGAATCCAAATGTGGACTTCCGAATATACCATTTTACCCTAAACAGTTGAATGACAACTGAAGAACTAAGTTGTAAAATGATATTATAAAACTATAACCACCCCTTACGAAAGAAAAACTGAAAATGTGTTATCTTCATAACTCCTTCCACTTCATGCAACCCCCATTAGTCATTGCTCGGTTATTGAAGAAATAATGCAGAGCCGTAAATATTTTAGGGGGTATTACATACTAATCATTTTTTCTGCTCCTGTTATGCTACTTTGAACATTGGTTATGGGTTTTCATGTTCTTGAATTGGCTTACTGTTTGATTGTGGATCTCTGTTCTTTCTTTGCGGTCTCATGTACGAGTACTAGAATCTTCAAAGGAGAACATAAATACACTACTGACGGGCCATGAATATTTCATCAACATCTCTTATGTGGATGATAGTGAAGTTTTTAAGGTATAATTATTGCTCTCTAGTCTCTGCTCATTCCTCCGACGTACATGGCCACACAACATGTCGATCTTTATTTATTTGTTTGTTTTGGAGAAATATGTGTGATTTTCTCTATTAAATTTTGAATTTTGTATTACTAATTTTTTATTGGAACAACAAAGTCAAATAAGAGAACAAAAGGATTTTTGAAGGAAAAGGGGAAAAGGCAGTAAGTTTATTTTTCTATTTTAATATCAAATATATTTTTGAATTTTTTTTTCTTAATCTAATATGTCTTTTCATTTTTGACTTTGTTGTTCCAATAAAAAATTAGTAATACAAAATTCAAAATTTAATAGAGAAAATCACACATATTTCTCCAAAACAAACAAATAAATAAAGATCGACATGTTGTGTGGCCATGTACGTCGGAGGAATGAGCAGAGAAAATTTGTTAAGTATTATTTTAGTTGCAAACGCAACGAGTGTGTCTTATTCGCTAGTTTCATTAAATTGGTTGTCCATCAACACTCATGAGAAAATATATTTTCATTTTAAGAGTATTAATTTTGTAAGTAATCAGTTTACTGCGTTACGGGCATCAAAATTGATGCTCCTAACATGAAAATATGTCTTTTCATGAGTAATTACAGACAACCAATCTTGATCTTATCTTAGTCTTATCTTAATCTTAATCTTAATCTTATCTTATCTATTCTAAAAGTATAAATGACATGAGATGATTTACATTTCTTAACTTTTTTGTTAAGACTAAAATAACCCTATAATAATAAATTAATAATATCCATTAATAAAAAAATAATAATTATTATTATTGTCAAATGAATGTGCGTGAACATTAAATTATGTGCATGAGTTTAAAATTAATAGTTCACAAGTTTGTTCAATGTATATATTAGGTGTAGTTTAATACTAAGGCTTCGTTTGGTTGGGGTTTGTAGAGGTGATATATCCATTATCACTCTTAATTTTCAGTTTGGTTCAACAAGCTAGGCCCATGATACATAGTAGGCCCGATTTTTTATCACACTTATTCTAGGATACCACCTGGTAGGTGGTATCCATTGTCACGAGATTAT
This sequence comes from Buddleja alternifolia, assembly GCA_019426215.1. Taxonomy (NCBI): domain Eukaryota; kingdom Viridiplantae; phylum Streptophyta; class Magnoliopsida; order Lamiales; family Scrophulariaceae; genus Buddleja; species Buddleja alternifolia. The sequence goes on along the minus strand of CM033399.1, from coordinate 5,402,661 downwards.
ATCCAAATCTCTTTAGAGATGGTAATTACTAGTTTATCCCTATAATAATAATAAAAAAAAATACATAACCTAGTTTCTTTGGTATTAAACCATGTTCATGCAAAGTAATTTTTTTTTATTTTTATAATTCATCGATTTTATTATGATACTCGAGATGATTTTATTTGAATTATAAACCGTAGATAGAATTATTTTCCAATATTCTAGGGTTAAGAATCAATTTTGAAAGATAAATTAAATTGTCCTTACCATGAGAAGGTAATGAATATTTTTTTAAATTGATTTCTTCCTAAAATGAAGCAAGAGGTAGATTGAAAAGTAAAAGGTTGAATTAATTATATTTTATTTTCTAGATTTGTGAAAAGTGAGAAGATGAATTTTGGTTATATGTTGAATATGGTATTTCAAGTCTCTCTTGCCTTGCTATTAAGTAAAAAAAAATATGGGTAATTTTGGTAATCCAAAAAAATTAATAGGATTTTTCTATAGAATCCATCTTTATATAAAATGCTAACCAAACAATTTGAAAATAAATCCTTAGGATATCAGTCTTATTTATCTATGCAACCAAACAATTTTTTGCCAATGTATCCCTTCATTTTTAGCTTAAACTATCATGCATAATTTTATCACATTCAATCCTTTGCGAGCAACCAAACGAACCCTAAATGAATTGGTTCTTGAGAATGGGTTCAATTCCAACTTCCATTTGTATCTACCAATTGTATTTCTGTCTTTCTTTGACTAAATTTGTGACTACATCTCTCTACGGTTGATGTTGTTATATTATTATTATGCCAAGAATTCATCGACATGCTCAAACTGATGATAGTCGGATCGTTCTTCACCTCCTTCTGACATTTTGTTTTCATAGGTACATTTTCTTTTTCTATTGATTATTCTCAATTTTTAGTGGTTTAGTTCTTCTATTTTTTTATTTTGGTTCATTGGTGCTTTATGTACGAATGATATGGAATCATATTCTTTATTATTGTTATTATTATATAATAGGCATAAAACAATTCCAAAAAATATAGATATAGATAACAGATAAATAGATATAAATATTGATACATGTATAGATAGGGATATATGAAATGGAATATTTAACTAAAATAGAAGTTAAGCGATATGTTTAAGTAAATTGAATTGAATTAAAATTAGAAGTATTAGTAGTTTATTTTACATTAATATATACACTTTGAAGCTCCTTCTGTGTTTCTTGCTGAAGTTGTAGTAGTTAACGCATTTTTACTTTTTAATTGAGAAAACTGTTCTCACTATAGGTATTATTATTGTTCATTTTTACGCAAATAAGCAAGGAGGGGAAAGATCTGCGCTTCACTAGCAGCAACTTGGTTCCAAAACCAGAGAACTTGAAAGGTGTAATTATTTCAATTGATTTTTGTTTTATATATATATATATATATAAAACAAAAATCAATTGAAATAATTACACCTTTCAAGTTCTCTGGTTTTGTATATATATATATATATATATATATCTTATTCTTAATATTAAGTTTTCTAAAAGTACGAATGACTTAAAAATTATTTATATTTTTTAACTATTTTGTTAGGACTAAAATAACTGTATAGTAGTAAAGTAGCATTACCCTCTAATGAACAGTAATGTTAATTCCAAATAGCTTGTGTCTTACATTTTAATGGTTTAATTCCCATAATTTAGATTTAGATTTCAATTAAATGAATGTGCATGGGCTTGAATTGAATTGAACTGAACTTAGTTTAATTTATGACCCTTTTTTTTTTATTTGAGTTGGAAAAACGATATTAATTTATTATGCATAAAGATTCTAAATTTATGTCGACCTTAATTATAAGATACATATATTCATTAAAAAAAACCATGTATTCTTCTATATTACTCCTATAAACTTCACATTCATATTAATATTACCATCTCTAACTTAGTAGTATATATGAATTTCTTTTGTTAATGGAAGTCAACCAAACTCAAAAAGGGTTTTCAAAAATTATTTCTCACATTTATAGTTGCGCAAGATATTTCATATATACATACATATATATATGAACTATAATTCTATGTACATTTTTTTTATAAATTTCAAACTAAGCAATCAATGAGATCATTCAAAAGATTTCGATATTCTTTTGTTGATAACTACATTCCGTTTCTTTGTATCTTATTAATTAAAGATGAAAAGAAATACAACACCAACAACTAAATGTTGAATGAGGGGAAGAGACAAATAAAATCTCAAGAAGAAAAAGGCAAAAAATTATTTACTTGCAAAGGTCAGACCCAAAAAACTAATACAATCGTGAATTTAAAATAATCACAGTTAATTGCTAAGAAATAATTTAGTCAGGATGTTTAATAATTTGATTTCTTTAAAAAATTTATTCTCCTTTGTAGTGATGAATTTTTTTATTATCTTATTGCATTCAAGATTTCAAGTCTTTATTCAATCAACTACAACTTAACAATGATTTCAGAAAAGCTGAATATTTTAACCATTCATATTTATAAAAATATGTCATGAGTAGTAGTACTAGAGAAACATTTAATTGGAAAATGACCATATTTAAAGTGTTAGCAATTAAAAACTAAAATATGATGTATCGAGATTCAGTTAAGAAATAAAACAATTTTCTCTTTTATTTTTCTTTTGTTCCGCATCAAGGTACATAGTATTTTACTGCACATAATATTTTACTGCTTACCTATATATTAGTCAGTAAATACTAAATACACTATCTTATTAACAGAAAGACTTGACGAACACATAATATGGAATTCATAATATTTTGGTTTAAGAATCACTTACTTGAACCCGAAAATTTGAGGAACTTTTTCGGTTGAATCACAGACTTGATTTATATACACATTTAAATTTGAATGCTCCAAGTCCAATCACTTAATGGATGGGATTTGTATCCACGGCCCAAATACTCCAAAGGATGAGTAAAATGACCTTTATGATGATGATACCATCACACCATTTTCTACCCTATATTTTGGATGAATATGTGTGTCTTTTTTTTTTTTTTCATTTTTGTGAGTTAGAAATCTATCTCAATTTGCTGGAAAGTTGGGGAGTTTATCCCTTGGTTGTGGTTAACTTTCATTTTAAATTCAAATGGAAGAAAACCACTCCCACCATTTCTTATTTAAAATCCGGGTCAGGTCATGCCTTCATGGGCGCCCACACTCGATTTCTAACAAGACCTCAGACCTCTCATTCAGATGATATTTTTTGAAGCCTTTACATTTTTATTTATCCATTAGTTCAGAATTTTTGATGTAATCTTTTTTCCAAAAAAGAACTTCAAAAAGATGCATCGATAACACGTAAGGGCGCATGCACTTTACTAGTTAAAAATAAGAGGGTGAAATTTTTTGCATAAGTGGTATCCATAGATATATATTAATGGTATACATGGATATATATATATATATATAGTAAGATTGAATATTGCGTAATTGGGAATCATATAATTCCAACAATTTTACATACCAAATTGTGTTAGGTGCGCGGGTACCGCGTGGCACGTACGATCGCTAGTTTTTTTAAAAAACAAGGAGAAAAAAAAGATTGGATGTGTTACAAATGAAACTCTGCATATTGATGTTGGAGGTTGTAAATATTGGACGACTCGAAAGGACCCTCTACAATCTTCAAACAATATTAAAATATATTAATTCCAATAAAGAATTTTCTAGGAGGCCCTCTACGAATTTCCTAATACATACTTAAACTTCTAGGCCGCCTTCCTAAAATATTCCTACAAATATCATTCTATAAGTTTTCAATAAATTCGAAAATCAGCTGGAAACCCAAACCTATTTTAACAACAAGAAACACTCAAAAGAATATTTCCTATGACGACTGACTATTAATGCCTAGTTTCTTGTTATACAATTCACTATAGAATAAATGCGCCAAGATAGAAGGAACTTAAAATTTCTATCTCAGTTCAAATCCAAGTGTAATTCATAAGAGAAGTGTTTATTGTGAATTACAATTTTGTTGAGCCAAACCAAATTCCAATTTCTCGAAAAAGTATAAGTTGGATTGCTCATTTGCTTGTGAAGAGGATCAGAAGACTCAAGAGAAACACATATATTCTTGGAAACTAGCAATAATCGACCATAAATTTTGCATTGGAAAAAGAAACAATTAAGGAAGAAGAGCCAACATTAATGAGCAAGAAGTCAATACCCGAACCACCACTCCTTGCTAGTTGGTGAGGCCATATTCTTGGCCTTAACAGATAGCAAGGGTCACAATCTGGTGCGCTCTTGACTTCCTAATGATCACAACTACTACACGTTCATAATACGAATTTCACCCTACCTAACAATTGTCTCATCACTTGGTTACAATGTCTTCATTTATTTACCACAGCCCTACGGCGTACGCATAATTTACCTAATGACAAAAAGAACATGCACGGTCGTTCGCTAACTACCCTTACCTCCGTCTTTCTCGTTTCGCATCGTAACATCACCCACAAAAAAAGAGTAAGTTTAGGTAAAACTTGCTTTCCTATGATACTTTGGAGAAACTTCCAAATAATAAATGTAACACACTGGTGTAACATTTTCTGTTACACGTATCAATGCGCAGCACGTCAAAAAAATGGTTGTGATTTGGAGAGAGGAGAGAGAGATCTGAGTTTTCTCTTCACATCACAATCATTGTTTTATACATGTATTGCACATCCTTTTTTGTGTAAAAGAAGATGTTACAACCTTGTGTTACATATTTTACTGAAATGCTAAAACTGACAAAAAGAAGTAGGGTTGAGAAAGATGGAGGTTGAGGGTAATTAGGACGTTGAGCCGGGATCAGTTGGATTGACTAGTGGAGGCTGTGCAGCCTCGGGCTCCACGATAGACGCCAAAATGTGGCCGTTTTGCGAGCTATTTCCACCTGAATTGTGAAGAGCGGCATTGATTTGTTGAACGGTGTTACATAAATGATGGTTAATTGCTGTGACACTTGAAAGATTGAGCTTTGCACTTGGGATTGTGCTTGCAAGAACTTGTAGCCCTACGGTCAGCAAGCAACCCGAGTCGGGAAGGTGACCGTTATCCGAGGCTCGATTTATGTTAGCCTCATTGGTGGAGTCATTGTTGGTGGTCTGCCCCATTGGGACGATGACAAATCCCAAGGGGAGGAGAGGAATGCATGATGGATCCTCACCGTTCATTGCTAGCTGGACTGCATCAACGTCAACGGTGGTGTATACTACCATGCTCCCTGAATCATCTGAGCAGCTCTCTTGAAGGACGAGTTCGACGCTTTGAGATGAGTTGCTAGCAACCTGCAAGCATCATATCACTTTCTTTCTTTTGGCTGCCAATTAGTATTTGAATGATTGATTTTGTTCGAGAACAAAGAATTTCCCTAAAGGGTTTTCTTGTTTACTTCTTTATGTTAGATTCTCAATTTTAGTGTTTTAAAAGGTGAAAGGCGTAGGCGAGGCATTTCACATGTCTTAATGCGTGAAAGTGAAAGCGTGTATGCGACTCAGCCAAATGGCAGATGATCATACACAGTGACTTAATTAAAAATGAAGGTTTCAGCACACGAGTGAGGTTGCAACTTTCGAAACTTGTCAAGTTACCAAAAGAGCAAAAAAAACCTTGTAATTGAAACTTGTTTAAAAGATGGAAAATACACTTACATTAATCCGAAGAAGAGAAATGCAGTTTCCAGGATGAGAGCCATTTGCAATATGAGCAACCTCATGTAGTGAGTTTCCATTCGAAAGAACCTCAAGCTTCGATAAGATATTAAAAAGTAGAAAAACAACTCATTATCAGCTTAATTAGCACAGTTGTGCATAAAAACTAATTAGGCAAAAAGTAAATGAAAATCAATCAATATATTCCAAGTTCTTATAGAAAATTTACCTGAGCTCTACGACGTTCGTCCCTCAAGAAGTCGAACACTTGATTATGTTGGTAAGGCAACCAAGTAGTTGAAACAGCACTAAGAATCAAGCCATTAGGCTGTCCAGGCTCTGTGACTTTCCTTGTGGTTATTCTAACAGTATCATCAGCTGAATCGGAAAGTGCTGTCCAAGATTGTCCATAACAAGTGCTTATGTTAAGACAGAATGTTCGAATCATCCTCTGAGCTAGATTCATCAGATTTTTTCGTGCTTCGGGAGATGGAATCACTATAAGTAAATAAATGAAATAAATATTAGAAATTAATTAAGCTTTGAAAAAATAAAAAATAAACTAAAGGAAATAAACTAAATTATGGAACTATTTAACAAAAAAAAATTAAATTAAAGGAAATAGATTGTGGGGTATTTCTAAAATTAATCAATATGTGTTTTATATTTCGTTGCCCTCTATTCAAGATTCTGGTTCCGTCCCTCTTCATCTGCCTAGTAATTATTATATGATCTTTTAATTTTAAGAATCAAACAATAAGTATACTTAATTACCTCCAAGGTCAGATATATTTCGTGCCATGAGACTGGCAAGCCGCTCGCATTGCCTCTGCAGAACACCTAACCAGCGACGTGCTCCAAACGCTACGCCATTACTCACTAAATGATTGAAAACTTGATGGATAGGACCGTCCTCGACCTCAGCATGTTCAACCCAAGTTACCTAAATTTTGATAAACACAATATGAAATACAATTTTGAATAAACAAAATAATACAAAATAATCTTTCTTTGAATAAACAATATGAAATACAATTGTGCTGGTTAAGTTTTTATCTGGACATCTAAAAAATTTGTAGTGATGTGATAGTGGGATTTTCGTAGTTAAACATTGATATAGCAAGAGAACAATAATTGAAGAAAATTTCGACGTGGAATAAAACTGCCAAGTATATATATATGTATAAAATAATTATTCACCCTCGAATATCCATTTGGCATGTCTTGAATGATACATCCAGAAGGACGTCTTTTGTAATAAGGAAAAGAAGGTGTGTAATTGTTTTGAAAGCCGTCTAGGGGGAAATCGACGATAGCCCAAGTTCCTTCCTCGACATTATGTTGGCAGTAACGAAGGAAGTGAGTCTCTCTTGTGGGGACTAGTGGAGAAAGAACTTGTAATTCTGCGTACATCTGTGACACGAAATATTAGAAGAAAAGGATCAAGTATCTATAGGTAGTTATTACTAGATTGAAAAAGATGAAAAATAATTTTAAAACTCACCAGATGAAGAGATCCACTTGCATGTCCAGAAACAGCTGAATGCACTATTTGAAGGGTTTTTGCTCTAGAAATAATTGAAGGGAATAGTTCCATCCACTTATTCTGAAGGAGAGACAAGGAAAAGTGTATTTTAAAAACACAAAAAATAAACTCTAAACCAAACCAAAATTTTGGTACGCGAAAATGTGTTACTAAATACTGCACCAAATTAGATGGTTCGATTCGGTTATTAACCAATTTTTGTTTTTGTATTTTGGATCCTAAATCCATTTTACGGAATTTATTTATTTTTTAAAAAAAAAAGGTTCCTAATACAAAATATAGTCATAAATACTAATTTAATATTTACGAATTGTGGACACCCTACTCTAAGTCCCTTATATATATGTATAATAGAAAAACAATATTAATTTGCCAAAAGAGTACTTACAGCATCCATGAATGCATCAACCAAGGTAATGCTATTCATTATAACAACATTTGTGTCTCTAGTTGCTTCAGTCCTGAACTCAGCTGGATTCTCCTTTATATCCACAGACCAAGAAAACATCCTCTTATACTCTTCAACATTCATCACTTCTTTCCCACTATCCGTCGCCGTAATCCAAAGAGGCTCTCCTGTGTGGCACATTTTTATGAGTTCATCCATAGACGAGACGGCAAGGTCTAGGGCTAGAGATTTCTCCTCTTCCATGATCAGATAAGTAGTTGTCGTTGTGGACCCTGGGAAATGGGAATTTTCGGGGATGAACGGTAGAGGATTAATCATGTGATGATGATCTTGAGGAGAGCAATTGGTGATGTGATCTTGATCGAATTTTCGGGGATATGGAGTCATGTCAAGGTCTAGTGAAGGTGGGAGGAGAGGGGGTGGTCCGATCATTGGCCGACCGGAGTATTGTGAAACGAGACAGCATACACGATCGAACTGTAATATGTATATATAGATCCAATATAATCATAAGAAAGATTCAAATAATCTCATTTTTAAAAATTTCATAAGATGAAGTTTTTCATTTGCTACCTAACGTAGTCAAACTGTTTATCTTGCTTTATTTTCATGTTGATTCAACGTTTTGGCAGGATTTTGAAATTTTCAAATCGTAATATTTTGTTATATTGTTCAAAAATCTTATGTTATATAATGAATCAACTAATTCCACAGTGATTGTTATTGCACATGAAAAGAAGAATCAAGTTACTGGTCAAGTGCAAGAAGCATTTATTCCCAGGATGAAGATGGTATTATCTACAAATACAGGCAATCCATATGGACCCCATATTAAATACCTATCTGCATCAATAAATTTCTTCATAAAGTTTTTGTAAGAAAAATATAATTATATCACTTGTATCAAAATAATCTTCTGCATTTCAAGTGATACTTACATCTCCAGTTCAAGAGCAAGAATTAATTTGTAATTATACTATATGCAAATGTCTACTTATGATTTTGCATAAATAAGTAAAATCTGAAGGATATATAGAATAAATTTAAAACACGAAAAAATAAATAAAAAAATACCTCCTCCTTGAGACGTGCATTTTCTATTCGAAGTTGTTGCTCATCATACCCCATCTCTCCTAACACCGCCGGACCGCCACAGTTAGGGCACACAATATTCCTTAAGGCCGCTTGCAATCGATAGTTCTCGTTCTTTAAGTTCTCATTCTCCGACCTCAGCACTACATTATCTTGTCTGTCTTGTTGCGCCTACATTTATCGTTCATCAATCAAAGTTAACTCCCAAATAATATTAGACAAAATTTAAATAAGTTGGTACAATTAGTAAATTTTATGAAATAATTTTATTTTTTAAAAAAAAAGTGCATTTATGTAATTGAAAAGTCCTAATTATTGATTAACGGTATTGATATGGGGCAAAATATCCACATGACCCAAATTTAGCTTAATTTACAAGGTGTATAACCTAGCTCAAGTCGAACAATTTGATGTGTTAGACTTGAGACTTAAGGTTGAACACCTCTAAGGCGTACGTGTTTGACCCAAAGCTAAGTCGAACACTTTGATCTGTTAGATCCGACATTTAAGGTCAAACCCAAAGCTCACGTCGAACACTTTGATGTGTTAGACTCAAGATTTAAGATCGTAGAGCTCCAATCAACATATTTTGATATGTTAGACCTGAGACTTAAGGTCGAACAAAGCTCAAGTCGAACAATTTGATGTGTTAGACCGGAGACTTAAGGTTGAACACCTCTAAGGTGTTCGACCCAAAGCTCAAGTTGAACACTTTGATGTGTTGGATCCGAGACTTATTGCAAGTGCGTGAGTAAAATCTAAGTCCAAACTCCAATGAATTAGACGGTGCAAGAATTAGTTGGCTAGGGTCCAACACCCTAAGGCCAAACTTCTCTTAGTTGATCGACCCGAAGCTTTGGTTGAACAATATGAAGTGTTCGACCTGAGGATTATAAACGGCCCAATGCTCGGATTGAAGCACCCACAACGCAACCCATTCTGAATTTTAGGAACATCCGGCTACACCCTAATAATAGCTACAAAGCAATAACGAAGACTAAGAAAATCCTCAGCTATGAATGCCGGCAAGATAGATAGAATAGGGACTTATTGGCAAAATTACATCACTCATACCATGTAACTTTTATTCTTTTATTCTTAGCAACAAATATAAATTATTCTGATTTATTGCAAACTTTTTATTTGTTTTCTTGAAATCAAAGTTTACCAATATTTGTCATATCAAGTATACTTATATAATAATAAACAAAGATTAATAATATTGGGAAAAGAGTTACATATCCTTATGTATATATATATATATATATATATATATATATGCTGTGTTTGTCTCTGTGTTGCTACAACACTGCAATATTAGTGAATCCTTCGCAATAATGTTATTTAAAAAAATTTAGCTCATTCCATGAAACTAAAAAAGGTCCTAATTAATAATTAAGTGATTAACAGCATACTTATAAGAGTTAGTGTTATATATATATATATATATATATATCTGTATATATATGTATGTATAATGTGGGGGTCTTCTGTATTAGAGTCTAACCCTAAACCGTACGCATTAAAGTCTTTGTTCCCGTTAGGGAGCCCCATGCAGCAGGGAAGGTAGGTTGACTACGCACCCCCACTGCGTACATTAATGGCAATGCAGACTTTGAAAGCAACCCTAAGTTAATGCGATAGCACCTCCAACGCTAGCTACTGTGCGCGTTATGATGGGTGGGTACGTATCATACGCACTGAGAGTCCAAGTTTCTGGTTTAGGGCTTTTTTTTTTTTTTTTTTTTGACCTTATAGTAGTAAATGATATCATGCCATTGGAAATCGTGCTGGCTTGTACGTACACTATAGTTGTATTTTGGTTCTTCACAGCTGGAAATAAAGATTTTAGGGTTTTACCATGAAAATAAAATGTCTCTTTCTCCATCTCTCTCTTGAGAGGGAGAGGGAGGATCGGAGAGAGATGAATGAATGACGCACCTTCATCTGAGTTCTACGGTTTTGGAACCAAAACTTGACTTGACGTGGTTTAAGGCCAAGATCTTGGCTTAATTTGAGGCGTTGTTTGTCGTCTGGGTGTGGACACTCCTTAAACAACCTACATAAATGTGCAAATTAATAATATTATTAACTTCGCCATTATTAAATTTGACGAAAGAATTTATAATCAATAAAACCAAATTAAAAGGAAAAAATAGGATCCTTTAATTTATTTAATTATTGAACCAGCCGCCAGGGACGGAACTAGGAATTCAGGGGGAAAATCAAACTTACGCTTCCATTTCTTGTATTTGGCGAGCGGTGTGGCGGTGATAGCGCTTTTTCTTTTGCGGTGGTTGTTGCTCCGCCGCCTCCTGCTCATTCCCCGACAACCCATCAATGTGTTCACTTCCTGACCCACTTTCTATTTCTTCTTTGCTTTTCGCCATCCCATTTTCTTCTTTCTACATTTTGAGAAAATTAACAATCATATGTTTTAACCTAAATTTTTCTAAATAATCACAATAAAAATGCAAAATAATTACAAAGAAAAATATAACTTGTAATATGTGACACTTGGTTATAAGTACTTACTGGGATGATAGGAGAGAAAATGTTGAAAGGGTTGATGTTAGCCATGAAATTAAAATTAGGGTTCTGGATGGATGAGGAGTAAAGGGAATTATCATTCCCTCCCATTGAGGAAAGTACTTGGCAATCTCCATACATTTTCTCTTTAATCTCTATTTCTTCTCCACAAAATGTAATATATATGTATGTGTATATATATATATAACTAGAGCTAGTCCAATTCTGCTCCCCTTTCACTTTATCCAAACCTGTGAATATTTACAAATAAATTAATATGAGAATTATGCAAATTAAATGTGATTATTACTATAAATAGAAAGAACATCAATAAGAAGACAATATCTAAAAGGAGGACATGAAGAACACATGAAGAAGTACCATGAAAACGAAAGGTTCAAATAATCTTCAAAACCTTTAGATCACATCAAAAATTGCGAAGAAAAAACTGAGAAAATATATAAGAGCTTTAAAAACAGATATATTTTCAGTTCAAGAAATTTTGCACCCCTTTTAAAGCAGGAAAAAAAAAAGAAAAAAAGAAAAAAAGAAAAAAAGAAATACTGATATGAAGGTCTTAATTGCTGACTACCACACCATGAAAATTTAAACCAAGAAATAAAGAAAAAACACCAACCAAATTTAATTAATGATCAGTTGAAAATATTTCAAAAGAAAAAAAAAGTGTTAGAAAGATATATAAAAACGAGTGATAGTAAATACCCGTTATTATTTAGTTCGTGTCGGTTTGAGCTTTAAATTCCTTCTCTTTTCTTCTTCGTTCTTGAGCTCGTTAATTTCTTCTTTATGATCTTTTCATCACCAAACCACAAAATTTCCTCTTTCTCTCTCTCTCTCTCTCTCTTTCTTATAGTTTCTGTAATTTATTGCAGTACATATGTTGGTATTCTTCTTTTGTTCTAGTAAGTGTAGTAATAATTGAGAATTCACCCGGGAGGGTGGGGGTGGGTGGGGTAGGGTGGGAGGGTGGTAAATGCGAGCTTTAACTACAAAGAAGAAACCGATCGATGATGAAACGCCGGTTGATTGCTGTTTCTGTGTTTGGGTGGCTATAAATTTACGCCTTTAATTTGCTAAACAAAAGTCAAAACCCTTTTACGTACTTTTACTTGGATTGAGTTGAAACGCTTTAATTGTTGCTTTTTTTAACCGCGAATGGAGTAACATTCCCTAGATAATTTTATTTTATTTATGTCGTCTCTACCATAGTTATATTAATCTCCAACTCTTTGTTTTAGGGATGAGACTTGATATTTCTAGTTATTTTCATTAGGTTGATTGCAATTTATCCCTAATAAAACACTTAAAGGGCATTGTTAAAAAACAAAAGACAATTTACCTCTCCGTAAATTATATAAAAAGGAAGCTCACTACCCTTCAACCTGTTTGACCAATATTAATTAATATAAGACTAAACTGTGCTCGCTTTCAAAAGGTATTTACAACATATTTTTTTATTTTATTTAAACGTTTTTGGTTATGCATTTAATTTTTTTCTTTTTTTTTTTCATCTTCTTTCCCGACCAACCACCAACCATCCTCACCATCACCAATCCACCAATCACCAAAACTCCGGCCACACTTCTTGCTTGGTACAGACCAGCTCGGGGCTTACTTTCGTAGGGTCCAAATAGCATCCCCATCTACCCTCCATCCAATGCTCACTGAAATATGTCATGCCCACCAGAGACGGAGGAAGGGGGGCTAGTGGGGCCCCCTACCCCCCTCAATTTTGAGGAAATTTTTTTTCTTTACAAAATTTTTACTTTTTACATTTTGTCCCTTATAAATTTTTGATTTTTGACATTTCGCTCCCCTCAAAATCTAAAAATATTAAGGTTTCCTCAAATTTTTACATTCGCCCCCCCCCCCCCCCCCCCCCCGAGCTCTGAATCCTGGCACCATCCCTGATGCCCACCACCCCATAAAGAACCCCAGTACACTTGCTGCCGCCCCTCACGGATCTACCGTCCCCAACCACTTTGCATCTTCCCAAGCCATGTGCCCCCCTTGCTGCCTCTAGACCACCCCAACTAACCGTACACGCTGCCTTTCCTGCCAAAGCCTCCAACGATACTGAGCAGTCGACTTCGCCATTGTCAAGTCGCCACCATCACCTCATTGGAGCCTCCAACGTCGTCATAGCTATCGCCACCCCTCGTCGGAGATGCCAAACTACAGTCGCCGCGAACATGCCTCGAGCAATCACCACTCCTCTTCAAACCCCCTAGCTGCAAACACCCGCCACCGCAATCACCACTCCTCGTCGAACCCCCCACTAGTCGTTGCCCCCGATAAGGTGACCACTCACCATTTTGATCATTAGGTACATATATATACAAACGTATATAGGTTTTTTTTTAATTATTGGTTGCATATAGGTTAAACTGGGAAGTCTAATCCATCGGTCTGGGTCGCTCAAAGAGAAGCCCTCTGCAAGGTGATGTCTCCAGTAGGATTCGAACCTTTGGCGCCTCTGGGGGTCACAAGCCGCTTACCACTTGGTCCAACTACCTTGGGTATATAGGTGTTGTATAATAGAAATATACACATATATTAGTAGATTTGTAATCAATATAATATTGTATATTTATATAAGTATAAAACAAAACATGTTAAATATGCGTCGTCGATCTATGGTTATCATTATTTAAATTAATAAATATATAGAAATTTAATATTAACCATTCATCTTTAACATATTTGATCTGAGGGTTAAAAGATTAGGGGCAAAATTCTCATAAATATCACTCTCAAAATGTGCTAATGGTGCACTTGAGGGGCTAAATTGCTTCTTTTTTTTTTTAATTCACAATGAGGTAAATTGCCATTTATTGTTTTCAAAGAGACTTTTTTGCCATTTGAAGTTTCACATGGGGTAAATAGCAATTCATCCAATTGTCATGTGATAAATTCTTTGTTCATGATTTTTTCTCAAATTTTATGTTGAATTCAATTTATTCTTATTTGTTCTAAGTAGAAATAAGACAAATAAGAAATAAAATAAATATAAAACAATCATAACTCTCACTGAGAATTATGATTTCACTACTACAGAAATGACCTATTAAAGCGGTTATTTTTGGCCAATTACAGCGGTTTTTAACCGCTGTAATAGGTACCGCTGTAATTGGTTCAGGCCAATTACAGCGGTTAAAAACCGATGTAATAGATACCTATTACAGCGGTTATACAAATAACCGCTATTAAAAAAAAAATTTTTTTTTTTTAAGAAGCCTATTACAGCGGTTTAGGAAAAAACCGCCGTAATAGGCGCTTTAAAAAAAAAAAAAATTTTGACCGTGTTGAAATGATACGAAATTTGCACGATCATAGCGAAATGGCATTCCGAACAAAACGTAAGACCAAATCTTACGCTCTCGTGATTTTAGCCATCCGAGATCGTTTAAGGCCTCAAATACGTGTTTTATTACAAAAATACGTATTTTTGTAATAAAATGCATATTTAAGGCCTTAAATGATCTCGGATAGCTAAAATCCTGAGAGCGCAAGACAAAGCTTGCGTTTTGTTCGGAATGCCGTTTCGCTATGACCGTGCAAATTTCGTGTCATTCTGACACGGTCAAATTATAAACGAAAAATATTTTCGTAAATACACAAATTTATACATACACCCATCTACAAATACACAAATATACATATACACCCACATATACACAAAATAAATGTACCCACACATACACAAATATACATACACCCATACATATAGGTGGTGTCGGCGGCGTTGATGGAGGTGGTAGTGTCGGCGGCGTTGATGGAGGTGGTAGTGTCGGCGGCGTTAGTGAGAGAGAGAGAGAGGAGTGAGAGATAAAGAGGAAATGAAGAAGATGAAATTTCAAATTTCAAATGAAGAAGAGAAAGAGGAGTGAGATATATAAAGAGGATTTTTATTTTCGGTCAAAGCCTATTATAGCGGTTCTTTGAATAACCGCTGTAATAGGTCCGGAAAGTTTTGGACGGGAAAAATGGAGGGGAATTTTTTTAAAATATTTTGACCTATTACAGCGGTAATATTTTTTTTAAAATATTTTGACCTATTACAGCGGTACCGAACCGCTGTAACTGGTTCCCTGTTACAGCGGTTCGCTACCGAACCGCTGTAACAGGTTTAGCCCAGTTATAGCAGTTCGGTACCGAACCGCTATAAGAAGTTTTTTTTTTTTTCCTTGTTTTGATCGGCCTATTAGAGCGGTTTTCTAACGAACCGCTATAATAGGTTTGGAACTATTACAGCGGTTCGATAAAAAACCGCTGTAATAGATACCCGATTAATATCCATTATAACGGTTCACTTATAAACCGGTGTAATAAGTCTCTCCGTTCAGCGATTTTCAAAAAACCGCTGTAAAATGTGCGCTGTAACAGGCCTTTTCTGTACTAGTGTTTGAAAATCTAATATATATGATAGTGAAAATGAATAATAAGAGGCCTAAGTTATCAAATAATATTTAAGACATCTTCAATTTCTACTCGAAAGTCATCTACGAGTCTTTAAGCAAAAAAATTAAACGAAACCACTGTTTCTATTTTTAGATTTTTATTTGTTGTGTTTTTCAAATGAAAAGATTGTGAAATTGGTATTTGAGATGAGAAAAAAAATACTCTTATTCATTTTTTGGAATAAAAATCTATTTTTTTGGGGGGTAGTTTTAATATATTATTTGTTATAATCATTTTGTAATTAAAAATAACTGTTCGATATAATTATTTTTAATTGATTCATGAGCTTAATTTATATTTCTTGCTTATTTCTACTTAATAAGAAAAATAAAGGAATGAAACAAAAAATATAAAATAGGGGAAAGAATATAAACTAAGGGTAAAACAAGTAGTTTATATAGTTCTTTTTACATATATGAGTGGTAGATGTCAAAATTTAATATATGTCATAAGGTGATTGTCAAAGCACAATACTCTAGGGGAAGTTGATGTAAATGACCCCATCTATCACCCTCTAAAACTTTGAGTAGTGTCAAAAATAGTTTCTCTCATTCCCTCCTTTTCACCTTTTTCTATTTTCTCTCTCTCTTTTCTCACTCACTTTTTATCCTTATTTATCTCCAAGTATTCTTTACTTTTTGCTATATTTTCTGTTGCACTAATTTTAAATAATAATTAACATAAAATCATAGGTAAAATTTATAATTGCTTAATTTCAAGTAACATATATAATTGAGAAATTTTCATATTACAAAATAATAAAAAAATAGTTTTTTTTAAATATAGCTTTTAAATAATTAAGCACATGTATCGAGTGTGCCACTGCGACTAGTAATGATAATATAAAAGCATTGTCACTTAATATACATAACTAATTGCAATTTTAACTTTTCATTGAATATTTTATTGCTAATATTATTGTCCATGTAATGTGGTATCGCATATGTATCTTGCCACAAAATGAGCATGCATTGATTGGTTTTGTTGTGAGCCCGAACTTTTCTCTTCGTAAAATGTAGTAATTGACCCAAAAAATGGGTGATTCTATGCCACGCCGAATTCAACAGGGTCGGTACACTATACACCATTGAATGCAGGTACAAGATAGTAAAAATAATTTAAATCACTTGCATTCAATGGTATTCAATAAACCGGGTTCATTGGACCCGGTCCATTCTAGAAATTATAGCAAATCAAAAAATGATACTTTAGTATTTTGTGAATCACCTTTAGAAATCTTTAATCTATTGAATGTTTGATATTCTTGGTTACACATTAAAAATATCAATGTCGTGGTGATTATTCTGTAACGATTCTAGTATTAGTTCGATAACATCTATTTTATTGCGGCATAACTATTTTGTGTGATTTATTTCACATGTGATTGTGAACGTGTTGAAAATGAAAGTACCATCTTCCCAAACTAATCCCCAAAAGAAACGTCGACAAAAAAAGGGATGGACCAATATGCATAATACTATGTTTCGTTCACTTTAACAAGTAGGAACGAGTGTTCCTTAATTGGTAACAGTCGAGGGAAAATGATCGACATATAGATGTTACCAAAATCTAATATGTGTTGTGCTAATCTTGGGCAATGCTTCGAATACCTAAAAGCATAATTGCATTGCCTCGAATTTTTCCGAAAGAAAGCAAAAGTCAACCAAATTAATTAATTAGGTTTTGATTCCATGGCGTATCGAATCTCAAAATTTCATTTTATCAAAATTATATATTTTTGCACTACATAAAATATATGTCAAAGATATGCTTCAGAAGATATTTCCTAGAACCAATGGAGCTTCGTCCGAGTGGTAAGCAGTTCGGTTCCGCTTAAGCAAGGTCTCGGATTCGATTCCTTGTGTACGCAGTTACCCCCGTTGGGAGACTCACCCACCAGACCAGGTGTGCGACCCTGGTCGACCAACAGATTAGTCCGGCAATGCCCGGGATACTGTGGTAGGCAACCAAAAAAAAAGAAGATATTTCCTAGAAGTATTTCATTAATAAATTAGTTTCATTGACATTTCTCTTAATTTTTTTCTTTAGAAATCAGATCTTTTATTGTTTATGGTTAGAAAGTCGACTCAATAAATATTATTTTTTTTGAAATCTACCAATATCTCAACATGGGTTTCACAATAATTGCATATTTTGATTTGGAATGACATTAGATCTTTGATAATATATTCATGACTAGATAATTTACTTAACAAATAAAAGATTATTATCCGCCATAATCTTAACATGGACGTCAAAACAATCACATATCTTGATTCGAAACGAGCTAGGTATGAACTAAGATTCACTATATCTATTTATGGTTGTCTTGATCGATGGATTTGACTTTAATATATATAAACTTTTCGCTAAAAACATTATATATTGGCTAGTGACAAGATATCAAGTTACATTAAAGTTGTCACTAATTAAGTATTTTTAGTGACAAGAATTTATGTTTTATCACAAAAGTAATTATCAAAAGTTTAATAGTGACAACAATTGTATATCAAACTTCTATCAATTGGCGACAAAAAAGTTGTTGTAACTATTGATTAGTGACACATATGATAACAAATATAGTCGCCAGTATATGTGTATTCTCGCTAAACAAATGTTATTAATTGTCAATATTGACAACTTAAAAAGGATTGTTGTCACTAAAGGTCATTAAGTGACAACACGAAAATTATTATCACTTATTCTTAACAAAATATTTTTCCTTGAAAAAGGAAACAATATTCCTTACAAACTAAATACATTGCATCAAAAATTAATATTATTACACTTTTTTCCTAAAAAAATAAATATAAGTGTGTGTATATAGTTTGCCGATGGAAATAATTCTTACGAAATATATCTACAATGTAAAAGAGTGACAAGATAAATATGTAGATAGTAAAAATATATGTTGAAACTTGAAAGTCTGCGAAAATAATGTAGAAATATTAATAATCCTATTGTTTACACTAAAAGAAAAATATAAAAATGGGCTTCGAAGCCCAAAAGGCCCGGTAGCAGTAGGGACGAAAAATTATTTCTAGAAATAGCCCATTAGAGGACAAAGTCATATGTATATATATATATATATATATATATATGCGTTGTTGGGCCAGAGAAATCAACTGAAGTAAAAGCCCAAGAGAACCAAGAAATCCGCCCCTGGAGAATACGCTCCAAGATAAGGGATTTTGAAAGAACGATTGCAAGCGGTTTCAGGAGTTACGAGACGTGGGCTTATCGGACTGGGATATATGCGGACAAAAAAAGCATGAAAAGCAGACCGGACAGACTCTGCAGAAAAAATTTCTTTCTTTCTTTCACTAATTTGTAGCAATCGTATACGTAATTAGGTTTAGCATAATTCTAGAGTAACTAACCAGTAGCATAAATTAGTTCAGTATCAGCATTGTAATCGAGCACTCTATTCCAGAAGAATTCATCAGAGAATTCATGGAGATACATTTTACTTGAGTTATTAAGTGTTGATTAATTACTCGAGTCTTAGTTCATCTCTCAATTTATTGTTAGCATTGCATGTTGCCGATAATTATCTAGAAGCAAGTCAACATTTTCCAGTTCATTCTCAATCGTCTAACCAACTTCCTTCTCCCGGTCAACACAATTCTTCTAGTCAGCGACATTCTCAAGAATAATAGGTTGCTTACTTCTATTTATGATATTTAGCACTTTTATGTGGTTTCATTATGACATTTTATTATGATATGTTATGATCGTTTCTATTTTTATATTTGAATATGCGTTGACGTTGGTTATTTAGACATTTGAGATATTGTGATCATTTGTAATGCTTTATGTAGACATTTGGGATATTTGTGATCGACATTTTATATTAATGCAATCTTGGAGATTTTATTTTGTGATTTTGTGGAATATGCGTTATTCTTGTTAATTAGGTACATTTCAAAAAATATATAATTTAATTATTTAATAAATTATTCAAAATATTAGCAACGAAATTAGCAATATAAAATTTAGCAGCGAAAATATTCCTAACTAAATAATATTATTTAAATATTTTGTAATATGTTAGCATCGGATTTTGCAACGTAATAGTTTCGTAGGTGAAATTCGATATTATATTAGCATCGAAAAACGTCCTAGCTGATATCATCATGGAAATAATTTCGCAGCTGATCAGCAATGTAATGGTGCGTTGGTGCATTTCGATGCTGACACAGCAACGAGCCCAAATTAGGGGCGAGCGATATAGCTACGCCGACCATTTCGATGCTGGTTGCGTTGCTAACACAAATTAGCATCGAAAAACCACATTTAGCTGGGTATTCTGCTCGATGCTATATAATTCCAACAATTTTACATAGCAAATTGTGTTAGGTGCGCGGGTACCGCGTGGCACGTACGATCGCTAGTTTTTTTAAAAAACAAGGAGAAAAAAAAGATTGGATGTGTTACAAATGAAAATCTGCATATTGATGTTGGAGGTTGTAAATATTGGACGACTCGAAAGGACCCTCTACAATCTTCCAACAATATTAAAATATATTAATTCCAATACAGAATTTTCTAGGACGCCCTCTACGAATTTCCTAATACACTTAAACTTCTAGGTCGCCTTCCTAAAATATTCCAACAAATATCATTCTATAAGTTTTCAATAAATTCGAAAATCAGCTGGAAACCCAAACCTATTTTAACAACATGAAACACTCAAAAGAATATTTCCTATGACGACTGACTATTAATGCCTAGTTTCTTGTTATACAATTCACTATAGAATAAATGCGCCAAGATAGAAGGAACTTAAAATTTCTATCTCAGTTCAAATCCAAGTGTAATTCATAAGAGAAGTGTTTATTGTGAATTACAATTTTGTTGAGCCAAACCAAATTCCAATTTCTCGAAAAAGTATAAGTTGGATTGCTCATTTTCTTGTGAAGAGGATCAGAAGACTCAAGAGAGACACATACATTCTTGGAAACTAGCAATAATCGACCATAAATTTTGCATTGGAAAAAGAAACAATTAAGGAAGAAGAGCCAACATTAATGAGCAAGAAGTCAATACCCGAACCACCACTCCTTGCTAGTTGGTGAGGCCGTATTCTTGGCCTTAACAGATACCAAGGGTCACAATCTGGTGCG
Source organism: Buddleja alternifolia (assembly GCA_019426215.1). Classification (NCBI taxonomy): domain Eukaryota; kingdom Viridiplantae; phylum Streptophyta; class Magnoliopsida; order Lamiales; family Scrophulariaceae; genus Buddleja; species Buddleja alternifolia. Next base: position 5,381,798 of record CM033399.1, on the reverse strand, counting down.
CTCTTGACTTCCTAATGATCACAACTACTACACGTTCATAATACGAATTTCACCCTACCTAACAATTGTCTCATCACTTTGTTACAATGTCTTCATTTATTTACCAGAGCCCTACGGCGCACGCATAATTTACCTAATGACAAAAAGAACATGCATGGTCGTTCGCTAATTACCCTTACCTCCGTCTTTCTCATTTCGCATCGTAACATCACCCACAAAAAAAGAGTAAGTTTAGGTAAAACTTGCTTTCCTATGATACTTTGGAGAAACTTCCAAATAATTTGTAACACACTGGTGTAACATTTCCTGTTACACGTATCAATGTGCAGCACGTCAAAAAAATGGTTGTGATTTGGAGAGAGGAGAGAGAGATCTGAGTTTTCTCTTCACATCACAATCATTGTTTTATACATGTATTGCACATCCTTTTTTGTGTAAAAGCAGATGTTACAACCTTGTGTTACATATTTTACTGAAATGGTAAAACTGACAAAAAGAAGTAGGGTTGAGAAAGATGGAGGTTGAGGGTAATTAGGACGTTGAGTCGGGATCAGTTGGATTGACTAGTGGAGGCTGTGCAGCCTCGGGCTCCACGATAGACGCCAAAATGTTGCCGTTTTGCGAGCTATTTCCACCTGAATTGTGAAGAGCGGCATTGATTTGTTGAACGGTGTTACATAAATGATGGTTAATTGCTGTGACACTTGAAAGATTGAGCTTTGCACTTGGGATTGTGCTGGCAAGAACTTGTAGCCCTACGGTCAGCAGGCAACCCGAGTCGGGGAGGTGACCGTTATCCGAGGCTCGTTTTATGTTAGCCTCATTGGTGGAGTCATTGTTGGTGGTCTGCCCCATTGGGACGATGACAAATCCCAATGGGTGGAGAGGAATGCATGATGGATCCTCACCGTTCATTGCTAGCTGGACTGCATCAACGTCAACGGTGGTGTATACTACCATGCTCCCTGAATCATCTGAGCAGCTCTCTTGAAGGACGAGTTCAACGCTTTGAGATGAGTTGCTAGCAACCTGCAAGCATCATATCACTTTGTTTCTTTTGGCTGCCAATTAGTATTTGAATGATTGATTTTGTTCGAGAACAAAGAATTTCCCTAAAGGGTTTTCTTGTTTACTTCTTTATGTTAGATTCTCAATTTTAGTGTTTTGAAAGGTGAAAGGCGTAGGCGAGGCATTTCACATGTCTTAATGCGTGAAAGTGAAAGCGTGTATGCGACTCAAAAAAAAAAATGTAGAAATATTAATAATCCTATTGTTTACACTAAAAGAAAAATATAAAAATGGGCTTCGAAGCCCAAAAGGCCCGGTAGCAGTAGGGACGAAAAATTATTTCTAGAAATAGCCCATTAGAGGACAAAGTCATATGTATATATATATATATATGCGTTGTTGGGCCAGAGAAATCAACTGAAGTAAAAGCCCAAGAAAACCAAGAAATCCGCCCCTGGAGAATACGCTCCAAGATAAGGGATTTTGAAAGAACGGTTGCAAGCAGTTTCAGGAGTTACGAGACGTGGGCTTATCGGACTGGGATATATGCGGACAAAAAAAGCATGAAAAGCAGACCGGACAGACTCTGCAGAAAAAATTTCTTTCTTTCTTTCACTAATTTGTAGCAATCGTATACGTAATTAGGTTTAGCATAATTCTAGAGTAATAACGAGTAGCATAAATTAGTTCAGTATCAGCATTGTAATCGAGCACTCTATTCCAGAAGAATTCATCAGAGAATTCATGGAGATACATTTTACTTGAGTTATTAAGTGTTGATTAATTACTCGAGTCTTAGTTCATCTCTCAATTTATTGTTAGCATTGCACCACGAAAATTATTTGCAAGACTTAAACCACCATAAGCACATATAAGTAGGGGTTATTAGATAATTCCAAATTGTGAATTATCAAGAGACTTGGATCGACCGTTCGAAATCCTTCCCTAGGCTAGTTTGTTTCGAATAAGTTATCGGGAAATTTCATTAAGCTTCAATATTTAAATGGAAATGAATATGGAAGAGCTTTAAATGCGAAATATTTTAAGAAATACGCACCGAGTATGCGGAAAGAAAACGAAACAATGATTTTCAGAAGACTACCCGAAACAGTTAAAAACTTCTTACCATTAAAATAAAAAAATATTAAGGTACATCATTCGAGTTTATCTAAGACCTAATGAAATACGAAGAACTGGCCAATACATCTAAGGTAGAATCAAAGGTGTCACTCTCGAGCAAGGCGGGTGTGACTACTTCTTTGAGCTCGTAGGTCAACCCAGTTATACGATCGTTCAAGGTTGATAGATCTTGGTCGACTTGATCAACTAAATTAGTCAAATGATCCCGTTCTAGTTGAAGATTAGTGATCTGAGCATCTAATGGTGCAATTCTATCCAAGAGATCCACTCAAGAATGCTCTAGAACAGTAACCTGACTATGAAGTTGATCCATTTGCTGGGCATGGCCAGGGGCACCCCTCCTTCGAAGGAATTCATGCCTTGATCGAGGAAGGCAAGAGTTTCTACAAGACTGTTTTCGAACACTTCGCGTGCAGTTCGAAACATAGGCAACCACTGATCAGCCATCCTTGAATCCGCCTTGTCAAGAAGGAAACGAAGTTCTTCTAGAAACAGGAATCAATCAGCCTATGCATGATGTCATGGAGAGCTTCGTGTAGAGCAACTTGAGAAAATGTCAACGGAGTCGCACTCCCTAAAGATGAAACCGCGAATTTAAATAAGGAACTTAAGAAGATAATGAAATATCATATGTATGATCAATAGACGCGAACCTTCAAATGGGGAAGCAAAAGCCATAGAGCTCTGTTGGTCCCAAGTGGTATACGAAAGGGTCTAGAAGGGGGAGGGTTGAATAGACCCTGAAGTCTTTTTCGACTTCTTAAAAATTCGTATCACTTTGAAGTATTTGAACGCTTGACAAGTTTAAGCGCTGGATGTGGCGCTTGAGAAACGTTAACTTAGACTCGGTGATTTCAACGCTTACCAAAGTAGGGCAGAGTTTAGTCACTAAATCAGAGTTAGCACAGCGGAAGTATTTTATAGCTTAGCGTTCAGTTAATTAATCGAAAGTAGTCGCTTAGTTGTTTTAAGACTTTATCAGAATGTATGCAGTATGAATAGTAAAGCAGTAAAACAATGAATGCTTAAAGAGGTAAATGACACAAGATATTTGTAAGGTTCACTGGGTGATGTAATCCCAGCTACGTCCTTCTTCTCCTTTTATCAGGGAGGTTTTTCCACTATGATGATTATCGAAGAGTCACACAGAGACTTCTACAAGATAGAGGGAGATTGGATATGATCTTGGAACTCCTTGGTCACACAGATTTCAGCTCCACTAAAGATCTTCTATCCCCTTGCTTCTTTCACTCAGAAATGGTGCAAGTTACTCTTGATCTCGGAACTCCTTGGTCACACAGATTTCAGCTCCAATAGAGATCAACTTCAACAAGCTTCTTTTACACAAAAATATTGCTTGCAAGTCAACCAGCTTTCTCACTCAGATGAAAGGTGTTGATGGTTTTGGTCACGGGTTTGTTTGTTTTTGGAAAGTTCAAACAACTTGGGGATATCTCAATGGTAGTATAGGTTCTTCTTAAAAAGAGATTTGAGATATGGGTGACTGTGTCTGGAATATTTGTGAAAAGCTTATATGGATATTTGGCTATGATTTTCAGTAAGCTTTTCTTTCAACAAAGTAGGTATTTTTGTGTGTGTCTGTCGCTTTTCTTGTTTGTTGAAAGAGCTATTTATAAGGTATTGGTGGTTTTTGTCCGTTTGACATGGTTGGAGTCTCGTTTCCCTAAACATTCCTTGAGTTCAGACATTTCTAACTTTGGGTATATTTAATTGGTTAGGCATGATCTTGGTTTCATAAATCTGACAGTCTAGGTCAAAGATATGACTTGCCCATAAGTTATAGTGCTTATATTTTAATAGCACTTATCCGACTTTTAATGCATCTTGTCTTATTTCCGTTGGAAATAATTCGTCCGTTTGATTCATGCATTTTTAAGTCTTTGGATGGTTTTGGGTTTGAGTTTTTCAGGTTACGTTCTTTGTAGGTTGTGTTGGTTTAACCTTTTTGGACGCTTGCTGAAGAGAATAGTTATTCTCGTGTATTGGACAGACGCTTGAACTGATCCTGCCTTTCTTTTCTTTATTTCAGACGCTTACTCTTCAATCTTGTCTTGATGGTCTCACTGAGAATTCCGTCATTTTACTTGATGTTGAGTATTCGGCCTGAGTTATCCATTCGTAGTTTGAGCACTGGGATAATCCCTAAAGCGTTTGACGGACGCTTCAAGATATCTTTATCCATTGTAGCTTCAGACGCTTGATCTTCACCTTCATCACTTGGTAGACTCACCCAGAATTTTCCTAAGTGTTTTAGTGTCACATACTTAGTCTAAAGAATTCTACAAAGATAAATACTATAAGCCTAAGATAAATAAGCTTTCAGGTACTTATACATAACATTCTATGAAAGCTTTTACACTTTTCGGGGTCTAACAGGAAGTCCTATTTGTCATCATCAAAACATATAATATGAAATTCCTAACAATTTCCCCCTTTTTGATGATGGCAATACTTATTTAGTTCAAGCGTTAGATACCTGAAGGTTAGCGTAAGTTAGTAAGTTAGTTTGAGCTTTAACGAGATGTTTCAGCTGTAAAATGCATTTTATATATATATATATATATATTTCAAAGTACAGGCATTTTACAACTAAAAGGAGAGAGGCACAAGTAAAAATCAAGATCGTGGCTTGATCTTGTATCTCTTAGTCATTTCAGCACGAATTGCTTCAGTTATCTGATCTTCTAACGTCATCATTGCAGCATGGTCTTTACTGATTATGTGCTTGTTTTCTTGAACTTGTCGTGCCTTAAAGGCAATGAAGTGTTTATCCCATTCCTCTGGACTGATGCCTATGTATCGTAGGCAAATTCTGAAGGTTTGGTCGAAGTCAGACATTTTTCTTTCTAAGGCTAATACTGCTGGATCAGATGGTTCTGGAATTAATACTCTGAGAAGAGGAATGTCAAATTGTTCAAGCAGTGCTCTTGAAGGCAATGGAAGAGTTGGATAGAGCACTCTGGGAGTTTCTTTCTTATTGGACGCTTCAACCGATGTAGTTACCCAAGAGGGATAGGGATACTTTGGTTCTGTACTCAGTGTGAGAGAAGTATCAATATGTTGACGCTTGGATGGTGGAGGAGGAACTTGATCTTTAGATGTTGACGATTTCCTCTTCTCTCCCTTCTTTTCCCCCTTATTGCCATCATCAGTCTGTATGAAATGCTGAGTAAGAAGACTGACTTGAGTAGCAATCTGAGCGACAGAGGCCTCAAGAGTGGTTAGACGCTGGTCGAAATGTTCTTTCATGACCAGGAGTTGAGCGTGATTAGCGTCTGTGAGAGAGGTCTCTAGAGCCGTGAACCGGTCTTGTAGATCATTGGTTAAAGCCACATGACTTGCCTGAGTAGCTGTAGATAGTTGCTGTATTTGAGTGAGGCATTCAGTCATGGACGGTTGAGCGTTGGGAAGTGCAGTGCTGACTCGAGGCTTAAAACGAGATGTGTGTTTGAGAGATTCAATAGGTACTTGATTAGTAGGATCAAATACTGTTCCTCGAAGCTCTGGGGCAGTGTTGGACTCGGTGGATGCAGTAGAGTCGGATTCAGTTGGACTGGGGGAATGAGGCGCTTGAGGTAATTCTAATAAGCGCTCAGGAGCAGGTAACGTGTCAGCTGGTGCTGCAGTAAATTCTGATTCTATACGGCTAAAGTCCGTAAACCGAAAGTCCAAGCTGGCAAACGGTTCATCTGCATATGGATACGTAGCAGTCTGCAGAAGTTCATTCAAATGTAGAGTGGGGAGATAAGTACCTTGAATGAACGTTCTGATAGGACTATCCAGGGCCCTGATATACATTGGCCCGAGGATATCCAGCACATGAGTGGGAAAGATTTTGGAGGGCGCTTTGCAGATGGAGAATAAGGCATCTGGGCAATAGTGCTGTGAGAAGCCAATTAGCCGATCTGTTGGGAGAGTCTTCGGTTTCCGAGAGTCGGGAACGCGGAGCCGGTAATACTCTTCCAAGTATGGGTAGATGGCTGAAGCAAGCGCTTGAGATCTTTCTAGCAGCGATAAAACAAAATCATAGTGACTGAAGACTTCTTGTCGAATAGACTGAAGAAGTGGATATCCTCTGAAAGGATTGATCCGAGAGCCATTCCATTGTCGCAGATTTTCTGTGAAGATTTTGTCGAATAGGGAGACTGGAGGCATAATTGCCATCATGAGAGAAAAGTTGTCTTCACAGTGGCTAGGGGTGCAGTTCAGACAGGACAGGGGAGAAGAACCGCTGGTGGACGCTTGATCAGCAAAGCGTAGAGAAGAGTTGGCCAGTTTGTGCAACGCTTGTCTTAAGCGGTGTTCAGGTTGATGGCGGATCAGAGGCAGCTTCAGAACGGGTCCAAGTCTATGTTGGCGCTGCGTCAGCATGTAGCGTGCAAATTTGGTCTTTTTATCATGAATCCCTATTCTGAACAGATGGGGAGCACTAACCAAGTCTTCAAATTTATACGGGTCACCCATGTAAGCTTCAGCCCATCTTATCTCAGTCATACAATGCTCAGTTCCTGCATTAAGTATAGCACGAAACCCTTGGTGATGAATATCACAGATGGATTCAAAACGATACCTGTCGGGTTGGTAGTTAGCGTTCCAGACGCAGTCAAAATATGCATCGGTTTCAAGTTGAATCATCTCGGTCAGGGAAGCTGGACGCTCACCGGCATGTACTCCTTTACTCTTCCACAGGAGGAGAGGATTAGCTGAGCGTTTGTTTTCCTTGCTTTTGACCAGTGTTAGAGAGTGAGAATAGCCTTCTCTGTTTAGTAGCTCTTCCGTTGGGTTCAGAAGCTTATCTTGACGCTCATAGACTCTGATGTTGTAGTCTCTGAGAGCGAAGCCAGTGGGTTTGCTTGTCCCACAGTCCAGATAATAAGCTAAATCAACATCAGCTCTAGGAGTCTTGCCTCCTTGCCGCTGTGCTTGGAGAGTTACGGAAGCCGGGATGTGTTTGGGAGTCTTCCCGAGTTCAAGAGCTGTGTGGTAAGCTTCATCAGCTGGGGTTGAGGCTGTATTAAAGAGAGTGTTGCGTACAGCCAGATCAAACTTTATGAGCTTGGCGATATCATTTTCGGCATTGATAAGACTTTCTTCATTGTATCCTGCAGGTATGAAGGTCTCTGCGGGCGCTGAAGGCAAATAATCGACTGAGTGATCGATAGTCTTTAAGGGATCCAGCTTGAAGAAATGTCGATGAATCACAACGTCGTTAGCATCGCTCTGACCTTTTGAGCGTGCCTCTGTTGTACTAGGTAATGCAAGCAATGGTTGAGCCCTTGGGATTTCAGGTTCATCAGGCTCGAGATTTGTAGATTCGATGGCAGCTTCATGTGCGATGGCCACAATTTGGGCCATATCAACATCCAGATGGACATCAACTGGTGTTTCAAAGGATGATATCGGGACAGCAGCTATGGCTTGATCACTTTGTGTAGCCGCAGAAGAAATGGCAGCAGTTGGACGCTTACGTCTCTTGAAGATACGCTTCACATTTATACCTTCGGCGGGGAACGCTTGAGTCTGTGGAACTGCAGGTTCTTCAAAGTCAATATTTTTGAGAACCTTTTCCAGATCTTTCCGACTAATGAGGGGTATAGAATCCTTGTCATCTTCATCGCTTTTGATAGGTTGAGCCTTGGGCTTTCGAGGAGCCCGTTTCTTTGTGACAGTGGGACGCTTCACATTACGTTTGGCTTTCTCCTGATCTGGACGCTCAGCCTCCTCATCTGACGCTGCTCGGACAACTTGGCGCTCAGAGAGAGGCCTAGCAGCACCTCCAACTTTGGGTGGATTGAAGAGATTATTGATGATTCTTGGCCCATAGAACTTATGCTTGGCCACGGTGACTCCTGCTGAAGAGGTGCACTCTGCTCGAAAAATTAGATCACTTAAAACTAGACCATAAGGTCTGTTTGAAGTGCGTAGACTGTCTCTGAACCTGCTGAATATATAGGCGCTCCAGTTGATTTTTATCTTGAGTAGGATGGCAGTCATCATCTGGAACTGGGTTGGGTTGATTTTGTCGAAGGTTCCCACTCTGCATTCTATGTTTTTACTGCAGAAATCAGCCAAGACTCAATACCTGTTCACTATATCTTTCTTCTCAAAGTACGGTTTGTATGGAACATCATCGTAAGCGCTAATCTGAGTCCAGACTTCTTGAATTTGTTCTTCAGTGATAGTGTCTAAAGTGGCTCCAGCATTAGGTAGAGAGAAATTCTGGGCAATAGAGGCCGCAGAGAGAGTGAACGTCTTTGATTCCTTCTTGGAGACAGGAAACAAACAAGTGATGGAAGTCTCATCGTCAGACAGTCGAGCATTTCTCCAGAAAAATTCTAGTTCTTCAGGAAACATATACGAGTATTTCGTGAGAAATTTCTGAAGCCCAGCCTCTGCTACAGAATCCATCATTTCCGTTAAATCAATTTGGGGGTTTTCATAGAGAAACTTCCAATCAACTATAAGGCCTTCAGTGACCTTAACAACAACTTCAGTGGTTCCAGCGGTAGCTTTCTTGGGTGTCATTAGTGAGAAGTAGACTGAGATTACGAATGAAAATTTTTGTTTTTGAAAAAGAGAGAGACTTTTTCTTGCACGAATGTAATAGAGTATAAGAGTGTTTGTGTTCTGCAGAAACTTCAATTTGAATGTTCTGTGTGTTTGAAGTTTGAGATGTTGACACGTGGAGGAATATAAATCTCAGCCATTAAAATATAACTGTGGACGTGAATTTAGATTAAATAGGCACGGTTTCTTTTAGTAACTGCCACATATACTATTTTGAAGTCCGATTAAAAGTTTGAAACAGAGACTTTTGATATACTGAGGGTGATACGTGTGTCCATGAAAAGCGGATACGTTCTTTATGAAATCTGTTCGGGAACCATAATTTTGAACAACTATTCAAATGCCCGCCAAAAATTTGTTAAAGCGTCCGGACCTATTCAGAATGACGCTTGAAACAATTCAGTGTTATGTGGACGCTTGAGGATCTTGAGGATCTCTTTCAAGTAACATTTTGTGCTTTAGCGGTCATTGTAATATATAGAATTATTCCTTTCAGGGTGTATATGAGGACACAGTTTCCCAGTACTTATCATTATGTCTTGGTAGTAGTGTTTTACTTTTGGTTTAAAATATTCAGCGCTGGTTGTATTCGTCTAAGATACATGGTAGTTGTACTGACGCGTGTACATGTGTTGAACCATCTTTGAAAAACGTGATGAGTACCCATGGGTTTTCTTGAGCGAAAGGTGAGGAATGTCAAGTCAGCATTAATTGCATTGATTGACTAATCCACTTTCTCGTTTTAGCGTAGGGTAATGTACGCTTGCTTTTAAAGGGTCTTTTTACTAACTGCTTTAGCCGGGAATAAAGCTAAGCGTTTAGTTTATTTTGAAAAAAGTGCAGACGCTAAGACAGATTTGTGTAATAAGCGTCAAAAGGATTTAAGTGTATGGTGCTAAGTGCGTATGACCGATGCAAGGGAAAACATTTTTGGTCATATTCACTTAGGTATAGTTAGCTCTTTTAAGGTTCCCCCTATGTAGGTTCCCCATAAATTACATAACATACAGTGAATTCCCCCTAAATTTCATGCCTAACAAAAGTATGATGTTTCGAATGATTAAGCATTTAGATCAATCATACCTAGTTCACTTCTTAAAGTGAGAAAACGTTGTTCGTTAAGCGCTTTGGTGAAGATATCTGCCAGTTGCTTTTCTGTACCAATGAAGTGCATGGAGATATCCTTCTTTTGAACGTGGTCACGTAGAAAGTGATAGCGAATGTCAATGTGTTTGGTTCTAGAGTGAAGAACTGGATTTTGAGTCATTGCTAAGGCGCTTTGATTGTCACAATGGATAGGAGTTGGATCTAGGATTATTCCATAATCTCTAAGTTGTTGCCTCATCCAAAGGATCTGTGCACAACAGCTTCCAGCGGCTACATACTCAGCCTCAGCGGTGGAAGTCGCGATGGACTGTTGCTTCTTACTATGCCATGAAATTAGTCTATCACCTAGAAATTGACATGTTCCACTAGTACTTTTTCTATCTATTTTGCATCCTGCAAAATCTGCATCTGAATAACCAATTAGTTCAAAAGGAGAATCCCTAGGATACCATAAGCCCACATTTTGTGTGCCTTTTAGGTACTTAAGGATTCTTTTAGCAGCAATTAAGTGTGATTCTCTAGGATCAGCTTGAAATCGTGCACACATGCATACTGAGAACATAATATCAGGTCTACTAGCTGTAAGATAAAGAAGTGATCCAATAATACCTCTATAGTTAGTGATATCAATTTTCTTTCCATTATCATCTCTATCTAGCTTAAGCGTTTGGCTCATTGGAATTTTTGAAGGTGATGCATTTTCCATACCAAATTTCTTGATCATATCTCTAGTATATTTAGTTTGATTTATGAATATGCCATTAGGGAGTTGTTTAACTTGTAATCCTAGGAAGAAAGTTAATTCACCCATCATGCTCATTTCAAATTGATCTTGCATCATCTTCGAAAATTTCTCACATAGACGCTTATTGGTAGATCCAAATATAATATCATCAACATAAATTTGAACTAGGAGAATATCTCCATTATGGGTAATTTTGAATAACGTTGTGTCAACGCTGTCTTTTGAAAAGCCTTTACCTATAAGGAAGATAGAAAGAGTGTCATACCATGCTCGTGGTGCTTGTTTAAGACCATAGAGTGCCTTGTCCAATTTATAAACCATGCTTTTCCCATGGTTGTTGATGAATCCTGGTGGTTGCTCCACATATACTTCTTCTTGGAGTTTACCATTCAGAAATGCACTCTTTACGTCCATTTGATACACTGTAAATTTGTTAAATGCTGCAAACGCTAGAAACATGCGGATTGCTTCAAGACGGGCAACTGGAGCGTATGTTTCATCAAAGTCAATGCCCTCTTCTTGACAGTATCCCTGAGCTACGAGTCTGGCTTTGTTTCTAATCACAATCCCATTCTCATCCATTTTGTTTCTATAGACCCATCTAGTTCCAATGACCCCTTGTTGGATTGGTCTTGGTACTAGCGTCCATACCTCATTTCTTTCAAATTGGTTTAGCTCTTCTTGCATGGCTTCTATCCAACTTGGATCGTTAAGCGCTTCATCCACTTTCTTTGGTTCCATTTGAGATAGGAAGCTTGCAAACATGGCCTCATTTATTGTAGCGGCTCTTGTTCTAAGAACGGCAGCTCCACTCAAAGAACCTATGTAAAGAAGGTATGCAAGTATGAACGGCTTTTCGAATGAAAAATAAATCAATAGGACAAAAAATCATTGGTACGTGTCGAATGCACCAAAATATAATTACTGTTCTCACAAGAATTTGTAGTACTCGTAAGTCCAGGTCGAACCATAGAGATTGGTTGATCAAAATAATATTCAATGGGGAGGTTTGTTTGATGAATTAATAATGACAGGAATTAAATAGGAAGTTCAATAAATGTAAAGCATCGATTCAAGGATAGTTCGTTTTTCAATTCAAGTTGATCATAGACACCTAAAATATTATCTATTCTTTGATTACTTAGCCAAGAACATAAATAACCAGCTATTTATATCCCTATTAACTTCCGTATATCATTAACCAAAGCCCAGCACCCGGTTAAATTCTTATTGTCAACTGACTCGGTATTAAGCAATCCTAATCATGTTAATAATAGCATAACGAATTAGAAGCGACTAAGGATAAACAATAGTTTAAACAAGCGCCAACTATTTAATTTACTCTAATGTTTCCCTTAGGTTATCAACGAAAATTGGGATCCTAATCATGAAAACCTAATTGCTACATGCACAAATCAAACATAACAATTACGGATTATGAAGATTTGTTAGCAATAGATTGTAATAGATAATCAACTAATGTGCACCTTAGATTATTATCTAAACAAGCATGAACATTAAGAATAAGAAACAAAAGATAATCAAACCGTAGATAGATAGATGAAGCTCCGTGTCTCACAACATGTGAATCAAAATGAACTCCCTTGAATCGAAATAAAAACTTAGCTACTCATAATTGTAAGCATAAAACTTGAAAATACTATTTTTCTAACTCTCTTCTCTTTGTTTTCTTCTTTTTTTTGTTGTTTTTCTCTTTAAGTCTTTCAAGACATATATATAGGCAATGAAAAGATGCCATAATCATGGAGAGAATATATTCTCTCTTCCTTTATCAAGACATGGAGAATATATTCCTCTCTTTAACATCAAAGCATAGAGAATATATTCTTCCCTTTAACATCAAAGCATGAAGAATATATTCTTCCCTTTACACCTTGAATTGCCTCTAATTAACCATCGAATCTGACTTCAACTCCTTCTAGAAAGTTGTAGATTCGTGTGTTATCTTTCAATTCCAATTGGCCTTGACTAAATCCAAGATACATAACTCTATTTGTGAATTTTTCACCACAGCTGCGCAGTCCAGTCCAGAACAGAAATCTTCTGTTCTTGAACACTTTTGGGCCCTTTAACTTCCGAACTGGGTCTGGACTTCTTCACAAGAAATGTAGGCCTTTGTCTTAGCTTTCCAACTGGATAAAAGTCAATAGAAACTAACTTATTCATCTCCAGATATATCAGTATTTCCAAAACATCGCCAAATCTGCCATTTTGATTGAAATTGATATTTTGCACTCCAAATCTTGCCTAAATCACAAAATGGGATAAAATCAGTTCCAATGGTCATATAATCACAACAAAAATGCTAAATATAGAGGAAATAAAATATATAAATATTGCACTTATCAAATTCCCCCACACTTAGCTCTTGCACGTCCTCGGGCAAAGACAAAGAGAAACTAGAAAAAAAATAACTAAAACTAAAGCTAACCACTTTCGTAGGTAACACAGTTGCATTTAGCATATGCAACAAGCCTTTAAACCCCTAGGTTACCCCTAGTGGACGAGTTTAGTCTCGTGAGGGTTTGCAGAAGATACCCACAAAATCAATCTCTCAATGTACAAACAAGCAAGTTCATGAAATTTTCTTTCCAAACATCATCAATTCATAATCAAAAATTAACAAAATTCGCTAGAAAGGTCAATCATGTGTCCACCATTACTCTTGCATTCACACAAACTTCTCAAGAATTCACTTCATTTTGTAACCGCAATACTATTAATGCAACATTTAACTCAACATCATCCCTTTATATTTCCTCAAGCATGAATTAAAACGATCAATATATTATTATTAAGCACACACTTGTCTTTTGACGCGAATACAAACATTATTCATGAATGCACCCGGTTACTCAACAAGCGGATCATTTCATTCTGGACATACTTTGAATAGCCCTATTAGATTTCGAACACAGTAGCAGGTTTGGGCCGATAGATCCCAGACCAGATAGTCTTAGGTTATCAAGCTTGAAAACTCCTCAGGCTTAATCCCTTCAGTGTAGATAATACCAGGCGCTATATTATATCTTCAACATTACATAGTTTACGCCTCAAGCTTTACACCGAGGAATTTCATCCGTTATTACTTTAAATCACTATCAACCAGATTAACCTTGAGGTATTTGAAGGAATTTCAGTGAATCAAAAGTCACATACAAAGTTATGCTAAATTACGAATTTACATGAATTTCTCTAAAAGTTTGTACTTCAACAATTATAACAATTTTAACACTACTTAACTTCTCTATTGAATCTAGTCTATTTTTCAATCAACCACTGATGAAGGGAAATAATTTTTCACTACCTTACTGCACAATAAAGAATTTTTTTTTTTAACTCATAAAACAAATAACTAACCATCTCCCCCACACTTAAAATCTGCATTGTCCTCAATGCAACACAGAATGAAAATAAATAAAAAAAAATGAACAAACGAAATTAAAAGAGATAGGGAAAAAGAAAGCAAATCTGATGGTGGTCGTTCAGCCACTCTTGGGTTGCCTCCCAAGAAACGCCTTTTTTTAAAGTCGTTGGCTCGACTTTGCAGCCTTTTAATCCAAGTAAGTTGGATTGATCAATGAAACTTCTTCAATTGTATGCTCTTGGAAACCTTCATAGAAAGGTTTAAGTCTATGTACATTTACCTTGAACAACTTGTTAGTTTCTAAGCTTTGAATCTCTACTGCACCATAAGAAAATACATTAATCACAACAAAAGGTCCAACCCAACGAGAACGTAACTTACCATGCATTAATCTGAGTCTTGAGTTGTAAAGCAACACTTTTTGTCCAATCACAAATTCTTTCCTAGAGATCATCTTGTCATGAAACCACTTGGTCTTCTCCTTGTAAATTCGGGAATTCTCATAAGCATCAAGGCGAATCTCCTCTAACTCTTGTAGTTGCAACTTTCTATGTATACCAGCTTGATCTCGATCTAAATTGCAACTCTTTACAGCCCAAAACGCTTTGTGTTCCAATTCTACCGGAAGATGACACGATTTACCGAAGACTAACCTATATGGGGACATCCCAATAGGTGTTTTATAGGCTGTCCGGTACGCCCATAATGCATCTTCAAGTCGAAGACTCCAATCTTTTCGATTAGGATTTACAGTTTTTTCCAAGATGGACTTGACTTCTCGATTGGACACCTCGGTTTGCCCATTTGTCTGAGGGTGATAAGGTGTGGATGTCTTATGAAACACCCCATATTTTTTTAGCAAAGTGTCCACAACTCGGTTACAAAAATGGGACCCCTGATCACTTATCAATGCTTTTGGTATGCCAAACCTACTAAAAATGTTAGACTTGATAAAACCTACAACAGCTTTAGAATCGTCAGTTTGGGTGGCTTTAGCTTCCACCCACTTCGAAACATAATCAACCGCAAGTAAGATATAAACAAAACCAAAGGAGGAAGGAAAAGGTCCCATAAAATCAATACCCCATATATCAAAAATCTCACAAACAAGTATGGGCGTTTGAAGCATTTCATTCCTATGACTTAAATTCCCCGTTCTTTGACATTGTTCACAATTTTTACACATGACATAAGCATCACGGAATAAAGTAGGCCAATAGAAACCACTATCTAACACTTTTCTTGCAGTTCTCTTAGGTCCAAAATGACCACCACACGCATAAGCATGACAAAATTTCAAGACAGACTCTAATTCAGAATCAGGCACACATCTCCTAATAATTTGATCGGAACAAAACTTCCACAAGTATGGATCATCCCACACATAATATTTTGCCTCACTCTTAATTTTATCTTTCTTAGCTCTACTCAAATCACCAGGTAAATTTCTAGAAACTAAATAATTCACTAAATCAGCATACCAAGGAACCATACCTTGCAGAGAAAACAATTGCTCATCCGGAAAGAATTCTTGTAGTGGCACTAGATTTTCTTTTCGCACTAATCGACTCAAATGATCTGCCACCAAATTTTCAGCCCCCTTTTTATCTTTAATCTCCAAATCAAATTCTTGAAGAAGAAGAATCCATCTCATTAACCTTGGTTTTGATTCTTTCTTCGCCAAAAGATGTCTTAAAGCTGCATGATCAGAAAATACAATCACTTTAGATCCAAGTAGATAAGAACAAAATTTATCTAAAGCAAAAACAATAGAAAAAAGTTCTTTTTCAGTAGTTGAATAATTGCACTGAGCCGCGTTAAGGGTCCGGGAAGCATAATGGATCACATGAGGTTGTTTGCCAACTCGTTGTCCTAAAACTGCTCCCATTGCATAATTACTCGCATCACACATTATTTCAAATGGAAGAGACCAATCTGGTGGCTGCATCAAAGGTGCAGTGGTTAACGCTGATTTCAGTTTATCAAAAGCATCCTTGCAGTCTTGGGTGAATTCGAAAATCACATCTTGTTGTAGCAACTTGGATAGAGGCAATGCAATCTTCGAAAAATCCTTGATGAATCTACGATAAAAACCTGCATGGCCAAGGAAAGATCGCACATCCCTCACACATGTGGGGTAGGGTAAGTTCACAATTAAATCTACCTTAGCTTTATCTACCTCAATACCCCTACATGAAATAACATGTCCTAATACAATCCCTTGTTCTACCATAAAATGACATTTTTCAAAATTCAAAACAAGATTTGTGTCAATGCAACGATCAAGCACACGAGATAAATTTTCAAGACAAGAATCAAATGAATCCCCATGCACAGTAAAATCGTCCATAAAAACTTCAATGTACTTTTCGATTAAATCAGAGAAAATACTTGTCATGCAGCGCTGAAAAGTGGCTGGTGCATTGCAAAGTCCAAACGGCATCCTCCGATAATCAAATGTTCCAAACGGACACGTGAATGTGGTTTTCTCTTGGTCTTCAGGAGCAATCACAATCTGGTTATAACCTGAATAACCATCAAGAAAATAATAATGAGATTTACCGGCTAATCGCTCAAGCATTTGGTCAATAAAAGATAAAGGAAAATGGTCCTTTCTTGTTGCTGCATTCAGTTTGCGGTAATCAATGCAAACACGCCACCCACTTTGAATCCTCGTAGGAACTAGCTCATTATTCTGGTTCTGCACTATCGTCACTCCAGATTTTTTTGGTACAACCTGAACAGGACTCACCCACTTGCTGTCTGATATTGGGTAAATAACTCCTGCATCCAACAACTTCAGGATTTCTTTCTTTACTACATCCATCATCAATGGATTCAGCCTCCTTTGAGCCTCTCTGCTTGGTTTCGAGTCATCCTCTAACAAAATTCGATGCATGCACATGGAAGGACTAATTCCCTTAATGTCAGCTATAGTCCACTCAATTGCTGTCTTATGATCTCGAAGTATTCTAACAAGTCTTTCATCTTGCACCATAGTCAGATTCTTTGCAATTATTACTGGCAAGGTCTCAGTCTCCCCTAAGTACGCATACTTTAGATGGTCGGGTAAGGGCTTAAGTTCTAAATTCGGTGCCTGCAACACAGATGGCAGCAATTTTGTGTGATTAAATGATAATTCAATTTTTGACACATTATACCTGCTAGGGGCTGGTGGTAAGGACTGCAAAGCCATAATCATCTCTTCAACTTCATCACTAAAATTCAGATGTTCCCCGAATTGCCATAAACCATGACTGAGTACTACTTCCAATGCATCCACTTGATTTTTCTCAAAAACCTCCTGGGCTAACACATCAATAATATCAATAGAATAAACTGAATTCACATCAGGGGGATACCTCATGGATTCGAATATGCTAAATTTGACAATCTGCCCATCGAACTCCATTGATAAAGTGCCATCATGAGCATCAATCTTTGTTCTTGCTGTTTTAAGGAAGGGGCGTCCTAGGAGGATCGGGGCTGGATTTTGGGATCCATTATCTTCCATATTCAGAACGTAAAAATCAGCTGGAAAGATTAATTCGTTCACCTGTACTAACACATCCTCAAGAACCCCCTCGGGATATGCATTAGATCGATCCGCCAATTGTATAATAACACCAGTTTGTTTCAAGGGACCCAAATTAAGAGATGCATAAATTGAATGAGGCATGACGTTAATTGATGCACCTAAATCTAACATGGCACGTTCAAACCTATTATTACCAATCACACAAGGGATAGTAAACGTACCTGGATCCTTACACTTAGGCGGCAGTTTTCGCTGGATTATTGCAGACACATTTTCATCCACCTTAATCTTCTCGTCTCCTCGTAGCTTCCTCTTCGTGGTGCATAGTTCCTTAAGGAATTTTGCATATCTCGGAATCTGACTAATAGCATCAAGCAGTGGAATGTTTACTGCTACCTTCCTGAATGTCTCCAATATCTCCTTCTCTTCATTTTGTTTCTTGGATTTACTTAACATGCTCGGAAAGGGGATGGAAACAGGAACAATGTTAGTGGAATTATGCATGTTTGAAGGAAAACTTACCTTCGGAGCTTCGAGACTAATTTTAGCTTCTGTGGGTTTTTCTTCTTCCGGCACACTTTGAGTTGGGCTCTGAATTTCTTTTCCACTCCGCAAAGTTACTACACTGGCATTCTCTCTAGGATTTATGATTGTTTGGGAGGGTAATTTGCCCGAACCTTGAGCTTCCATCTTGCTCATCGAAGTTGCTAACTGACTTATCTGTTTCTCTAAATTTTGGATGTTGTTTCTTGTTTTCTGTTGAAATTGTTGGGTATTGTTAGCGAGAGCTTTAACAATTTCATCTAAAGCCATACCTGAATTCGAAGATTGATTCGTTTGATGTTGCTGTCGAGGCTGGAAAGAATTTTGATAATGATTTTGTCCAACTTGATTTCCATAACTGAGATTGGGGTGATCTCGCCAGCCTGGATTGTATGAATTGGAATAAGGATCGTACTTTCTTTGTTGCTGACCTGGGAATCCTGCAATGGCATTGGCTTGCTGGTTCG
Source organism: Buddleja alternifolia (assembly GCA_019426215.1). Taxonomy (NCBI): domain Eukaryota; kingdom Viridiplantae; phylum Streptophyta; class Magnoliopsida; order Lamiales; family Scrophulariaceae; genus Buddleja; species Buddleja alternifolia. The sequence continues at coordinate 5,363,274 of CM033399.1, read as the reverse complement.
TTTCTTCTTGCAATGTAGGACACGCATCAGTGGGGTGTTCTGTAACTGAATAAATACCACATACCTTCGCTACTTGCATATTTCCTACCGCCATCTGACGAACTAATGACGTTAACTCAGAAATTTGATGCTCAAGGTTAGATGTACTTACCTCATTAACTGCTTTAGGTGTGTGGTCCAACCTCATGCCAAATTGCTGTGAATTTGCCGCCATATTGGAAATCAAATTTCTGGCAACTGTGGGGGTTTTATCTACTAACGCTCCTCCACTCGCTGCATCAATCATGTTCCTGTCCATATACAGTAAGCCTTCATAAAAATATTGAATTAACAATTGCTCACTTATTTGGTGGTGGGGGCAGCTTGCACACAACTTCTTAGAACGCTCCCAGTATTCGTATAATGACTCTTCATTGTACTGCCTTATGCCACAAATTTATTTTCTTATGTTAGCAGCCCTTGAAGCTGGGAAGTACTTTTCCAAAAACAGCCTCTTCACTTCATTCCATGTTGTTATTGTCCCCGATGGTAAATAATAGAGCCAATCCTTTGCATCATCAGCTAAGGAGAATGGAAAGTTCTCAATTTAATCTGCTCCTCGGACACTCCAGTTGGTCTCATGCTTGAACAAACAACATGGAACTCCTTCAGATGTTTATTTGGATCCTCTCCTACAAGACCACGAAATTTAGGTAAAAAGTGAATCAATCCAGATTTCAATTCAAAAGCAACATCTAAAGTAGCGTATTCAATGCATAAAGGTTGTTGATTAAAATTTGGAGCAGCCAACTCCTTTAGAGTCCTATTGTTGGCTGCCATGACTTCCTCTTCGTCTGAATCACTTGAAAACAGGTGCAGAGATTCGGTGCTTCCCTTTGGAGAAGGGATTGACTCTTTCGGTATTGAGTTTTGCTCTTCAATTGCCCGTTTAGCCTCTCTTCTTAATCTGTGGAACGTTCTTTCAATCTCTGGATCAATTTCCTGGCTCTTAGAGGTCATTAAACACAAAAAATAACAAGGTAAAGTATAGAAATATCGAAAACAAATAAAAATAAAACTTAAAAACCGACTGAAAACACAAAAACGCAAAAAACAACTAGTAAACGATGGAATTTGGGCCCGAGAGACTGGTGCTCAGCATACTAAAGTATGTTGAGTTGGGTTTAAAACGACGTTTCCTTCAAGATTGATATAGAGTTCGTGGCCGAATTCGAAAAACAGTGTTTTTTTTTGTTTTTTTTTTTCAATGCACAAACTAGTCAATAAAACTTAAAACTAAGAAATATATAAATCTAACAGCCTATATATATTACAATAATAATTAGAATAAAATAAAATTTTGACCGAAAAATAATCCCCGGCAACGACGCCAAAATTTGGTACGTGTCGAATGCACCAAAATATAATTACTGTTCTCACAAGAATTTGTAGTACTCGTAAGTCCAGGTCGAACCCTAGAGATTGGTTGATCAAAATAATATTCAATGGGGAGGTTTGTTTGATGAATTAATAATGACAGGAATTAAATAGGAAGTACAATAAATGTAAAGCATCGATTCAAGGATAGTTCGTTCTTCAATTCAAGTTGATCATAGACACCTAAAATATTATCTATTCTTTGATTACTTAGCCAAGAACATAAATAACCAGCTATTTATATCCCTATTAACTTCCGTATATCATTAACCAAAGCCCAGCACCCGGTTAAATTCTTATTGTCAACTGACTCGGTATTAAGCAATCCTAATCATGTTAATAATAGCATAACGAATTAGAAGCGACTAAGGATAAACAATAGTTTAAGCGGGAAATTTAGCCAAATAGCAACATTTTGCATAGGATATTAAGGGTATAGCAACCAAATTGGAAAGCTTTAAGTGTATAGCATAGGAAGTCAATTGGGGTCCACTCCCAACTCATTTGAAAGAAAAAAAAAGAATAAAGAAAATACCCATTAAGTAAAAGGACGGAAATACCCTTACTTCCAAATTAGAAAATAGAAAAATCAATAATTATTAATTACCAAAATGCCCTATTAAACAATATTAAACAAAATGAATTCATTCTTCTCATTTCATTCAGTCCCGTCGGTCCCTCTCTTCCTCTCTGTCAATTGCTACTTCTCCCGGGAAAATTAATCAAACAGTTCCCTCTCTCGATCGCTTCTCTGTCGGAAAATTAAGCAAACACCCATTGGGAGTTCAACCACGCCAGCCGTCGGGAAGAGGAAAAAATTGACATTGAAAAGCTTCTTAAATTGGTAATGTTTTCCCAAAGTTTGAGTTCAATGTGGTGCTTAAATAGGATGGGTTGTTGTTAAAATATGATAATTTATTATTTTATTAGTTGTTTTAACAATTATGTAGTTTCTTCAATTTTATTAGGGTTCTTGAGAATTTGATTATGCCTAATTATATAGGGAAAGCCGTTGTTGAATTATGTGCAGGATGGGCGAATGTGCTATTTAGACATTAGAGATATGAAATCTGCATCTAAAAAGTACGAAATAATGTAACATTTTTGCACCAGTATAAATAGTTCTGTTAGCAAGTGGTGTTGATCGATGTTAGTTACAACTCATTTGTTAAAGAGGATGTTAAATGTGCAATTGCTTTGTAAATATGTTTTATGATAACTAGAACTGAGAATTTTATTCAAATGAAGTTAAGTTGTGTTTGTATTGATCTATTTTATTCAAATGAAGTTAGGATGTTAAATGTACACAGATTGTTTACAGCAGATTGCAATCTGCTTTAGTAACAGCAGATTGCAATCTGCTTTATATGTTGGATCCATTTTGTTTTTGATATTCAATATATTAATTTCTTTTACTTTTTTCAGTCAAATGTCTGAGATTCCATTATATTATCGATATGATGGTGAGTGGAAGGAAAAAGAGGAACAGAATGGATCATATGGCTGGGTTTCAAGGAATGGAAATCAAATGAAGAATGCGTTAATAGTAGATGATCCGGACACGATAACCCTTGCCCATTTACATGACCGGATATTTGAAAGGGCTCCTTTTGATCGAATGACTACATATATTAGGTTGAGTTATATTCCATCGTCATATAACGATTCGGGTCACGTATATATCGAGAATGATTTTGATGCAAAGTGTTATCTTAAGGACCGTTGTAATGTATCGAAGAATAGAAGTACTCTATATGTTGAGCTAATGAGAAACGATGAAGTTGACAATGTGATTTTTGACAATGACAATGGTGGAGATGATGATTTCTACATGGACATGGGAGAGAGAAGGATTTTTGATTCTTCATTTGCACAAAGTAGCGAGGGCGGTAATATTGTTGAGGCAATGTCCCCGGTCCTCCATCAAGATAACACCTCAATAGCCTCTGCCCCAACTCCTTTGCCAAATCCCATTGGCGCATCTCAATCATCAAATTGTATTGTTGGTGCTCTAACTCCCTCTAATACTACTCCAGATTCTCCAATTCTACAGATTCGACTTGTAGACGAAGACAACACTGAAGATTTTAGGAATCATTGCGAAGCACTTATAAGTGACGACAGCCGTCGAGAGTTCAATTTTAGTGATGGTATAGATATTGCGATTGGAGCGGAATTCATTGAAAAAGCAGAGTTGAGAAACTTGGTAGTAAACTCTTCGTTGAAACATTGTTTTGATTTTACCATAACGAGGTCAAATAATAAAATATTTTCGGCGAAGTGTAAAATCAAGGATTGCGAGTGGAGGTTGTACGCGGCGAAGGTTAAAGGCTCAGATAAATTCTCGTTGCGTATTCATAATAAGGTTCATACATGCTCTCCTGTTAGTGCCACAGAAAATAGACACGCAAAGTCTACTTCAAGGTTAGTTGCTAATATATTGGCAAAGGAATTTCCAGGTCAGCCGGACACACCTACGCCAAAGAATATAATGTTCAAAATGCAACAAACTTACGGCGTGACAGTAACTTACTACAAAGCATGGAATGGGAAAAACATTGCTAGAAGTATTATTAGGGGGGAGATTTGAAAGCTAGTTTTGGTATTCTTCCTAGTTATTTGTATACTTTGAAGAAGTTGAATCCCGGTACAATCTGTCATTTGGTTAAAAATGAGGAAAACGAGTTTATTTCTCTCTTTTTTGCATTAGGAGCGTGCATTGAAGGCTTCAAGTTTTTGAGGAAGGTAATTGCAGTTGATGGGACTTGGTTGAAGACTAAGTATAAGGGCGTGTTAATTGTTTGCACTGCACAAGACGCGAATAAACATCAATATCCAGTTGCCTTTAGCATAGTTAAATCAGAAAGTGAAGAATCATGGCAATGGTTCCTAGAGAAACTTGTGGACCTCATACCCAATGATGATGAATTGGTCATCATGTCAGACAGAAACCAAGGCCTCATTAATGCAGTTCCTAAATTTTATTCGAAGGCTCAGCACGGCTATTGTGCTTGGCATATTTCACAAAATATTAAGTCACGCGTTAAGTCAGGTATATTTATTTCTGAAAATATTATTATCTACTTGTATAATATATTAAAGTCATGCATTAATATTTTAAAATGTCTCCACTAATATAGGTAGGACTCCTGAAGACAGAGAAAACGCGCAAAACAGTAGTTTTAAATTGTTCATGGCTTGTGCTGAAGCATATACTTCAGATGAGTTTGATCGACTGTATAAGGTGTTAGGAAATAGGCATCCTGCAGCTGTTAAGTATCTTGAAAATCCCAAAAATAGTCTTGACCGTAAGAAATGGGCTAGGTGCTTCTTTGAAGGTATTCGTTACAACATTCTCACCACCAATGGCGCTGAATCAATTAACTCGACATTAAGATATGCCCGAAGATATCCGTTAATACTTTTGATTGATGAGATCGTGGAGAAAATATCTAAGTGGTTCAATGATTACCGGATCGCAGCTTCTGAGGGGTCTTCGGCGCAATTACTAACTCCAACGGTAGAAAGTGTGTTGTATGCAAGGAAACAAGAGCCCCTTCAAATGACATATAAAGAACTAAATAGGGGAAAAGGAGAGTACCTCGTCTTTGACAAAGGGGAAAGTTTCTTAGTCAATTGTTTCGATCGACGGTGCACTTGCGAGGTATTTAATTTGGATAAGCTCCCATGCTCTCATGCCCTTGCTACTGTTCCGATTGGCTCGTCTATGCTAGAACTATGCTCAAAATACTATTGGAAAAGTACATGGGCATCGTCATATATACGGACCATATATCCAGTTCCAAATCAATCAAAGTGGGTTGTCCCCGATGAAATAAAAGCTGAGGAGTTGAAACCTCCTCCTAATTTTGTGAAGGCCGGAAGACCCGTGGTGAAAAGAAAGGCTTCCGTTGGAGAGGCGCGACCTCCTACCAAGAAAATATCCAAAAAACAAAAACGCAAGAAATCGAAGAAAGACCCAACCAAATTCTAAACCCAACCATTTTAGTTTGGAACGATGGAATTGAGGTTCAAATGGCAACATATTATTGAGAAGTTGTAATTTACCCTTCACTTCTTATTTTAGTCTTTAATTTGTAAATGACTTAATTATTAGATCTGGTTCATTTTTGAATTTCATTATCTTGTTCACTTCTTATTTGAGTTTGTTTGGATGCTGCGTATTGAGGTTCAGATTGCATTTGGTTGGAAGTTGCTTATTTGCAGCAGATTGCAGATTGTGCAGATTGCAATGCTTCCAATCATTGTCCAAACATAGAAACTAGGCCCAAACAAACCCAATACAAACAATTAATTTCCATAAAGGGCAAACCTAATACTAACAATTAATTTCCACAAAGAAGGTAGGCCTAAGCTAACCAAAAAGTACTACGTAGAAGTTAGGCCCAAATAGTATAAATTAATGATATGATATGATATGATATGATATAAGTCATTAATTAATAATAAATTGTATAACACTATACAAAAATGATCAAGATTAAATTAGTTTTCACTAAATTTCATTGTCTATATTGAATTTATATAACTATTATAGTTTAGCTCAATTAAGTTCATATATTAATAACCTAAAACCTCATATATATATACAATATCAAAATGATCAAAATGTGATACTTTGTCCAATCCATTTAAACACCATTCCAATATTGTCGAGATTAAATTAGTTTTCACTAAATTTCATTGTCCATATTGAGTTTATATAACTATTATAGTTTAGCTCAATTAAGTTCATATGTTAATAACCTAAAACCTCATATATACAATATCAATATGATCAAAATGTGATACTTTGTGCAATCCATTTAAACACAATTCCAATATTGTCGAGATTAAATTAGTTTTCACTAAATTTCATTGTCTATATTGAGTTTATATAACTATTATAGTTTCGCTCAATTAAGTTCATATGTTCATAACCTAAAACCTCATATATACAATATCAAAATGATCAAAATGTAATACTTTGTGCAATCCATTTAAACACCATTCCAATATTGTCGAGATTAAATTAGTTTTCACTAAATTTCATTGTCCATATTGAGTTTATATAACTATTATAGTTTAGCTCAATTAAGTTCATATGTTAATAACCTAAAACCTCATATATACAATATCAAAATGATCAAAATGTGATACTTTGTGCAATCCATTTAAACACAATTTCAATATTGTCGAGATTAAATTAGTTTTCACTAAATTTCATTGTCCATATTGAATTTATATAACTATTATAGTTTAGCTCAATTAAGTTCATATGTTAATAACCTATAAAACCCTAAACCCTAAATTTACAACTTCAATTCATTTCACACTTTCCCCCTCAATTCATTTCAAATTTCCCGCTCAATTTATTTCGTTTCATTTCCCCCTCCCTTCAACATTTCACACTCCCCCCCCCCCCTCAAATCACTTATTTTACACTATTGGACTTCCCCTCTTCCTTCGAATTCCCCCCTCAAATCCCTCTTTCGATTTCACCTCTCTTTTTTTCTCAAACTCTCGTCGTCTCTCCTCTCAATCTCTCAAACTCTCGATTGCTTTCTCCCGGTAAGTTATGAGTAATTTCATACATGAATTTCAATTTTTCCTCTTTTAAAAATTAGGGTTTATTAAAAAATGATATGATACACATCTGTCCCTCTGTAAAAATTTATGTTTCTTTTAATTTATGTTGATTTTCATCTTTACATGTAATTTTCTGTTCAATTCGATTTTTAATTATTTTGCTCAATTTTTAATTTTTCCGCTTTGGTTTGTTCTGTTGGATTTTAATTTTGCCGATTATTAGTTAGGTTTTGGTTGTTTGAGCTATTATTTAGTGAAATTTGTTAACTTCACAAACTGAATTTTTATGAGATGGGCTGCTGTCAAAATCTCAGAAAACCTTGTTGATGTTCACATGAATCTACAAAAATAGCCTTGCTCATGTTGATGTTTAAGATAACTCATATGTTTTATCATTTGGAGAGTATGTTTTGGGCATTGGAGCTGGCTATAATAAAGAGGGCTTGTTTAATTTGTTATTTATTTTTCTGATTTTTCATTGTTTTGCTTGCAGTATGTTTGGGTTTGTTTGGGCTAATTAGCATAACTCATGTGCTTGCAGTATAACTCATGTGAATTTTTCATTGAGTATAACTCATGTGCTTGCAGTATTGTGACGTTTGTATGAAGCGTCTAAATGGAGTGAAAAATGTGCCAAGACGATTGAGATTTTACTCGTGATAATGGTATATGTGAAAATTTGTGTCATGAAACTTGCCTTTTTACCAATTTTCTTTCTACAGAAATGTCATCAAATTCGAGAAAGTCATCTTTTAAGACCAATGAAGATCTTGATTTAAGGTACAAACATCCAAATTGTACAGGTTGCAAAAAATTTGCCACTATCCGGGTTGTTGGACCAGGGAAAGATTCTGAGGGACTATTGTACAGCATGTGTCGCCAATGTAAATTTTTTAATTGGCTAAACCCGGTTAGTGTTACTGTGAAAACCTCAATGTCAAGATCTGAAATTGAAGAAGAAGAGGTACAATCCAAAAGATATGGAATGGAAGATAGTTATGCAGAGTTGTTGTTCATATGCCAAGAAATGACATCAAAGATGAAGCAATTTGAAAGACAACAAAAAATTTTCAAATTATTGATGGTTGTTGTTTGTGTTTTGGTCATTGTTGTAATATTTAAGTAGTCTATACTAGATGAGTAATTTGTATGCTGTGTAATCCTCTTGATCCGGATTAGAGTGAAGCATTGGTTTCACTTTTTTATGACAACTATGTTAAAAAATTTGCTTGACTTAATGTTTTTAATTAATATTTTTCGGATTATGGTTATCACAATTTATCCGTCTATGATATATTAATTAATAAACTGAAATTAATCATCTATAATATATTAATTAAGAACAAAATATAATATATACCGGTTAGATTGGTACCCCGATTCATCAAGTATACATCTATACTGGTTAGATTGGTACCCTGATCCATCTAGTATACATCTATAATATATTAATTTAGCTCACCATTTTCACCGGTTAAAATTGTTTGACCAACCGTTCTCACACGAAAAAAATCCTAATTTAATATAGAAAAGAACTATAAATGTAATAAACTAAAAAAACATATATAAGAAAAAAAATATATAATATATACCGGTTAGATTGGTACCCCGATCCACCCAGTATATATCTATACCGGTTAGATTGGTATCTTGATCCATACGGTATACATCTATACCGGTTAGATTGGTACCCCGATCCATACGGTATACATATATAACAGTTAGATTGGTACCCAGATCCATCCGGTATATATCTATACTGGTTAGATAGGTACCGAATTGGACACTTAGCTATCCACTTATATATGTCCCCTTATACAGTATATGTGATAGAAGTTTCTGTGACTAATTTAAAGAGGAATACATTCTAAGTTCCAAATATGTAGCCTAAGTTATGCAAAAACTAAACACAATATAACCCTCAGACAAATAAAACAGCAAACCATAAACTTAAATGTATCAAAAAATACAGAAAATTAAAGTCTACATAATTATTCCACAAAAAGATAAAATACAAGTCAAAATAGTAAATTACACGGGACAGAGACTATTTCCTTTTACTCAAAACCCTCCGTCCCCTAGTCAAATAAGCGGGACTCGTGAATGGGGTCTGCGCATATTTGGATTTCCTCTTAAAACAGGAATGCTCGGTGAATGCTCGGTGACAGAGCGGGAATACATTCAAACGGCAGCAACTACAAACATGAACAATCAAAATTGTGAGATAACAAACTACATAAATTAAAACACAGGTTTTAACAATGGAATAAAAACATAAACTACACTTGAAATTAAATTCATTGGGAGTCAATATAAGATTGGGTCGAGGGATGACATTTACGCTATTAACCTAAGAATAAGTTATACAATTTAATTCAAAAAACTAAGACAAGTTTAATATAATATTAAGAGTAAAGTAGAAATCATTACATTTTACTTACCGGGATGGGATTGAGAGTGGGAGTGGGTGATTGGGTTACAGATGGAGATGAAAATTCTATTCGACGACCCGGTAATCGTGGATTTGGATCAGGATTGGGATTGGGATTGGAATTCGGAGCAGGGCGAGTGGACGAATTCCGCTTAGAACGATTCCGTCGCATCTTTATATAGAGCATGGAGACAGAAAAATCACAATTCATATTCAATTGAACACAATTGGTTTTTATCCTTCAATAAACTTTTACTTTAAACTATTATTTTCCAATATACCCAAACTTTAAATTTTCAACACCTGAAAAATTTCTACACCCATTTTATTGAATAGAAAGGATAATTGTCACATATTATGTTGTTTTGGGACATTGAGGTAACAGTGTTGTTGTATTCTTGCATATTCAATCTCAGGAAGTTAATGTAATCCATTTTTCTATCAAATAAATTATACTACTTATCCAATGCTTTAATTCATCCTGCTTCTGTCAATACATCCATAAGAATCAAACTTCAAAGTTTCAAGACCTCAACCATTTTTGCACATATTTAAAATTACACACAAATTACACACAAGTTCCACACAAATTCCACACCTGCATAGGACTTCACAAGCTTCAAAACCTCAACAATCAATACACACAAATTACACACACCGCAGAGGACTTCACAAACTTCAAAACCACAACAATTAATACACACAAATTCCAGACCTGCAGAGGACTTCACAAACTTCAAACTACAACAATTAATATACCCAAATGAATTTTTTTTATGGGTAATTTGAAGTGAAATTAGGGATACACCCTATCCCCCAAAACGATGGGTTAGAGAGAGAGAGAGAGAGAGAGAGAGAGACCTTCAACGTTTTCTTCTTCTTCTCGCGTTCGTCCTCTTCTTCTTCCTCTTCTCTTGTTTTTTTTCCCTCCTTTTCACGTTGATTCATCAAATGGTGAGAGAGAGATTTGAGTTTATTGTTTGTGTTTAACTAAAAGGTTATATAAGTCATTACATATTTAATTAAGTATTTTGTTATCTTTATATTAAAATAAAAGGGTATATTGGTATTTGGAGAAAATTATGGGTCCACAACTCAATAAAAGAAATTAAAAAGAAAAGTCATAAGTCAAAGTTGCTATTTCCCTAAAGCCTATGCAAAATGTTGTTGTTGGTCCCAAGTGGTATACGAAAGGGTCTAGAAGGGGGGGGGTTGAATAGACCCTGAAGTCTTTTTCGACTTCTAAAAATTCGTATCACTTTGAGGTATTTGAACGCTCGGAAAGCTTTAAGCGCTGGATGTGGCGCTTGAGAAACGTTAACTTAGACTCGGTGATTTCAACGCTTGCCAAAGTAGGGTAGAGTTTAGTCACTAAATCAGGGTTAGCACAGCGGAAGTATTTTATAGCTTAGCGTTCGGTTTGTTAATCGAAAGTAGTCGCTTAGTTGTTTTAAAACTTTATCAGAATGTATGCAATATGAATAGTAAAGCAGTAAAATAATGAATGCTTAAAGAGGTAAATGACACAAGATATTTGTAAGGTTCACTGGGTGATGTAATCCCAGCTACGTCTTTCTTCTCCTTTTATCAGGGAGGTTTTCCACTATGATGATTATCGAAGAGTCACACAGAAACTTCTACAAGATAGAGGGAGATTGGATATGATCTCGGAACTCCTTGGTCACACAGATTTCAGCTCCACTAAAGACCTTCTATCCCCTTGCTTCTTTCACTCAGAAATGGTGCAAGTTACCTTTGATCTCGGAACTCCTTGGTCACACAGATTTCAGCTCCAATAGAGATCAACTTCAACAAGCTTCTTTTACACAAAAATATTGCTTGTAAGTCAACCAGTTTTCTCACTCAGATGAAAGGTGTTGATGGTTTTGGTCACGGGTTTGTTTGTTTTTGGAAAGTTCAAACAACTTGGAGATATCTCAATGGTAGTGTAGGTTCTTCTTAAAAAGAGATTTGAGATATGGGTGACTGTCTAGGAATGTATTTGAGAAAGCTTAAAAAGATTTCGGCTCTGGAGTGTATAAGCTCTTTTTAAAACAATTCAGCAACGTTTTGGACCCCTTTTTTTTATTTTTACGTCCAGATGTTTTTCTATATCTATCCCTTATTGTCCCTTTTCCTAAAAAGGTTATTTATAGATTGTTATGAGATTTTGTCCGTTGGACACGGTTGGAGTTTCGTTTCCCTAAACATTCCATGAATTCTGACAATCCTAACTTTGGGTATATTTAATTGGTTAGGCATGGTCTTGGTTTCATAAATCTGACAGTCTAGGTCAAAGATATGGTTTGCCCATAAGTTGTTGTGCTTATATTTTAATAGCACTTATCCGAGTTTTGATGCATCTTGTTTTATTTCCGTTTGGGAATAATTTCCGTTGATTCATGCATCTTTGATAACTTGGGTTTGAATCTTCAGGTTACGCTTAGAGAACTAGGCGTTTGAGACTTTGGAGTTTTAGGCTTCTTGGAAGTAGTCTTCTTTGTTAATCAGACGCTTGAAGAGGTCACAATCTTTGCCCGATCTTTTAGACGCTTGTCCTTTCACTTTATCTTTGATAGACTCACTCAGAATTCTATCATTGACTTAGTGTTAAGTACTTGGTCTAAGGTCCATATCAAATCTTGAGCGCTGAGTTCGTAACCCGGAATAGTCGTTTAGCGTTTGATGGACGCTTGAGACTAATCTTTATCTTTACTGTTTCTTCAGACGCTTGATCTTCAACTTCATCACTTGGTAGACTCACGCAGAATTCTTCTAGTGATTTAGTATCACATTCTTAGTCTAAACTCTATAAAAATACAAGTCTAGTGAAAAAACACGAGCTTTCAGGCGCTTACATATTTGTTCTATGAAAGCTTTACATTTCTTGGGGTCTAACATGAAGTCCTATTTGTCATCATCAAAACATCTAACATGAAATTCCTAACAGTTGCTATTGGCTTAATTATTCCAGTTTAAGCAAGCGCCAACTATTTAATTTACTCTAATGTTTCCCTTAGGTTATCAACGAAAATTGGGATCCTAATCATGAAAACCTAATTGCTACATGCACAAATCAAACATAACAATTACGGATTATGAAGATTTGTTAGCAATAGATTGTAATAGATAATCAACTAATGTGCACCTTAGATTATTATCTAAACAAGCATGAACATTAAGAATAAGAAACAAAAGATAATCAAACCGTAGATAGATAGATGAAGCTCCGTGTCTCACAACATGTGAATCAAAATGAACTCCCTTGAATCGAAATAAAAACTTAGCTACTCATAATTGTAAGCATAAAACTTGAAAATACTATTTTTCTAACTCTCTTCTCTTTGTTTTCTTCTTGTTTTTGTTGTTTTTCTCTTTAAGTCTTGCAAGACATATATATAGGCAATGAAAAGATGCTATAATCATGGAGAGAATATATTCCCTCTTCCTTTATCAAGACATGGAGAATATATTCTTCTCTTTAACATCAAAGCATAGAGAATATATTCTTCCCTTTAACATCAAAGCATGGAGAATATATTCTTCCCTTTACACCTTGAATTGCCTCTAATTAACCATCCAATCTGGCTTCAACTCCTTCTAGAAAGTTGTAGATTCGTGTGTTATCTTTCAATTCCAATGGGCCTTGACTAAATCCAAGATAAATAACTCTATTTATGAATTTTTCACCACAGCTGCGCAGTCCAGTCCAGAACAGAAATCTTCTGTTCTTGAACACTTTTGGGCCCTTTAACTTCCGAACTGGGTCTGGACTTCTTCACAAGAAATGTAGGCCTTTGTCTTAGCTTTCCAGCTGGATAAAATTCAATAGAAACTAACTTATGCATCTCCAGATATATCAGTATTTCCAAAACATCGCCAAATCTACCATTTTGATTGAAATTGATATTTTGCACTCCAAATCTTGCCTAAATCACAAAATGAGATAAAATCAGTTCCAATGGTCATATAATCACAACAAAAATGCTAAATATAGAGGAAATAAAATATATAAATATTGCACGTATCAGTCATCCTAAAATAGGGATTTACCTGAAACTTCGAAAGTCCCTTGTAACCGAGAACATTTTCTGCTTCTTGGTTGGAGAGCGTGTAGATCTGTGTCATCTTCTGCATCTTCACGATCACCAAATGTTCGAAGAACCTCTTTTCGAAGAATAGAAGCCGGGGGCTCCCGAATGGTAATGGCACTCCTTTTTCGAGAAACAGGAGTGGGAATATCAGGGAGATCAGATGTAGTGGATGAAGCTCGAATGGCCTGCGATAGGGCAACAACTTCCTGAATTTGGGGATCATCCCGTTCGAATCTCCAGCTCGAAGTCAGAACATATGGGATGATATAATCGTTATCCTACGAGAGAAAGGTGAAAATTAGAAACAAAAGGTATTCGAAATGAGAGAGGCTTAAGAAGATATATAGTTACCTCGTTCGATAAAAAGCTCGAGAGTTGAGCTATGTTCACTGTGCCAGCCCAAAGCCTGGTAATATCAGTGATTTGTTTTCGAATAATTTGCCTCGAGTAACTACGCCTTAAGACAGCATTCCAGAAGTCCACGAAACACGCTTCTACTCGAAGGACTCTACATAAGATTGGTACAAAACAAGGGGGAATCTGGCAAGAGGCTTGATTTCAAATCAGGGCTTCAGCCTTAGCCCGTTGGCTGTTTGATATGTGAAATTGCCTGTCGGACCAAGGGCGATTCATGGTACCCAGGAACGGTAATGCGAAACACTGAGTTATACCAAATTGTCTCGAGCAAAGCTACAAAACGAGATGCAAGAGAGTGAGCGAATAAAATTAATGCATTCGAAATATAATTTTATTTTATTTTTACCTGCGGATTGTAAACTTCAACCCCGGAGGTATGATCAGCAAAAAGGAGGTCTCGAGAGGATAGGATAGATCTCCAGTATGGATGTTCATCAATAGAAGGATCAAGCGAGTCACCTGTTCTCATCAGTTGGGCAGCGCAACGTAAGACCAATGAGTGCTTACTTGGTCGTACCTCATCTCGAAAAAGGGACACCAAGTAGAGACGTAGATGGGATTATAAATGGCAGACAAGGCCATGAGATATGAAGTTTTCTCAAGAGGAATCAACAAATTCACACAAACTTCCCCGTAGCACGCCCAATTCGAAATGGGCTCAAATCGAGGACCAGAGGTCTTCTTCGAAGGCATGTGTACCTCATTTTGAATCGAGTCTTCGAGGGTTTGAATAGACCTAATGTGCAATAACTCAGGGTAATAAAAGAATATCCAGCACAACCGGCATTCATAAACAATCGGGAAAAAATGAAATTAAAAAACAATACCTCTTCGAAGGAGGTAACCATATCGTCAGAATTGATAAAGTGCTTAACCAGGGCTGTATAGGCGATATTAGCACCTCTATTTTTACCATGATACCTCAGCCAGGTTTCGGTAGATGCCAAGAGAGCCCGGGTGCTGGGAGAAAGGCCTTTAATCAAGGCCACGTCCTCCAAAGTGATCGTCTGGAAACCCCGAGGCAAGACGAAACAGTTGTACGAGGGATGCCATAAGTAAGCCAAGGCATCCGTAACCACTTGTTCGAAAGGGAGGATCGGGTAGCACGCTATTCGAATAAGCCCCATCAATCGATTGCCTTCCCACTTACTGTGGAATTGCCTCAACCTCTCGAACCAGGGAAAGGCATCGACAGTCCCAATCCATCAGTTGGTCGGCTTGGTCCTATTCGTCCAACCGAACTTGTCACTCACTATACATTGAAAAAGAGAAGCGTCATTCTCCAAAGCGGGCCAAGTCCCGAGTAAATCAGGATTACCCTTAGAAGAAGGCTCAAATGCTTCGGGTTGAAATCACTGCCCGAGACCCACATAATCAAGCGATTGACCGCGGTGATCGAGAACCCATGGCGGGACTATATGAGTAGAACCGAGCATAGATATTTTTTCATCACGATAGTGAGTTTCGAAATCCTTGATGATTTGAAATAGGTCTTTGGCGTCTTCACAATCTAAGGCGTTTGCTCGAGCAACCAAGCGAGAAAGGTCGTGAGAGTTCGCCATTAGAGGAATTTTTGAGGGGAAGATATATATGTACTCGAGGAGGAGTGGAAAAGATAAAGTTTTCGAGAAGCTGATATGGCTTACTTGAACTCGAGAGGTAAAGAGGAAAAAGTTTTCGAAAAGCTTGTAACATGGAATACTCGAAAAGTGAAGGGGAAAAATTTGATAGCATTGGAAGTCGGTCCGAAAAAGGTAATTGGATATTTATAGGGTTTACGTACCCGAATGCGAAAAGACGCGTCTACCACTGAGAGGGGAGAGGGAGAGTCTCGTATGTTTTTACCTACTAAAAAAGCGAAGAGCCTCTTGAAAAGGATGTGTCTATAGAGAGTTTAAGTGTCTAATCATGAAAAGACATAACTGTCAATCCATGAAGAAGGAGAAAAGTTTAGGTGACTTTAACGAAGGGCACAATCTTCCATACCCATCAGAATATGAAAAGTCTCTTACGAAAGAATGTGTCTTTTAATACATACGAATTCGAAGCATTCATATGTATTAGGGGGGCATTTGTTTACACTAAAAGAAAAATATAAAAATGGGCTTCGAAGCCCAAAAGTCCAGGTAGCAGCAGGGACGAAAAATTATTTCTAGAAATAGCCCATTAGAGGACAAAGCCATATGTATATATATATGCATTGTTGGTCCAGAGAAATCGACTGAAGTAAAAGCCCAAGAGAACCAAGAAATCCGCCCTTGGAGAATACGCGCCAAGATAAGGGATTTTGAAAGAACGGTTGCAAGCGGTTTCAGGAGTTACGAGACGTGGGCTTATCGGACTGGGATATATGCGGAGAAAAAAAAAACACGAAAAGGAGACCAGACAGACTCTGCAGAAAAAAATTCTTTCTTTCTTTCACTAGTTTTTAGCAATCGTAGACATAATTAGGTTTAGCATAATTCTAGAGTAACTAGCCAGTAGCATAAATTAGTTCGGTAGCAGCATTGTAATCGAGCACTCTATTCCAGAAGAATTCATGGAGGTACATTTTACTTGAGTTTAAGTGTTGATTAATTACTCGAGTCTTAGTTCATCTCTCAATTTATTGTTAACATTGCATCACGAAAATTATTTACAAGACTTAAACCACCATAAGCACATATAAGCAGGGGTTATTAGATAATTCTAAATTGTGAATTATCAAGGGGCTTGGATCGACCGCTCGAAATCCTTTCCTAGGCTAGTTTGTTTGAAAAACACGAAACACCTATGTTTTCTAATTTTTTTTTGGGCTGGGGAAGGTGGGGGGTGGGGTTGTTGAAATAACAGGGTGTTTGGCTAAGCTTATCCAAAACATCTTATAAACTCCTACATTTTATAAGATGTAACATTTTATAAGATATCTAAAAACAGGTGGGGGTGAGTTACTTTTTTAAAAACAGCTTATAAGGCCAAAACATCTTATTTTTTTAGTCTTATAAGATGTTTTTTTTAAAAAATTACCAAACAAATTTATAGAGCTTATAAGCTCTAAAACATCTTATAAGATGTTTAGAGGAGGTTATAAACTTAGCCAAACACCCTCTAAGTATCTTTTTAATAGGAATACTGAATTTAATGTTGGTTTAGGGTATATGTATGTATAAAAACTAAAGTATAATTTGAAAGGAGCTTATCAACGTCCGGATCTGAAAAAAGGCCGAAAACGAAACATATAATGTGTTATTGAGAATATGGCCATATAAAAGAGCGACTAAATTATTAAATGTAAAATAATAAAGAAAAGAAGCTTTGAGACTAGAACATTACTATTGCTATTGGTTGCTAGCATACAATTACTAGGAATAAGGAAAGGAAGAATTATTTATTTATTTATTTATGTATTTGGGCACTTATTTATTATCAATCTCAAATATTTTTTGTAAAAATTACTAAAACCCCTCTAAAACAAATTTTTGTATCCAAAAAAGCGCATGAAAATATTTTTCAATCCCAAAAATTTATTCCACAAATTTTTCATTCCAAAAATCCCAATATTGGGGTCAACAACCTTTTGGACTGAATTACCCTTCATTCATTAAGTTAAGAATTAATCAATTAATTATTTTAGTTAAAAAATTTCAAATTGATAAATCGTAGAATATAGATTATATCTTTTATTACTAAGTATCTTAAATATCTTTATATAATTTACTTTTTATTTTAATATGGTAATTATCTAATAATACATTTTTAATTTTGTTTTAAAATGATTAAAAAATCTAAAAAATTTGGAGTGAAATTGTAATTAATATCGATTATCAATATAAAAGTTCTAAGTAAAGAAATGTCTATACGAAACTATAATTGATTGATTTTTAATCTAAAAGGCTAAGGGCAATTAATTTCATAAATTTATTAATCCTAATTTTTTGGGGTTTTGGAGTGAAAAATTTGTGGAATGAGTTTTATGGATTGGAAAATATTTGCATCGATTTTTTGGATACAGAGTTTTCTCTTAGGGAGTTTAGTAATTTTCCCTATATTATATTATACCCAACAA
The DNA here is from genome assembly GCA_019426215.1 of Buddleja alternifolia. NCBI lineage: Eukaryota > Viridiplantae > Streptophyta > Magnoliopsida > Lamiales > Scrophulariaceae > Buddleja > Buddleja alternifolia. The sequence continues at coordinate 5,345,282 of CM033399.1, read as the reverse complement.
TTGCAAGGAGGAAAAATTGTAAGATGTTCCAAATACGAACAAAAGGGTTTAGCCTAGTGGTATTAACTTCCACTTTCATGTGGGAGGTCATGGGTTCAATTCTAGGCTGTCACAAGTAGTGACTTTGCTCTCCTTATTTGGAGTCTTATAGGGTCTGTGTGACCCATGATTAAGAAACTATCAACTCAGATTTGTCGGATCAGAGTATCCCCTTGTTTAGATTTTTTTTTCCTAAAAAGAGTTTCCAAATACGAGGTGGCCTCTCTTTCCTGATCATAGAGCAAACAACAAAAGGAAAAGACAAAAAATATGTCAAAGTGTTGAAATTGAAGAAAAAATATTTAGTAAAACGTTACTATAATTCTATTGAACGCGATCATACTCACAAATATTGTGTAACAAAATCACTTCAAATCTTCTATTTCTTCGATGAAGAATAATATTGACATTTCATAAGTTATTATAGGAGCTCAAAATTTAAATTTTATTTTAAAATATGACAATATTGCCCATTGCATTAAAAATATCATGAAATCTAAAATTAAGTTCCAAGCTATTCTTATGCATCAAAATAATTTTTTTATTTTCACTTTACTATTTGATTATATATCAAATAATAAACACATCAATTAAAATATAAAAATTTAATAGAATCCTAAAACACAAGTCTGTAAAAAAAAAATTATAGTATTGTCAACAATATAACGCATGTAGTATGTTAAATTCTAATATTATTGAAAATCAAACTTGAAATGAAAAGCACTTCATTTTGATGGTATATGATCACAAAACTATCAATTTTATGTAGTTTGTATAGTAGTCAGTTTACTGCAATACATTTTAGTCATGTATAAATATATAAATGTGTTGCTCAAATAAGTTGTACAAAAAAGAAGGAAACAAATTATTAGAAGTATCTACAATTTCTCAACTTGTATATAACTAAATAATGTACATTTTGAATAGAAAAGTAATAGACAATATTATAGTATCATCAACATATACACTCACATCATTGACAATTTTAAGAAACATAAAAATGCACAATGAAGAATACTGTCTAATATTATGCATTCATAATCAATTATTAAAAGTAGTTATTAAGAACATTGAAATGATGGGATCGACTATTTAAAGCTTTATTCATCTTTTATTAACAAATGTGTATTATGTCATTTGTTCAGAGAGATAAATGAAAGTGGAGTCCCAATTGTAATTTGTGGAGTTCCAATATCATTACCCTTCTTCAATTAAATGTTTACTGTTGAAAAAAACTTAACTTGACAAACCACTTTATCTTATTATTTTGTGGTCCAAAAAGAATAGGAAGAATGCTGAGCTGAATACCAAGGAGTAATCCACGTATAAATTTCTTTGGAGGCCTCATCTCATCCTCTAGTATGTGTGGTGCGTATCTAACTAACTTATTAAATTTAGCCTCGTATTGGGCTACCGTATTATTTCCTTGAGTGAGATTGAAAAACTCTTGTTCTCTCCTGTCACGTACCACTTGAGGAATAAATTTATCATTGAATTCTTTAACAAAATTTAACCAAGAGTATAGAGTTCTTTCCCGATTCCATTTAGCTTCAACCACTCGCCACCAATGGTGAGCTGCTTTCTCAATCTGAAATGTAGCAAATGATATTTTCTGATTGTCATTGTATTTGAGAACTTTAAAAATCTTTTCTATTTCCTAAAGCCAACCTTCAGAATTTTGATCATTTGGTTCTCCGAAGAATTTAGGAGGTTGAAAACGTAGAAATCTTTCCAATGCTTGGTCCGCAGCTAATGTATCTATAGGTCTTCCTTGATTTTGAGTTAATTGCATCAACTGTTGAAGAGTCACAAGTAAAGGTCCTATATTGTCTATTCTTGGGGCTTGTTGTTCGGGAGGGTTATTCTGAGTTAGGTCAGGATTATCGGGGTGATTGACATTGGTATTTGGGGTCTCTTAGTGGTGTTGAAGTCAGGGTCTACCTCGTGGACGCTGATGATCCATCTTAAGAAAAGAAAGAAGGAGAAAAATAAAAATAAAATATAAAAGATACTACAAGGTAAGAAAAGTAAATAAAAGGATGCATAAGCTTAAATACTATTTTACATTATTAGATATGGTACAAGATACATATATTACAAGATAACTTATTTTCACACCTATGGGCATATATATAGAGATTTTAGCATCATCCCAAAGCTATGTACATATGATACATATGATACACAGACTAATACTTAAAGAAAAGATTTATGGTGCCCTTCCATCCAACTGTCCACTGAAATTGCCTGCACTTTCTTCACTAGGTTCCGTTTCCTGTCTTATATTAGCACTGGATTCGCCCATATTTACAATAAGTTGTCCTCCTAACACTCCTCATGGTTCATCTAAAATTTCCTCGGCCTCTTCGGCAACACGAGTTGCAGAGTCATGAATTCTATGCATTCTGTCTCTCATGTGGGTGCGGAATGTCACATATCTAGTTCTTAATTGTCCTAATTCCCCTCTTAATCCGTCTATTTCCGCTTGTTGTTCAAACAAGTGGTTCCTTTGGTGCTCGATTACCATCAAATTATCAGCATTATCTCTCTGCCCAGAAACATATATTCTATCTCGATCATTACTAATCTCATGAACTATGTCATCCGGAACATTTCCAGTTCCACGATCTTCTGGTTGCGGAATATACCAAATGACTTGTTCATCCCTTTGAACCACTATTGGACCAGGAGGTACTAGATAGTCGTTACTCAGACCATTATTTAGTGCCGGTTCGTTCCCGTTTGCTGCCATCCTATCACATTGATCATAAGATTATAAAGGTTAATCCTTAACTAAATTATAATTCTAATTAAATAATCTATTTGTCTAGTATTTAGACTAACTATTATCACAAATACCCTATTGCTAAAATTAAAATTGGAAAGTCCCCAATCTACTAAGTTAATCATGTTGAAAAAAAATTTAATGGGTCCCCCATTTTAATTATAAAATATATATATATATATATATATATATATATACTCCACCTTTTTTTTTTGTAAAAAAAAAAAAATCTAAACCATTACTATTTGTCAAAGGATCCTATCCTAGCATAGCTCAGGTATTAACCTAAGCTCTGATACCACGCTTTTCACGCCCCAAATGTACGGATTATCCATGACCGCATATCGGAAGTGTGACGGAAAAAAAAAATTATTCCTCTTGAACAAACATAAGACTTACTTTGACAAACCCAAAATTAATTGTAATATAATATCCAAAATGTTACAGATTTCACCAAATAGGGGAGTCCCAAAATAGGAGTTATACAAAACTATCACGATACTTTCTAGCTACGCATCGTGATTATACCTTAATTTAACTAATTTGGTCACCCTTTCCGCATTTGAACTATTCTTGTCCTTCTAAATAACTACCCTCATCCTCATGATTTGTAGGATCTTCATCTGGAGAAAAGAAACGTTTAAATACATAAGAAAAACTTAGTGAGATCAATAGGTGTACGCTTACTAAATTTTAAAGAGTTAAGGTTTGATAAATCCATTTTGACAAAAATAACATTATCCTTACGATAACAAATATAAGGAATTAAGTTCGTGAGAATGTAAGGCTTGATCAAATAATCTTAACAACATAAGATTATTCTTATGATAATACATATAACAAATATAAGGAATTAAATTCTTGAGAATTTATTTAGATAATGATGATGCAAGACGGTAGATGCCGAATTTTAGAGATGACCACCTCCTTATATATTCATTGAATATATACTACCTTATCCTTCGGTTGCAGGGAGCTACCCCGCAAAATAAATTGTGCCATGCCTAGGTACATGGCGGCACCAGTCACAGTTACAGACAAACTCCAACCTGCCCGTGAAAGGATGCCAATAATGAACCCAGACGTAGTGGTCTACACCCGGTAACCCGATATTACCTAGGTGAACTCACGCACCATCTAGGCTATGGCCCGATAAATAATTTAAGAATTCAGAGTTAGAGTCATCGGTTGAACCATGCAGATGATAAGTAATTATTTCCAACATATATATGCTTCCATAAAGGATATTTTCTTTCCTTAAAGGAAATAGTAATTTTTACAAAACTATAATAAACTTTCACATGGTGATTTTGAAAGAATTGAAATAAAAGGTTTCGATTGGATTAGTCGAAGACCATAAATAAAATTTTTAAATTTTAAAAGGGTTTAAAATTTAATAAGAATTTTATATAACATATATCTCCAGTTTTTGCAAATACTAATATAATTTTTGTTAAAACTCACTATACTCTTTGACTGACAAATCTTGACTTAAGCTTGACTTGCTCCTTAATAGATCACCTGTTAAAAGATGAAAACATATCCTATTATTTCGCAATTAGTCTAATATAATTCAAGAAATAACAAAATAATATACGCCTAAGGAAAGCTTAAATCCTCCAAGTGGCCCTTTCTCGTTCCGGGAATCCCTAGTAGACATTCGAGCATTCTAATTATATGTGGGTTTAAAGAGGAAAAGGTGATGACAAGGCTATTTTGGAGTTTTCTTTTGGTGATGAGGTTGTGTTGTCGGTGATAAGAGGCGTTCTTACGTGTTTTTAAGCCCGTGATCTGACATTTTTGGATTTATTTATTGCCTAAATCATGCCACATTTGCGTTTAACCGGGGTGTTAAGTGATTTCAAGTGATAAACGAGAGCACACGAAGAAAAGGGCGAAAAACGATGCATAAAGCCTGTTGACCACGCCCAGGCGCCAGTATGACCACACCCAGGCGCCGAGCAAGAAGCAGTAAGTTTAGCATCCTGTTGTCCACCCCTAGGCGCCGAATTACCCGCGCCTAGGCGCCATCTTGTCCGCGCCCGAGCGCCGTTGTCACCACGCCTGGGCGCCGCTGGACTTATCCTCCAAGAAAGATACTCCACGTAGGCCGCGCCTAGGCGCCGCACAGTCCGCGCCTAAGCGCCGGCGTAACCGTTTTTCAAGTGTATAAAAGCCAGATTTCAGCAATGGAGAGGGGTTCAGATTCTTGGGGATTCAAGGCGATTTTCTGGGATTTTGAGCCAGAAATTCATCAATCTTTGAAGGAGAAGAAGGGGGATTAAGCTAGAGATTGAAGTTCAAGCTAGGATTCATCATCAACCAAGCCTTAGGGAGTTTTACTTGCTTTCATTACATGTTTATGTTGATAATTATGTATATGATTGTTCTAGATCTTCTTGAGTTATTGATGATGAGCTAATTTTGTAGAACTAAGGCCATGTGAAGGCTAAATTTATGAGTCAATATATATGAAGTGATTTTTGTATTAATTCTCCTATTGCTTTGTATGTTAATTCTATACTTTCTTTCCAATCATGTGCTTGATCACCATATGCTTGCTATCTTACCTAATCTAGTCGTTTGAGAGAAGATAGGTTAGGGTTCAAGGGAATTAACACATCATCCGAAACACATGAGGAATTGCCCCTAGAGATAGGTAAAGATTTCCGGATGCTGTTAGCCGGGTTCATCCGGGGAAGCTCTAGAACGTTAATGCGTGATTATTGATTAGATTCTCGGATAGACATATTTAGAGAACCGTCAATTAATCATAGGATTATTATGAGCCGAGACATCGGGTAATAGTTAACTAAGGAGTTTCCACCAAAGCAATAGGAGTCTAATAATTCGAGGAGTAACCCATATATATTGACGAGTAAATTTGGTCGTAGCATGTGTCTTAGTCATTTATCATATGTGATTTTTAATCTATAGCCCGTTTCCTCTTTTATCCTTCGTTTATTCAATCAATTCTTGCAATTTACTTTATTTGTCTTTTCTTTTATTGAAAATCTAAAGCTAAAATCCAAGTCTCCGTGGTTCGACAACCCGGACTTATTTTGTCCACTTTTATTACTACCACGACTAGTACACTTGCTATTCAAGCACGTTAGGTTCTAGCGTGTCAGTCGGCTACCACTTTATAATTTCCAAATTTTCTAGCGTCTAAAACAACCACCCAAAATATTTAAAATCTTTACTACAAAATAAGGTAAAGATAATAATTTAAATATACTATTTTTATCTCTTTCAAAAGAATTTTAAAAAAAGACAAGGATACAAAGGTTGACTAGTGATGTATATGTGTGTGTATATTTTTCAAAGGTGTGCTTTACTCATCAGCCGAATTGCCTATTTATAGAATGTAAAGAATGATGATAACCCTTCCTAAGGAAAAGAAATGACCAGCAATTGTTAGGAATTGAAGAGTGTTATTCAGCAAGTTTCTTTGCTTGCCACGTATCATAGATAACTTAGATGAGTCCATCTTTTTGTTGAGGATAACTCTTGACATTTAAAGAAAGTAGAAACAATGAAAATTATCCTTTTTCCCCTGCAACAACTTCACATGAGAATAGGCCAAGGTCACGAGTTATTATCGACCAACAATTGTCCTACTTACTCCCTTTTCACTATGATTTTCTTATTTGAACTTGGTCAACCTAGGGTATTAGCATATACGATTACTCGGAGTAATATAAGTATAAATGGTAAGGTACTAAGATTCGTAAAACCTATCAAATCTTTTTTCGGGCATCACAAGGCGCCCCGCGACAAATAGACACCTTCTGCAAATCGCCCCTCCTCTCCACTGCCTAAATCAAACTGCTAAAAGCCTCTGCACAGAATAAGAGCAAATAGGGAGACAGGGGGCCTCCTCGATGGACGCAGATAACCAAATTATTTACCATTCAACATAAAAGAATACAAGATCACTAGAAATACACATCATAACCAAAGAAACAAAACGCTCATGAAAACCTAACTTTAAAAGCATGCATTCAAGAAAAAACCCACTCGACTCTATCATAAGCCTAACTTATATCAAGTTTAAGAGCCAATATGCATCTTTGCCCCAATTCTTAAACTTAAGAACGTGATTAACTTCAAACGCTACTAAAATATTATCAGTATCAGAGGTCCAGGAACAAAAGCAGATTGAGAAGGCGAAATAATGGAATCCATAAAAGGCTTTAACCAATTTTCAGTAGGTTTAGACACAATTTTGAAAATAACATTACATAAACTTATCAGACGGAATAGTATCGGGAGTTGCACACTACAGAATTAAGACAATATGTGTAAAATTAAATTTGTGAAGAAAATGACGATTATTCAACATATTAAGCACATAATCAATAATATCGTGTCCAATAATATGCCATAATTTATGATAGAACAGAGCAGGCATAACTCAGGTCCTGGACATTTGAGGGGAGCCATAGAAAAAATAGAACTAGTAACCTCTTCCGCCGTGAAAGGACGCAACAACTCGTGATTAATCTTTGGCTGCTCATGAATGTTAACAGAATCAAGCACAACATGTAATGCTTCCTCCGAGGGCTGATCCAAACTAACGATCCCAGTGAAATAAGGACTAATTATCCCTCTAATACACTCTTTACTCTTCTGCCAATTACCATTCGCATCCTTCAACTGAGTGATAGTATTCTTCCTTCGCCTATTTGAAGCACGAGCATGAAAAAGCTTGGTATTTCTATCTCCTTCCGATATCCACATAACCTTCCTCCATTGTTTCCACTTTAACTCTTCACTCGCAAGTAACTCCTCTAACTCAGCCGAGAGAGCACTAACACGTTTTCTAGAGGCAGTCATAATAACTCCCTGTTTTACTTTCGTAATATCCTTCTCAAGAGTCAGAATTCATTTTTTAATGTCGCCAAACTTCTGAGAGCTTCAATTTACAAAACCCAATCGGCATCTTCTATCTTCTCATAAGCATGGCCATTCGGCTCAAAACCACCTTCCTGATGCACTCGTAGGTCACTTTACCCTTCCACGGTGAACTTGAGGATTTCCTTCCGACTCAGTTAACACATGTGTTCAGAAAGCGTACTCCACTGTGGATTGCAACACGCCTTGTTGAACCTCTCACGTTTGTTACTCCACGTGAATTTTGTCCCCTCAAATCCCAGATCATGCAAATTACATTCGAGCAAGTATTCTCTAAAATTCGTAATTTTCCAATTAGGGCGAGCCAACATACCTTCTTTCTCATGTTGAAACAATATCTCATTAAAATCTCCTGCACAAATCCATGGCGTCGAGGACCGCCTATTAAGTCTCTCCAAAATCTGCCACGGATTATGGCGCTTCGATGTATCTGGTTCCACGTAAAGACATGTGAATTGCCAAGACTTATAAACCACCCCATCATCCACCATCACATCAATATGGTTCCTTGAAAAACTTAACAGAGACACATCAAGATTACGTGCCAAATAATTGCAAGACCACCACTATACCCACGAGAATCAACACCAAAATTAAAAAAAATCAAAACTATTCTTAAGAAACTCAAAGTGATGACTATTGTACCTGGTCTCAGATAAGAAAACAAGGGAGGGACTATGAATCCGGATCATATTCTTGAGATGACAAATTTTTAAAGCATCCCCCAAACCTTGATAGTTCCAAACTAAAGTATTCATTGATCTCGGTGGTGACTGCTGTTATATTCATATTTCCAAAAAGCAAGATATCATCAGTTGTCACCCGTTGAACCACTCGTCGCCCGGTATCATCAACCACAAGCTTTTGTTTACCTCTTCGTTCCTCCCCCTCCCTCTACTCAGCCGGTGAATGTTGGCCCCTACCTCTTGTGCCCCTGCCTTGTGGTGCCAACATTAAGGGGATCGATACCAGTGCACTCTCACCTATTTCTTCATGACAAAATAATACTTAAATTGTGAACAAAATACCGAATGTAAATTATGTTTACCATTTGTTGAGATAAAAAATTAGTTTAGGCTATGACAACCTTATTTACACTCTACAGATAATATAATCACACGATTCACACTCCATAAATAGATCCAACTTATTATCTTCTTTTCTAATTAAATTATTCATCAAACGTTAATTAATAATGGGTAAATTACACCCAACCCCCCTGTGATCAGCTTTATTATCACTCCACCCCCCTGTGATAAAAAAAATATCAACTTACCCCCCTGTAAATAAATTAAAGAAGCAATTTACCTCCTCACACGCTTCACTCTCCTGCCATGCGACTGATTATCAAGTTTTCTTTAGTTAAAGACTATTTTGCCCCTGAATTGATGACCATTGGATCTGATCTCCTAAATATCAGTGGTCAGGATTAATTACTTATATTTTATTAAATTTAATTTATTACAACCGTAGATCTTTATAGAGATGAACGGTTGATATTAAATTTTTTATTTTTATAACAAATATATTTTTAAAATTATAAAAAATATATATTAATTATATATATATATATATAAGTGTGTATATAGGTATATATCCTGTCACCACCTTCACTGCCGATGAGCCGCCGAACCGCCGCCGAACTATTTCTTGTTTTCCATCTTCAAATCTGCAAATTTCTGCAGATTTGAGGAACACATCTTCAAATCTGCAGAAATATGCAGAGTTGAAGAATAATCTTCAAATCGAGCCTTCAAATCTGCAAATACAGATTTGAAGGCCTCAAATCTGTTATATATATACATTATATATTTATATATTATGATAATGATGATGGTGGTGGTTGCGGCGGCGGCGGAGGTGGTGGTGGTGATGATGATTGACGGAATTGGGCCTTCAAATCTGTTATGTGTTATGTATATATATACATATTTATATATTGTGATGGTGGTGGTTGCGGCGGCGGCGGTGGTGGTTGTTGTTGTTGGTGGATGAAGATGGTGGTGATGATGATGTGTATATATATATATATATATATATATATATATATTTGTATATGATGATGTTGATGATGATGGTGGTGGTGGCGGCGGCGGCGGCGGTTGTTGTTGGTGGTGGTGGATGAAGATGATGATGATGATTTGAAGATTTGAAGGAAGATAGTGGTGGTGGTGGAAGATGAAGAAAGAAAAAAATAATAAATAAATAGAAAATAATTAAAATATTAAATTAATAAAATAAAATATAAAAATAAAAATAAAAATTATATTGTGTAAATATCTAAAAAGGACAACGGTATTATAGTCTTTCAATAAAATTTTTAAGCAAAAATACCCCGAGGGAGGCAGTAAAACATATTTTAAAAATTACAAAGAGATAAATTGATATTTTTTTATCACAGAGGGGTGGAGTGACAATAAAGACGATCACATGGGGTTGGGTGTAATTTACCCAATTAATAATTATATTCTGATGGGCACAAGACAATGAGTGGTAGAAGGCTCAATAGCGTGGGTGCAGACTGCAACAGAAAAACTTGGCCCAGTCAAACAAATTGACCCGCACCGCCACGACACTGACCATACCGTTTAGTTTAATAATAGCATCCCTGTTGCAGCAGTACAGATAAAACAGTAAATAAATAGTCAGACAATTTTACCTTGCTCCTTTTCGAAAAATTGGAAATTAAAAGAATCTCGTTAGGGTTTGGAACTTCATCTGATCATCCGCCATGGCTATGCAAGCTGGTATGGGATTATCAAGAATCATCTTCATTGTCGGAGCAGGTATGTATGTTTAAATATGTATGCGATTGCGATACGTGTTTAAATAAATACGTTTTTTTTAGGGTGTTTGTGTTTGATCAGAGTAGAAGTAAGTTTTTTCCTTTGGTTATTGATGTGGATTAGGTTATACGGGAACTATATTGATGAAGAACGGTAAATTATCAGATATTTTGGGTGAATTACAGGTACTGAATTTTGTTTTTATTTTTCCTTATTATTGTTCTTGCGAGGATGTTTTTAGTTTTCCGGAATGTTTGTTGAATTAGCTTTTTCTTGTCGCCACGTTGCTTGAATGTCGTATTTCGTGTATATTAAGCTGTATATATGTGTTTATATGTTGTGTGTATGTAATTTTGTTATCTATTTTTGGATTTATAAAGTTTATTCTGTTATGAATTCGACAGAATTTGGTTAAAGACATGGAGAAATCTGGGGAGTCAGATGGGGACTCCGACTATTCTGATGCCATTGCTGCCCAGGTATCACAACACAGACTGATAAACGATGTTTACATTTTGTAATTTGATCACATGCTTCATTTATTAGTTCATTCCGTGATTATAATTGCTTTACAGTTTCACCTTTGACTGAAAAATTTAAAGCTATAAGCTTCTTTGTTGAAATGCTTATTTATATTAAATTTGCAAAGTAATCCTGAGGTAACTGTAGACCTTTTTGTTTTATTATGTCATCTAGGGATCTTTTTTCTGATTTTTGATTTTGACTGTGACATTGAGTGTCTTTGCTGTAGTACTAAATCTCATGTCAAATTGAGTTGGATCAAACGTTAAGGGTTTTACTTTTAACATTGAAATTTATATCATATTATTCTGTTCTTTTTTCTTGTAGGATCTCTAAGTGAAATTGGTGTTTTTCTTATAGATTCTTATTATTAAAGATCAGCTGGAACAAAGTTTATGGCTTTTGATACCTTTCGATCATTTTAAAAGATTGCATTGTAGATTTTATTCATGGTTTATCCTTTGACAGGTTCGTCGCTTAGCCATGGAGGTTCGCCAATTGGCATCATCTAGGCAGATTACTGTTCTAAATGGGAGCTCTGGCCAAAGTTAGTATATTATGTTAATGTCAAAACATTACTAGTTGATAGTTCTCTTAGTGATGCTCTTTATTTCTCGCTGTCACAGGTAACTTAATATCTCTAGCAGTGCCAGCTGCTGCTTTAGGAGCTGTGGGTTATGGATACATGTGGTGGAAGGTGTGATTTGATGTTTTTTAACATTCTTTTGGTTTGCCAGGAGCATTCTCACTTGAGTTTGTTTTCTACCACCTATGGATTTTATAAATCATCTGATTTTTCTTTTATGTGTTTCGACTCCCTTCTGATTCTTTATCTTTTAAATGTCAGGGTCTTTCATTTTCAGACCTGATGTATGTAACAAAGCACAACATGGCAAATGCTGTTGCAAACTTGACAAAACATTTGGATCATGTTTCTGATGCTCTTGCAGTAAGTATATGTTAGTCTACGCTTGTAGTTGGTATTCCTGCAACCATCATGTTTTCTATTTAAGCATCCTGTTGAGCAAATACATCAAGGAGCCTTGTTGTCTTCTTCTGTAGCTTAATTACTACTAACCGTTGTTTTGTGTTTGCCAAGAATATTTATATATTTTGATTACCTCTTATATCCCTTTCTTTTAAACTTTTATTATGTTATCTGGTTATTTTGCCTCATCATCAGTGAAGTTGCTTGTTTCTTATGAAGCGATTTTCTTATATAGCTGCTTGTTGTCCTATTTTTCTAACTACACATCATTTTGTGAGAAATCTATGTAAACATTTTCATGTTTGTTTAAGGAATGAGATAGATTCCTGTGGATATTTTAGTTTTTTTTTTTTTTTTTTAATTTCCTCCAACCTTATTGGTGCAACTTCCTTAACATATATGACTATTCCATGTACCCTAATTTCCTATTACTGGTTTTTTAATCAGGCAACGAAAAAGCACTTGACACAGAGAATAGAGAACTTGGATGGAAAGCTCGATGATCAATTAGAGATGTCCAAATTGATTAGGAATGAGGTATACTAAAATGCAAACAGTTACTTTTTATATTGATCTTAAGTTTATTTCCCTTTAATTTTTAGTAGGTTTGTATCAGTAGATTACTCTCTAGTAGCAATCTGAAGAATTAGTTTGTGACCATCATTCAGAATACTCATTGCCAAAATTTTAATCATGTGAAACAGGTTAATGATGTGCGTGGTGATGTCTCTGAAATTGGCTTCGATTTGGATGAGTTGCAGCGGATGGTTTCTGGTTTGGTGGGTTTGGCAATAATTTTACTTTTCTTATAAGTCACATGCTTTTGCACAATCATCCAACAAGATGCTTTGTGGTGCTGTATTTTATATTTTATATTGAATGGCTTGTTTTTTGTACTGGGAATTGATGCCTGAAGGTAAATTTGTCATGTTTCTGGAATCATTAGAAAAACTAGGTTCATCACTTATTTAGGAATTGCCATGATCGCAGAACACTCATCAACTGTTAACGTACTCTATTATAGTTTACATGTGGGAATAGTATCTCTAGGATGCTTCAGATGTGTCATTTTGTTGCTAGGATGAAGTTCCACTTAGTTTGGACAAATTCCATGATTGTAAATCATTATTAATTGGTCTTTGCATCAAGTAGGGATCACGAATCCCGTTGTATTTACAATTTGTTTCCAAGTTTCTGATCTTAACTGCCAGGATGACAAGGTTAGTTAAACATGTTGGTTCACTAGGGACAGAAGTAACTAGACTTTCTAATAATGACCGAGGAAGAAAATGATTGTGGGGGGTTGTTGATCAGAAATTTGGGGTGAGCATATGTGAAGATTCGATATTGTAGATATATATTGAATTTATGAATGTATCTCATTGAAGTGAACTTGTAACAATTGATTGGAAACAAAGGCATTTCATATGGTATTAACCAATTGATTGTATTCTTTAAATAGTTTTACCTCTGTGTAAGTGGTTGTGCCTCGGTGTTGTGGATTATTTATTGTTTGGGATTACAAGTATATGGTTGATGGCCTAGATTATTTTTGCATCTATGATGCATTTCGGATGTGCTAATTTTAACAGCTAGGGTAACAAGACATAATGTGCTTGTTAGATCTCGGGGCCTGAGAAGCCAGAACATCTATTACGTGACCAAGCAAGAAATGGTTTTAGAGGTATAAATGATGTTTTGTATGGTTTGATTGTAATACAATTTAATCAGGCTGGACTGAGGGTGTTAAAGTATCTTAAAATCAGTACACTTGGGATATGTATTGCAGTGGCTCTCTTCTTTCACCATGCAGGTCGGGGATTGATCTTGTGTCTGTAATCTTATATCTGAATTCACTATTTCCTTTGTCTAAGAGCATGGCCACAATACCTTTGTCTCGTTTGACATTGGTGCATGCAGCTCATATGTGAAATGTTCATGCACTTCAATTAACATCCATGAATGCTTATTCAGGGGGCAAACACATTCATTTTCTTTGACTCCGAGCGTTTCAGGCTAGGCTTCCTCTTTCATGGATTCTTAGAAATGTGGAACTAGGAACCAAAGGACTAAGTTTTGTATAAATATTGCGCGGAACTTTCTTCTTTGGTTGTTGATATATCTTCTTTATGCACTTGCCCATTATATTTGCATTTTCATGCAGTTTAGTGCTTCACCCTCTCTGATATTATATTTTGGATTGCAGGATGGTAAGCTACTTTCACTAGAAGGAAAACAGGTTAATATCAACTCTAGTTCTTTACATATTGACCTTTACAAGCTTAGACAAGATTTGCTGTTTGGGCTTGAAATTTTCTAGCATCCGAGAGTACACTATCATAATACACTTACTAATGTACTGCATTCCTTTGATGAATATAAATATTAATTATTCTTTTCATGCATATTCTATAGGAACTTGCAAATGCTGGGGTGATGTACCTGTGTAGCCTTGTGAAGGGAAGTAAGGTGAAGATGCCTGAGATGCTTCAGGTTTGGAATTGTTCCTTCTCTTCTTTCTTCAGTTTATCCATATCTGTTGATTTCTTGTGGATTTAAATCTGCTGATTTGTTTTGGATTAAATTTGACTTTTAAGTTTCTATTTTAGGAAATTATGGTCCATCTTTTCTCCACTTTTAGTAGGCAGGGGTTAGGTTGATATGGGAGAACAATTGCATTGAAGTTATGCCAATTATTCGAGGGGATTTTGGTTTCAGGCCCTTGAAGAAAAATTAGTACCTCGTAGAAATTCTCCATTAGTATCAAGTCATTAATTCAGGTCAAGTAACTAGATGTGCTACTCCTCACTTAGAGCCTTAATATAAAAACTGATGTATAATCTGACCCGTTCTTAATCTTAACTAACTAAATTCACAGTGACATGATTAAGTTAGTGGCAAGATTTTTTTCCTTGTGTACCACTTATTCTTTTTGCTGAACTTGCTGTTTAACCTGCTGTGAAAACATTTTCTCGCAGCTTGATTGACTTCATTTTTTGTTTCTTTTTTCAAGTTTTCTTTTGGTGGGGGGGGGGGGGGGGATCCAATTAGGGTCTTCTTGAGGTCATCTCTTAAAGAAAGTTTTTGTTCTTTGACAAAAATTAATTCTCACTGAATTTAACTGCTAGTTATTTGAAATTTCAATTTTTAATATTCATTCATTACCATTATTAATTCAATGCATTCCATGGCTTTTCTCAGGATCAATTTAAAATTGCTGGAAACAGTGCACCGAGTCTAATGGTACGTCATCTATAATCCACTGGCATTTTTTCAGCCATGAATATTGGGCAAAAACAAAGCAGGAAAAAAGAAAGAAACAGATAAAAGCCATAATTCTCTTCATGATAATGGTATATACTGATTGGACAAGCAACAGTTAAGGCATTTAAAGTTCACATTATATTTACTGTTGGGTCTTTTAGTCTTCTTATGATTATTAATTGATAATACAATACTAACAAAGTTTATCTCCAACATGTGCAATTTAGTTGTTTTTAGATCAAATTTTGGGATTTATTTTGTTTACACTAGCTCTATGTAATCTTAGCATCTTCAGAAGCTGAAATTATTCCATCTCACGTGCTTTCCGAACATGACTTCTTTACAGGGTCTTAAGGAGATTGCTGATTCTCTATCTTCTGGAAATAACTTATTGACTAATGGAAATACGCTAGACGGCTCTGATAAGCTGAATAAACCTTTAACGAGGTACACTTAAAAATGATAACTTAGATTTTCTTGCTCGTCTTTGCACATATGCCCATGTTATTTTTTTCTGCACATGTGCATACTGAATTGAATGACTTTGCAACTTTCTCGCTGCACTTTAATATGCTAATATGTTGAAGTGCAGGACGACGTCAATTAAGTGCTGATTTCCTATTTGTGCTCGTGGAGTAAGACTCTTATGTAATATAATCTGCTCGATTATCATCTTTTTGATGGAGGAAACGATGGAAACTTCATGATTTCTCTTGAACTGAAGTTATGTATTTCATCTCTCTTCTATTTCCGCTTTATCAAGATTTCGAAATTTGTAAATGTAGAAATCTGGAGCTACAAATCATTGTTGAAATAGTTTTGTGGACTTGATATACTAGTTAATGTCTGGCTATATAAGTATTAGCGTGGGGTAGTTTATTTCAGGTAGAGAAATTATAAAAAACTCCTTGACTTGTGGGCTAAATAAACGTACTTCCATTTTTGAATAATTACCAACACATCTTTTGGTAACAGAATATGTGAAGTGGTATAAAAATCAATGTTTTAAAAACCGGACCGGCCGGTCCGACTGGTTAAACCGGAACCGGTCATCAAATCGGTCCGGTTATGCGAAAAAACCGTTCGGGGGTCAAAACCGGTCAAAACCGGTTGAACCGGATAATTTTGAAAATTTTGAAATTCAACCTTTTAAACTCAAATTCTAAAATTGACCCCTTTAAAATCTAAAAATATGCAATTGGCCCCTAAAAGTATAGAAAATACATATATTTTTTTTTCATATTTTTATATATATATATAGGAAATACATATTTTTTTTTTCATATTTTCATATTTTATATATTTAATAGTATATTAATTATTATTTATTGCGTAATTATGACGTCGCTGGTTCGACCTCGGTTGACCCGACGGTTGAACCGGTGACCCGTGACCCGGTCACTTTTTTGGTTCGCTGTCGGGTCTGGTCCGGTTTTCAAAACACTGATAAAAATAATTTTGCCCGTGATTAATTTTTTCTTAAAAAAGAAGAGATTCTCAAAATTAATAATCTTAAAAGACAATAATCCTCGAAGAAAAACTAGAAAAGAGAAAAAGTAGCATATTAAATCAATCGATTGATTGGGGGGATGGGGTTGGCAGGGGGGCAAGAGTTGTTATTCATTTTTTCTTTGTTTTGAAAAATTACAAAAAACTCTCTAACTTATGGGTTTAATACAACTTATTTTTTAATGTTTGTCTAATTATTTTCACCTCCCTAACTTTATTGTCCGACTATCAATTGATGTTCTTTCGTTAACTTTTTGTATGGAAATTGATGATGTCATCACCAAATTTTTTAAAAAATCATTTTTGCCCTTGGGATTGACCTTTGTAATTGTTGACTATTTTTTCAGACCAATCTTCCCTTTTTATGAAAAGATGTGATCTTTTTAGAAATTCAGGGAGGCTGTAATTGGTTAAATAAATTATAAAAATTCTAATAACACAAAAATAATATATTTTTTAACACAAAAATTACAAAATAATATAATTTTTCTATATATATTTGAACAAAAATTATATAAATATAGTAAATAATATGCAAAAATTCTATAATAAATAAAAAAATATATTTTCTATGATATATATATATATATGCACATATTTATTTTAACAAGAATCATATAAATATAATATATTAATATACATAATATATAATTTAAAAAAGGAAAAATAATAATAAAAAGGATACTGTTCATCTTCTTCCCAGAAGAAGAAGATCAGTCCCCCTCAGCGAAACCACCATCAAATCCCCTCCCCCTCGTCCTAACTCCAAACTTCATCCACCCCAAGCCTCAATTTCTAACTCAATTTCTATACACAAAATTGCTCCAAATTCTAAAAAAGATACCTAAAATTGGTCGGAGGTGCACGACAGCATGAGTGGGAGGGATTTGTGCTGCACTTCATCATCTTCACAGTGATGAAGACGATGAACAAATATAATATATATATATAAGATATTTTTTGTTGTTGCTTCATATTTACCACGTTAATTGGATTTTGACTCATTGTACCTAATTGGACTAATAATCGCCGTACTAATAATCGCCGTATTTTAGTTGAATTTAATCTAAATTGAGACATATAATTTTATCGAATTCAATTGATTATAATCTGATAGGTGGGTATTCAGTTTCAATTTTGAAGAAAATGTATTCAATTGATTATCGCCATTATGGTGTAACTTACTGTATTTAATCAAATTTAATTGGATACCTAAATATTTTATTTAAACCATTCTTTTTCATGTTATTACATTTAGCCCTTCATTCTTTTTTATTTGATTATGTTTACCTCCCGCACAAGTCACATGTAAGGGTGAATTGTTCTGAAAAAATAGCCAACATTCAAACCAAGCGAACCTAGGGGCAAAATTTGATTATAAAAAAAAGTTAATGGATGACATCATCATTTTCCATTAGAAAAATTAATGAAGGAACGTTTTTGTTAGATAAAGGATTGGGGTAGATGAGGTGGTGTTAATTATCAAACTCGATGGGAGGTGCCTGCATTTTTTTTTTTTTTTTTTGAATCCGAAGGAAAGGTGTTACCCTGATGATTGTAGCCTCGCAAACCTGGGTCTATAGTCATATTCTACTGCCAAGTCTGGCTCGTCCTATCACGTTCGAGATACGTGTGTGTCTCTAAATCTGGTTCCTCCAAACCTCCCAATCATGCATTAGCCCTTGCTTGGCTAGATTACCGTTGTTTGGTTTGCCTATCTCCAAATGTGGGAGATATTCGCTTTCCATGGTAATAAAAGGACATCGCTAATATGGGGGGATGACCTAAAAATGTCTATGTGCAAAAGTTGCTCTAGGTATAGCATCTACCTCCGCATTGCCTCTTGACAATCCATTTCGAGAGTAACACTCAGACTCATATTTGAAGAAAGCTCAAGCCCTTGAAGAATAGATGTTGTCCGTCTTCAAGTACAGGGCAAGCTGCAATGCTCCCCTGGAATCCTCGGGCCCACCGACCTGATCATCGCTGATGAGCCTGCCGATCCCGGCAAGTTCAACTGTCCTTTCTCGAGATCCATGGGTCGCTGCATCCACGGTGGTTTTCCACCATCCCGGCTCTAGTCGAGTCCACCCCATGAAAATTATGGTGTGAGTAGTCTCCAAATCGATTTCAGCCATGTGTTAAGCTTCCTCAACTCCCGCTTGAATATTCGTCGTATCCGCTCATGGGCTATGTGTGTCCGTCTCATGCACCACCTCGTTCCTACCCTCGAGATGCTTGTATTTAGCCAATGAGTTTGGGTCTCCTTTTTTCTTTTATGTAATCTTCCCTTTTATTTATTGTTGTTGTTTGGTACAACTGGTGATGATATATTTCTTTGGTTATTATTGTATGGACACAATTATCAAATTGAATATGTGAAGTTTTTTTGACAAACTGATTCCATAACTGTTCTTGAGATCTATTTTGGTTTCATTACACCAAGTTAGTAGAGATGGTGCCTTTTTCTCATCTTCTTGGCCAATATAGTCCCGCTATCCAATATTTATTAAAAATGGTCAGGTATCTTCGAAGCCTTGTCCAAGAATTTGTTAGAAAAAAAATCATGTGGCTTGCACAAGATTGAAAAAAAGAGGGAAAAGAGATATTTTCCTAATGCCAATGTTATTTTTAGCCTCTCAACTTTTGTGTTGGCACTAATTTAGTCTATCACATTTCCATCGCGTCGATTGAGTCCCTTAATTTAAAATCAAGTTTCAATGTATTCCCTCCAATCACCTTTCGGTCAATTTTGATTGGAAGTAGGTCAGATGCGCGGCATGTGATCTACTCTAGAGGTTAAAATATCATTTTGTAATTAAAAAAGAAGAAGAAAACATGGAAGATACACTAGGTATTTTTTTTTTTTTTTAGGTAAAGTAAGCATTTCATTATAATCACCAAACAAACCAACATAATGATTCTATACAACCAATCCAAAACTTTCAAATATGACTAACTTCTACTCTTCTATTCTACAGCACTGCAAAATCATGAATCCTCAATCAAAGCTGTACAGTAAATACGATCCCAGTTTTTCCTGGTTTTGTTACCCACCCTCATCATCTTCACTTTCAAGTTGGTTTTAAGCTGCTGAAATACCTCTGCAGCCCTTCGTTCTTTATGGTAAAAAATCCTTTTATTTCTCTCTCCCCAAAATCTGTTAATAACCCCTGTCACTCCAGCCATGACCACCCTTTCTTTAAACCTCCAAGTCTTGAATGCATACATAAGCCATCTCACCCAGTAGGCAAACCTATAATTTCGTATTGTCACTCTCATCCATTGCAGGGTACACGTCAACAATTCTTGACTCCATTCACACTCAAAAAATAAATGAGTGACAGTTTCCTCATGATCACCACACAAAGCACATTGAACATCAATATTACTCGAGAATCTATTCAATCTACCCTTTCTCGAAAGTCTTTTATGAAATGCCAGCCAAGTAGTAAAAGCATGTCTTGGGATATTCATCTAATTCCACAAAATCCTAGAATATCTAAAGTTATGTTGTTCCCCTGTAAGCCATTGATAGCATTTTTGCATAGAATACTTACCAGATTTGTCTGTAAAACTTTCACCATTTTGCAGCAGCCCTTGTTTCATCTTTTCTTTGACAGCGTGTAATTTCCTCCAAGCCCAACTACTATCTACAGGGGGTGTATAGTTCCAGAATTCTTACTCCTTCAGGTGTATGCCATTGATCCATTTCACAAACAAAGAGTCCTTTTGTGCCAGATTCCATACTATTTTACCAATAGTTGCAGTGTTCCAAGATTTACAGCACTTGACATTCAATCCTCCATGTTCTTTTTTCTTACACACTTGGTCCAAACTAATTGGTATCAGTCTCTTATTATTTTCATTTCTGCCCCATAAAAATTCTCTGGCTTTTTTCTCTATCTACTTCATTATAACTTGTGGGAGAATGAACACCAAAGCCCAGTAAGTATGCATGGTTAACATCACTGTGTTGATTAACTGTACCTTTCCTGCATAAGATAAATGCCTTGAAGCTCATGTTGTCATTTTCTTTGTGATCTTATCAAGTAATACATGGCAATCTGTCTTGGACCATTTTGTTGGAGCTAATGGGACACCTAAATATTTCATTGGAAACTTCCCCTCCTGGAATCCTGTTAGTTGTTTCATTTCCTTCTTACTCTCTTCATTGACTCCTCTGATAAATATATTGGATTTCCCTGGGTTTGCAACCAACCCTGAAGTTTCTGAGAAGTCCTGAAATGCACCCCAGATTGCCTGTACTGAAGCCATATTTGCTTTGCAGAATATCATTAGACCATCTGCAAAGCAAATATTGGTCATCTTGATCACTTTACAACCTGGGTGGAATCTGATTGCTGGACTAGCAGCGACAAGTTTAAGCTTTCTGGTTAAATACTTCATTACCAAAACAAATAACAGGGGTGACATTGGGTTACCCTGCCTCAAACCTCTTTGCCCCCTAAAGTACCCATTCATCTCACCATTTATCACTACTGAAAAAGTTGCAGTAGTCACACATTCCATAATCAGTTTACTCAGGGGCTTGGGAAATCTAGGACCATCTAACACCTCTTCTAGAAACTGCCATTCTGCTGAATCATATGCTGTCCTCATATCTATTTTCATAAGACACCTGGGGGATGTATTCTTTCTGTTGTAATGTCTTACTAACTCCTGAGTTATCAGAATGTTGTCCACAATAGACCTACCCTTTTTAAATGCACCTTGATTTTCATTAATTAGAAATGGTAACACTTCAGCTATTCTATCTGTTATCATTTTTGAAATGCATTTGAAGATACTATTGCAACACGCAATATGTCTGAATTCACTTGCCATACTAGGGTGCTCAGTTTTAGGGATCAAAGTTAACAAAGTAGCATTTACATGTTTCAGCATTTGTCCCTTATTCAGAAAATCCAGCACTGCCTCAGTGACATCACCACCTACTATGTCCCACGTGGCTTTAAAAAACCCACTTCCAAACTCATCTGGCCCCGGGCACTTTGTGGAATCTATGCTAAACATGGCCCTCTTGACATCCTTTGCTTCAAAAGGCTCCAACATCTTCATTTGCATTATCCAGTCAAGTCTTTGCCTTTGTTCAAACACTCTCTTCTATTTTCTTTACCACTGTGCTACTGCCCAAAAGTTTTTTGTAAAAGTCCACAAAGTGGTCTGTCAATGCATTATAGTCTCCCTTCTGCTTGAATAGTGCTCACCCTTGTTCTATACTATTGTTTTTTCATCATGATATGGAAATATCTTGTATTAAGATCCCCCATACTGAGCCAATTAACCTTTGATTTCTGCTGCAGGAATTTTCTCTAGCCAAATTTGCCTCCCTACTCTCCTTCTGTTTTTCATTTACTCTTTCATGGAGTTGCAAGTCCAGAGGGTTATCATTGAGCAACTGCTGCAGGTCCAGTAGCTGTGCATAAATGATATCTGCCTTCCTTTCAATCTCAGAGAAACACTCTTTGTTAAGTTGCTTCAGGTCAGGTTTTAATAATTTCAGTTTCTGCACTACTTTATACATTTGAGTACCTCTTATTCTCCTGCTCCATCCTTGTTCAACTATCTTTTTAAACAATGGTGTATCACACCACATGTTGAAGAATTCGAAGGGTCTCTTCTTTGTTTCCACTGTGCTTCTCATTTTGATCACAATGGGACTGTGATCAGACACTCCTTGTGGGAGGAAGCAAGCTTCTGCCTCAGATAGAATATTGCACCAGTCATGGTTAATGAATGCTCTGTCTATCCTGGAAAACACATGGGTGTTATTCCATGTATAGTAGCAACCACTCCACCTTATCTCTTCAAGTTCACAAATATCAAGACAGTCCTTATAGTCCACTATTTCAGTAACATGCACAGGATTCCGCCCCCCCCCACTCTATCCTGTTTATCCATCACACAATTACAATCTTCTAACACAATCCGTGCCCCCTGAATCTGTAAACCTATCTGTTTCAAATCAGTCCAAAGGTCAATTCTCTCAGCACTCATGTTATAAGCATAAACAAAAGTGGCTGCGAAATTTGTTTATGTTATCTTGTTCCTCAGTTGTGTGTGAATGAGCTGAGCTGTAGTTTTAATAACTGTCACTTCATACCAATCCTCCCTCCACATTAACCAAATACTCCCTTTTAGGTCCAAATCAGTGTTATTAGCACATTTCCATCCTGGACACACTGTTTTATATATTTTCTTATACTTATCTCCCTTTATTTTATGTTCAAGTACCCCCATTACTCCTATGTTATACTTTGCACATAGGAGTTTTACCTCTCTTTGCTTACTGCTGGTGTTGAGCCCCCTGATGTTCCAGTTGACTACGTTCATTATGGTCTCTTACTGTTATGGTAACCACTGCTTGATTTACTTCAACCTCCTGTGCGTGGGTCCCTGATGAGGAAGGGCCCTCTTGCACACTCTGTCTCTCAACCTGAATTGACCTTCTGCCTGTCCTGGTAGCTAAATTCTAGGAGTCCTCTGGAACTTTTCCTTTGTTTTTATTCTGCCTCCCCACCTCCATTAGAGGGTTAACTGTTTCACCAGTGGTTTGGTTAGTTCCTGTTTTCTGTGGGTTCTTACCATCCATTGAATCCACTCTCTTCTTTTGCCATACCTTCGCTGTTTTCTTCTTTCTGCATTCAGTAGATTCGTGTCCATAGCCCAAGCAGTGGGAGCATTTCACCGGTTTCCACTCATATTTCACTGTTTGCTCCTCAACCACTCCTTTTTCATTCTGAAAAAATATTTTCTCTGGCATCTTGTTCACATCCACATCAACCAATACTCGAGCAAATTGAATTCACTCCTTCTCCATTGTCATTCTATCAGCCATTATGGGTTTCCCTATCAAACTCACTATTTTTCTTAAGGCAGTAGCACTCCAATACTTCAATTTTAACCCCTCCAATTGAACTCATACTGGGACATGCTCAATTTGAGGCTTACGATAGTTAATTTCAGCATTCCATGGACTAACTATGATTAGTTTATTATCAAAGTGATATATCCCAACATCAATGATTTTATCCCTATCTTCAACATTATGGAATTTGACAAGAAATAACCCATTTGGCATCAAGAGTACCTTGTCAATTCCTTGCTTACCCACATCCTCCTGATGTGTAGCACCCATCACAAAGGAGACTAAGGCAGTACTCCAATAGTCTAGCTCAGATTTCACATTCTCCGCATCTATCTTCCTCACTTGTTGGTCCTAGTTTTGCAGTGGCTCCATTTATTGCAATTTACTCCCCGCATTCCGCAATTTTGACACGTCAAATTTAGCCCAAATATTCGGTCTTGGTATCTTGTCTGAAACCCCTGTACTCCCCTCTTGCGTGAATGTGTGCATCTCATTCTCACCTTCATCTGGGCTTTGGTGCAGATTCTGGAGTTGCGTTTGCATGTCCAGGGCAATTTCCTCTGCCGGTATCTTTTCCTCCATCATTTGCTGCGTCAATTGAATAAGCTGCTCCATCGAGCTAATATTATGGCTCCCTCGACTTTCCCCCAAATCGTTTCCTCCCATGCGGGTCCTTCCCAATCTAGCCACTCCCACCGAAGATTGCTGTGGTGGTATGCCTATGATCTCTGGTCTCATCACCTGTCTCCCTCCCTTGCGTTTTCGGCCAGCCATGGCGCGGTGCAGGTTAGCTTAGTGACTTAACATGCGCCGAGAGAAAACTGAAAATTATGCGACCAAAAGCTATAGCTTGCTAAGTTGAAATTTTTTACACTAGGTACTTATAAAGCACGTACACTCTGAAAATTATCTTCGAACGATGTCGGGCGCATGTCGGACACCACACACCTCCGACACGTCTCTGTCACATGTCCGACACGGCTAATCTGTGTTCATGATTCGACAATTTTTTCTAAGAATTTAAAAAGTGTGGCGTTCAAATTGTAAATAGATAAAGTTCAAAAATCCTAATTGTAATTCCCTTCGGAAAACAAAACACACTCAATGTGTTTTTGTTTTAACTCGAAAGCGTCTTTCAATTTTCAACTCCAAGCACATTGTTGTCCCCGTCTTATTCACCGAAACAATGCCATTGTCATCTTCTTCACTACTGAAGTGGAAGGGTCCCCACTTCTTACTTTTTTAGTCTTCTTTAGACTCCTATTTCACAAGTTCAAAACCTTAAATCCACAAATTGAAACCTACATTATTTTCAAATTACTACGCTAATTAGGGATAATCTTCGCCTAAACTGAACAAGAATTTCTTCAGCATTTGATACTTTGATATTTTAGAAAGAGATTGTGTTTGTAATTTTTTTGTAATTTGTGGGTGTTTTATTTTTTGTTTTGGATTTGTTATTGAGTTATTGTTTATAAGTAGTTGAATTTTTCAAACATATATAGATTTACAAAGAAGTATGAAAAATACAAATTTAATAATAAACAAGTAAACAATATTTTCATAGTTTATTTTTCTGACAAATTATATTGAAATTAAATCAATATCTAATTTATGATTAGTATATATATATTTGAGAGTTGTGTCAGTGCCGTGTCATGTCCTAAATTTTTTGGAAAATGTTGTGTCCCGTGTTGCGTCGTGTCCGTGTCGCTGTGTCCCATGTCTGTGCATCATAGCTAGGCACGTTCAATCCCTAAAAATTGACTGGTACATGGCCAGAGGAACCACATTGAAACTTGATTTTAAGTTGATGGACTTAATCAACAGGATTGAAAAGTGAACTACCAAAGTGATTCTGATGCGACGAGGGACCAAAAGTGACATTATCCGTTTTCCCTACTCAGTATAATTTTTTTTCATCCTTCGTTGTGATCTTAAATTTATATACTTTTACCCAAATTGTCTGCTCAAATCAATGATGCTTATGGTTTCATATATTGATATTGATTTTCAAAAGTATGTCAAGTTCATGCACCTCAAGATTGCAACTGTTGCATCATGAAGATCTAGGAAGACTATCCAATGATGAGTTCTTCATTACTATGGGATTACTGCAGAAGCATAATTTGGTAGGGAATTTTAACACAACTTTAGTTCTTCTCGCAGTCGATATTTTGAGATACAATTAGTATATTTGGTGTATTTTCAGCGGTCAATGTCTCTCTAGATCTTGCGTTCTTGAGGGGCGAAAACAAACCGAGAGGAAAAGGGGAGGAGAGGAGGCGATTCAAGAAAAAATGAGGGAGGGCAACGACATGAGATCATAAACTCATTGATAGGATGGGTGGGAGGGATGTTTCGAGAGGTATCAATTGGTGAGGCTGCCTTGCAGGTTTAGTTCTTAAACTCATTGATAGGCTATGAGCAAAGGTCTCAAAAGGGGCCTTAAAGAGGTCGGCCCTATTAAGGCTCCTTTAAGGCCAAGTACCCTTTAAGCAAAAGGGCCTTAGGAGGCACGACCTTAAAGGGGACATGCTTAATGGGACAAGTTAGCCTGTTAACATTTTAAAAAAAAATATATTAATATATAAATTTTGATAAAAAAATATAACGAAGTAGAGATGATAAGATGCGGGAAGAATTGCATTATATTCCTGATCAATAATGGAGGATACACAATTGAAGTAGAGATTCATGATGGTCCATACAATGTGATCAAGAATTGGGACTACACTTATAATGGAGGATACACAATTGAAGTAGAGATTCATGATGGTCCATACAATGTGATCAAGAATTGGGACTACACTTGTCTAGTGGATGCTATCCACAATGGACAAGGCAAATGCTGGACCTCTAAGGTTATAGCATATATATATATATATATATATATATATATATATATTAGTACTAATACATTTAATATAGTCAATGCTATTTTTGTCACATTTATTTTTAACATATTGGTGGAATATGTGGAGATCAGGTGAAAACGGAGGATGAATTGGTCGAAGCAATAGCGATGTCAACAGGCGAGCACAAGGAGTCATTGTATTTCAAATCAAGCATTATTAAGAAACTCCAAAAAAAAAATGCTATTTTATAAATAGCCAAAATAAATGAAAGAATAACGAAAATTATTTTCCATTGGATAAATATTGAAATGAAATAATAAACAAAAGCACAAATAAAAAAAAATAAAAAATTCATTGCCCAATGGGGATGACTCCCATTTGGGAGTCCCTTTAAGGCCTCTTAAAGGCCCCTTTAAATCCCTTTAAGGTCGCGCCTCTTTTAAATTAAAGGGACGGATCAATCCGGCCTCCCCCAAACAAAGGTGCCTAAAGGGATGGATCAATCCGACCCTTTAGGCCAATTTGACTTCTTTAGATATGAGCCTGAATATGAAGGGAATGTTTTGAGTTAGGACTTGGACATTACCAGCCCAACATGGTTTTCAGACTCGGACTGGACTGGTTTAACCGGGAACCTGTCACCACATCGGTTCGGTTATTGCCTACAAACGGGTTGCTTAAGAATCGTCACAAACCGGTCAAAACCGACAGACCCGGCAACCTAAGCGGACAGGTCAGCCTTGAGTCTGGAAGGCATATATTAGAATTTCTCTTTTTATTCCTTTTTCAGGCAGGTCGATTGTGGTTCAACTGTTGAGATGGTGGTGAGGTCTGGAGGTTGAATGAGTGACATATTAGATTGGGTTGGATAACAAAATTTAGAGAGGAAAGAGTTGAGAGGATGGGCGGCACTGCAAGTGAAGGAAAGAGTTGGTTGGCTTTGAAGGTCTTTTAATTTAATTTGTAAATTAAATTACATGAAATAATTAGCTTATCAATTTTGACAAATCCCATGACTTAAAGTAATAACACAAAATTAGATAATTCCATTTTTTTTCTTGTTTTTGAAATAAACCAAAAATATTATTAGTTTCCAACAGTGAGAGGGTGCACGGCGTCGATGCGGGGAGGCTTTACAACAAAAAACAATAATAGTGACAAAATATAAAGTCACAATGTCAAATTTGTCACTTGATATTCATAATTAGTGAGAACAATGATTTACTTTGTCATTAAAATATATACCTTTTCGTGACAAGAATAATTTTTGAGTTGTCACTGACAACACACATATATTGATAATTAATATACAATTTTTGTTATTACGAAACTTTTGAAAACTAAATTTTGTACAATTTAGCAAAGCTAATTACATGATGCGTGCAATCCACACGTGAATTTCACACACAAGATCATTTATTGTAAAATGGTAATACATCTTCTATTGCATATATAACAAGTGTATAAATTTTTTCCTTAAATATATAAGTGATTTGCATTTTGTACACTTGTCATGTATAAAAGTGAATGCAATAGAAAATACAACATCATTCAATAGAGGATCTGAATTGTGAATTTCATTCAAATTTCGTTCAATATTTGTGTACGGGACTAAATTTGTTGACAATTAACAACTGAGTAAAGCATAATAGGAAAATTAAAAAGCATCACTATTCTATAATCTATATATGAAACCAAAATTGCAATTTATGCCAACTTAAATTAATTCATGTTTGTAGAATATCTTGACTGCAAAGCAAGAGCAGAAATTGATTAATTCTGCATTTCCAAAATCTCCAATAGAAAAACTAAAGATTTTCTTTAATCTATGCAAGACAAGAATATTCATGCAAAGCCATTTTTATTTTATTTCTCCTACATGAAGCCCTCAAAACTCTTACTCAATACAGATTTCTTGAGTTCAATCCAAGAAACTAAACAAGAATCAGCACTACAAAGAATTGATAAACAAAGCTCAAAGGATTGATAAACAAAGCTCACGTTCTAAAACATTAAAATCATTATCCCACCTTTTAAACACTATAAAAACAACTTACTTATCAATCCAAACACCATGAAGAAACATACATATAATTAACTCACTTTCTGCATTAATAATAATTACCACGATGGACTCACCACCACCGCGAGAGACGGCGGCGCAACCACGACGGCGTTCAGCGGCGTTGAAATGCACAGCCATAGTTTTACTCAGCCTACTCATCCTCACCGGCCTAATAATCATCATCATCTATCTAGCAGTCCAACCAAAGCAACTCGAATACTCCATCGAACAAGCCTCGATCAACGGCTACATCTTAAAGCCCGACGGCCGTCTGAACGCCGACTTCCATTTCGTGCTCCGAGCAAACAATCCGAAAAGAAGAATCTCACTGTACTACGACAGAATCCGCGTAATGGTGTCGTACGAGGGTCAGAAGCTGGCCGTGAACAACACTTTTCAGCCGTTTTACCAGCCAAGGAGGAATGTGACTCAACTGGAGATGGAGTTGGCGGCGAGAGATGCGGTGGTTTATGGGGCGGCGACGAAGGATTTGGGTATGGAAATTGGGTCGGGGAGTGTGAATTTGGTTGTGAGAATGAGGGTTAAGATGAGGTTGAAGGTTGGCCCTTTTAAGGTTCATCGAAAGATTAAGGTTGATTGTGGACCAATGAGAGTGCCTATATTTTCTTCTTCTCAGGGTTTTCAGAGGGTTTTCTGTGATGTTGATGCTTAAGCTAGGAAAGATATTAAGTTGTTTCTTCGGATTGTTTTATTTTATATTTTCTTCAATGATATCGCCGATACAATGTGTTTACATCATAAAACAACTTGGGCTTTCAGATTATTTTAAGCGCAAAGAGACCCAAATACTGGAATATCGAATAGGAGAAAAATTCGAAACATAAATAGATAAGACAAGACCCATTAAATCTAGAAAATGGCAAAAACATGGGCTGAATTGACAAAAGCCCAAGAATCAAATCTGAAGAAATAAAATGAAGTCCAAATAGCCAATAATTTGCAAAGACGTGCTAATTTGAAAACATTTGAAAGAGTAGTTGAGGACAGTTGAAGGCGGTTCTAGAAAAAAAGGAACGTGGGTTCCTCAAAGATCAAGATATATACGAGCCGCGGAGAGAAAAGAAGAAGAGAGGATCATCATCATCGGAAATCAACTTCTACAGTTTCATTTTCTTAGAATTAACTCTAGTCTTCGGAGTAGTTCATAGCGTAATGTAGGAGTAGGTCATAGCGTAAATTAGGAGTAGCCGTAGAATAATGTAATAGTTGTTTGTCAAGAATTACTGGGATTCGGCTGCAAAGTTTGTATCTGCAGTTTATTTGTAATCCTCGATCGAAGAACTCTCATGGAGGTATAAATTATCCTTTTTTTAGATTTAAGTATTTGATAGATTAATTTTATCTTGACTTGAGTTGTTCGATTAATTGTTTTTACACTCGAAGTTAATAACCAAGGTAATCATCAAGATCGAAGATTCTCATGGAG
This sequence comes from Buddleja alternifolia, assembly GCA_019426215.1. NCBI lineage: Eukaryota > Viridiplantae > Streptophyta > Magnoliopsida > Lamiales > Scrophulariaceae > Buddleja > Buddleja alternifolia. Next base: position 5,315,210 of record CM033399.1, on the reverse strand, counting down.
GTATAAATTACCTCTTTTCAAATTTAAGTATTTGATAGGTAAGTTTATCTTGACTTGAGTTTTCGTTCATTTTTCTCGTATTCTAAAGTAACAACCAACAGTTAATTAAAGACATGAACCACCATTTAGCGAATCAAATGCAGGGGTTGAAAGATAATTCTAAGTTGTGAATTATCAAGGGTCTTGGACTGACCACTCGAAATTCTTCCCTAGTCTAATTTGTTTTCTCGCGAAACAAATCTTTGCCGACCACAGTGGGAGTCGGTTTTGATAACTGACACTTCGCAGTTTTAAAGAAAGCTCTTGAATAATGTCAAAAGAATCGTTTAGAAACGATTTGGGTGACGATATTGACGCTCAACCAATTTCGAAACATTAGGTTAGAGCGGACAAAATGTACGAGCAGTTTGTTCGAGTCATGAAACAAACTTTGGCATGTGCTCGAGAGGGTCAGAGGAAGGAGTTCGATGATCAATACCGAGCAAGTCTGCTCGTATATTCACAGCCATTGTGCTAGACATTGCCGTGAGTGCTCGAGATGGGCTCGCTCGAGAAGTTACTCGGGTAATTACATAATTGGGTGAAATTTTTAATCAAACGTGTGACGTGTTTTCGAACATGATAAACACCCAAGTAGCTTTAGCTCTCGAACCTTTAATAAGCAGGCATAATATTTTATAGAAAAAGTATCTCAGTTAGTGTCGACCAAATCGAAGGTTCGAACTAGACAGGTGAACTCGAACTAAATCCCTTTAGGCTACCCTCGAGATACTCGTACTTGAAATAATCAGTTTGAAGTAGGCCAAACTTCGAGTCCCTTACCTCTCGAGGAACAGAATGTTGTAAACCAACAAAATCCTAGGGGGCAACCAGGAGTAAGTCAAATAAATGCTAACCAAATACCAGCCTATCCAGGAGTTCCGAACGCTCCTTTTCCTATGGGAAATAATAATTTCCCAAACGAACCGATAAATCCAAGAATTCCCATGTTCCCGAATAATATCCAGGTACCATATGCAGGGGGCAAGATGTGCCCGATGCCCATATGGGAGGAAATATTGGGGGACAATTCTTTGATCACTTTCAAAATCAGATCGAAATGATTACTGAGAGGATGTACAGGCCTGGTTTTCGAAGAAATCAAACTGAAGACTCATCTGAAAGAGTTATGACGAAATTTGCGCAAATCGAAATGGGGCAATCTTAGTGTTTTGAATTATGTTTTTGAATTTGTACTTATGGATAGTTTCAAACATTCGTGTGTCATCAACAGCGTTTCAAAAAAAAAAAAAGTGGTAATCGGAAAAAAAAATTGATTCGAATTTGCATGTTTATTCATCTAATTTGATTGAAAAGATTGATTTGAACTCAAATGTAGATGCCGAACAATTAAATCAAAAGATAGGAAATATAATCGAGGAAGGACCCAAGACTAACTTATATTAATCCGAAGATACAACTTGCTTGAAAGGAAGGATGGGGTAACACGCCATTCGAACAAGCCCCCATAATTCAATTCCCTTCCCATTTACAACTTGCTCGAAAGGAAAGATAGGATAACACGCCATTCGAACAATCCCATGGAGGAACTACATGGGCGAAGCTAAGGGATGCTACCTTCGTATCTCGATAAAGTACTTCGAAATTCTTGATTATTTGATTCAAATCTTGGGCATCCTCGCCATAATTTGATAAAGAATTGGTAGTATTTTATTTCCTTGTTGGATTATTTGTTTTAATCCTTGATTAATTTCGAAACAGCCATCATTCTTGATTATTTGTTTTAATTTCGAAACACTACCCTAAATCTCTCTATTCAATTTAACCCCTAAAATGGATCAAAATTTCATGATAAATATATCACTCGTTTTTAATTGAATTCACAATTTTATTTGCAAATTCGTATATAATTTGAACTTATTACTTATTACATGCTTAAACGGACAAATATTATTTGTTGTACTTACATGCAATACCATATATTTACAAAAAAATTATATTTTGGAAATAATTAAACTAAAAGATAATTTGGTCTTTAACAATAATTTCATTTCATTTTTACTGTTTATTTCTAGTTACCAATCATGGAACTGGAAGTCTGGAATGAACAAAGAAATGATTATTCCATTCTATTTTCATTCCTTAAACATACAAAGTGTGGGATATGTTATTAGGGGTGTACGCGGTCGGGTTCAGGCGATTTTATGGAAAAAATTCAACCTGACCCGATATATGCGGGTTGACAAAATAACAAACCAAAACCGCATAATTATCTTTTCAAACCAAGATGTTCGGGTCGGTCAGGTTTAATGTATTTAACGGGCTGTTTGGCGGGTTATCGAATTATAATTATGTTACTTTTAGTTTCAACTAGTAAGTAAAAAACTAAATAACATACTTGTGCATTTAATTAAAAAAAATTGAGTTGGTGAGAAATACAAAAATAAGTGGTGTTATTAAATAAAAATCATATTTATCATGAATTGTAAACTCTAAAATCTTAGTAAAATAAAATTATTTTATAAGTTTATCATAAAAATATACATCTACATCTTTATTCAAATCAAGTAAAAACAAATGTTCTTGTTTACTCAAATTAAAAATAAAGTGTTTTACATAAATATGAATAAAACTACTCTTATTAAAGTTTATATATGTATGCATATATAGTTTTAAGAGTTTAGGGTTAATCTTTAAATATATATATATACACACACTTATGACATATACAATTAGCGGTCTGGTGGCGGGTTACAATTATTAAACCCACCACCCGACCAGAAAGTGGCGGATTGTAATTTTTTCAACCCACCACAATTTTTTAATAATTTCAAACCGGCGGTTTTGGGCGGTTTGGGTCAGTTTGAGCGGGTCGGGCGGGTTGTGCGGGTTTATGTACACCCTTATATGTTATATTACCATCATTCCTTTCCCATCTTCATTCCATTCTTTGATTCATTACATTCCCTCACAGTTCCATTCATACCTACCAATCAAGCCCTGAGGGTTTATCATAGATAAAGAGTTAAGGTCCCTAAGTCACACTGAGAGTTCCATTCATTTTTTCTACCTGACGGGAAAATTCCTCAATGATCATGTATGAACATGAGAATGAAAGAATCAAGATGGATTATGCGTGTCACTTAAGATTTTATCTTAACTACAAGAATTTTCTCACTGTGTAGGTACCTTTGGAGAAATACCCACCACCACAATCATCTGTCACGAATCGATAGTTTCAAATATTTTGAGAGGACTGACACGTGTCACTTAGCTCATAGACGGGAGTTTAAACGCTATTGGAGTATTCTATAAAGATCTAGAAGACTCCTGAAAGTTCTAGAATACTCTAGAAAATGTAGATCCTTATGAGAAGTCCATGTTACTCTACATCGGTGTAGAACCATATAGAATATCTTAGATAAGAATAGAACAATGTAGAAAGTCGTAGTGTTGTATGGACATCTCTAGAAATATGTGGGTAAATTAGGATGTTTCTGATGGGTTTCTGTGGTCATGATTTCAAATAGTCAAGGAAAATGCCAAGAAAATTGGCCAAAAGGAAGACAAAATAGAGTCGAGATGGGTCGGGATAGATCCGGGGTTGCGAAATAGGGTTGGAATAGACTGGGGTCGCGAAGGAGTCAAAAAAGGGGCCAGGGGTGCCCAAATACCAACCAGGGGCACCCAGGCGCCATTTCTGGTCTCCCACGAGATGATTTACGAAGCTGCATGTGTTTTTGATGAGTTTTGGTGAGAGTTTCGTCTTGGGGTGCAAGTTTGGCGGATTTTGGCACATTTAAGTCCTAGTTTGATTAGAATTATTTCCTATTGCATTTAGGAATTATTCCCTTTGTTAATTAGGATTGTCTTCCTATAGGGTTTAGACTTCTCCATTAATTTATATGTAAGAACTCCACCTACAATTCATTGATGTACTCGATTCACTCATTGAGAAATAAAGACATAGACTAGGTTGGCTCATGGATGTAGGCAATTATGTCAAGCCACGTTAAAATTCTCGTGTTGTTATCTTCATGTTTAGGTTTAGTTTTCTTGTTTCTTGATTATTTATTCGTGCTCTGATGCTACCATTCCTAACATCTGGTATCAGAGCCATAGGTTATAGATTTAGAAGAGCTCCTGAATCTAGATCTATGGGAAATCATTTTTGGTTAAATGCAGATTTCATCGTGGGAATGATGGTGGGAGATGAAAAAATAATCAAGCTCGGCGATTTCATTGCAGGGAGCACGAATTGAGGTTGTGATGAAGCTAAAGAAGATGACAGATGAGGATGGGGTTAGTTAGATCGCCAACCAAAGAAGAGTAAGCCCATTGAACGTTAAAGAGAAAACGTTGGAAAATCATGGTGCTAGCAGATAGACAGATTTGCAGCAGCCGAGGTAGGTTTGTGTTCCCAGGTGGGTAGACGCGAAGCCATTGGGAGTAGTTGTGGTGCCAGAGTCATATCCGTAGATCTAGAGGTCAGAGAGCAAATTAGTGTTTCCTAGGGGGATGAACGAGTTGCTAGACTGGGGGGCAGAGTTACGGTGCCAAGAAAGCAAATCCACCGAACCATATGTTAGTGTGACAGAATTGGTAACCGAGAGGGTAGAACCGTGTAGTCGAGAGACCAGATGGCAGGTTTATGGGGGCATGACCATGTAGAGAGAAACCATGAAGGCGGGAAGTGGCACCGAGACAAGTTGATCATCGTGGTTTTTTTTTTCGACAGAGGATGTGACATAGGTCGTGGAGTGAGAACTCGAGCGGATAGGTCAGTGACCCGAGTTGACCATTGAAAAACCAAGTTGGCAGATAGATCAGACATAGCTCATGCAGGGGCATGGAGTAGATATTTGAGAGATCCGAGATTGCCGTTGTAAAAAGTCCTTGGTGGAAAGATGCAAATGGACTGGTTGACCGAGGCGGTTTGGGTTGTGACATGTTCGGGTTTTGAAGTAACCTATATCCGAGGGTCAGTTGGATCGAGATGGATATGCCACGGTATTCAGGAGTTGGCTGATCACCAAAAGAATAGTGTAGTGGCGAGGGTTCAAAGCAAGAGTTCGTTAAGTGGGTGACACTAGAGGACGAATGAATTTACGAGACATGGAGAGGTCTCAGGGTTTGATCTACATTGGGTTTGGGGATGGGTCGACCAGACTAAGCTTCACTTAGAAAAAGTGAAGTGGTGGTTCAAGTTGAGTTCGAGAATTTGAAAATCATTCTCCAAGTAGAACATTGATGGATTTGTGTGGTCATGATTTCAAATAGCCAAGGAAATTGACCAAAAGGAAAACAAAATAGAGCCAAGACGGAACCGAGATGGGTTGGGATAGACCTGGGGTTTCGAAATAGGGTCGGAATAGACCGAAGTCTCGAAGGAGTCAAAACACTAGCCCGGGGCCGTCTAGCGCCACCCAGGGGCGCCCAGGCGCGGATTTACGAAGCTGCTCATGTTTTTGACGAGTTTTGGCGAGTTTTTTGTCTTGGGGTGCAAGTTTGGTGGAGTTTTGCAGATTTGAGTCCTAGTTTGATTAGAATTATTTCCTATTGTGTTTAGGAATTCTTACCTATTGTGTTTAGGATTGTTTTCCTAATAGGTTAGAGTTTAGATTTCCCCACCAATATAAATATGAGAACTCTACTTGTAATTCATTGATGCACTCGACTTACTCATTGTGAAATAAAGACATAGTCTAGGTTAACTCGTGGATGTAGGCAATTATGCCGAACCACGCTAAAATCCTCAAAATCCTCGTGTCGTTACTGTTAGACTATATATCTTTTTATGTATTTATGTTAAGTTAGGTCTCTTATTATTATTTCCTTATTTTCATTATTCTTGTACTCTCTATAAATATTGGTTTTGCTATCAATAATATCAAGGAGAATAATACCTCAACATGGTATCAGCCTAACCCTAAAATATCATAGGCCTGACCAAGCAGCCATCTTCATCGGCTCACGTAAGCTCCCATCAGTTTATGCAAATAATTTTGTTCTCCAAGCAGCCACGTCCAGTTCATGCAAATAAGCTGCTAGTTGTTCTTCTTCAAATCAATCCCTCCTTTTATTTAAGCCGTCGTTTTCTCCTCGGCGCAATATTTTTCCACATATAAGCCTTCAACAGCCCCCAATTTCTCTAAATTTCAGAATTTGGTGCCTTCGTGATTCACACGGCTACTCTCTCTCGGTTTGTTTTCCATTACGGTATTTTTTCTACCTTTTACTTTTTATCTCGTTGTTTCGTTAATTTTTTACGCTTTGTGTTTCGATTTTTCCCACCATGTCTGATTCTGAAACCACTGAAAGCGTCCACACCCCTGATCCCACTCCACCGAAACTTTCTCCTATTCATCCGGCTTTGGCCGCCGGCAATATTTATTCTTCCTTTGGTTTTAAGTTAACTGATACTGATTCAAATTACAAACTTTGGCGCGGTATGTTTTTGGATCTCTGCCGTAGTTACTCTGTTTTTGAACACCTCACTGGTCAATCTAAACCCACCGATAATACTGATGCTCAATGGTTTTCTTTGGATTCCACCATCAAACGATGGTTTTATTCTACTGTTGATATTAAACTTCTTAAAAATTTAAATTTGGAATATGCCACTTCTTATGATCTTTGGCATGAAATTGAAGCAAATTTTCTCAATAATAAACCTACTCTCTCATTAGAAATCAATGAACGATTTTGAAACTTTCAAAAAGGCTCCCTTTCTATTTCTCAATATTGTCAAGAGATGAAGTCTCTCGCTGATACTCTTCATGATTTGGATTGCCCGGTTTCCGATTAAGCCTTTTTATTACAACTTTTACAAGGCCTCCCCGAATCTTTTCTCCCTTTAGTTACTATAATCACCACTACAAAGTCACTCCCGTCTTTTTTCGAAGTTCGCAATTTACTTATCGTTCACGAGTCTCGCGAAAAACGCTATCATTCTACTCCATCCACTTATGACTCGCCCACTGCTCTTTTTACTCAATCCCCTAATCCAAACCAATCTCGAAACACAAATCATAATTATTTTTTAGGTCGAGGTAGAGGTAATGGTAGGTACTCTAATCGTCGTGGTTACAATAATTTTGGTAGCTCATTTTTTGGTCCAATTACACGGCCCAACACTGCTCCAGCAGCCCCGCCTGGGTTCACCTATCAACTTGTGCCACTTTCGGTCTCTGGCCCACGTCCTCATGGCTTCTCTCCGCAACAGCCCAACCCAATTCCATATTGGGCCCAACAATCAGCACCCTTGCCTCCTGCACCATGGCCCAGCGCTCCAAATTGGTCAGCCAATCTTTCTTCACCAGCGGCCCACTTCAATTCACACAGCCCACTTCCCTCAACTAATTACACTCACTCGCAGCCCAACACCCCAGGCGTCTCACACAGCCCCATGCAGCCCGCTCCACCTGGCCCACCCATGATTCCTTCAACCGATATGTCACAACTTTTCTCCACCATGACTCTTCAGCAACCCGATGACCACTAATACGTGGATACCGGGGCTAGTGCCCACATGACACCAAATCAAGGTATTTTACATAATGTACATTCTAGTATTTCTAATTCAATTGTCGTTGGTAATGGTGCTATTATTCCAGTACATTCTGTTGGTAGTTTCAATTTTCCCTCCCCTTCTCGTTCTCTTAGACTCAATAATGTTATCGTGTCTCCTTCGTTAGTTAAGAAACTTATTTCCGTTAGGCAATTCACTCGTGATAATCATTGCTCCATTGAATTTGACCCATTTGGTTATTCTGTAAAGGATCTTCGGACCGGTGATCTTCTTGTTCGGAGTGATAGTGATGGCGAACTCTACCCCATGCAATCTACCTTTTCTGCTTTTGCCACCTCCTCACGTGCAGTTGCTTCCCCGGTTCTCTAGCATCGTTGTCTTGGTCATTCTGGCAATATATTCTTAGTTTCCTTTCTAGTCGTAGTTTTATTTCTTGTAATAAGAATGATTTTAATTCATTATGTCATGCATGTCAACTCGGCAAACACAAACGTTTTCCCTTTTCTAGTTCTTTATCTCGTAGTAGTGGATCATTCGACATTATTCATTCTGATTTGTGGACATCCCCTATCCCTAGTATTAGTGATTTTCATTATTATATTCTTTTTTTAGACGATTTTTTTCATTTTCTTTGGGCTTTTCCTTTACGAAATAAATCTGATGCCCCGCATGTATTTATTAATTTTTTTAACTATGTTCACACCCAATTTCATTTTAAAATTAAAACTCTTCAATGTGATCATGGTGGTGAATTTGACAACACCACTATGCATAATTTTTTCAAAACCAATGGTATTCTCTTTCGCTTCTCGTGTCCTCACGCTTCTCAACAAAATGGCAAAGCCGAACGCACTATCCAATCCATCAATAACATCATTCGTACTCTACTCTTTCAAGCATCTCTTCCGCCCCCCTTTTGGGTCGAAGCCCTTCACATGGCGGTTCATCTCCTCAACATTCTTCCCACCACATCTTTGTCCTATCAAACTCCCTTTGAGCTTCTATACCACACTGCTCCCACTTACGATCATCTTCGCGTTTTTGGTTATCTTTGCTACCCAAATTTGTCTGCTACAGTCCTTCACAAATTACACCCTCGCTCTTTCGCTTGTATTTTCTTAGGTTTTCCACCAAATCACAAAGGTTATCGTTATCTGGACCTCTCTTCTAATAAAATCATCATCTCCCGTCACGTCTCCTTAGATGAACACATCTTTCCCTTTCCCTCTTTCTCTCCTTCTGTCTCCACTGCCTCCCAGGACTTTCTTCTCTCTGAGGATGAATCGGCTTCTCTTATTCCTCTCTTCGCTACCGTCCCGCCTTCTTCTCCGCCCGCTTCCCGCGTCCTTCTTTCTTCTCCCTCCACATCTTCGGATTCCTCCCCTTCTCCCCCGGGCTTTTCTCCTATTCCTCCATCACATCCCATGGTTACCCAATCCAAAGTTGGTGTTTCCAAACCTCGTCGGCTTTTTAATTTGTCCACTTCCTCTTCCGCTGATCTCTCTCCTCTTCCTCTCTCCTATGCTCAAGCTTTGCGCGATCCTAACTGGAAATCTGCGATGGATGATGAATTATCCTCTTTAGCCTCCAATAACACTTGGGATCTTGTTCCTGCTCCTTCCGATGTTAATATTGTCGAGTCTAAGTGGATTTTTCGTCACAAATTTAAGTCTGATGGAACTCTCGAGCGCTACAAAGCTCGTTTAGTGGCTCAGGGTTTCACTCAACAACGCGACATTGACTATGCTGACACCTTTAGTCCTGTTGTCAAACCAGCTACCATTCGCACTGTCCTCAGCCTTGCTCTCTCTCACTCTTGGCCACTTCATCAACTTGATGTCAAAAACGCTTTTCTCCATGGTCACCTTACTGAAACGGTTTTCATGAAACAACCTCCCGGGTACTTTGATCCTTCTTTTCCTACTCACGTCTGTCGCCTCAATAAGGCTCTCTATGGTCTCAAACAAGCTCCTCGTGCTTGGTACACTCGTTTTGCAACATATCTTCTCTCTCTTGGTTTTACCAGTAGTCGTGCTGATGCTTCTCTCTTTATTTTCCGTCGTGACTCCTCTATAGCTTATCTTCTTCTCTACGTCGATGATATCGTTCTGACTGCTTCTTCCTCCTCTTTACTCACTCACATCACTTCTCCTCTCTCCCGTGAACTTGCTATGACTGATCTTGGTCCCTTGCATTACTTTCTTGGAATTTTTGTTTCCCGTTTTTCTTCCCATCTTTTCCTCTCCCAAACTACCTTTGCTCGTGAAATTCTCGACCGTGCTAACATGACTTCCTGCAATCCCGTTTCTACCCCTACGGACTCCACTTCCAAACTTGATTCTTCCTCTTCTAATCCCGTGTCTGATCCCACTCTTTATCGTAGCCTTGCCGGTGCACTTCAATACCTCACCTTCACTCGTCCTGATATTGCCTATGATGTTCAGCAAATTTGTCTTTTCATGCATGATCCTCGCGAACATCACTTGTCTGGCCTCAAGCGCATCTTGCGTTACATCAGTGGAACTCTTTCTCATGGTCTCACTCTTTACCCCTCTTCCACTATGCAACTCATTGCTTACTCTGATGCTGACTGGGCTGGCTGTCCTACTACACGTCGTTCTACTTCTGGCTATTGTGTTTTCCTTGGCTCTAATCTTATTTCCTAGTCTTCTAAACGTCAACACTTTGCTTCCCGCTCTAGTGCTGAAGCTGAATATCGAGGTGTTGCCAACGCCGTTGCTGAAACTACTTGGCTTCGCAATCTTCTTCTTGAACTACATTGTCCTCTCTCTACAGCTACTCTTGTGTATTGTGATAATATTAGTTCTGTTTATTTGTTGCCTAATCCGGTACAGCACCAACGAACCAAACATGTTGAATTAGATTTACATTTTGTACGTGAACGTGTTACTCTTGGTGATGTTCGTGTGTTACATGTCCCCTCCTCGCGCCAGTTTGCTGACATCTTCACCAGAGGCTTACCTTTTTCATTGTTTCTGGAATTTCGGTCCAATCTCAACGTCGGTTCACCTGCCGTTTCGACTGCTGGGGAGTGTTAGACTATATATCTTTTTATGTATTTATGTTAAGTTAGGTCTCTTATTATTATTTCCTTATTTTCATTATTCTTGTACTCTCTATAAATATTGGTTTTGCTATCAATAATATCAAGGAGAATTATACCTTAACAGTTACCTTCATGTTTAGGTTTAGTTTTCTTGTTTCTTGATTATTTTTTCGTGCTCTGATGGTATCATCCCTAATATGTTTCTACGATAAGAAAATACTAAAGAATATTTTTGGAGACATATAGAGTCTCTCTGTCACTCATAGGATCAAATTAATACTAAAGGTGATGTGTATGATTTCGATACTCACACATTGAACAGTTTTGGGGGAGGCTTTCACTATCAGATTTGAAGCTAATATCTGCAATAGGAATTATTGGGGATAACCAGGTTTACTGGATTCCAGCCAGTCCCAAGTTTTATCATATCGATCTTGAAAATAGCATTATTAGAGAGCTCCTAAAATTAAAACTCCAAACTGCCTGGGGAAAAGTAGAAGGCACGAACAAAAACTATGTAATGAAATTGAATGGACATGATCATTCTATTGCTACGTGTGTAACGCCCTAGAAGAATTTTTTGACAATATTCAGAATGTCAAATGATAGTTTTGGTTGGTTAGGAAACATTCTACTACTTCGAATCCAATTTCAGCTGCATATGATATGATGAGGTACATGGAAACACCTGAAAAGTCAAATGATCAAACTGAAACTAAAACATTGAATTGACAATTATAACCTTCAAATAGATTATATGTTGTGCATGTAACCCATTTTCTGGCTAAACATGACCCAAAATTGATAGTAGGAGCTAATTTGAAACAAAATTTTAAGATGAGGAACTCAATATTCTACCCGATTTGAAGATAAGGGATTAAAGTGATTCTAACATGAGAGCTGAAGGATCAAAGGTGACACCACCCCTTTTTCAGGAAATTCAAATTTATTGAATATTAGTTTACTTAATAAATTATTATTTAAGTTTTGAATATATTACATTTCCAAATTGAGTAATGTCTATTTACATGAAATATTTTAACGAGGTCATATGATTCACGTGCAATGTACGTGTTATTTACTAGTAAGTGATAACTACCAAGAATACAAATAGTTGCTAGAAAATGTTGGTCGGGTTAATGTCACTTTTAGTCCCTCTACTTTCCATTTAGAATCATTTTAGTCTCTCTACTTCCAATTGCGTCAATTGAGTCCATAACTCAACAATTTGTTTCAATGTGATTCCTCTGGCCAATTTCCGGTCAATTTTGACCGGAAAATTGGTCACATGCCATGCACATGTCATATTTGAAGGGTAAAAGTGTTAATTCAATTTTTGAGCTCCACTTTAGCCCCCAACTTCAAAAAGATTATCACTTTAGTCACTCAACTTTAAAAATATTGTTACTTTGGTCCTTTAGTGAGAAATACATTCTTTTGTGTATATTTGGTGCAACTTTGGTGTATGGTTGGTGCAATGATTGGTGTGTAGATAGTGCAAATTTACATGAAATATTTTAACGAGATCATATGATTCACGTGCAATGTACGTGTTATTTACTAGTAAGTGATAACTACCAAGAATACAAATAGTTGCTAGAAAATGTTGGTCAGGTTAATGTCACTTTTAGCCCCTCTACTTTCCATTTAGAATCATTTTAGTCTCTCTACTTCCAATTGCGTCAATTGAGTCCATAACTCAACAATTTGTTTCAATATGGTTCCTCTGGCCAATTTCCGGTCAATTTTGACCGGAAAATTGGTCACATGCCATGCACATGTCATATTTGAAGGGTAAAAGTGTTAATTCAATTTTTGAGCTCCACTTTAGCCCCCAACTTCAAAAAGATTATCACTTTAGTCCCTCAACTTTAAAAATATTGTCACTTTGGTCCTTTAGTGAGAAATACATTCTTTTGTGTATATTTGGTGCAAATTTGGTGTATGGTTGGTGCAATGATTGGTGTGTAGATAGTGTAAATGTTTAGTATATGTCTGGTTCATGTTTTGACATTATTTGTGTTGTTTTTTGTACACAATTTGTGCATGTTTTGGCATTGATTTCTAATGCAAAATATTGAAACCATTAAACAAGCTTCATTTCATTCAAAGGGTTTCACAGAAAAAATGTCATACAAGTTTCATTTCTTAAACATACAAAGCCCTTCATCACTTCAACCCTTCTTCACTTCATCAAGAACAAAAGTATTCAAGATAACAACAAGATCATCCAATGCCTATTCTGTTTATCCTGGACCTTCTTCAACTTGTGTTAAAAATTCTTATATTCTTCAAGAGTCACGGTATGACTTCCCTCGAGCGATCACACATGGGGGTTCGAACCAAGAGAAGTACCCGCAGGCTTAGACATCCTTCAATATAAAAATTGAATAACATAAAGAAAGAAAAATCTGGAAAGTAATTGAAGTAAAGCAACTTACCGCATAGTTCTCACAACCATAAAATCAACTGCCAAAATTTTCATTGTCCAAGAGCATCGAAACTTAGCCCGTGTGCCCCAAAAACATGTCACATTAATTAGCCATTTTTTGCTCTCTATGGTAGGCAAACCAAATAAGATACAAAGTCAGCCATTGTTGAGCTTTATAAGCTCAATAATGCCAGTGAGGCGGGATTGTACAGTGCATTTTACGCTAAAGAACCAAAGTGACAAAATTTTCAAAGTTGAAGGACTAAAGTGACAAATTTTTTGAAGTTGAGGGCTTAAAATGACACTCAAAAGTTGAATTGACACTTTTACCATTAAAAATGAAATGTGTGTGGCATATGACCAACTTTCCGGTCACAATTGACTGAAAATTGGCTAGAGGAACCATATTGAAACAAATTGTTGAGTTAAGGGACTCAATTGACACAATTGAAAGTAGAGGGACTAAAATAATTCTAAATTGAAAGTTGAGGGACTAAAAGTAACGTTACCCCATGGTGGTCTCATACAACAAAATTCTTTGCCAACAACCATTTAGTTAAATGACATCAGTTTCTCTCTAACAAATAAGAGGTCTAGTGTTTAATCCCCATCCCTACGTTCACACAGTTACAATTAAAGAAATAAAAGAAAGGAAAAAGTACAATTAAAATCTGGGATGCACATACACAGAAATAAAGGAATAGTTTAAGCAACTTATAAGAAACAACTCTCAAAGAAACATATAAATAAGATACATATTTTACAGCAAGTTCTTGTGTCCCAAGAGTTTGATGATTTAGTAATTAAAGAAGCCAATGTGAAGCACATTCTATTAGTACATTGAGCACACAAACAATAACAACATAAACTCATATACATAATTCTGCTAGGATGATTCAGTGAACTTATAGGAGGCATAAGAAAGAGTATAATTAGTCCAGCTATCATGGATGAGTTCAGCTTTTGGATTCACACCAGCTGCACCCATAGCTACATGTAAAGGATAGAAATGCTCGGGCCACGGGTGTGCCTGTTTTGCAAATGGCGCCTTCTCCTCGTACTGATTAACGTCTTCATACCTGTGTCCAAGGGTCAGAAAAAAAATCAAGCTACAACGACAGTCTTAAGTTTCGAAATTACAATTATCGCCTATGTGTATTTTCATGACGACAACTCCACGGGAACTACCCAGAAGAAGAACTCATCCCTTTTGGGCCTAAATTGTATGAAACAACAAAAGGGAAAATTGCAAACCTCATAGATGAAATACAATCCACAAAATTATTTCCGTTCTTGCTCAAACATATCTTCCGAATAAACTCAATAAATTCTTCTTTAACAGGCAGTACTCAGTAGTCAGCTTAAATTTAATTTGAGATGAAAGAAATGATATTCAATCACAAGTTTATTCTCTTTTTAGTTTCTTGAATTTATGAAAGAGAGATACTAACCTGCAAATATTATAGACATATCGTGGAAAACAAAGGCAAGCAGTCGAGTAGAAGTTTAAACTAAGGAAACATCTGATAATTCTATATAAAACCTATTTAAACCTTCTAAAAATGGACAATAACTTAACAAGATAGCAAAAAGAATGATCTTGAAGAAATAATTTCGTGCTAAATAGGTTCTAGCAACACCCTGATTACTAACTTTCGGAATTATATTCCATAAGCAAGAAAGAAATACTTGTCGTAGCAATGCTAGTACCTTATCTGCTTAATGATTTCTTCAATGTGTTCTTTTTAAATCCGTGAATAATTGTACTAATATACAAGCACATCAAAAGACGTATATATTAACGGATTTAGCAGAGTAACAAATTTACCTTCCACTAAGAAGGGATTCTCTGAGCCAATTATCAAACTCCGCCGCCCACGAAGCAACAGAATCGTTGCTGCTTTGCATAGTCCTCAAGTTATGTGTGGCAGAGCCAGAACCAACTATTAGGACACCTTCTTGCTTGAGAGGAGCCAATGCCTTACCCAAGTTATAATGATAAGTGGCATCCATCTCTGTTTGAACAGAGAGTTGGCAAACGGGTATATCAGCCTCGGGATACATAAGCATAAGAGGAACCCATGCTCCATGGTCCAGACCGCGCTTCTTATCCTTGTGAACTCGCTTGAAGCCAGCTTCTTCGAGAAGTTTCTTCACCTTGTTTGCCAAGTCGGGTGCTCCTGGTGCTGGATACTTGAGCTTTGGGAAGATTAGCAAGTTGGAGAAGTTGTTTGCACAAGAGAAACACCAACCCCATATACAACATTCTGTAGCCAAAGGTATATATTTTGCCTACTCCTTCCTTGTTCTCAACTAATTGTTCGCTCAATTTAGACAGCTTTCGTATGTTTCTTTCCTCTCCTATGTAATAAGTATCGTTTTTATTTCTTTTTCTTTTTTCCATAGTTGATTTTTATGAAATTGATACTGTTAATGAATATAAAAATGGTTGATTAAAATTGAAATTACTAGCATTGTCAGATTATAATTCGTAGATTTTTTATGTTTTACAACTACATTTTATTAGATTAGTTATAAAAATACGTCTCATATTCTTATCAAAAATAAATAAAAATGTCTCATATTATTTATATGTATTTAATTAGAAAGAAATAGTATACAGACATTATATTTAAGCATTTATAACTCATGAGACAATTTTACTGAGAATTACGCTAAATCCTACTCAAATTAACTCATCACCAAATGAGGTAAAAGAGAGCATCACCAAATGCTATTGAAATATTACTCGATTTATGCTCTGCAAAGATGTTTAGATCTGTATTTCTCTACATCTTCGTGATTTTCCAATTCGAAAAAAGCAAAAGCAAAACTTGAATAGATATATATACACATATATATATATATATATAATATCTCAGGTTCACTAAGTGGGGGAGATATGAATACCTGGTACATGGGCTTTGGAAAGCCGTAGAAATCGTAGATGGTGTCGGAAGGGCCATTAATGGCGTTGACGGTGGGCTCAGTGGTGTCCCAGTGGGCTGAAATCATCAAAATGGAGTTAGGCTTATCGGAGAAAACCCTTTGCCGGAAAGATTTGAGGAAGTGCCTCGCCGGCAAGGAATCGTCGATGGCCAGCGTCGGCGAACCGTGGGAGATGTAAAAGGTCTCCTTCAGTCCCGCCATGTTTAACGATGTCGTGCTGATCATCACACTGTTGTTCAACTTCAATTTCGATTCTCACCTACCTCCCTCGCTTTCAACTTTTTCTTTCTTGCATTATATACACACGCAATATAAAAAGTGGTATTATATAGTATACAACCCATGAGAAAAATTATTTACATTTGATAGCTTTTTCTATTTATATTTTTCAATTCAAGACTATACACCAAATATTTAGTCCAATAAACTCAAATTTAGAGTTATAATCTTGAGCCATTAAATTTTTATCTACCTCAATAAAAAACTCAAGACTTCTCAAATAAGTGAAAGGATACCACTAGAGGCGGGATATTGGCAAAAAAGGGCATCATTTGCAAAGAGGGTTGCAAACCCATAGACTTGTTATGTTTTTTTTTTCTTTTATTTTTTGTGGCTAAATAGAAGGAAAAGTCCAAATTATCCTTTTTGATAAAAATGGCTCCTTAAATATTTACAAATCAAGTCCATGCTTCTTAAAAATGACACATTTAGTCCTTTAATCTTTAAATTTGGTTTATTTAGTCTAGAATATATGAAAAACGTCAGTAAATAAAGTAATTACATAAATTAAGAGCTATTAACAAAATAATTACAGAAAATAAACAGGATTACTGTTCACATTTTAGATTATGAATTAAAACTTACATTTTATCATTCTTAAGTAAGAGGGTTGCTTTGAGAATCTGATTGCTTCATCAACGAAAACTTATGTTGGAAAGAAATGAAGTACCTATCTTACTCTTTTAAAATTAAAAATATAAACTTCATTCATTTTTTAAAATTTTAAAACTCAGTAACCTTGTTTTGATAAATAGCTCGAGAAAACTTTTCTGATGTGGAAGATCATATTAAACTACGACCACAGAGCATACTCAGAATTCTCAAACTCTGATACCATTTTCCTTGCACACTGGGGGGAATTATCCCGCACATTTTGTCTCCCGACCAGTAACAGCGAGACGGTAAACAAAATCTTCCCAAAGCAGTATCAGAGATTATTGAAAACAAAAATTTGTACAGCGGAAACATATTTTTGGGACGATGATAGAGTATAATGTTACTACTGTTCATCATCATTTTTAGCATTTTTACTGTTTTTGTATTTTCGGTTTTTTAATGTTTTTATATTTTTTAAACATGAGAGAATTATAACATTTTTAAATAGTAGGGAAATCCCGTCCCGGGGTAGTTTACTCATTATGCATTATAAAGCATATAAAAACTTACAAGATATTATTGCACACAAAAAGATATTTTATTACAAGAAAGGTGAGTGACTCTCTAACAACCAAAAAGTGTGGGTTGGAGAGTATTTAAAGGGGCAAGTTTACAATATGAGGAATGAGGTCCTTATATAGGCCTCGGACATGAAAGAAATTACAACAAAATGAAGAGAGATTTGGCATCCGAACTGCCATTATTACAAACAATGTCTAAACAGTAAAAAAATACATAGGTGGTAATAGTGAACAGTTTAATATGTACAGAAAAGTTGTATTATTGAGGCTAGCTGTTGATCTTTGCTGTAGCATTTCGTCCAGTTGCTGAATTATTGCTTCCTTTGCTGCCTTATTGCTTCAAATTATTGTCCTTGTTGAATTTATGGCCTTTGTCTAGAATCCAATGTTTTTGTCTTTTTGCTAGATTATTGCTCCTTGGTGAATTATTGCTACTAAAGTCTTCACTTCTTTGGCTGGATTATGGACTTCCTATTCCTGAGCTTGATGCTCCAAAGTCTGGTGCATATGCTGGAGGACATTCTACACTTGTTAATGCTTTATTTCCTTGGAACCATATTCGATGATAAACTCGATCACTAGCTGGGATGAAAATACTATGATGACGTTCTTGAAACAAAAGTTGAAATTTTGTAGCTGAATCTGTGTTTAACATATATCTTCGTTGATCCTTTCGACGAGTTTCCACAGCTAGTTTCATCTCTGCTATGTCTAAAATGGGATTTATTGCTTCGTGTAATAACCAGAATGCTACCGATGGTGGTGCCGCCCTTTTTTCAAACTTTTCATGTATCCAATAAAATGTATGTCCCAATTGAACGTTTGACTTCACCCAAATTGGCAGTATGGCTGTGACTTCAATTCGTAGAATATTTATTCTTCTACTAAGCTGGAGGCTTACTGCGTCTGTTAGATGTCTTCCCAATTTTTTAACTTGATCTGAATCAGTAACATATAGTCTTGATACAAAACCAAAGTCTAGAAGTTGTGCGATAGTGATGAAACTATCTTCAATCCATCATTCTTGAAAAATTGACGTATCTATCTGAATATTTGACCATGAAATATACTTTGCAGTATAAAATTTTAGGGTTCCTTGCTGTCTGATTGGCTCTCCTTTCCATTGTAAAAGAGTAGTGGTAGGCAGTATTCCTTCTATTTTAATGGTTACAATTAATTGAGCTACTTTTAACATTTTTCGATAGAAATTTTCTTCTGCTTTTTGCCAAATTATTTTCTGTATTCCTTCAGGTAGGGATGAAATTGTTTAGGTAGGGTAATGAAAAGTTCTAACTGATAGGAATTGTATTTCCTTCGGTACGTCTTTTTGGTTTGGCTTTAAAACATATTCTTGAAGGTTTTCATGTTGAATTAAAAGGTCTTGGTATAGTTTGGTTAAGTTGGAGAATTTCATTGTCACTATGTCAAGATCTTCTACTAATTGATCAACATCTGGGCTTATAGGCTGTTTTTCTGATGATAAATTCTTGGGTTTTGCATTTTCAGCATTGGGTTGAATGTAAAATTTTGGGCCTAGTAATCTCCTTGTGTGATACCCCTATTTTCAGCCTTGTGGACCCTTTCATATTTATTCGAACGATCAAGAAGAGATTAATACATGGGATAATTAGATTTCGTATTTATTCGATTTTAGCAATGTGTGTTCGACCAAAAGTATTTACTACTTGCTTATATAACTATTATTATATCTATATGTGAAATAGGTTAGTAGTATTTGCATCTCATTGTGGATTAGTTGATGCATTATATCATTTAAGGCACACACACACATATATATATATATATATATATAGATTTACCTTTATCAATTGTATATTGCTAATATTTAAAGGTGTCCATACCTACCTACATATATATAGGCACAAACACATGCACATATATACATATATATATACGTACAACCACATGCTCTAATAGGGGGGAATTGTAACATCCTCTATTTTCGGCTCCTAGTTCTATAAGCTAAGGTAAGAGATATAATTCTCTTTAATTAGATTTCGTGATTTATTTGATTTGATTGTCTTCTTAGACTAAAGTGAATTAGGTGATACATAAGTGGTTTACTCGATCTTGTGGATATTCTTTGGCATTAAAATTTTGGTAGGCTTACTTGATTTCGGGCAAAGAAAAGATTCTTCAAAACTTTGAGGATCAAAGTGAAATTATTATAAAGGAAATACATTAAATTCCAAACTACATTGCAAATTCCAGAAAGTTTTGATGCTAAATCATAAATCCCTAAAAGTTTAGTGACTAGATTATAATTCAGAAAAAAATAAATAGAAAAGGAGTTGAAGGAATGAGGAGTACACGTGATGCTCTACCCTTCACCCAAAAATTTGCTAATGACACCTGCCACCTCATGCATATATATATATATATTATATAAGACAGCTTGTGTGTATATATATATATATATATATGTATAGAACTAAAAAAATAAAATAAACCCCTCTTCATTTTTGGGAGAACAGGTACGTTCCTTTTCATCCTTTCATTTTTTTTTCCCTCATCAAGTTTTCTAGTTAATTACTTATTAATTAGATAGTTTAACTCATTACCCATGATTTCAAGTACTATATTGGCAAATGTCATATGGTTATTGAGTATTAATCTTGGATTATAAAGTGAGTTGAAATTAAACTTTGAGTTTCAAAGGTGTGTCGTTTTAAGATAGGTGATTGCATGCTCAAGTAAAGTGAATGATTTGATTAATGAGCATATTATATTGTTGGTATTTTGTGTAATTGTGTATATGAGGGTGGTGTGAGCAGATCTATTGTTTGTTGAAATGTCTAAGAGGAGAATAGGTGGTTTGATTTTAACACCACAAATTTGCTGATGTGTGTTTTCGAAATCATTTGAAGGGGAAAACGAACATATTATTTCTTGAAACTTTTTGTGGAAACTTTTACTTATGTGTATAATATGAATGTTAAATGTTATAAATTTTGAAGTTAAGATGAATTTTCCGAAAATCTGGAAACTTATAGTGGCAGGATGTTTTCAGTTTCGGGGAAGTCCAGTTCGCCCCTAAAACCGCAAACTTAAACATTTTCATTTTGTTTGAAACTTTTACTGAACATCGACGGATGGGTGATGAGTAGGATATCCAAAATTTACAGCCTTTCTAGTTCTACATAATTTTAAAAAATTCATTGAAGGGGACTGCCCAAACTAACTATACTGTACAGCAAAACAAAATGTTCAAACATAGAAAGTGGTGGTATCTAACTAAAAATAATACTATAATTTTCCTTTATGGTCATTTCTATGTTGAGTACATTTTTAAAAAAGTTTCAAATAATTTCAAGCTTTCTATGATTTGATACAATTCTCACACTACAAATTGCCAAGTCGGACCTCGTTGAGATATGCAATGTTTATTCGTCTCCTTTTGTATACCACGAGTCTCTCAAGCATGAACCAAAACTTCTTGTACTATGAATATTTGTCTCGTGGCCTACAACCAAGCCGGTTTAGCCTTGTTCGGGGTGGTTGAGGTAGGTTAGGTTATTAAGATCAAGTACTGGAGAATAAGATTCTGATGTGATTCTTGGTTAGCAGGCAGTCTTGGAGAATCCCTCGCATGCAACGCGGAATTACTTGGAAGTGTACTGTGAGTTGTCTCTCAAAATTATAGTTATATGTCTTTCAAAACTGGAAGGAATACGTCATATATATATATATATATATATATATATCTATGTACTTTCAACATGCTTTGAATACTTGAGATGAAAATGAGTTTCAACACTTTCAAATCAAATTCACGACTCATTTTACATTCACCAATTCTTGGCACCAACTATTACCTGCATGAATGTTTTCAAACACGTATCTTGCAAAAGTAATTTTTCAGGCATGTTTTGTGAAAATGAATTCGAGGAAAACATTCTTTTAAGGAAATTTTGAAAAACTATTTGTTCGATTAAATATTTCATCGTGAACTAAAATGCTTCATTGCATCATTCGTGACATACGTGATTGCTTACTTATTTCAGATGCATAATTTATATAAGAATGATTTCGAAATAAACATCGTTTTTCTGATTTTTGTGAAATTACTCCATCATTGGTCTTGTATCTTGATCATTTGCCGTGATGGTGTTCTTGTGACGTGTTGCATTTGACGTGGTTGTGTTGGGCCCAAGGTCGGGCGATGGATAGGGCAGGGTTCGGCCGGTCAAGCATGGGCTTGCGGTCTTAAACAGTTCCCGCTATTCACGTCCAGATCCATGCACTTAGGACGGAGTGCTCTGAGGGTGCATGGGTCATTTATCGTGTGGCATACTCCGGATATGACCAAATCGGGCATCGCGAGCCTGCGTGGGGAGGTATAAGGTGATGGCTTTTAAGCCGCGTGTTCAGGGGTGATAAGGAAGAAGCAGCGGGACCCAAAGTGCTGTGGGTAAATCATCGGACGCGATGGTATTGCTAACATGGCCCCCTACTGCTTAAGCGTGTCTTGTACGTGTTATATAAACATGTGTTGAACGTGTTACTTAAACATGTCTTGTACGTGATACTTGCATTGAACTACATGCTTTTTAAAATGCATGTTTTGAAACTTAAATATCATGCCACCAATCGTTCCAACTTTATCATGAACGTAATTTTTTCCAAGCATGTTTTCAATGATATTTGACAAAACCTCATCGTGCATATACTAAGACCTTTGTCTCATACTAGCTATTGCTTAATTGTTACTATGATCACAAATTGCTATTCTTATTTAGGATTTCAATGATCCTTTGAAAATCAACAAAAACTATTATTGTTTTTCCCCTCACTAATTTATCATTTGGGTCTAAAAATTATTTTGAGAAAACTTGCACACAAGCACTGGCACTCACTAAGCCTTGGCTTACGTATTTTGTTTCATTCCTTCCTTCCAGTTGTAGGTGAGTTGAGCAATGAGACTAGTTGGAGGATAACAGGAATAGACATAGACGATCCAAGAGGTAAAAACTGGTAGTTTTATTCAAGGATATTAAGTTACTTCGTGATGCGGATGATAGTTTCAGGAGTAGGACCCTAAGATACATTGATAAAAATTGGGTCCATGTTTGGAATTGGAACTACAGCTACGATAGACTTATGTATTCAAGTTGGGTCTTTTATGACCCAATCATCGGGGCGTGACACCTTGCTGCTGCTATTGCTTCGTAGAATTGCTTAAAAGGTACCAACTTTTTGAATGCTTTCTAGTGCTTTTTGATAATCTTCAAAAATTCCAACTGACTCTCCTCTAATAACGAGATAAACTGCTGCATCTTTTACTGGAAAATTTTTATTTTCTTTCTCAAAGTAATAGCAGAGGGCATTTAATGCTGCTAATTTGCTGGATGAATTCTGAGCTTCCCATAGAGCATTGAGTAGAATACTACTCTGTTCTTCAGTTATATAAGGTGTATCTCTCGGAGGCTTGAAAGTAGGCCTAACTGGAAGTACTATTTTTCCAAAGGTTTTTAAAGCTGGTCTAGGAAAAACGCTTTGTGTAGCTGGATTGAAAATTCGAGTTTTTATCGTGAATGCTGGTCTATTCTGGCTAATTTGTTGAAAGTTAGGCCTGAATGCTGGTCTTCGGACTATTTGGTTGTAAGCTGCAGAGGGAGGTGTTGTATGTTGGTTGTCTTGGTCATTGGAGGCCATGATCTGTTGCCCAAAATTAAAGTTAATTGTCTGCTTAATAAATCTGCTATGCTATTATTTGATCTTTTAATATGTTCAAATTCTACTTTATATCCATTACCTTCTATTGCATTTCTAAAATTTAACCATTTTTTATTATTTTGTTTTCTAGAATTTTCATTTTTTATGAATCTAACCACAGTTTCACAATTTGTTCTAATAGTAAAAGGTTTATTTAAATATAGTCTAAAATAGTCTATTGCTTTAACTATTCCTGCTATTTCATAATCTAGACTAGTCCAATTACTTCATGTTTTATTAAAATTAAAACTAGAATAAGCTGATATTTTTTCTTCACTTTTTGGAGAAAATTTATGAGGTTTACATTTTAATAATGCTCCTCATTCTTCTATAGAGCTATCTACTTCGATTATGACATAATCAGTACTTAAAGGTAATTCTAAAGGTTTTAAATCTTTAACAATTTCTTTAATTTTTCTGACTAAGTTAATATCTTCTTGATTAAAATGTCTTTGACCTGATTTTCCGGTTTTCTTATATAATGGTCCGACTAATTTACTGAGTTTAGGAATAAATTTTCTAGAGTAGTTTAATATACCTAAAAACGCTTGTATTTGTTTTAAGTTTTCTAGTTTATCTGGGAAATCTAAAATTTTTTGAGCTATATGAGGTTGTAATTTTATTTGTCCGTTTCCTATTTCTAAACCTAAAAAGCTTATTTTTCTTTTAAAAAGTTCCATTTTCTTTTTAGACACTACTATTCCATTTTCTTCTATTAAATTAAACACTTGTTTTAAATGATCTTGATGTTGTTTAATATTTTCAGAAGCTACTAAAATGTCATCTATATATACTAAACAGAAATCTAATTGTTTAAATATACTATCCATAAATCTTTGAAATATAGCTGGAGCATTTTTTAAACCAAAAGATAGAACATTCCACTCGAAATTTCCTTCACTATAGTTGAATGCTGTCCATTTTTTGTCTTCTTCTACCATTTTAATTTGATTATATCTGCTTTTTAAATCAAATTTTGAAAATATCTTTTTATTTTGTATAAGATTAATTAATTCATCTTTATTAGGTATTCTATAAGCATCATCTTCTGTATTATCATTAAGTTTCTTATGATTATATACTATTCTAGGTTTTCCTCTTTTTATTTCTGCATTATTTCTTACTATAAAGGCTGCTGATCTATGATGACTATCACTTCTTCTTATAACACCGATTTCCAACATTTCTTTTATTTGTGTTTTGAATTCCTTTATATCTTCAAGAGTATATTCTATAGCTGCTGTTCTTATCACTATATCTGGGTTTAATATGTTTAGTTTAAAAGTATAATTTACTTTGTTTTTAGCTAAATCATCTCCTATAAATCCTAACATTTCTAATTTATGTAAAATTCTTTCATTTTCTAGGTTTAAAACTTCTAATCCCTTTCCTATATCTCTAATTTCTCCATCTAATAGGATATCTATAGTTTCAGGTTCTATATTATTTTGTTCTAATTCTTTGAAAAAATCGAGTTCATTATTACCATGTCCACCACGCTTCGCAGTCAACTCTGATTGTTTAATGTATCTATTAGTTGGAAAAGTATAATTATGTTTGCTAATAGTAATATAATTTTTTCCTATTAATATACTACCATTTAATGCACAAATGAAGTTTAACCCTAAAAGTAATTCGTGACTATTTATGTTATCAGGTGCTATAAGTACTTGTCCTAATGTATATTTACTACTATAATTTCTTGAAAAATTCTTAAATTGTATCCCTATGTTAATTAATTCTTTTGTTATTCTCATTAATATATTTTCTGCAGTTCTACTAGTAATTGTATAACTTAATTGTGTTACAAATTCTTTTAGCACAAGACTAGCGCTAAGCATGCTTTTTGTACTTTCTGTGTCTAAAATGGCTTTAGTTTCAATATATTTTTCTTGATTACACCATATTCGACAATCTAAAAGTATTAGACTACTAGTATAGGGTACTTGTAGTTGGGGTTCATACGCTGTATTTTGTAAATGTGTTTCTTCTAATTGTTGGTTAATTTCATCAAGTTCTTCTATAACTACACCCTTTCCTTAATTTTGATTACTACTTATGTTTTTATTATTTTTTATTTTTAATTCTATTAATTGTATTTTTAAATCTAAATTCTCTATTTTATGGCTTAGAACTTCTATAGATTCTAGTTTTTTACTAGGTTTGGGCGATACATCTGTTTCTATATTATATGCATCTTTAGCACAAATAAAACAAATTTCGTCAAAACATATATTGCACTGATATCTTAAATGCATATCAGGATATAATCTACAAATACTACAGGCTATACTCATAGTTCCCTTTCCATTTATATATTTATGTTCACATGAATTATTCATATAGGTATATTCTATTATATTTGGCATTTATGGTCCTTCTTCACTTACTATACTAAATATGCTTTCATTATCACTTTCATTACCATCTATACTTACTACATTTTCATCTAATTGTTCTGCTATGACTGCCCGTTCCATATTAAACTGTCTTTTCAGACATCTGTTAGCTAAATGTTTAGGATCTCCACAAATATAACATATGCATTTTCTTGTTGATGGCTTTTTAACATAATTAGGTGGCTTTCTTCTTTGCCTATATTGTCTAAAACTAGATTTTGATTTATTTGATTTCTTTAATATTTGGCGTTTTGACTTAAAGTAATTCTTCTGTCCATATTGTTGTGGGGTGTATAAAGCTTTTCTACAAAACTCATAAGATTGCTTTCTAATTTGTTCTCTAATAAATTCTTCTTTACACCATTCCTGAAGTTTAAAGAAAATATATTGTACTTTAGGTCCTATACCTAATCCTGTAAGATTACCATTAGTTTTTATCCATTCTTCATGTATTCTTTTTCCTAAATCTTGGGTTAATTTCGTAAAATATTTATTACATAATTCTTCATCAAATGCTTTATTAGCTTCTCCTATTAACCTTGTAAAATCTTGACTAAAAGGTATAATATATTTCATATCGGTTATAGTGAGTTGTTCTAGGTTTCTAAGTGCCGTATCTTGTATGAATGTATTTTATCTTCCTGGATCTATTCCTATTATTAATGTTCTAATAAACTAGTAAAATTATAAGGATTATTTCCTAAGGCCTTTATTTCATTAATTCTATTAGGATCTTTCTTCTTCTTGCTTTTTCAGATAGATAATGCTGTAGGTCCTAAGCATGTTTCTAAAAAGTTAAACATATCCATATCTGCTTTTTTATTTATTTCCCAATGTCTTACTACACATTGTTCCCATATATTTATTTCTTCTGGCCACATTTGTGGACTTCCTAATTCAATTACTAACATGGTTCCACTCATGGTTTTTCCTATGGGTTGTCTTGATCCTATATATTTATTTGGCTGGGTTGATCTATATTCATATGTGGGACTTTTTCATTCTGGTCTACCACTCATTTCTACATTTCTAGCTGGAATTTCACTATAATCTGGTTCTACTCTAATTCTTTTTCCTATATTACTACTAGTACTTGCTTGACTATCTGCCATAAAAGCTACTTCGTTATCACCTTTCTCTTTATTTTTAAAGAATTTTTCAAATTCTATTTTTCCTGAACATATATCATCTACTAAATCAATATTATAATATTGTTTAAATTCTTCTTCAGCTGACTCTAAATTGATATCTAAATTCATTGCTTCAAAATACATTTTATCTACTAATTTTCTTAAATTATTTATCTCAAAAAAATTTCTTAATATTTCTTCCATAGTTTTTTGGTCTATAATCATTTTTGAGCTGACTCTCTAATTGTCTAATCTCTTCATCTATTTCTTCTATATTTTCTTCCTCTTCATCTTCTTCGCTTTCTATATCAGATAATATTTCCCAATTAGCAAATCTACTAGTTATTCTAACTTCTTCTTCTTCTTCTATAATATTCATGTAGCTTGTTTCAGTTTCATTATCAGTTTCTTCTTCTAGATCTTCTAAATTTTCTTTGGGATCTTGTTTTTGGTAATTAAGAAATCTAATCAAAGTTTGACTTCTACTGTTTGTATACATTACACTTTCTCCTGGAACTTTGACCGTCTCATTTTCTTCTAAGTGTTTGGTTAATTCTCATTCTTCTCCATTTAAATCGTTATTATCAATATTTAAAGGTTTAATCATTTTTACTCCTACTGAGGCTAATCCATCTATTATCCCATCTATATTAATTTTATATTGAGGAAAACTATTATTGGTTACTCTTCCTAAAAACGCTATAGAAACTACTAAGTTGTTACCATCATATGTTTCATATCCTCTAGTTTGTAATCCTATAGTAATTTTATTAATATCTTTAATATTTTTCATCATGTTCGGAGCTACATAAAATATTCCTACATTATTAGTCATATCTATTTCCATACTAGCAAATACTGCTCTCCTAGCATCAGACCAACTTTTATCTAATAATAAAACTAAAACCTTTCCACCGGTTCCCTTTCTAGTTAATCCCTTTATTCCTATAATAATTAATCTTAAATGTATATACTTTTGCTTTAATTGTTTTAATTGCTTTATACATTCCGGGCTAACTAAGCTTATATTTTCAGCATTTGTTGTAACTTTTACTTCTTTTTCTCTAAATTTCTTGATTAAATGTGTGTTAAAATCCATTTTTCCTACTTTGTATAATGTTTTAGGTTTTAACTTATCTATTCCCTTGTTATTATATAAATTAAGATTTTCTTCTACGTCTATTATTTCTTCTAATTCTACTTCTCTAGTTGAACTTTGACTTCCTGATCATCTAAACATTCTTTTAGTGAAAGTATTACTTATTTTTCCTTTCTCTTTTTCTTTATTACTTGATTCACTTATAGTTCTACAAGTACCACTAAATGATCTCATCATTTTTTACCAATATATATATCTTTTAGGTTCTTTTTTAGGTTTTTCAGATTCGTCTAGTGCTAAATTTGCTAATCTTTCTTCTATACTATCTTGTAAATCTCCTTTAATCACTTGAGATACTGTGTCTATTTTAGTACTTAATTTTTCTAACTTATTTTCTAATTTATCTAGCCTTTCGAATATTTGTACAATTAAAGCGAATTGAATATTCCAAAGTTTAGGATATAATTTATCTGAATTACTAGTTCCTTGATATGTAGTAAATCCTTCTTCCGTATATAGATATTTATGTGCTAGTTCAATGACTCTTTTATATTCTAATCTATTTTCTATACTATTCATCCGCTAACTATTCGTTCTATATTTTTTAGAGTTTTACTTGTTTCTAAGTTTTGAGTTTCAAATTTATTTATTTTTTCTATTACTTGGCTTAGAGTTTTCTTAGTTTCAATTTCTAATTGTTTTAGCTTATTACTTTCCAAGCTATATTTTAACTCTATTATTTCGTCTTTAGTGGGGAAAAGCTTATTATATTTCTTAATTATTTTTAGAGTTTCCTCAGATTGTTGTTTAATATAATCTAAATTATTATTTTCTCCCTTCTTTATTATTTCTCTATTTATTAAAACGGTTTCTTTTAATGTTTCTAAAGTTTTACAAAGTTTAGCGTTATTTATTTCTAAGTTTGATGCTAACGATATAAATAAATCTGTTAAACTATTTAAGTGTTTATTTTCTTCTTAAAACTTGAATCAAACCTACAAATAAATTTATGTTTATCTAACGAGATTACGGTTCTATCGGCTAAACTATATTCTAAATCT
Source organism: Buddleja alternifolia (assembly GCA_019426215.1). NCBI lineage: Eukaryota > Viridiplantae > Streptophyta > Magnoliopsida > Lamiales > Scrophulariaceae > Buddleja > Buddleja alternifolia. The sequence goes on along the minus strand of CM033399.1, from coordinate 5,286,350 downwards.
AGATATTCTAATCTTTTATAATTAGAAGAAGCTATTTTAATAAAAAGCTGCTATTAATATATTCAAGACTAAAAGGTACTTAATATAGTTTTCGTGATCTCTTAATCTAGGAGGTATGTTAAGATAATTATTAACCCAATGTTCTCTCCTAATTATTAATTGATTTCGTAATTCTAATATTAATTCTGTATTAGTATAATCTAAGTTTTCTAAAGTATTAAGACAATCAATAAAAACACTTAAAATATGAGCGGGAATTGGCATGTATGTAATGCAATAAAGAGTTTTTATACAGATTTATAAAAGCGGGTTGGGATTCCCTTTTCTTTAAATATGTATAATTACTCTCATGGATTTTTTGATGTTTTTGTTGTTTTGTGGGGCCAAAATAAACCATTTTCAAATTTCGGGGACTAAAGATAAATAAATTGAGAACATAGGGACTTTATGCAGGATTTTAAATAAATTCAGTATCTCCAGTATTTCGGGGGACCACTATTTTTAGTGTTTGTAAGGGTATTTTGGATCTTTTAATGATAATGGGTCCCACATAAGCTTATATTTGAATAGTGAAAATGGGATGAGGCCTATGTGTTTTTGCTTTGTGCAAAGTAAGCCTATTGGCTTCATTTTGCCGCCACTAGACTACTAGATTTTGGTGACATTTGATAGTTTTTACTTTATTTCAAGTCACTAATCTTCCGGTCATTGCTTCATATAATATAACCCTTTATAGAGTCCCTAATAAAATACACACATCCATGTCGGCCCAATTAATAAGGAGGGCCTTTGATCAAAAATAAATAAATTAATAAGGTGGGCCAGTGCACAAATTCTATGGGCTTGAGGGATGGCAACGGGCCAGTTTCGAAACCGCATAAGTTTCTAGGATTCGGATTGGAACCACATATAGAAGTATTCGGAACCTCGAGACTCGCTGGTACCCGCGAGATGTCATGTTTAACTACCGGAACCGTGAAACTTGCGGGTGCCCGCGAGACTCGCAGCTACCCCAAGTTTGGAATCAGAACCGGAATTGCTATACTTTTTTTCTTTATTGGGCTAGATTTTTGCCTTTTTTCTTCTTTTTTTTCTTTTTTTACATGACTAACCGTATTAATTAGTTTTTCTTCATTTTCACTACTTTTTTCTTCTATACGTTCTCCATATGTATATTTTAATTAGTAGCTTAGCAGAGAAAATCACTCAAGTTACCAAGTTACTAGAAATATAATGGGAGACTAAATTGCAGTGGATTATATTCTGAAAGTCTACTATTCATTGTTATGCTCCAATATACTAAGAGGACTAGAGATAAACATAGTTATCAATTTTAACAATCTTGAATAATTACTGAATTTTCATACTAATCTATTCTATATTGACAACTGCAAAATATAAATTAAGTAAGTCGTTCAACACCACATTCTTCTTTTTCTTCCTCCGCATCCTCCACCTTATCCAACATTGTAGGACAAGTTGATAAATCGCGAAACGTGGGACAAGTACCTAACAAAATAAACAAAAAAATAGTGAATAATATAATAATAATAACAACGTAATATTAAATTATAAAAGTGAACTCAAAGTTAACTTACCATTTGTCTCTTTCCACAACCAACGACGAGAACACCTCAATGCCTCTACAGTCGAAGGATGGAGCCTACTCCGATGCGGGCTTAGTAATCTTCCACTAGTACTAAAGACAGATTCTGATGCAACCATTGAAATCGGAATAACTAAAATGTCTCTTGCCATAGCTTGTAAGGTAGGATATTTCAGTCCATTACCTTCCACCAACTTAACACATCAAAATTTGCATTCTTGGCAAGATTCTCTTCTCCAATATCCATCTAGCTCAGATGTCAAAGATGTTGTATTAGCGAAACGTGAAGCCGCAAATAGATCATACTCCTCTAGAGAATCATCCGCGGATGCATCCGTGACACCTGATGCACCACCGCGTATCATGCTTCCAAGGCTTACCCTAGCACTCGAGCTATCACCCTAATTGCAGCTCTCGACTGATAATCGCTCAACAACTCAAAATAATTATGCGAATTCCATCAATTTTAGTCTGCGATCACCATAAATCTTTCGGAAGTAAAACTTAACCAATATCATCTTATACCTAGGGTCCAAAATAGCAGCAAACCCCATCATGTTGTGACAAATATCCCAATACTTTTCATATTTTTTCTAACATTTTCTCTGTCATATCTTGAACCATCCAATTGAGACTCTTTGCCCACTCATCTAACTTTACCTTTATATTACTATTATTTGGAAAGTAAACGTTTGAAGTAGGATACAGAGTCCTAGAAAACATCTCAGTTGCTCAATGAAAAAAATTCAACCTTTCACAAATTTCAGTTGCATACCCAGTCTTCATCAGTTGGTAGGCTATGGTAGTATTTGTCCCGCTCTTTAAGTCGTGGAAACACATCCTTATAGATTATTGCAGTTTCGAGCATCAAATTAGTGGAATTCCAACGAGTTTTACAATCAATAGACAATTTTTTAGTACTACCTATTTGCAACTGACGAGCACATTCTCCAAATTTTTCTACTCTAGCGGGTGAAGCAGTCCAATAAATTCGTCGGGGAAATTTTGAATCAAAAGCGCCTACCTCACGATCATTAAACATAAGACTTTTACTACACGTCCTCTCCGTACTAAACTTTTCAAGATGATTTGGAGAGCTAAAATTCATGAGACATAAGGTGTTTGTATGGCATCTTGTCTCAGATTTTTCACCTACCCGTGTTAGCTCATGTACTTTGTTAATATTTTAGACCCGGTGTGACCCATCTGTGAGGAGCACGTTGAGACTATTAAGCATCTCTTTTTAAAATGTCCTTTTTCTGTGAATGTTTTTGGAATTTGGCTTGGGGCTTCTGTATTGAAGCTTTTTCTAAACTATCTTTGGAGTAATGATTTTCTATTATCTTTGATAAAAACAGGCCTCCCATTCCATTTTAAGCGGAAGAATTCTTCATCTTTGCATTGTGTACCATGGAAGCTATTTGGAGAGCCAGAAATGCACTTATGATGCGTGTAGCAGCACACCAAAAATACTATTTATATTTACCTTGATATCTAGTAATGGTGATAAGCAACGGTCGAACCCAAAGGAGTGTAGATCAATTGTAAATGTTAGCTACTTGTGATAATGAATGAAGAGAAGGGGGGGGGGGGGTTCAATGTAGGATCACTAAGTGAGAGAAATAAACATAAGCAACAAGAGATTTAGTAATAAAAGAGAAGCCCGGTCAATTGTAATTACCCATCATCTTCTTGATTTGATCATAGATACACAATTTAATTCTAATTGAATAGCCAACTAAGAGAAACAATGATAGCATATGAACCTCTTAGTCTTTTCTTAAGTGTAATTTACCAACGGATAGCCAATCAATATATCCTAACTCCTAAAACGCTTCTAGAGAATAGACTTTCGGTTAATTTAAGGAGATGCACTAATCACTAAAAGAGAGTTGATATCAAAAGTTAATCCACCTAACATGAATTAAACCTAATGACATTGAATTTCCCCTAAGGACCTGATATCAAACGATCATCAATATTAATCTCTAGTTGCTACTATGCAATGTCCTAATCGATAGCAATTTAACCTTATTGCAATGGATCAATGAACTACAATACCAAAGTGTACATCTAAGTCAAGCATTTCATCAAACATTAAGCATGTAATCAAGAAGATCAAATACTCAATTAAAAATATATATTAAGAACAAATCTCACAAATTAAGATGATGAATTCGAATTACAATTGCTCGGATGAGGATTTTAGCCTCTAATTGACATCTTAAAAAAAAATCAAAAAATATAAAAAAGTGCAAACTACAAATGTAGATCAAGACTTGGTAAAAAGATGATTCAAAATAGGTTAAAAATGTTATGAATAATTATATGGATGTCCATGTATCATCCACTACATGATATGATGGATAATCATTTCTCCTCCTCTTTATGTTATAGTGGGTGATCATTGCTCTTCCACTACTTGTAAATCCATCTTTTCCATTATGTACTCAACTCTTGAAATAATTGTACCTACTATTTTGTGACTATAAATAGGACATGAAGTTGTATTGTTAAGAGACACCAAAATCAAAGAAAGAATTCTCTTCTTAATTCTCTAGTCTTTCTACTTTAGAATATTTGTATATATTTCATAATATTGGGGTTATTTCATAACACGTTATCAGCACGATCCGTCTCAAGGTGTTAATCATTTTGAAATTTGGCTAAAGATATACATGGGGTACTCAACGTATGATGTAAAATCCATTGAGAGACTTTCATGAGTTATTGAGTTTGTAAAGAAAATGATAGACAAGATTTTTAAAACAAAGCAAGAAGAAAAGGTAAAGAAAAGGTACGTATATTTCAATATGTAACAAAAATAGAAATATGCAATAATTCTCTTGATGTTTGGAAAGAAGACATATGTATATGTGCATATATTTGATTAGTATTATTCTTTTGAATAATCCTATCATGTTGAAAATATTTTAAGAAGTTGAATGATTGTTATATTATTCATTTTATACTTTGATGATAGTGTTATAATGACGAATCTTGCAAAACTTGACTTTGTGACTCTTGATATTACGAGGAAAAATAGATGTTGAAATTCATCTTGATGCAAATAACTATACTCCATTCCCTGAAGTGAATGTATTGAGCAATATATAATTATTTAATCATGAGTCCCGTCCAACTAGTTCTGCTACATTCCCGAAGTGAAAGTAGCAGCACATAACTATTTTAATCATTAAAGAAATCATGGACGTGGACGTGGTCGTGGTCGTGGACATGGAAATCGTGTGGTATTTCAAAGAACACATCTTTCCACCAGAAGTGGAAAAATGATGACGAGAAAAATAAAGGTGGCCAAAATAGCAAATCTGTGGAAAATTTATGCTATCGTTGTGGTGGTAGAGGTCATTGGCACGTACCTGTC